>OY759224.1:35081686-35716713 GCA_963662175.1 Aradus depressus | reverse complement strand
GTCCTCAATGTTTAGTAGTACCTCATACATGACATGTTGTCTTTTGTTATTATTATGATAAGGTGCTTATTAGGTTTAGTTAAGTAGTACCTCATACATGACATGTTGTCTTTTGTTATTATTATGATAAGGTGCTTATTAGGTTTAGTTAAGTAGTACCTCATACATGACATGTTGTCTTTTGTTATTATTATGATAAGGTGCTTATTAGGTTTAGTTAAGTAGTACCTCATACATGACATGTTGTCTTTTGTTATTATTATGATAAGGTGCTTATTAGGATTAGTTAAGTAGTACCTCATACATGACATGTTGTCTTTTGTTATTATTATGATAAGGTGCTTATTAGGTTTAGTTAAGTAGTACCTCATACATGACATGTTGTCTTTTGTTATTATTATGATAAGGTGCTTATTAGGTTTAGTTAAGTAGTACCTCATACATGACATGTTGTCTTTTGTTATTATTATGATAAGGTGCTTATTAGGTTTAGTTAAGTAGTACCTCATACATGACATGTTGTCTTTTGTTATTATTATGATAAGGTGCTTATTAGGTTTAGTTAAGTAGTACCTCATACATGACATGTTGTCTTTTGTTATTATTATGATAAGGTGCTTATTAGGTTTAGTTAAGTAGTACCTCATACATGACATGTTGTCTTTTGTTATTATTATGATAAGGTGCTTATTAGGTTTAGTTAAGTAGTACCTCATACATGACATGTTGTCTTTTGTTATTATTATGATAAGGTGCTTATTAGGTTTAGTTAAGTAGTACCTCATACATGACATGTTGTCTTTTGTTATTATTATGATAAGGTGCTTATTAGGTTTAGTTAAGTAGTACCTCATACATGACATGTTGTCTTTTGTTATTATTATGATAAGGTGCTTATTAGGTTTAGTTAAGTAGTACCTCATACATGACATGTTGTCTTTTGTTATTATTATGATAAGGTGCTTATTAGGTTTAGTTAA
This sequence comes from Aradus depressus, assembly GCA_963662175.1. NCBI lineage: Eukaryota > Metazoa > Arthropoda > Insecta > Hemiptera > Aradidae > Aradus > Aradus depressus. The sequence continues at coordinate 35,715,733 of OY759224.1, read as the reverse complement.
GTAGTACCTCATACATGACATGTTGTCTTTTGTTATTATTATGATAAGGTGCTTATTAGGTTTAGTTAAGTAGTACCTCATACATGACATGTTGTCTTTTGTTATTATTATGATAAGGTGCTTATTAGGTTTAGTTAAGTAGTACCTCATACATGACATGTTGTCTTTTGTTATTATTATGATAAGGTGCTTATTAGGTTTAGTTAAGTAGTACCTCATACATGACATGTTGTCTTTTGTTATTATTATGATAATGCTTATTAGGATTAGTTAAGTAGTACCTCATACATGACATGTTGTCTTTTGTTATTATTACTGAGTAAGGTGCTTATTAGGATTAGTTAAGTAGTACCTCATACATGACATGTTGTCTTTTGTTATTATTATGATAAGGTGCTTATTAGGATTAGTTAAGTAGTACCTCATACATGACATGTTGTCTTTTGTTATTATTATGATAAGGTGCTTATTAGGATTAGTTAAGTAGTACCTCATACATGACATGTTGTCTTTTGTTATTATTATGATAAGGTGCTTATTAGGTTTAGTTAAGTAGTACCTCATACATGACATGTTGTCTTTTGTTATTATTATGATAAGGTGCTTATTAGGTTTAGTTAAGTAGTACCTCATACATGACATGTTGTCTTTTGTTATTATTATGATAAGGTGCTTATTAGGTTTAGTTAAGTAGTACCTCATACATGACATGTTGTCTTTTGTTATTATTATGATAAGGTGCTTATTAGGTTTAGTTAAGTAGTACCTCATACATGACATGTTGTCTTTTGTTATTATTATGATAAGGTGCTTATTAGGTTTAGTTAAGTAGTACCTCATACATGACATGTTGTCTTTTGTTATTATTATGATAAGGTGCTTATTAGGTTTAGTTAAGTAGTACCTCATACATGACATGTTGTCTTTTGTTATTATTATGATAAGGTGCTTATTAGGTTTAGTTAAGTAGTACCTCATACATGACATGTTGTCTTTTGTTATTATTATGATAAGGTGCTTATTAGGATTAGTTAAGTAGTACCTCATACATGACATGTTGTCTTTTGTTATTATTATGATAAGGTGCTTATTAGGTTTAGTTAAGTAGTACCTCATACATGACATGTTGTCTTTTGTTATTATTATGATAAGGTGCTTATTAGGTTTAGTTAAGTAGTACCTCATACATGACATGTTGTCTTTTGTTATTATTATGATAAGGTACTTATTAGGTTTAGTTAAGTAGTACCTCATACATGACATGTTGTCTTTTGTTATTATTATGATAAGGTGCTTATTAGGTTTAGTTAAGTAGTACCTCATACATGACATGTTGTCTTTTGTTATTATTATGATAAGGTACTTATTAGGTTTAGTTAAGTAGTACCTCATACATGACATGTTGTCTTTTGTTATTATTATGATAAGGTGCTTATTAGGTTTAGTTAAGTAGTACCTCATACATGACATGTTGTCTTTTATTATTATTATGATAAGGTGCTTATTAGGATTAGTTAAGTAGTACCTCATACATGACATGTTGTCTTTTGTTATTATTATGATAAGGTGCTTATTAGGATTAGTTAAGTAGTACCTCATACATGACATGTTGTCTTTTGTTATTATTATGATAAGGTGCTTATTAGGATTAGTTAAGTAGTACCTCATACATGACATGTTGTCTTTTGTTATTATTATGATAAGGTGCTTATTAGGTTTAGTTAAGTAGTACCTCATACATGACATGTTGTCTTTTGTTATTATTATGATAAGGTGCTTATTAGGATTAGTTAAGTAGTACCTCATACATGACATGTTGTCTTTTGTTATTATTATGATAAGGTGCTTATTAGGATTAGTTAAGTAGTACCTCATACATGACATGTTGTCTTTTGTTATTATTATGATAAGGTGCTTATTAGGATTAGTTAAGTAGTACCTCATACATGACATGTTGTCTTTTGTTATTATTATGATAAGGTGCTTATTAGGATTAGTTAAGTAGTACCTCATACATGACATGTTGTCTTTTGTTATTATTATGATAAGGTGCTTATTAGGTTTAGTTAAGTAGTACCTCATACATGACATGTTGTCTTTTGTTATTATTATGATAAGGTGCTTATTAGGTTTAGTTAAGTAGTACCTCATACATGACATGTTGTCTTTTGTTATTATTATGATAAGGTGCTTATTAGGATTAGTTAAGTAGTACCTCATACATGACATGTTGTCTTTTGTTATTATTATGATAAGGTGCTTATTAGGATTAGTTAAGTAGTACCTCATACATGACATGTTGTCTTTTGTTATTATTATGATAAGGTGCTTATTAGGTTTAGTTAAGTAGTACCTCATACATGACATGTTGTCTTTTGTTATTATTATGATAAGGTGCTTATTAGGATTAGTTAAGTAGTACCTCATACATGACATGTTGTCTTTTGTTATTATTATGATAAGGTGCTTATTAGGTTTAGTTAAGTAGTACCTCATACATGACATGTTGTCTTTTGTTATTATTATGATAAGGTGCTTATTAGGATTAGTTAAGTAGTACCTCATACATGACATGTTGTCTTTTGTTATTATTATGATAAGGTGCTTATTAGGATTAGTTAAGTAGTACCTCATACATGACATGTTGTCTTTTGTTATTATTATGATAAGGTGCTTATTAGGTTTAGTTAAGTAGTACCTCATACATGACATGTTGTCTTTTGTTATTATTATGATAAGGTGCTTATTAGGATTAGTTAAGTAGTACCTCATACATGACATGTTGTCTTTTGTTATTATTATGATAAGGTGCTTATTAGGTTTAGTTAAGTAGTACCTCATACATGACATGTTGTCTTTTGTTATTATTATGATAAGGTGCTTATTAGGATTAGTTAAGTAGTACCTCATACATGACATGTTGTCTTTTGTTATTATTATGATAAGGTGCTTATTAGGATTAGTTAAGTAGTACCTCATACATGACATGTTGTCTTTTGTTATTATTATGATAAGGTGCTTATTAGGTTTAGTTAAGTAGTACCTCATACATGACATGTTGTCTTTTGTTATTATTATGATAAGGTGCTTATTAGGATTAGTTAAGTAGTACCTCATACATGACATGTTGTCTTTTGTTATTATTATGATAAGGTGCTTATTAGGTTTAGTTAAGTAGTACCTCATACATGACATGTTGTCTTTTGTTATTATTATGATAAGGTGCTTATTAGGTTTAGTTAAGTAGTACCTCATACATGACATGTTGTCTTTTGTTATTATTATGATAAGGTGCTTATTAGGATTAGTTAAGTAGTACCTCATACATGACATGTTGTCTTTTGTTATTATTATGATAAGGTGCTTATTAGGATTAGTTAAGTAGTACCTCATACATGACATGTTGTCTTTTGTTATTATTATGATAAGGTGCTTATTAGGTTTAGTTAAGCCGAAAATTGATTCTAAATGTCTGTGCCTTAAAAAAATCATTCTTGGCGAGTTATATCAGGAAAACGTTTTTTTATAAGAACTATAGCTCTATTATCTTATCTATTAAATCAAATATTTTCTTTTCTTCTTAAATTTTTGAACTCTCTTTATTGTACGTTTATTTTGTATTAATATTGCAAAAACTAGTCAGTCCAATTTGTTCTTCTTTACATTCTTACATCTGTCTGATGTTCTTACGTTGGATGAAATATAAATATATCTTGTGATTTAGCAAAGTGTTGACATGAAGTTGACATAATTATACCAACTACTAATAAACATATTTTCAGATGAAGGTGTCTCCAGAGCAGAGCCTCCTGCATCATTGCAACACTTACTGCATTATACTCTATTGTAGTATGTACTACTGAACAAAGCGAGCTCCTGTATTATATACCCGTTTAGATCCAACTTATGTGATATCTGCCGCAAGTGATCTCAGATTTACACAACATTTAGCATAAACGTTCAATAAAGGGCACCCGACACAAGGCAACCCTACGTATTTTTAGGTAGATATATTCCTTTCAACTTCTCCCATGTTTTCCATATTGAGAACCAATTATTATTTTTTCTGTTTCTTCATTTGGTGCCAAAATATTTGGACAGTATTTTTTGACTACTGGTTTCAAATGTAAACTCCAAAACAAAATTCATAAAATCTGTATTTCAGTGTTGATAGAAAAAAACAAAACAATAAGGAATCGAGTAAAAGTTTTTAAAATGTAGTTTTATAATCTGTTATTTGAGGTCGAGTATTTTAATTTACTGGTAACTCCAAAAGTCTCTCAAGAGTTGGAGGAAAAAATAAAATAAATCTGAAAAAAAATGAGTAGATTCCATTTGGAAAACATTAGTTATTACTATGCCACCTTGTTAGGTTCGCGGTTCTCTTGTATTATCTATGTAAGAGACGCTGGCCTTTATCTGCTCCCCGCCTTCCATTTTTATTTTGCCACAGTATGTTTATTTAATGCTGTTAATATCAAAGTGAATCCTGAACCCTCTTATGACGACACCTACCGATTTTCAGCCAAAGGACAGGGGGGATGGGGGGATTAGGGGAGAGACTTAACTCAAAAACTGTAATAAATGCCGTTGAAATGAATGTTTTGATGTATATCGATCTGTTGATATCAGTAAACAATGAGTAAATTGTCATTATATAATATATAATTATATCTTAATTATAACAATAATACAAAATAAGAATATATATATTAATGTATTATATAAATATATACTATTATTGTGAGCCTTTTTTAATTTTGCAAACAAATATTTAGCTATTGTTACATCATTTCTCTTTAACCCCCCTCCCCCTGGAAAAGTAAGGCCCGGTCTTGGACCACAAACATTTTGTCCTGCCGCGCTGTGAAATGTATGAGTTTTGATATTCAAAATTCGAGCCCCCGCTCAATTTGGATGAAACTAGGTGCAAAATATTTGTGAAAGCTGGCTTTTTAGCAGGTAACTGCGGGTTTCACAATCAAGGTATTATATGCCAATTGACAGCTGCCAATAAATTAAATATTGACAGCTGCCAATAAATTAAATATTGACAGCTGCCAATATATTGGCTATTTTTGCCACTGGCTTATAATATACCTTGATTGTGAAACCTGTTATCTGATAAAAAAGCCAGCTTTCTCAAATATTTTGCACCTAGTTTCATCCAAATTGATCAAAAATTGAGCGGGGGCTCGAATTTTGAAAAACAAAACTGATAAATTTCACACTGTGCGCCGTCCCTACTAATGTACAACATTTTCTTTGTATTTTTAAGTATGTTTTCTCTGTACATTTCTTTTAATTGATTTCTTAATTTTTCTAAAGAATTTCTCTATGTTGTTCATTCTTTACCTTAATTATACTTTATTCTTGCATTTTATTGGATTTATATACAGATTTTGCAATTTAAATGGCGTTTTAGTTTACGTTATATTTTATTTGTACACTTGTTTTATTTAGCTTTATTCATATTTATTAACCGGTACCTAATAACTTTATTTCAATATTTACCTCTGTGTATGTATAATCTTAATGTTCCATTGTTAATTATTTCTTTTTATTGTAATAGGCCATATAAATGTAAAGAGGTTGGACACTCATGTATATTAATAAATAAGTGAGGAGCTGCCACTGGGTTGGCATCCTCTCATGATATTCAGGACATTTATCTTTTTATTTACCTTCCCGCAAGACTGTTGTTTGTAGCAGTTCAGCTGCAGTTGCGATGGTTCTTATAGTAAATGAAAACAACAAAAACAATTTACCTCATCTGTACAAATTAATATATAGTGGCTTTTTGCCTTTATTTACACAATGTTGACACACCGAAAGTTTCACGAAATTAGGCAGGGAGGAGTTTTGTTATTTCTTTGCTGAGCCTATAGAAGGGAAGATAGGCCTGCTTGTCGGTAACCGTCGACCGTCCCTTAGCTAACATGGCAACGAAGTCTCCAACATTAGCACATCTCACCCGCCTAATTTCTTGATGCCTCTTACAATCCTGTAAATTGTTAGTCATAAATGTACATAAAACGCTACAAAAACTATTTAAATGACCATAGGACGCTACAAAGGGTCATAGTAAATCTTGACGTCTGAATATTCCTGTCTATTTTTCATTTCGGGGAAGTGGCAGGAAACATTTGGTCCAATTCGTCTTTTGATGTCATTATCTGAAAAAAAATAAGAAAAATAATGAATGGAGGCTGAAAACAGTGCGATAAATGCATAAAATGTTGAAACCAATAGCTACCATTTTTCTTCTTTTTCTTTTGAGAAGAAAGGCAGAATGTGCATATAGGTGTGATTTCTTCCATATGAAGATCACCTTCCAGAAAGAGACACGGCTGCTCGACACCACCTGAAGTTAACGTAACCTTATAAAGGGGTAACCTTATACAATAATTGAGGGTGTCAGTGGTTAGTTATTATGACTCACACCCGGGCTTTACCTGCAAGGTCATATCGCCTACTACCAGAGCGCTGTTTCGTCACTCTGGTGGACATGAGCCGACTATTCTATGGGAGTCTTAAATTTTGCAGGGTAAGGAGTCTCTGACGTAGTACAGGCGACCATCGCCTAACGTCCCATCCGAAGTACGGAGTGCTTAGGTTAATTTTACCTCCCAGATAAAATAAACCTCGTCGTGTTTTGAACCCGCGGTCTTGAGTTCAATAAGCGAGCACGCATACCACTGAGCTACCGGCGCCCTCGGGGTGGGATTAACGTAGCTCAGTGGTATGCGTGCTTGCTTACTGAGCTCAAGACCGGCTGAGACCCTTAAATGTTTTTATCTGGGAGGAGGAAAAACCTTGATCACGCCACCCTTCGGAACGGATGTAAGTGATGGCCTCGAGTCTGTATGTTGTCAGGTACTCGTTAAAGACCCCTAGCCTAGGTGAATAAAAATTTAAGGTAGGCAAAATTTAGGACTCCCATAGTAGAGTCAGGTTCATGTCCACCAGAGAGACAAAAGAGCACTCTGGTAGTAGGCGATATGACCTCGAAGTTAAAACCCGAGCATGAGTCACAATTACTAATTAACTACAATAAATTAAAACAAATAAATTGTTCAATTTTTATATTGTTTAGTTTAATTCCACAAAAGTATAAACCTAGTCTACCGGGGTGTATTATTATGCCATTGTTAGCACAAAGTTCAGAAGGCTTTTTTTTTTTTTTTAAATAGCTGTTGACTATTTCTACACAGATCGCAGAAATGTATTCTGAGATCGGGCAGTACATGGAAAAAAAAATTCAAGGGCATCTTGTAGGGTGTCAAATGAAAGCTTATTGAAGCACGAATTCAACAATATATATGATGTATTTTTTTAAACATTTTTCGGGAAAAACGCTTAAAAATTGTTGTCCACCACCCTTATTATCAAAAGAATCGCTCAGAAAAATCTGAAAAAATAATGAACATTGAGAATTAGGTGTAGCGCCATCAATTGTTATAAACAATTAATTGTTTATTTCCTTATAACCAGCTGAATCATTGGTTTAACTATTAATAATTTAAGTGGAGGGCTGATGGCACGGAACACTAATTGTGCAAGTATAGTTTTCACTTGACCGATTTTATTCTTCCCTTCGGCCAATTTCGCTATATTTTCTCTGATCCAGGGAGGTTTGAGTAAAATTTGTAGAATGGGTTGCGGAAAACATTCCAATAGGTAATAATAATAAAAAAAAAGATAAATTATATGAAAAATATTCCTACGTTTTCAAGAATTTGAAATTTTCACTTCCCAAAAACTAAAAAATGGGGTACATGGTAATGGCGAACCTAACGGAGCCATTGGTAACTAAGCATTTGTCCAATTTCGGGACTCACCTTTACATTTTCATTCACTCTTACACAAGTAAAATTACTTTCCAGTTTTTTGTGAGTTGACCCGTTTTAACTACACGACAGAGATATATTTCAGAAACATTGTTTCATATATTCTATTTTGTTTGCTATTTATTTACTTTGATTTTATTTAATTACTGGAATATATTATTGTTTTGGTTTTTTAAATTCAAGCCAGAAGTTGAAGATGACTATGAAGAAATTTTAAAAGCTACAACTTAATGATTACCAGTTCATTTATAATATCTGGCAGCTGCATTATTCTTCCATTTATTTTCTGAAATGCAGAACTTCGTAAACAGACGGTTCGGGTGTTCTCTCATCATCAGTTCTTTATCAATTTATTGGATTCTATGTATTGCTTATTTTCTTTTTTAATATTCATAATGTTGGTTCATTTTTAAATTTTTGAGGGAGATTTCTTATTTGAGTCGACATATTTGATGAAAAATTCTGTCCATCAAATTTGTCAACTCAAATAACAAGACACCGTCAATAATTAAACATGAACCAACGTTAGAGAAAATATACCCGAAACATTTGTGTATTAACTATGTTCTGAATTTCAGAAAATGCATAAGAGAATATTGTAGCTACCATATTATTATAAATATGAAATCTCCTTAAGTAAGAGTTTTCACCTACAGATTCGAGATTTGACCCGAGAACATAGTAAAGTAGTCAGAAAAATTACATACAAAGTTATAAAAAATCATGGTCCAATAATTATTACATTACTCATTTCATCTAACAAAAATGCCAGGTTAAAGTTAAGATTTCACTCTCTCTCTGTTAGAATCTGACTTCTAGTTTACGTCTATGGTTGAAGGAATTTCAGTAAAAGAAAAATATGGAAAGTTTTACGTATTTTATATACTACAGGTGTCATAATAATATACTGTACTTGAAACATAAATATAGTATGTATATTTACTCACATGATATGGAAGGTCTCCACCATCTACATTTGCTAATTTAACACGCTATAAAATTCAATTTAAATAGTTTAACAATAACTTGCTTATTAACTAACATAAATCTATTTGCAACGGGATGTCAACTCTTGAATATGAAAACAAATGAAAGACAAAATTCATTGTTGCCAACTGTTGTTATCTTTATCCCAGACTTAAAAATTTCAGTTAAATTAGACAAACATTCTCGTATAAATAAGAAACTGTGCCTGATAGCGAATTTCTGATTTCAGATTTCAATTTCCCACATGAAAGTCCTTCAGAAAAACGTATTTTAATATAAGAAAATTTACCCTTGTCGAACAGTGTAATTAGCACACAGAGGCGGTTCACTTCAAAAATAATGTTTTTCAACAAAATACAAGTGTGTATCAAATTGAAGGTATTGTAGCTCTTAACATAAAACTAGGTTCCGTTTTTCGAAATCTTCGTGTCAATAATTTATTCCTCTAATCTAATTTGAAATAAAAGTTCATGAAAAATTCTGTACCAGATAGAAAATTACTGGTTAGTTGTGTACTATTGTTAATATGCACCTACGGAACCCTTCATTGTTTGACCTCAACAAAATTGTTTGTTAATAATGTACAATGGGTTTTTACGTTTTAGTTTTTAGGATACAATGATATTGTGATGTTATCTGTATACAATTTTGACTATAAGTCACGTGACGCTCTCCCAATAAGATGAACACTTTTAAATGGAATTAAAAATATTATTTTTAAATTGGCGTAATTATTATTAATTAGTTTCTTTACCAGTAGTGAGTTGTGCGTCCAGATGAGCTATGTAGCTAGCAGCGAGCCGGAGGGTTTCGATTTTCGACAGTTTTCTCTCGGGTGGCTCCGTCGGTATCAGGGATCTGAGCAGGCAAAATGCGGAGTTGACACTGAAATTAACAAATGTTGACATTAATAAATACTTCTAAAGAAACTGGCGTTCTACAGTTGACCTCAACTTTCCACCAGGTTGCTAGCACGGTCTACATACTCTCGAATGTAGAATTCATGTAGAACACTGGTTTTTTTTTTTACAGAATCTTCTAACGACGAAACAAATTGATTTTCAGGCAAATCAACCAAAGAGAAGAGGTCTAAACACAAAAACTCTAATTACTGCCGATAGAATGAATGTATCGACATGAAATTTCATATTTAAAGCCAAAACTCCATGAGGACAAAACCTGTCAAACTTCTGCGACGCCGGCTGAAGGGAAGGGGGGTTCAGGGGAGGGGGCTCATTTCAAAAACCCTAATAACTGCCGATGTATTGAATTTATCGACACAAAATTTAGTGTCAGGATTTAGGAGCACTATGGTATATTAGCGAAAACGGTCGACTGGTCTCGGTCGTATAATATTAGCCCATTGCTCGGAGTAAGGAGTCCTTTAAGTAAAAGTTATTTGACAAATAATTCCTGTCTGTATCCATCCCTTGAAGTATCCACTAATGTCTAACACCAGTTCAATAGTTTAGTTAGAAATAAGTTTAAATCAAAAGGCCGGTTTTATACTACTGTAGCGGTCCTTCGCTCACCTAATATTGACTAAATTACGTAAAACAGAATCCACTTTCTTGTATTAAACAAAAACCTGTACGATGTCAGGTACTCGTTAAAGACCCCTGCCCTAGATCAATAAAAATTTAGGTTAGGCAAAATTTAAGACTCCCATAGTAGAGTCGGGCTCATGTCCACTAGAGTGACGAAAGAGCGCTCTGGTAGTAGGCGATATGACCTCGTAGTTAAAGCCCGCATGAGTCATAAAACCTAACCTAACAAAAAGCCTCTATTTTTCTATTTCTCTAATAACCTTTTTTATTACATGTGATATTATTTTATAAAACCTTCGATTGATCTCAACAATAAAAACTAAATTAATAAAGATAAAACAGATGTTTCGATACTACGCTTTACAAAGATCTTTTATTTAGGTTAGGTTTTATGACTCATGCCCGGGCTTTAACTACGAGGTTATATCGCCTCTACCAGAACACATTTTCGTCACTCTGGTGGACATGAGCCCGACTCTACTATGGGAGTCCTAAATTTTCCCTACCCTAAATTTTTATTCAGGGCTGGGGTCTTTAACGAGTACCTGACATCGTACAGGCTCGGGACCATCGCTTAACGTCCCATCCGAAGGACGGCATGCTTAAGTTTATTTTACCTCCCAGATAAAATAAACTAAGGGCCTCGGTTGGGTTTCGAACCCACGATCTTGAGCTCAGAAGGCAAGCACACATACCACTGAGCTACCGGCGCCCTCTCTTTTATTTATATATGTATTTTATAAGACAACTCATGCCAGGGCTTCAACTTACTGGTAAGTAAAGCTCCTTTGTGTATTAAATTTCCAGAGGCACCAGAGGAGATAACTCATGCCCAACTATTGGCTCCCCCCCGGTGCAGTCAGAGCTATGCGTTGCATCCTAATTGTAATTAACGAAAACAAATTCGTTGATTGTTACAAAAACTAAAACAGGATTAAGAGAAATTAAAAGAAAATACTATTTACTTGGTTGAATTACAGCTAAAACCAAACCATTTGCTGCCATATGAAAGAACTTACTTAGAAAAATGTGAATCTAAAGCAGGCCCTACACTATCAATCCGCTTGATCAAAACAGCGCGTCCAGCTGATTGACACGCGCTTCAAGCAGCCTTGGGGCGCATCAAGCATCCCATCAATCTTTTCATCAACACTCATTTGTAGCGGAGTTTTCGACTAGTGAACTGCTCCTCCTGGACTGTAGTGAATCGGTGTTGGATAGATATCATGGTCTCGAATCAGGATTTGGGGTTTCTCATTTTGACACTTGTTGCTCTCAAGCGGAAAAAAAAGATCCAGAGGAAACGACGTTGGTCGAAGGAATGGTATAAATTGAGGAACCGCTTCACTCACCAAATTTACTGACAGTTCTGCGTGAAACTAGCCGGTAGACTTTAAAAACATTATCAGAATGGACCAAGAGAGTTTTGATCATTTATTGGAGTTGGTACGGCCCAAAATAGAGAAAGTGGACACAATACTGTCCATCACAATGAGGTACCTAGCTTCTGGAATGGATTTGGAAGACCTGAAATTTTCGTGCGCTATTGCTCGAACCTTCGGAAGCGAGCGGACGACCATCCATCGTTGGTGTCAAGCAGGTGACTGACGCAATGCTTGATCGAAATTGCTTTAGCGACTATCAAGCGCTCCGCCCAGCCGCTTGAGTCATTCAAACTTTCCATCAATCACCGTCAAGGCTTGACTCAAGCGTCAAACGGGTTCCTAGACTATCAATCACGCTTGACACCATCGCTTGAAGCGCGGTTTTGATCAAGCGGATTGATAGTGTAGGGCCTGCAAACATGGTCAAAACGTAGGGACCTTCAAACGTGAAAATCCGTTGAAAACTCGATATCGGATTTTTGGACGATTACAATACTTCTTGTACTTGGTATAAGAAAGTAATTATACATGTAAATATAAGCAAGCAAAAGCTTCTCGTGCTTAGGAAATACTTCTAAGCTTTTAATACACTACATCCTGATCACAGCTCGCTATATGAGTTCCGTTATTGATCTTCAACCTAAGGGACCCTAAAAAAAAATATTGTTTATATGAAAAAAAAAGTTCTAAAAAAATGGTGGGACAGGTGGGTGAAAGAAGATGGGAAGAAGAGCCCAGAGACGGAGACCGGAGACCATATGGCAAGCCTCACCTACCTTCACGCCACCCAACCTTCCAACCCCATTTATTTTAATATGAAGAACAAGTTCTTTAAAAACCGTTTGTATTTCAGGCGACAGTCTTAGCGGTGATTTTTCAATGGCTGAAAAATTAGGGAAAATGGGCGCAAGGCTACTCTCCCAACATTTTTACCACTTAGCGCGCTTCTCATACTTCACACTGTCCTAAAAATTCAAAAATTGTCTTCTTTGATAAAAAAGTCATGTTCTGCAATGAAGATTGTTCAATATTTTATACTGTCTGTAGTAGTTTCAAAGTAAAAAACAAACAAAAAACGAAATAATCAATCCAACGTTGGCTTTTAAAAAAAAATCCAAAACGGAGCCTTATTAGACCTGCCCTCAAACTCAGAAACAATTGTAGCGATACACTTGGAATTTGAGATGAATATGTCCTAACTTAGATCTCATTGGATATTGACCAAAATTATACGAAAATTTAAACCAATTAACTTCGGGGCCTAAGTAAATTTTACCGCTTTATTAATGATTTAATAAAAAATCAAATCGGTTTCAAATAAAATTTGTGGAGAAAGGCACATTTTATCTAGAATACATTTTTTTCGAAGGCCCGGTTCGTGAGATGCAGGAGAAAACCGTCTTAAAATGACAACTTGGAATTGATATTTTTAAACATTTGCTCGATTTAAGCGAAGAAGGTTAGTCCTACCGAAAAGTTGGCTTAACAAAAAATTTCTTATAAAATTTCCAGTCATCAAAATGTCCACAGATTAGAAATTTGACCAATACAATCTTATAGCACTTCAAAGAATCAACAATAAATTAATGTACGAAATAGTTGAAAGTAATGTTTAATTGTAACGCATGGCAATGAATTTAAATTTTGGTTTATTTTTTAAAATAATTAGAAATATATTTGATAATTACCGCTATATATAAACGACTGAATGGTCCCTACCTGTCAACCTCCACATTTAAAATGAATACTTGCTTGAATTCAAAAGAAAATGTCTCATGTGACCATAACATTATTTTGTATATCCAGTAAATTTTTAAAAATCACTTCCCCTCTTCTATAATGTAATATTTTGGAAAAACTGTAAAAAAAAGTGTTTAGTTGATGGACTACGAACCTCATTGTACGATATCTCTCCCTGGCGTTGGCTTGGTTCCTGTGTTTACCTCCTCCTGGCCATCTGTCTCCTTCCATTTACATCCAACCTTAAAAAATATTAATAAAAAATAATGATAGACCCCTTGTATTATTAGCTTATTTGAGTATCTGCAGCAGCTGCGTGAGCATGGTAAGGGTGGCGGGAATGAAGAATGGAATCTCTTATATCTGAGTTTAACTACTTCGGTGAAGAAAGGAACTTTGAGGTCTTTGTGAAGGGTTTTGTTGGAGACATAATCAGAAGCGTTGGCTATTTTACGAAGACATAGTAAAAATATATAAAATAAATAATTGAAAATAAATTCCTATGAAATTTCTTATATTGAAGGATATCTACAATATATTTTTATTGAATTTTTAACTAAAATATATTGTAGATATCCATCAATATTAGGAATTTCATAGTAATTTATTTTTAATTATTTATTTTTTAAATTGTTATTGTTCTCAAGTTTGTTTTTATTTTAAGATTTCATATTGAATGATGTATGTAGTATACAAGCTATTTAAAAGTCCAAAATTATATGACGTGTCCAATGGTTATGGTTTAACGGAAATAAATATTATTATAATAGCAGATCAAAATTCCCGCCCTAAATGAAAGTATGTAAATATTACTTGGGTCAGTTGATACAACGGCTGGTGAGCGCCACTGCCTGCTTAGGTGTCAACTATAACTAACAGACCACAAATCTAGTAATGAGCTAGTGATGTTGGTGGAGGGGGGGCTCTGGGCCTGCAGTGTGTGGTCTGTGCTTCCTGTATCTGGACCAATCTGACTTTGATGAATGGAACATCTCAGAACCCCTTTTGAATCTACCGCTATATTAGTCAAATAGTTTGACATTCAAATAGTCACTTTGTTCAAACTAGAATTATCTATATTAGTCAAGTAGTTTGACATTCAAATAATCACATTTTATTTGTGTTCAAACAAGAATTTTGAACATTTAAATCACTATATAATTTAATAAAATTTACTTCAGGCAATATGTTGAAAAAATTAAAGTTATTTCCGAATTTTTTTGAACAATTAAAAACATTATTAATAATTTAATTATTTGCCATTATATTAAAATTATTGTCATGTTACATGGCTTATATAGACACATGCCAATTATTGTCATGTTACATAGCTTATATAGACACATGTCAATTATTGTCAAGTTACAATGTTAGAAAAAAACAAGAAAGGGACTTCCGAAATGACTGATCCGGATAGTTGACATTTAAATGGCGCTGATCACCTCTCACTCTCTCTTTATACATTTAATGTGAAGTAGACATTTGATTATTTTTTAAATAATATTTACTCTACAACTATTTTGCAGCTCTTTTAACAGGAAAAAATGATAAATAAAAATAGATTATCATTTAGGCAAGTGACCCCGGCAGTTCTAAAAGAAAAAAATTGAGATTAATATCGTATGAAAATGAGGTCATGGTCAATAAAAGGTCTTCTTTTTTTATTAATATTTGAAAGGTAGGTGTTGAAGAGACAAGTTAGAAGGGGCGGGGGGAGGAGCTCGCATCACAACACTAATCACAGGTTCCAGCTTCTCTCCCATTTCCTGTAATTTCCAACTACGCCGATTGTTGACGCAGAGATGCCTTTAGCCCTAAGTGTCACCCCCCCCCCCCCCCCCCCCCCCCCACCACACCCTTTTCCTTTGTTACTTCCCTGTGACTATAACAAGTATAGGGAAAGTTATGTAATCGGTCAGAAAGTCCATGTTGAGATTTCCCCGAAATTTCATGTTTTACGAATCCACAAAAAAAAATTCGAAGATGAATCACCTGCAATGTACTTCCCCAGCACGAATTAATCAACTAATTTTCGCTCTCCCATACATTACATAGGCAGCTATTAAGTTCAAAATAGGTCAATAGGCGTCGTCCTTATCGGGTTCTGAATACACATATAAATTTTCGTATCGATATATTTTTTCTATTGAGAGTTACAGTGTTCACAGACACAGACACACACATAGACAGTTATTATTTTTTTCATTTTTAGAATTAAGGAGTCGGAAAAAATAAAATTTTGGTAAAAACTCAACAAAGTATTTCTGACCGACTAAGTCACTTCCGCTATACTTTACATAGCTGACTGAGGACGTGAAAAATCGATCGAATCGGTTAAGCCGTTTAGGTCTTAGGTCCGACAATAAAATGGGAGAAGAAGAACAAAAATCGTTAAAGTATCTTATCTCCGGCCCTGATGGAGCCATTTTGAGGGGACTCGAGTTTCGAGGCCTACAGCGTCGGTTCTTGTAACACAAGTTAACAGAAGTGCCATAGATCTACTTGCCTCTTGCCATTCTAAATCATCTACAAAAGGTACAAAGGTTCTCTCTCAATGCGCTATGTAGGTTGATGCAATGGTATTTTATTCTTCTTGCAAATTTGGAAGATAAAAAATCTTCTCAAACCTACATGTGGACCTTTTTTAGGGTGTAAATAATTTATGTATGCAGTTGCAGTAGACATGCATTATGGATCTGAATACATTGGCATCAGTAGCAGAGGAGTCTTCACTTCTATGTATCCACTTCAAACATAATCACTTGAAATACGTAAATTTCCTGAAAATCACAAATAGGAAATGGACATATACATGTTTATTATTTGAGTTGACTCAGACTCGGGCAGAAAGGATGGGCTCTCTGCTAACTCACTCTGCAAAACTAATTTTTCCTTATTTAACTGATTTTTAATTTAGGTACCAAATTACGAGAAAATTTTCGGGAATCCGAGAACTTTCAAGTCACGAATCCATATAGCTCTGGGCAGATGGGTATTTTATATCATTGCGGTTATATTTTTTGTATTTCAATTCGTGTCTTGTATTATAAACCAGCAGATTACCCGGCGGATTAGTAACTTTAAACACGTTAATAAGTACAAGCAGCTGCACTAATTTTAAATTACGAGTCCTAAAACCTCTCCTGTTTAAAATTTTGAGATGCCATACAGATCGAAAAGTTCTATATTATCTTTAGATTCATACAAATTCCAAACCGGAAATTGCATGGTGGTGTGAACAAATGAACACATTACATAATTATATGCAACTAGCTACTTGCGGTGGTCGGGTGTTTAATGCTAATATCTCCAGGTGGGGGGGGGGGGGGGGGGGGGGGGGCTTGGTTGCTAAGTACTTAGTTGTTATTTTTGAACTTTGTGTTGACGATGGTGTAAGCCGAAACCGGTACACTTTATGTATATATTTATTTTGTGGAATTAGACAATATAAATATTAAACGAGTGACAGTTATTGTTGATCTCTAAGGTATAATATACAGTACATAATATGTGGCTGCTCCATTATATAATATATTATATTATATAATGGAGCAGCCACGTGGGTCGGTGGAGTCTCTAGCATTGTATCTGCAGGCCATGGCGTAGGCAGGGGGGGGCCACCCATTACTAAAAACCAAAACATTTTAATGATCAATTTTACAAGACAAGAGATAAATTTTCACTTATATAATATAACGTAAAACGAGATAAGAAAAAATCCCAGGCAGATATTCTTTTTGTCCGGATAAATGAGGACTTCCCCATTTTTATAAAAAAAAATTCAACAATGATTTGTGACTCGGATAACTGAGAATTTATCTCTTGTAATAGAGGGCGCACGTATACTAGTGCTTGACTTCCGAGCTCAAGATCATGGGTTCGAAACCCAACCGAGGCCCTTAGTTTATTTTATCTGGGAGGTAAAATAAACTTAAGTACGCCGTCCTTCGGATGGGACGTTAAGCGATGGTCCCGAGCCTGTACGATGTCAGGTACTCGTTAAAGACCCCTACCCTAGGTGAATAAAAATTTAGGGTAGGCAAAATTTAGGACTCTCATAGTAGAGTCGGGCTTATGTCCACCAGAGTGACGAAAGAGCGCTCTGGTAGTAGGCGATATGACCTCTTAGTTAAAGCCCGGGCATGAGTCATAAAAACCTAACCTAACCTATCTCTTGTAATGTAAAATTGATCTTTAAACGTCTTTATTTTTTGGTGATGGGGTTGCCCCCTGCCGGGGCCTGCAGATACTAGCGACTCTGCCGGCCACGTGGCTGCTCTCAATAATGAAACCCTTCATCTCTCCTTATCTTTATTACTTTTTTTTTTAGTCCGAAAAAAAGTAGATTTATTATTTGAATATTGACTTGATGTTGTGACGAGAGAACTGGGAACTGACAAGGCGCTGATACACTTTAACCTCTGAGAGTGTGGGTACGGCTGCTGCATTTGGAACGGTCTCGGGAGAGGGGAGGCTTGCGGCCTGCATTTACGATGCACAATAAATTCAGGTACTTGTTCAGAAGGTCATGAAGGCAACTTGTAGATGACGTCAGAAGAGATCTTTAAGGTCAGAGGAAGCGTACTTCATTAGATGGTCAGGAAGGCAGGTTGCGGATAAGACGATGAAAGCAGGTTGCGGACGGTCGCTGGACTGGATTAGAGGGTCATGAACTTCATAAGAACTGTAGACTGAGTAACATGAAAAAACAGTTTTTTTTTAACATTTTGCTAAATATCTTGATTACCAATCAAAGTCAAAGTCTAAAGTAAATTTCAAAAAAATTGGTTTTGAAAATATTTTTTTTTAAGATGGGGTTGATTGTTTATTACCAAAAAAGGGGTAGTCTTGTACCTCATTTAATAGCTCTCATAAAGCCATTAATGAAGGCTTTTGGGAAGTTAGTATATCCCAGGACTGCTGTGCAAGTATTGGAAGTTTTTTTGTATTTTTTAAAATAATGTACATTTTAGGAGCTTTCCAACGATGTGTCGTATGACCACATTTGTAACGTTTTGAAAGCCTGATATTACTTAACAATGACAATTTACGAAGTGGATTCATGGAGGGACGTAAGTTTGTTTTTTCTAAGCCTCGCAATTATCTAAAGGATGATTAATTAACAACGTTTGAAAGCTCATATGGTGTACTTTATTAATTAGACAGAACTTCTTTCATTATATGCTTAGCGGAGTTCTGGGAACAGATAATTCCCCGATCATCATTAATATAGTAACATACTGTGCCGCTATTTTGACACGGTACGAGTAATCATAAAATGTTTCGGGCAAATGTTGTTCGGTTCAATAAGTCCTTCAAAATGGGGAACTACTTGACCCGCATTACTGTAGGAATTTTTTTGGGGAAGCACTCATGTGAATATGCCATTTTCGGGAGAGAACCTAGGCCCTCACTTAGCTAAAAGTAAAATGTGACATATCGTTTGAAAGCTAAGTTTGAGGTCTTACAGATCTTGGAGTGGTTTATTTTATTAGGGAGCGTATGAGTGGACTTAATCGTCAAGTAATTATGTTATATCAATGAGACGGCAAGTTGAAGCGGTAAAGGTTATATAAAAAAATGACTCGTATAAGTTCTTGTATTAATGAGTAGCTTTAGAATGAGGTCCTTATAAGTCGACGCCACTTTATTTTTGAAAGCGCCCCCACCTACCAAAAAGTATTTTCTGTTTAAAATATATATATAATAAATTCTTGACAACATTGGAATAAAGAATTTTTTCGATTAGTTTT
This sequence comes from Aradus depressus, assembly GCA_963662175.1. Classification (NCBI taxonomy): domain Eukaryota; kingdom Metazoa; phylum Arthropoda; class Insecta; order Hemiptera; family Aradidae; genus Aradus; species Aradus depressus. The sequence continues at coordinate 35,696,471 of OY759224.1, read as the reverse complement.
AATAGATATTTGAAAAGAATGGTTGTTTTTATATTGAGAGTATGTTAATAGAGTTACGTACTCTGTTAAGTAGGTGTCGCCAGGTTACGTGATATCTCGCCATGCACTTTGAATGTGCATTTTTTGCTTGTATCGCTGAAACTACAGCCAAGCGGTGCTACAAAAAAATGCATGAGCATGAGCATGAGCATGAGCATGAGCCCATTTTAAACATTTAACAATTTATAGAACATGAACTGAGAGTCGTGGAAGTGTCTCAGTATTAAATCTGTGTGTATGTAGACGACTTTTGTTCTTTAGATATGTAATGCTTGGAGACTTGAAAGTGGAATGGAATAAAATCGGTTCCCATGGTGTAGAGCAGTGATTCTCAACTTGTGGTCCGCAAGAGGTTTTCATGTGGTCCGCGAATATGTCAGTCTTTCGGCATAATAATAAAAAAACTAAAAAATAAAAGTCTAAAAAAATAAAGCATTGGAATTTGTCTTATAAATAACAAAATTAATTAGTACGCGGCTATTGTGGAATCGGTCTGTCTGCTTGCCTGAGCCCGGCTGAGTACCTGTGTAGCTCGGGTTGCTTGATGAAAGTTCACTACTCAGTAAAAGGGCATTAAAACTTCTTCTCCCTTTTCATTCCACATATCTTTGTGAAACAGCGTTTTCAACATTAACTGTCATCAAGAATAAACATCGCAACCGATTATTAAATTTGAATGCTCCATTGAGATTGGCTTTGACTTCTTGGCAGCCAAATATTGAAAAACTTTCAAACGAAATGCAAGATCAAGGGAGTCAATAAGGTAAAATTTGTGTAAATATAACAATAATTAAAATACAGTAAGTAAATAATAAATGTTTCAAGGTTATGCTCATTTCTTGGATCTTTTTGCTCTTTTGGGTTTTTTGCTCTTTGACTGAATTCCATGACTGGTCCGCCATTGATCAGGTAAGGAATCTAATGAAAAGGTTGAGAACCCCACTGGTGTAGAGGACAGGAACCTCACGGAAAGGCCGAGGAAGCGTAGATGAGCCGAGTGCCATCAAGTTATGCGCCCTCGTGCCCTCAAGTTATGCGCCATTCCAAAAATTTGCTTTGGCGTTTAAAATTTCCCCTTTGCTTCCCTCTTTTCTTTCTTTCTTAACAAAATACCTAGATTTTGCTGAAGGAGTGCTCATATTTTGGCTGTTTTCTTCTTGGGAACTTCCGTTGCTCCCGTAACTTTCCTCTTCTTTTCTTTTTCTGTGTTATACCCGTGGTTCAAATGGAAAAAATCGTTGAAGTTAAAGCAAAAAAAAAAAAAAAAACATAAACCAAAAGATATTCGGTTGAATAATAATAGAATAATGAATCTATTAAGATTGGACAAATAAAAATAACAAGAGTTGAGGTTATTTCATTCAACTGCTTCGTTGAAATAGAAGTCCTCCAGCGAAATCATATCCAATCTTTCAATTTTAATAGAAAATAAACATTAAAAAAAAAAAAAAAAAAAAATTTAACTCTGATAAATGATTTTCCTCGTTTTCCCTCATCACCCTTTTCCCTTTCTTCCCCAAATTTCCCTAAAAAGGGAGTATTTCCCTCCATGTAGAAAGACTGGCATAGAAGCGGACGGAGCAGCGCGGCGGATAGACAAAAAGAGCCGCAAGGAGCTCTAGGTACGTTTCGGAGAATCAGCCCGTCCCAGGCTAATGGCTCCCACCTCCTTCATGATTTATTGTCACTTTTTATTACACTTATTTCCTTTCCTACCCATCTTCAGGATCTAATCTCAGAAGAGCTTCTCTTATTTAATTGCGTAGAGCGCCCACCGCAATGTCTGAATGACTATTATCCTTTATGAACTGAAGGGGAGTAAAATGGAAAAGAGAATGTTTACGAGTACGCCAGTTATTTTATTATATATATTTTTTACAGGTTCATTTCTTGCACCGCGGCTCTCCTTTCATAAAGACAGCCCTCTTATTTTCTGACCAAGTTATTCCTTCTTATTTTGTTGTTCAAGTGCTTAACTGAAAGAGCCCACTCTAATATATTTATTTCAAATTGCTTAAAGTAATTCTCGCCTTTACTCTGTTCATTATTGAGGCAGAAAAGACCGCAACTACTAATGCTTGTACATTTTTTATTCATTTTTTTTTGTTTGTTTTTACGGTGTTAAAAAGTTGATTTGTGAAAGAGTGAAGAGAAGGTTCTTTGAAACGGGATTTTGGATTGAGTTTTAAGTAATTGCTCTGCTGTGGTTTAGTACTAAATTTTGATTTTGCTGTGCTCGAGCGCTCGGTGGACAGGGGTCATTGGCGTAACTTCTGAGATTTCTTAAATAACATAAATCCTCCTACGTATCTTTCAAAATAAATTCCTAATTTTTTTTCGGCGTAATGTATTTAATTGTTTTTGTTTAGATTTTTTAATATCTGTGTAAAAATTATTGAGCAATTAAAACAATTTTCAACCATTTACTGCGGTGACCAGGAAACTCAACGGACACAAATATTGTTTTAATGTTTTTATTTGAATAGTTATATTCAATAATTATTCCGATATTTTAATGCAATTTCGGATTTTTGGGGGGAGGGGATAGACGGACCGCCCCGCTCCCCTTTAGAATGCAGTGCCTCTCTACCCCCGCTCCCCTTTAGAATTCAGTGCCTCTCCGCCCCCGCTCCCTAATGGAATGCAGTGCCTCTCCGCCCCCGCTCCCTAATGGAATGCAGTGCCTCTCCGCCGCGCTTCCTTCTCGTATTTTATAACAAAACCATTTTATTACTCGAATCTGGTAATATCACAAATTTTAATCACTTTTTTGAATAAAAAATTAAGCCTTTCCCTGACAAACTCCAAAATGTAACTTATAATACAGTGGTTGTGAGGTACCGATTTAATCTGAGAAAATAAATATAAAGTTTCTTCTAAGAGTGACAGAAAAAAAGTACATATGTACATAATGTTTAATAATATAAAACATTGTAATCTCTAGATACAATGTGATTACTGCAATTACATAACGTGTAATCAGCCCATCAAACCATCGTATAATACTGCCGTTCCTTACGTTGTTGCTAATTTGTATCTTTTATTGTATTAAATTAATTTATTGCAGTCAAAATTTTCATGGTTTCAGACGAAACAAAAAAAATTAAATAAATATACATACTTATATGAGGAGGCGAGAGTTATGCAAACTTTCCGTGCAGTCTCTTCATCAGAAGGCCTTTGGGAAGTTTCGAGCAACGTTCCCAGATTACAGGGCAAAAAACTTATTAAGAATGCAATGGTTGTTGTTTGGTTCAGTTGTCATTGTAGCACCACCTACTTATGACTGTTGTAGCACCATGCTGTTTCATACTTTTTTTGTTAATTTATACCTCTGAACCGATTTTCACCAAATTTAGTGTAACCAAGAATAGTGGCATTTGAACAGTTTATGAAACTTTCAATTATGCTTTAAAACATTTTTGTTCACACCAAAATGAAACCGATTTTGGTCGAAATGGATCCATTAGCGTAGTTATGAGAAACGACGAAGATACGTGCGACATTGCTTCATATGTGGGTCCTATTAAAAATATATATAAGTATATATTTTTCAATTTTGCTTACACCTGGTTCTGAGAACAACTCTATTTGTTTTTTATTTCTCATCTCTTGAGCGTTTTGCTTCCTTTAGTTGTGTTAGCGCCTTTTAAGATATTACCCCAAATCAGACTTTAAACACTCATTAGTAGGGTTTCAGTTAGTCTTGACAAGAACAGGGGGGGAAAAAAGCCTTATTTGGTTGATAAAAAAGTAGTGTGGGGAGTGTGGGATCGGGCTGAACTGATAAGGAAGAAGAGATGTACGGACGTCACTTGTGTCTCTGATAGGGTGGGAGCAGCTCGCCCGGGAGGTTAGTGAGTTTGTGGCTAAATTTCGCATGTGGTTAATGTAGACATCCGATAGTTGCAGAGAGTGCCGAACAACGACTTCACGTAAAAAGTGGACTTGACTTCTCAAAAATACTCTGAAAAATAGGTAAGCTCCTGTTTTGAATTTGTGACCATTGCAGCCTTCTGCGGCTCCATCCATGAACCTTGTAACATAGAAAACATAAATAAATCTGTTTTTTGCACTAATGAAATCTTCATTACATATAAAACGTCCCATGAGACTGCGGCCAGGAACCATACTGTTTTTTTAGCAAATTCAATGTTATAAGAAAACAGGTTTACAGACACATGGAAGCATCGGTAGTTAGAGGGTGAAACGACAGGGTGACTTTATAGCATTATTGTGTGGATGGTACCCAGGAAGTAGAGTTGTTCACATTTCCTGGGGATGACTGGAACACAAGACAACCTCCAGGGAACATCTCTACATCAAGGGAAATGTTAGCTTGAGGAAGAATGCGTTGTTCACCGTTTGAACTCATTGTACGTGTGGCAGGTTAGACAGTAACTGAACCACAGACATCATAAAACGAAGATAACACATACAGAATACTATGTCCTCAGATTGATACACGTTCGTTTATCTGGTTTTGGCTTATTGACTTACCTACAATGAAATGTACAAAAGCTACATTTTTTTTTTTTGTTGAAAAATATGAAAGCTGTCGCCTGCTCGTTTGCTTCTCTAATTCAAAATTCAGTTTCGAACTGTCGATAGATCTGGAGCTTTTTCTTGAAGTTTGACAAAATCGTATATTTCTCGACAGTCCTTGGATCTGAAAGCATTAAAATGAGATGTTGCAATGTTATTATCATAAATTATTCACCCGCCTTATATATAATGTTTTCATTATTTATTTAACGACATTTCAAATATAACATAATTGTAGCAGTGATGTACGTTTGCTGAACTGTTTGAACGGACTGAGGATGCGTGAAGGCACCAATTCGGGGGACATTAGGCGACTGCGGGCAGGCAATCTTTGACATATCTGCCCCGTCCAGGCTCCTCAAGACTTTTCTGAAGCAAGAGAAGCTATGATAATGCAATAAGTTTAATTGGTTTAAGGAAGTACACCAACCACTCTGAGTGTTTAAAAAATCAATTTTTATTTTTGCCGCGAGATGGAGCGGACCGATTTTGTGAAGCGCGGTTTCGTGAAAAAGGCAAACGAAGATTTGGAAATTCATTGTTCATGTCATTTTGCTTTCCGGGTTCATGAAGCCGGTCATCTGCAACAGAACTGATACCCTCTTTCAAGCATCGCGCTTCGCCTTGCCTCCCTATACTTCTATTTTTTCCAATTTTTAGAATTTTATAATTAGCTTGACCTTAACCATTTTCAAGGCTTTGGAGTTTAAGAAAATGTGAAAAAGAAGAACTTGATTTTCGAAACTCTCACGGTGATGTACCACATAAAAGATGAATGATTTTCTAATAGATGGCTTAAGTTAAAAATGAAAAGTTAGATGAAAACATGGAATAATTTGTATACCTTTAATGCGTCACTTAGACTGAACAATCCCTCCTCTCGTCACTTAGACTGAACAATCCCTCCTCTTGTCACTTAGACTGGACAATCCCTCCTCTCGGAACTCAGGCTGGACAATCCCTCCCCTCGTCACTTAGACTGGACAATCCCTCCGCTCGTCACTTGAACTGGACAATCCCTCCTCGTGTGACTTAGACTGGACAATCACCCCTCTCGGCACTCAGGCTGGACAATGCCTCCCCTCGTCACTTAGATTGGACAATTCCTCCGTTCGTCACTTAAACTGGACAATCCCTCCTCTCGGCACTTAGACTGGACAATCCCTCCTCTCGGCACTTAGACTGGACAATCCCTTCGCTCGTCACTCAGACTGGACAATCACCCCTCTCGGCACTCAGACTTAACAATCCCTCCCCTCGTCACTTAGATTGGACAATTCCTCCGTTCGTCACTTAAACTGGACAATCCCTCCTCGTGTGACTTAGACTGGACAATCCCTCCTCTCGGCACTTAGACTGGACAATCCCTCCTCTCGGCACTTAGACTGGACAACCCCTCCGCTCGTCACTTAAACTGGACAATCCTCCTCTTTACACGAACATTTCTGAACGCTACAAGGCCTATGATTAGAATTTTATAGACCGTAAATACAGTTACGGGCACTTTCAGCCAAATCGGTCAAAGCGAAGAGTGGGGCTAGGGGGAGCAGGGCTTAGAGGGAGAGCAAAAACTTAGTTGATTACAAATGATTCGAGACGAGGGACATGATTCACCGACAAGGTTCCTTGAATCTGTAATGGAAGTTGATTTTGCGATGATTGGCTGGTCCTTGAGAGCATAGCTAGTCATTTGTTGCATCCACGAAATTCTCTCCATTTTCGTCATTCAACAATTAATTAATTCTTTCCATACTTTCTATAGATTGATAACATTTTTTAGATTAGGGCTAAGGAATGTCAGATCTGTTTCCTCTTGCATATAATTAAGATATCTTGTGACTTTTATTATTATTTTTTTAATGCAGTTCCTCTTAAAAAGATGCAGATTTGGGATTGCTTATTGCAAACCATTATGTATATGACTAAACTTCCAAACCCTCATGGTCACTTTGAAACGAATCCGTATAAAGAGAAGTTACTGCGCTCCTGCGTCATGGCGGTAGGGGGTATGAGTAACATACTCTGACACAGATAACCGCAAATGGAAGTCACATTACAATGGATAGAGAGAGATATTGTGGTTTTAGGGAGAAAAACTGCAACGGTTATCATTGCTCGAATATTACAATGGAAGATATATGTATAAGATTTTGTGTCGATATAATAATTATTTTTTTCGAAAGTTCTCATATAGGAATTTTTTCTATCATTTTTGGAATCAGAGGGGTCAAAATATACGAAATTTTGATGAAAACTCAACATCGAATTTCTGACAAATTACATAACTTGTGGGCGGACTATTCCAATGTAAACAGAAGCAGGTATTAACAGTCCTGTAGATAGGAGTATTGTCAAACAGCAGTAGGTACTTTCTTACCCAACTCCCTTAACGTCCCATTCGAAGGACGGCCTACTCTAGGTTCTGTGAAATATATTTTTTTAAACACGAAATTAAACAGAAATCAATGTAATACTCCCGAAAAAATGAGTATTGTGATTAGGTCAAATTATTTTTGGGAAGGCAATATGAACATATATTGAGAAAGAGCTATGCTGTGATGTCATTACTAACCTTCCTAGAGATAGTTATGCACCTTTCTTCTTCAAAATGCCTTTTTCAAAACACAAATTAATGATATAAATTTTTATTATTCGGATTTATTGTTTCGGGTAAATATTAAACTAATTATCAATTATAATTATTTTGAACCCTCCTCCTTCGGAAGGACGATTATTGCATTTTAAAACTATGGTTTCTAATTGAAAAAAAATATGTGCTCGAAGCGGAGTTTGGATGCAAATGCAGGAAATATACTGTAACCAGTTAAATGAACAAAATTAGGATTCTCACAGCATATTTGTGTATCCTCCAGTAGTGGGTGATATGAGCTCGGGCATACAGCAAGAAGTCCACGGGTGGTCACTATGTGAAAAATTAAGCAGCATAAAATTTTAATTCAATGATATTTTAGAAAAAGTTTTTTTTTTACCTTTTCTTACTTTGTCTCTTTACCACCCCGTTTAATCTGTAGAACTTGACCATTTGAATAAACTTACCCTTAAGGTAGGGGCGGGAGGGGAGAACGAGGCGAGGGAGTGGGGGCAGCCCACCACTTCTCTTTTCTGAGAAAAACGTGACCGGCCTTTTCCATCCCTGTTTTAAGGCAACGTAACGTGCCGACTAGACCCGAACATGCCCGAACAATTTGTAACTGCAAAATGTTATTTATGATACTTAAAATTTTCTTTTTGCAGAGATTGTGGAACCCTTAATAAAAAATTAAGAGAAACGTATGTTTTTAAAATATTGTTCATTTCACAAATTATATATGAAATATAGGAGTACTTTCGGTATTGCTACCACCTTGAGCCATGACTTAACAGATACTGAGTTGTATACATTTAGTATTTGTCAAGTCGTGGCTAAAGGTGGTAGCAATACAGAAAGTGCTCCCATATTTTATATATATAATTTGTGAAATAGACAATATTTTAAAAAATATAAGTTTTTCTTTATTTTTTGTTATATAGCTTCATCTTCACCATTTTCATATAATAATTTATTTAAGATTTTAAGATTAAGATTTTATCCTCATATAAGTCAAATGAAATTAAATATTTTTATTTATTTTATATTAACGTTTTTCTGGTAGGTATATTATTCAGAACTATTTTAATATAAATCGTTAATTATGGGTTCTTTTTAAAAATTGAAAAATACAAATATACTTTTTTATATAATAATTTATTTTTATTTTTGTAACGGTGTAGGTTATATTATAAAATTATACTGGAGTGAAAAAATAGTTACTTGTTCGTGATGGGTTGGTTGTTGTATGTTTCAAAGGTTATGTATGAGTTGTAAAATTTTCTTTAGAAAGAATCCTCGTCTTTTTTTCTTTTTTCTTCCTTCTTACTTGTATCCAAAATCTATAGCAAGGACAGATACCCTCGAGGACAGACAGACGACACACACGGGGACAGATGACAGACAACCCACGAAGAGCCACCGAGCTAGACAAGCTGTCTCCCTTTTCTTCATGCTCAAGCCTTCTCGATTAATTATTATTAATTAATTAATGTTTTATTTTTTTCAAATTTTATTTATTAACGCCTCTGGTAATAGGCGTTATGACCTTGTAGTTAAGCCCGGGCACGAATTATAATAACTAACTGACAAAGCTCTTTCTCTATCTTTGGGATAGGCAAGAAACAGTACCAGTTAACAACATTCATATAACACATGAAAACGTGTCGTTAGTCTTATGAAGAAAAGCGTGACGCTATTCGAAATAGGATATAAATATGTTATAAATGTTAACATTTTACCTGTAATAAAACCGGTACCCGACCTGCTATAAAATATCCATGAGCACAAGCTGATACAAACTGGTATCCAATACCGTTTTTTTGCTACTTTTAATTTTGATAACAAATACAATTTATTGCCAGAGGTATATTTATTTTTTCCCTTAACACAATTCCAAATATCCAAATTGATTAAGAAACAATTATCAGGAAGGGTGTGGTCGAGCCACTGGTAGCCTTACCGCCTTCTCTGGTATCTGAAGATGTATCTTGCAAATTTTGGATGCCAGTTTTTTGATATTTAACGTATTTAGAGGGGTTAATCGAACACTTGCATCATGAAAAAGCCTTACGATACCAAAAAACCGTTACGTTTCATATACTATCTGCGGAGTCCGCTATTTCCCGGCACAATACTAGCTGATGCACCCGCTGTTGCCTAAGATATCTGATAATCTGAAAGTCCTGGTAGAACAAAAAAATCAATTTTCCAAATGACAATATTCTGTGTTCGAAAATTCGAAACTTTTTTTTGTATTGGTATATTTACAATTGGATAAAAAGCATAAAAAAGATGACAATAGTCTATAATAATAATGCAATATAATAAATGACATTTTTTTAAAAATTTCATGCATTATAACTATAATTTAGAAATTTCTTATCTCGTTAATTGGGTCAAGAACATGAAATAAACTCTGTGCATAGTTGTCGTGTGGATAAAAAATTAAAATAATATTTTTACAGCTTGTACTTGCTAAGATCTCTGAAAGAACTGAAATAGTCTCTGGCAGATAGCACACCCGGGGCTGGCTTAGACGCAAAGTGGTGTAATACAGAAAAATCAAGGATCGCGTTATATCACTAAATTAACAGCTTTTGATGGTCTTTCTAACGGGGCGTTATGCAAGTGGTCTGTGACAGTTTCAAATTGATCCCTCGAAACTGTCCTAGGTAGCTTACATTATTTTTCATCTCATTATTGTTCAATTGATTTAATAATCAACCTAGGACAGTAGAAATGGTAATCCATTTTGTTGAGTGGAAACTTTTTCGTCATTACAAATGTGATAACATGAACTTTTTCGACAAATAATGAGTTTTTGACATCGTGTTAACATACATTTTTAAATGTCATGGATGAAATCAATGTTAAACTTTCAATGTCATCATTTTTTTTGTGAAACTGTTCAGTTGTGTTTTTTAAAAATAAACTTACAAAACTCAGCAATTCGGAAATAAAAGTTACACTTCAATAATTACACGTTTTTTTATGATTTAAGTTGATGACTTACAAGAAGACACACTTTTTATTATTTGAAACTGATTTTCATCATTAAGTCAAAAATATAGCTTTTTTTCATAATCAAATTATTATTAGAACGGATATTAACCTGTGTCATTGGACGATGGATAAGGTACCTGTTGCATATATGAAAAAGAAAATGGCAGTGAAATATTTATGAAAATTATATTGTTAAATTGAGGAAGAAGCAGGTGTTATTTATAGAACATGTACAATCATCACACTCTTTTTTAGTTGGGAGTTTTCTGATAAAAGTCGGGTCATTGTCACAAGGAGCCAACGTGAGCCCGCTCTCGGCAGGCTCTGCCGCCCCGCCTAACTACTTGCGCCTTCTTCATTAGCTAATTAGGCACAAAGAGGCAACATATATATTTTAAATTTTTGCCTTGTGAGATTTATCGGACAGGCTACAAACTTAAGAAACCGGTCGTACCTCGCGTTATAAAAAGAGTTCGGTAGAAGTGCGAAACTACTTTTCGCTAAACCTTGCGATTGTTCTTTATATAAATTTTTTTTTTTCTTCAGCATTTTCTTATGAATACTTTTGGAAATAAAGGGGACTCCCTTTCAAATGCGTTTTTTCTTTTTTTTAAATGTTAAACGTTAAAACCAGATAAGTGTATATAATATTCTATATATAGCTCATAAAAATATCTCGATATATTTATTCCTTCGAAATAGACATACATTTGTTTTTTTCGTAATTTTATTTATTTTCAGTTGGTCTGAAAACATGAAATTCCGGTAAAAACTAGACATTAACTTTTGAGCGATTACATAATTTCCGTTATATTTGGTGTAGCGGATGGCGGGGGACATAAAGCCCCAACAGTAAATCCGATTCGCCAATGAGTGAAGTTTAATTTGCCCCCCCCCCCCCCCCCCCCCTCCTCGCAATGTTTAATACATGAGAAGGACGATACGTAAATGTTGTCCTTGGATGTGGGGCCGCCACCAAGCACCACCCTCCAGGTATATCGCCTTTTTGACTCACGAAACTCAATGCACCCGTCAACTTGACATGTCACATTTATTTTACATCGGAGAACCATGAAATTATTCTTCCCTTATGTCGCCACTGTCGCTACATGTAAAATTTACTTAGAAGAATAACAAAAAAAAAAAATATTACAAAGATGATCAGATCACACAGTGTAGTGTTCCATAGGTGAACATTACGTTGCAGTATTAATTATTACACATTTAATTACTATATTGCTCTGAAATATAGTTTCTGCCATTGGATGGCATAATGTAAATTTGACCATTCATCGTACTTCGATCAGCAACGGTAAACTGATTGAATCGTAAGAAAAAGAAATGTATAAATGAGACTATGAATGTATAATTGCTAACTCCACCGCTAGAGTTCTATACGAGTTTTGTAGTTGCGAAATCAGAGAAACATTATTTTTTATTTCTTTATAATTTTCATATTGCTCTTTATAAAATCACTAAAAATATTGTGAACGTCTATATATTTCGAATTAGTCCGTTATATATACAAAACAATTGAATATAAATATTATTTTAAGTATATCTTTAAGCAACGTCTCGGAATTTCTATGAAATTCCAGTGCAGAGTAAGAAACGAATTTTCGATCGTTTATATAACTTTGTAAGAGGCGCCGGTAGCTCAGTGGTATGCGTGCTTGACTTCTGAGCTCAAGATCGTGGGTTCGTAACCTGACCGAGGCCCTTAGTTTATTTTATCTGGGATGTAAAATAAACTTAAGTATGCCGTCCTTCGGATGGGACGTTAAGCGATGGTCCCGAGCGTGTACGATGTCAGGTACTCGTTAAAGACCCCTACCCTAGGTGAATAAAAATTTAGGGTAGGCAAAATTTAGGACTCCCACAGTAGAGTCGGGCTCATGTCCACAAGAGTGACGAAAGAGCGCTCTGGTAGTAGGCGATATGACCTCGCAGTTAAAGCCTGGGCATGAGTCATAAACCCTAACCTATAACTTTGTACAACTGGAAAAGTATAAAGCATTGAAATTAAAGGTTAGGACAACTGAGGCACTGAACCCTCTTAGTTTGTGTCGTCACGTGATATTCACACTTCAAGCGGTAAACATGTCCTCCCGTTTGTATATACAACAAGTCTCTCAGCCACACATTGATACGGTTCGGTGTCTAGGATTAACGCCGGACAGAGGACTGACCTGGAACCCCCATAAACATCTCACACTTAACCGACACTCCTCATACTTTACGGCCTCCTGAAGAGATGATCCAAATAAGAAATTACGAAACTGCTACACCTACTTACTCGTACACAAACCAGTCTGGACATATAGTTTACAACTTTATGTTTCAGCGAAACGTAAAACAAATTAAGGTTTTTCAGTCGAAATGTCTCCGACTATAACACAATACTCAATACTCTCCTTTCATAAACAAGACACCTCACGGTACAAACAGTTACAGACATCGTACAGAAACTGTACACAAGGTTTTTTCAAATAAATAAAAGGACACCAACATATCGCAATACATTCTCTCAGAGCACCACACTTAACGCATCCACCCAGGAGGCTGAAGAGATGTAATCGCGATTTACTGCTGCCCTAAGTTATACATATTTTTCCTAAATTTGGGGCAGCTGGGTTGCCGTCCTCACTCAAGCCATACAGACCCCGCATTGTTGCGTTGGCAACGTTCATATTGCAAAACAAAAATAATAATAACTTGAGGGAAATTCTGCGTACTTGAAGGTGTGAGGAGCGGTGATATTTATTGTGAGGGGAGCCTTGAATCCGGCGCCCACATGTGCGCGAGTAAAGAGAGCGACCGTTGGCAGGACATGCATTATGCATCTTCTATGCATGCTCAATACGGCCAAACATCCATCTAACACAAACCCGACCATCCCATGCCAAATAAATCTATATAAATAAAGTTAAGGTTAGCCCCGTTTTCTGACAGCCTTTCAGTATCTAAGGAAATTTTCAGGGAATCGCGGCTATGTAATCAGTCAAAAAAAATATGTTGAATTATCAAATCAACGAAATTTCATGTTCTTCGATCCATTGATTTAGAAAAAAGTCATCGGTGAATCACCGGCAACGTACTTCCCCAGTTCGAATTACACTGTAATCAAGTGTTCACTCTCTTACTAAATTCTTCTCCTTATTGACTAATTTGTTTGATAATCGATTCTTCTCCTTATCGACTAATTTGATTGATAATCGATAGGTGCTTAATTAGGGACTTCTCAATCCTCAAATAATATGTTGTGCCGATAATTTCATTACACCGTCGGTTATCAGGGTTTTTCAGTTAAGCCCCCCTCTATTCGAACGTTGACACCCAATGAGTTCCAAAGAGTACGACCAACTTTTTAATTTCTCTTCAGTGACATAGAATTTTTAAATCTGATGAAAGTCGTGCATAATCATCTCAGATTTCAGATAATACTGAAAACAAATTGTGATGTGGCCATTACAGGATCACGCTTACAGAGCACTCTCTCTCCCCTCTCCCTGCTCAAAATTATTTCATACTGGCATTACTGGGTATAAGAATGTCTACTCTCAAGATAACGATGTACAATGAGGCAAAATGAAATGATTTTGAGAAGGGAGAGAGAGTGATCTGTGAGCGTTGTTGGTATAAGAAAGTCCTGTATTGGCCACGTCACATAAATTTTTCTTAATTTTTATAATTTTTCAAAAAACTACCAATACAAAAACCATATTTTAAAGTTCGTGCTATGAGTTACGATTTAAAAATTACTTGGATTATATTCCTTATAGACTTTAGCTTACATTCTTCGGGGCGCTATAACTTTTGTAGTATTGATCCTATCTCACATTTGAGGACTTACTAGCGATTGGAAATTTTATTAAGAACAATTTTGGTAAGAATCAAGTTTGCGATAGGACTAACCGTTTTCGGGTAAATCAAGGAAACGTCTAAAAAGATGTGTTTCAAAACTACATTTCAAGATGGTTTTCGGCACGTATCTCGAAAACCGGACGACCTGTGAAAAAACATATTTCTTATAAATTATGTATTTTAGTATTATCTACAACTATTGGTCGAAAAGATTTTTGATTAGGTCATAAACATAAGCTGTATCTTGTAAAATGTAATTAGGTCACGGGGGAAAGTGGTCTCAATTTTCGTTCGATTTCGCCCAAAATCTAGTCAGACCTAAGTTAGAACATGTGATCTCTTCCTTCTATATTTCAAGTTCATAGCTACACTCATTTGTGCGGTAGAGAGCTCACAACTTTTCAATCACATATACACACACGCGCCCAGACAGACATAATCGCGAAAATGGTCCAAACATATTCAAGGGACCTTGAAACGTGAAAAAATTCAATTTTTATATAAGTTTTACGACATTTTTACGATTACAATACTTATACTATCGATTTAAGAAAGTAAAAACGTTGAGTTCAAAAACAATCAATTTTTAAAGTCAATGTTGCCTTTGACATAATATTTTTTGAAGAACTTTATCTTTCGATTGTAAAATATAAGCTTTCTTAAAGTTATTTCCGCAATGAATTGTTTAGTAATATTCCTTGAAAAATGACAACTAAACTATCACGGCCTGTCGGTCGTCAAAATATGTTTATTTCTTCATGTTTGTTCACGTTCCGCTCAATCAGGCATTTTCAAAACTATAAAAAGATTTTTTAATTTTACATATAAATAGTTATCACAGATTGTAAATTATAAATTATTCAACAAAAATATCTCTATCACCTTACACAATCCAGTATCCATAGTATTCCTTAATGATTTAAACATCACAAAACTCCGACAAATCTTATATTTGCAATTGGAAATGATAATAAAATGTTTAAGGGTCATTCCATATGAGTGCAGCCAACATGGCTGCTCCTTCATTTTTTAACATTTTGATTTTTGTCTTTGTTTACCCTTCAAGGTTAAGGTGTACAAACATCTGAAGAAAACATTTTTTTAAATATGGGTCGCCTTTTATAGAAAGCTCTCTAGAATTCTCAAAAGACGAAAAGCAGTATTTACTTATAAGAAAATATATATATATGTATATATATATATATATATATATTGTAGTTTTAAATTTATATTTTTACTTTCTTATACCGATAATAGTATTGTAATCGTGCGAAAATTCGAGATCGAAGTTTCAACGGATTTTCATGTTTCAATGACCCCGGAATACGTTTTAACCATTTTCGAGGTTATGCGTGTGTATGTGATTGGAAAGTTGTGAGCACTCTACCGCAAAAACGATTGTAGCTGTGGACTTGTGAACTAGGAATGAAACGCTCTCACGCACTAACTTGGATCTGATTCAACATGAGTAGCAGACAATTCATTCATAAGATAATAAAAAATGCAATATTTTAATAAGTATATTTTTTATATGCTAAGAATATATTTTACAGAAATTAATAATACCATTAATATTTCAAAATGAATACAATAAATCTTCTGCATTGATCCAATTTCTTAAAAATTGTTTTTTTTTTTACTTTTTTAAGATTCGAATTCAATTAATTCTTTCTTCAGGACATTATTACACTTCACATAAATAAATCACAGCAAATAATTCAAACATTGTATGCCCTCCTGAAAAAAAAAAATAAATAATTATAGTCAATTGTTTTGTAAGTGCAAGTTGTTTTTAACAAAACAGACAAAATACAAATGAGATACTTTTAAAGAATAACCTTCCAAAAATTTGGAGCTACACAAGGTGTGCCGGTAGCAAAGAGGTAGTTACTTGTCTTCTGTGCTTAAGATCGCCGAAACCCGGCCGAGGTAAGAAAAACACCTTGAGCACACCGTCCTTGGGATGGTCCCGACCCTATACGATGTCAGGTACTCGTTAAAAACAGCGACCCTAGGTAGGCAAAATTTACGACTCCCATAATAGAGTCGGGCTCAAGTCCACCAGAGCGACGGAAAAGCGCTGTTAGTATGTGATATGACGTCGTAGTTAAGGCCCGAGCATGTGTTACAAAAACAAACTATGTATTAGGAAATGCTTTTGTAGCTTTCGTTCGGTTTTGTCAGCGTTGCTAATCTTGTTGCCAATGAAGTATTTATTTTAAGTAGAAGCAGTACATCTTTAGAAATAAGGCAGTACTCTACCGCTAAAATCAGTACATATGTAGAGCCTTTTTATCGGTGACATTAAATGTCGATTTGTACGTTCGCGTCAATTGGGCACAAATTAGGCTTTTCTATATAAGAAATATCTTAGAAGGAAAGAAGTCAAAAAGTTGACATTTTTATGGTGAAAACAAACCTGAAGGTTCTCATGTTGTATCTTAGAACAATTTCAGATCTTTGAAAACATTTTTTTAACAGCTGAAAAAAAATCTGAAAAATATGGATGGCTAAGTGATCCAGAAAGCAGCCTTAACCTTGATAAAAATAGTGCTAACTGTAGACCATTGTTATCTGTTCACGCTTCTACAACAGATTGAATCTAACCCCGGAATCGTAAGAGTGAGACTAATTTACTCAATAGTCATGAAATTCCATCATTTCTACTTTCTAGGATTGATAGAGACATTGATGAGTTTGCAGTATTCTCTTTGTTTCATGGGAAAGTACACATAAGTGCGAAAGAACATGAAAGGCAATAAAGGGTCAATGCGATCAATACTAGCGAGGCACTTGTTACGATAGATTGGCAAATCGTCCGATATTGATGTACACGATGACGTCATGCCAAAAACGGTAGTTCATGTATAAACTTTTTATGGAATAGACAATATTTCAAAAAATAAGTTTGTTTATTTATCTAAATTTCCCGAGGTCTCTGGGAAATGTACAAATTCACCGCCTACTCACTTTAACCATAACACACAGTTAGGTAGTTACTCATTACTAATGCTCATGCTTTAACTATAAGGTCATATCGCCTACTACCAGAGCGCTCTTTCGTCACTCTGGTGGACATGAGTCCGACTCTACATTGGGAGTCCTTTATTAGCCTACCCAGGTCTAGTTACCTAGAGAAGTCATTAACGAGTACCTGACATCACACAGGCTCGGGACCATCTCTTAACGTCCCATCCGAAAGACGGCTTGCTATAGGTTTTTTCATCTCCCAGATAAAAAACTTAAGGGCCTCGGCCGGGTTCCCATAACTTACACATCAGAATGGAAAGGAATTATATAAGTTGTTCCTCAAAGTCAGTCTTAGGGCCGTTCAAAGATCAGTCTTAGGGCCGTTCAAAGATCAGTCTTAGGGCCGTTCAAAGATCAGTCTTAGGGCCGTTCAAAGATCGGTTATAGGAACCTTTATATCGAAATTAATAACTATATTAAAACATTTTAAGTACGGAAAATAAATATATTTTTCAATAAATAAATAGATTTTGTTTTCCGAAGCTTTTAAAACGATGACCGTCGGTAGAGATACATTGAGAGTAGGTCGATTTTAACAATGATATTCAATTTAGCATATGATTGGCTATCTAAGTAGCCCAGAGACACAGGAGACAAAGGGTTAAATGCAGATTTGCCGCAGGATGCGCAACGTGTCCAGTGAGTTAATCTTTCTCCTCTTTAATCTCCTGGGTTAGAACAAAACTCATTTCTATATATATTTTTGGATCCTAGCACACAAAATATCTTAACAAAGAAACAAAAAAATCTATTTTAAGTTATGTCATTAATGTTATCAATGAAGAATGAAGAAGAAAGATTTCTCCTATAAATAGAATTCCAGTATCTTTGGCCGGGACTCGAGATATAAATAGGGCCGTATTGATTTTGTTTTTTTGGGTATTTTAGAAACAAATCACTGTCACTCATCGCTTTATAAAGTAGCTAGATATCTACCCATTATGTAATTTGAAAACACTGAGAACTAGAAACTAGAATCATAATATTCTAAGGGAGTATTCATAATTAACATAGCATTAATTGTCGTTTCTGTCTGCATCCTCTCTGAAGACGTCATTCAAAGTTTGATCTCAACGTAACATCAAAAATTTACAACAGATCGAGACGCGCTTTTGCTTTCCACGCTTGAGATGAACAGTACCAGTACTCACCTGGCTCCACTATAAATATAATTTAAATAATGAAACAGTTCAAAACGGATATTTTCAGAGTGCTAGGCTAGTGTTCACCCCGAGCTAGGATCCCTGTTCTTGCTCCCAACTGTATTCAACAACAAGACCTCATTCAACAGCCATGTCACTCTAGCCCTCATCACCTTACATTGTTAATGCTTTATCTAAATACTGTACAAATTAGTCGTGATCATCTCGTTGATACCTGTCTCAAACTAACTCATAAAGATTTTGACATGAGAAAGATATGTACCACAAATTATCTAGAAAAAGTATAAGATACACTTTCAGATATTTTGTTGATGCTACATAACCAGTGTCAGAACCATTAATTCGAACAAAACTATCCAATGGCGGCATGGTTATCATAATAATAATTTGAGTACCTTTACTGATCAGAGTGTAATGAGAAAGTAAATCGTGGCGGTGAGGTGCTAGATGCAAGCCTCCGTCAAGCCATCTCTAGATGCAAGCCTCCGTCAAGCCATCTCTAGATGCAAGCCTCCGTCAAGCCATCTCTAGATGCAAGCCTCCGTCAAGCCATCTCTAGATGCAAGCCTCCGTCAAGCCATCTCTAGATGCAAGCCTCCGTCAAGCCATCTCTAGATGCAAGCCTCCGTCAAGCCATCTCTAGATGCAAGCCTCCGACAAGCCATCTCTAGATACAAGCCTCAGTCAAGCCATCTCTAGATGCAAGCCTCCGACAAGCCATCTCTAGATGCAAGCCTCCGTCAAGCCATCTCTAGATGCAAGCCTCCGTCAAGCCATCTCATCAGCCCCGGACGAAACTGTTAGTTGTCATTTGAGAGAGATCCAAAAGGTCTTTCATAAGAAGAAAAGTTTTGACCGAAACCTTTTTTCATATCTTTAATTTTTCAGGATGCGGCCCAATGAAATAAAATATTTGATTTAAAAATCCTCATTCTCACTCATCGTATTTCACAAACAAACTCTTTCTGTTTGTAAGAACCCTTAAAACAAGCTTTATAAGTGACTCAAGCTTTAGATGGCGACTATCACAGCGCCCCTTCTGAAAATGGTTCACACCGCAACTTGGCCCTAAGAACATCGCATCCTCTACCTTCCTCTTCTCGGTATAACCACTCGTTCAAAAATTATAGAAGTTTATCCCCTTATTCTGTTTTCATAACTCCCCCCCTCCGTCTGAAAAATTGTCTGACTACGTCCCTGATTTCATACAAACATTTTTACGAGAAAAAAGTTTTTTATCATAGACCAATTTATAAATTACATTAATGATTAGTTCTTTTTTACACTATAACTTTCTTCGCCTTATGAACGGAGCTTATTTATTAGCAAATTAAATTTCAATAAAAATTAATTTATAATACGTTTATTATTATAACTTATCGCTAATGCTTTAACACTTTCATGTACCTATCTATTTTCCTTAATATCTGTTCCAGAAAAAGTTGATAGTGAAACAATTTCTCTAAAGCTGTCTGGTCAAGAGGAACTAAAAAGGACGGGTAAGAAGCGTTTACGTATTTTTTTATTTACTTATTTACATTTTATTTCTAATCAATTTCTGTGCAGTTATAGGAAGGAGTTCATCTAACCAATGCAAGTTACTTGTCTCATGCTCTACTACAATACAATTTTAACAAAACACGGGACGTTTTTACAAGCTTAAGCCCCTCCTATCCCACACATACAGTCATACTTATCGGATCGGTGTTGCACGTCCTTCAGTACTCTAATTATTTCCTCCTGCCACCCCATTCTGGCCAGCGTGCTACAGGGCTCAGCATCAGTACCTCTCTTATACTCCGTGTACACTTACCCACCGATGACACCGCCATTCTAGCCACTCACGCTGACCCGCACACCTCATCCCTCACACTACAGCAACAAATTACAAAATTGAAGTTTGGAGTGAGTCATGGAAAATCTAGTTCTGGGAGAGAAGAGAGGTGCTTGATGCTTTCTTATTTCTGTCAACTGATAAAGCTATGGTTCCCTTGGAGGCGTCCATTATTTTCACTTTCTCAGCTATATGAAGTAAAGAGGAAGTTGTGTAATCGGTCAAAAATTCGATGAGGAGTTTTCAACGAAATTTCATGTTTTCCGACCTCTAGATTCCAAATATGAACAAAAAATGTTTCTGTCTGTAAACACGATAACTCCCCGATGAAATGTATCTCGTATGTGAATTCAGATCCCTCTGACGACGACAGCTATTGTTTTTCAGTCAAATCGGCCAAAGAGAAGGGGGATACGGATGAAGCTCAACTCAAAAGCTCTAATAACTGCCGTTGTAATAAAAGTATCGACATAAAATTTCATATGTGAATTCAAAATCACATAAGGACGACACTTATCAATTTTCAGCGGAGTCGGCAGAAGAAAAAGTGGGGATCAGAGGGAGGCTCAACTCAAAAACCCAAATAACTGCCGATGTAATGAATGTATCGCATTGAAATTTCATATTTAAAGTCAAAACCCAATGAGGATATTACCTGATTGAACTCCAGCGGTATCGGCTGAAGGAAGGGTGTTCAGGGGAGGAGCTCAATTCAAAAACCCTAATAACTTCCGATTTAATGAATTTATTGACACAAAATTTAGTATGAATATTTAGGAGCCCCTTTGTAAGTCAACTGTTGAATATTAGCGCAAATGGTCGACTGGTTATGGAGGGCGAGCGAAAAGTTAATTGATTAATTCGTTCTGGGGTGATTCACGTACCACTTTTTTTTCAGGTTTTTGAAACTAGGTTCTATTAAAATATGTCTTTTCTCAGCGGATGGATGTAACGCTAGTGGGAAATTTTTTCACTTAAATCTATCAATCGCGTAAATATGTACTTAAAAAATGTATTGTTCTGATTATTCAAAAATATGTTTTAATGGCCGATGGAAATTTGTATTTACTGTGTAAATAATGTCCACAAATCTGGGCCTTAATGATTTTAATAGGAAGTCAAATGAAGATGAATTGCCGTAGCTAAAAGTGCATTTATAGGGGCTTCTTTTTAATAAATGGGTTTGAAAAAACAGAAGTTCCCTTGGGAGTTAGGGGGTGGGGTAGGGGTGGGCAGGTGAGAGGGTGGGGGTGGTAGGGGTGGCCGTATATATAGGCCGGTGGGACCCTCACCTCACAGTTCTCCCTCAGTCACCATCAGGTAACCTCCTTCTAGTAGGTGAGCAACTGAATATTTTCGTTTATTTTTCTGAAAAAATTCTGTGATATACAATTTAAATTTTCTTTATCTTCTCAGCTATGGGCATTAGGTACAGCGGAATAAATAATCTGTCGATGTTCAGTTTCAACTAAAATTTCATGTTTACCGATCCAATAAACCAAAAATGTAAAAAAAAAATAATCTCTGTCTGTTTTTTTGTGAACGACTCTTGATAGAATGAGTACATCAAGGATCCAGAAGAACATCAGGACGACTGATTTTCAGCAAATGGGGCAAAGGGAAGAGGGGGAGATGTGGAACTTAATTCAAAGCCCTGATCACTGCCGATGTAATGAGTTTATCTCCGCGAAATTTCATCATATTTACGCTTCCAGAGTAACCGCTTTCATTACGACTCAGTTGTCTGATCGATCGCGGTTATTCGCGCGATCGAATTAATCTAGAACTAACTTTCACCATGACAGAGTGAAAACTGCAAGTCGCACTATTACGCAATTTCTCATTGCAAGTGCAGATGGCAAGTTTCTTCCCCTCCAGTCTTGTCACCAGAGGTGGGGGGGCTTCTTCCAATCATTTGACAGCCACTTACCCAGCATACAGTTGCGATATGTAATTAATTATCTCTTTATATCGATAAGACAGTTTTTTCCCGCCGTAAGTTCAGATTTCCCACGATATTGGAAAAACTAATTACATTTTTCGACTTGGACATTTTTTGTTTAAGGATAGTTAAAGCTGTGTGTAAAATTGTTCTTGTATAAGGCAGAGGTCGACAAGATTTTGGTATTTGCGAGCTTTTGCGAGGCGACATGCCTTAGATAAGTCAAGTGCGGGCCGCGGAATACTTTTTTTTTTTCATGCAGGGGTTGCATATCAAAACTGAATATATTTAATAGGAACTGAGATAAACAAGAATAACGAAAACAAATATATTTCGGATGTTAGCTTTTATCAAGCCTCTTGTCTGGGACATATCGTATATCTCTTCCGTTTCTCACATATCAATTGGTTTACTAAATAATTTATTCTAATTTTCCAATTCGTGATGTGACCATTACAACCAACCTCTTTGGTACAGATAATTCTCTCTCTGACTTCCTTTAAATTGACAGAACATGAAGGTAATGCGCTAGCGTCAGCGGTTTCATTGTGCAGCCTGATTCTAAGCATGACTTTCATACAGCCAGTAATACAAGTATAAGATGGATTTGAGAACCCCCCCCCCCCCCCCCCCCCCCCCCTCAGGGTAATCTATTATACAAAAGTGTTTGGTATTAGGAAAGTCCTGTAATGGCCACATCTCATATATTTAATTTTTTTATTTATTTTTATCTATTTTAATACAACAAATTATAAAAATATATTTTAAAATTTGTTGTTGTGCGTTACAATTTAAAAATTTCTTGAAATATTACTTACGGAAATTTATTTCACGTTTTTGTAGAACTTTCGTAATTTTATCTCAAATTTCAGGACATTTGCAAAAATAAGAAACATATTTATTTGGGTAAGAACCAACTTTTCGATAGGACTAACAGTTTTCGCATAAATCAAGGAAACGTCTACAAAAATAGGTTTCAAAACGAAATTTCAGGATGGGTTGGTTTTCTTGCAAACCGGGCGACCGAAAAATAGTATTTGATATATAATGTGTCTTTTAGTTTTCTCTACAACTTTTATCAAAATAAATTTTTGGGTAAATATTAGCGGTATCTTGTAAAATGTAGTTAGGCCTCGAAGAATTTCGGCCAAAACAGATCCGGTCCAAGTTAGCAAATGTGAGACCTTCATGGCAAATTTCAAGTTTACATTCACACTCTTTTCCTAGTTTGAGCGCTCAAGATGTTCCAATCACATTCACAAACACACAGACACCATCAAAATGGTCAAAACTCATCTCAGATTTTCTGACGATTACAACACTTCCTCTTACTATGAGTATAAAAAAGTAAAAAACTATTCGAAAAAATTATTGAGCTATCTGAAATAAAGATAATATATATAATAAAACTTCGTAGCATAAGAGATATAAAATATTGCTTAAAATAGAAAGTAATTTTCTAAAAGATTGATTTTTTTCAAAATCTGAGATATAATTATTCTACTTCCCCCGCTATACAGGATATAGGGGAAGTTATGGGCATTGGTCTCTTGTTTTCCGATCCCCTCAATCCATAAATGTGGCCATGGGCAAGTTAACTCCCGATAGAATGAATATCAATGTATATATTGTCAGTACACGAAATTTTATATGTAGAATCAGATCCGCAAAGACACCTATTGATTTTCATCCAAATCAACAGAAGAGGAGGGGGTAAAGAGGACTTAGTTCCATTTTTTGATTTTATATGTGGATGGACAGTACCTACAGTCAGTCACCCTTAAGCAGAAATCAGATCCTCGATGTAAGGGTTTCTTTTTTATATTTTTATTTGTGGAGCCCTAAAAAAAATATGGAAAGCTATTACTGTTTGTCAGTATAAAAAGTGAGGCGTATTAACGCGAACGGCTGTTCCTTAAAACGACGTCTAGAATGCCGCGAGGGAGCCTCACTTTTTTCATTTGTTGTTCAGTCAAGTTCTCATTGAATAAAAAGTTGAAATGGGGTTGGAAGGTTTACCAAGCTTGAACTGAGGGAGGTCAGGGTTGAATTGAGGGAGGTCAGGGCTGAATTGAGGCAGGTCCGGGGGTGAATTGAGGCAGGTGAGGGGCTGAATTAAGGCCCACTCCTATGAATAGCATCTGGTGGATTTTAATGAGGTGACTTCCCAGCCTCCTTCTGTTGAAGATTTAACCTGCACAGAAAAGCAATAGAAATGTAGATGTGAAGCCTCCTCTGTAGCACATTCACAGCTGGAGAGGTCTTCACCTCTATTCAAACTTCCGCATCTACAAATATAACCATTGGTTTTATGAAAGCCCAAGGTCATCACTTTAATCCTTATCTAGATAAATTATTTGTTTTCATTCTCCTTTCTCTTTTGTAAAAAATAATTATAATTCTGACCGGGATATGTGCTAGTTCTCCCCCTTCCATAAAAAAAAAAAAAAAAAAAATTACAATCCTCTTCTTTAATTTTCTCAATTATTATTATTCATCATGGCGTTTCTTGACATTGTTACACATAACATAGAACAGATTTTTAACAAAATACTAACACTATAAACACGAATAAGCACTTTCCACATTTAATAACACATTATGCACACGGACTAGTTTTAAAAATATTTGTTCAAATTATTTAGTGACATGACAACCCCCCCCCCCCCCCCCCCTTCATATAAATAACATGTTAATACCTAAATAATTACCAACTATAACATTACTTCTAAAAACAAATGCAACCATTCCTTATGGTTATATTTACTGATTGTAAATACATACTCAGAATAAAGAATTTTTTTTTAAAAAGTCTACAAAAGATGTGAATTATCACGCAACCACTCTAGAAACTTCCAATAACTTCTATCCTGACTGGCATCAGTCTTGTCTTGTGTCTAATGCACTTCAAATTAAGTTTTTAAAAAAACAAGTACAATAGAAAAAAAAAAAAAAAAAATGGAAAAATGTTTGGAATAATTTCCTTCTACTTATGGGTACGATTATCCACCAATACGGCCCTGTTAGGCGGGATGGTATCCAATGAATGGAAGGAGATAAGCTTGACTGGTCTCTGCCACCACACTCATCTCACGTGATGAGCCTGTTTATCAATATTTAGATGAAGGGTAGGGCTGAAAATGAGGATTTGTGATCTGGCGTCCCTACCAGTGTTGGCCTTCATTATGTCAGCTGTATGTGACCAATCCTAGTCTCAATTGTAGAGATCAAAAGGATTTATATATATAGGGTCACCAGAGTTATTTGCAACACATTTTTCTCGAAAAAAAGGAAAGTTTTTCAAGAAAATTTAAATGGTAACCCCCTCATTATTGAAAAATTACTATTTTGCATTCTATTGAGTTATAACCACACAATATTATGGTTTCAAATGGGACCAATTTTTTTCTTTAGGAATTCTGAAATTATATTTAAAAAGATTAAAAATGAGCTTCGAACGAGAACTATCTGACATTTATTTTTATTACATGAGGTTTAAAAACGGTTAACCCTTGGGTCTTGACAATTTCTAAGTTTGCGCAAATGTCGACATCTTTTGATTTGTTTCACCCGGAGTCCTGAAACAAAACACATTTTTAAATAACCTTTTTTTGCTGTTGAGAAAAATGAGTAGGGCATATAACTCGCATAGGAATCCAGGGTGTTCTAATTAAGATGGCCAACTTTGCGATATTTCTAAACCACTAAAGATATCGAATTTTTACATTTGATGAAACTTAGGGGGTATTATCTTAGCTTCCATGTGACCTTTGTAAAGTTTAAAAATCTCAAGCTGTAATGGGTGAAATTAATTTAGAAATTCGTGGTTTCCTTTCAACTCTAGTTTTTTATCAGTAGTATTACACAAATTCTAAGTTCGGTTATAAGCTCTTGAAGTAAATTGTTTTTCGTATAATGTTCTTTAATTATTCCCTCTTAATTTGTATTAATCATCTAAAACTCGGCCAAATCATGCATTTGCAATTGAAAATTAAACATTCAAAAAATTTTTTTATATAGTTAGACTTTTATGAAAAATTTATAAATGTCCAATACTTCTTAATCTAAATTTAGTATATTCAAATTACTTACAAATTAATCTCGATAGATTATCTGGATGATTCTTTGAACATCTTCTAGAATTTTTTTGAATAAAACCTGAGTTAGTGTTTGAGTATGAATTGTACAGTTTTTGATTCTAGCCTAATAAAAACCCTCGAGAAATTTAACGGATGATCATCAAGTTTCATGCGCAGTTACAAGAAAATCTATACTCCCACTGACTTTTTAAATGAACGGCTCACCGAAAAAAATCATCTGAAATTATTCATAAATAATTTTAAAAAAACAAATAAAATAGTAAATTAAAATGAAAACTATTGAAAATTCAGGTCTTTTTTATGAATCTTCTCAACTTACACTATCCCCCCCCCCCCCCCAAAAAAAAT
This sequence comes from Aradus depressus, assembly GCA_963662175.1. NCBI lineage: Eukaryota > Metazoa > Arthropoda > Insecta > Hemiptera > Aradidae > Aradus > Aradus depressus. Next base: position 35,670,013 of record OY759224.1, on the reverse strand, counting down.
GGAAAATTTAATTATAATAATTAATTGGAAATGTATGATTTAACAGAGTTTTGAGAAGATTAATATAAATTAAAAATAAATAAACATTTTATACAAAAATAATTAACTTTCTGAGTTTACATTTTGTGAATCTAAGATTATATTCAGCATTTTCAGAACTAATTTTACCCATTGAGAATTGTTGTGAGTAGTCATTAATTCTGTAGAAGTTTAGAATTATCGCTAAGTAAAGCCTCTTATTTCAGAAAATCTGAGCATAAAAAAGAATTTAAACCTAGCAATAAATTTGTCAAAGCTGTATTTATAAGGGCCAGTGGTCAGCAACATTTTTGCCATTAAGCCTTATAGGGGTTAAATCCCGGCCGCTTGATGCCCCGGGTTGGTCAAATATTTACAAAATGTAGCGTAGATTAGTAAGAAAATATCTTATCATACCAGAACGTTTATATTCAGCTTCTTGGCACGGGCAGGCTGTATTTAACTACATTGTTTCCCAAATTAATTAATTAGAAAAAAATATTTTTAAGGGCCCACATGTTGCATGCAGCCCACAGACAGAGGGTTGCTGACCCATCATCACTGGTTGAAGATAAATAAATTGCAGTTTTGACAAGTTTACTAGGATCTTATTCATTGTTAGTCACGATTTTTTTAGTTGGTGGGTTCGAGTCCCATAGTGGTGGGTGGTGGGGGTGTCTCTTAAGTCTCTTTCTGTCCGTAGGGGGATGTCCAGTCTGCCCTCGGAGGTATGACTGAGCAGGCGGCACGGCTGCTTCTCGTGGCGGCACTCCTCACAGCCGCCCCAGGCACCGCCTCTAGCTGCCCCTCCTGTCTCGTCCGGGAAGAGGCTCGCTCTCTCTCCCTCGGCACCATCAAGCATCAGATCCTCGCCCGGCTCCGCATGTCCGGCCCTCCCAACGTCACCGGGTTCCAGGTTCCCCGGGTCCCTCCCCTTGAACATATCTTTGAGAGGATGCAGGCGGATCAGCCTCTCGTCCAGGACACAGATGATGTAGACACCACCCTAGAGAAAGTCATCGCCTTCGCTCAGCCACGTAAGTACCTTCTAAGCATATTCATTTTATTAATAACTAGTTCTGGCACACAGCTGTTCGAGTAAAGCAGTATCATGATATATACAGTAAATCAGGAGTCGGGAATCTATTCGAACTTGCGGGTCGTCTTAAGACCTTGGTTGTCGTCAAAGTGCAGTTCAATAAATGTAAGCACAAGCCATCAACTAAAATAATCAGGAACACATGTGGTGGGTGTCATGTCCTTCATATTCAATCTTCTGACGCGGGTAGAATGTATTCACTTACTTTGTTTTGAAGACAAATATATGTTTTAAATTTAAAAATATTTTTGCCATGCCCTCACCAAAGGTCATCAAAGGGGGCCGCGGGTTGCCGACCGCTGCTCTGAAATAAAAAAAACACAACTTCTTGGCATCATTTTCACTATGTTGGTAAAATGTTGTACGACTATAATTTCGCCTCTTGCCTGCTGTCATTAGTTTCTCAAGTAAGACGGACTTAATGAGGCTCATGTAAAAACCAGAAAGCAGCATATGAAGAGCTGACACGCATAGATGGCGTAAGAGATCCAGCAATCTCGTGCCAAGGAACAGCTTTGGTTTTAAGATCCAATCAATTATTTCACCATTTATGTACATCAATCAATTCATATGTAACTGGTGTTAGGTTTTTATTCTTATAAAACGTTATATTTTCTAAAGAAGTGACATCTTGCACAAAATAGATGAGAATGGAGCTCCGCAAGCATTCACCTAAGCATTGTGGCAACAGTAAAGTTCCGCTGGTTAGGAGTCTGTGCGATGTCAGTACTCGTTAAAGACCCCCCAACCCCAGGTAATTAAACCAGGGTAAGCAAAATGTAGAACTCTCACAAGGGCTCATGACAATAAGACCTCGTAGTTACAGCTCGGACAGGAATCACATCAACAAATAACGAACTTAATATTATATTTCATAAATTTATTCAAAAAAGCTAAATATTTTGACATTAAAACAAACAAATCCAATGCTTGGGTGAATCTTCGTTGAGTTGCATTATTCAGACCAAATATGACTTGTTTAGAAAATGTAGCACCTTATAAAGGGACAAACGTAACATCCGTTACAAATTGATTGATTGAGCTGGCATCAACAATTACTGTTTTGTATGGTAGTTAGACATTTTACTGTTTGTTAGGTCGTGTAACTTCTGACCAATCAATGCGTGTGTATTCTCGGTATCCTTCCGATCTGAGCCCAGCTGCTCTGCCGCTCTCTGACAAACGCCTCCCCCTTCTTGGATATAAAACGACAGCATCTTTACAATAATTGAACTATGTACTAGTTATGTAATGTGTTACTTTTTTCCGGCATTTCTTCCAGAGGTGTCTATGGCTTTTGACAATATTTCGGGACACTTCCACGTTTTTTCTACTAGTTACAAACCATTGTGAGGATCGCAGACACCTCTGGAAGACAAGCGGGAAAGAAGCAACCAACAATGCTCCCAGAGAAGCCTAAGAAACATGCAATGTGATCTATCTATCAAAAATTCCATACCTATTGAGTTTTCATGAGAATTTCATGTTTTCATACCCCTCAATTCAAAAATGAAAGGAAAAAAATCATGTCTATCTGTATGTATGCATATACACAGGATAACTCCCGGTAGGAGTGTTGTATCTATACATTCAGACCACCCAGAGAAGGACTGTCTCAAACCCGAATCACTCAAAAAATACTGGTTCACAAATGTAGGTTGTGTAAGGATATTTTTAATTCAAAATAATATATTTTTTGACAGCTATATTATTCCCCCCTTTATTTTTTTGGTTTTTAGACAAATCACAAAACTAAAAAATCATAGACGTTTCAGGAATCTCCCATCATCAATCTAAATTTTTTTTCCACAATGAATGATTACCATATGATGTTCGTCATTAATTCAATACCCAAATAACATCTTAATTACTTATATTTAATTTTTATACACAAAAATGCTAACTAATCTCAAATATATTTGCTGTATCTGACATCGTACAAGCTTGGAACCATCGCTTAAGGTCACATCGCATGTTGACATATTTGCTGTATCTGTAAGTTACTGGAGTTGACGAGTATCTGACATCGTACAAGCTCGGAACCATCGCTTAACGTCACATCGCATGTTGACATATTTGCTGTATCTGTAAGTTACTGGAGTTGACGAGTATCTGACATCGTACAAGCTCGGAACCATCGCTTAACGTCACATCGCATGTTGACATATTTGCTGTATCTGTAAGTTACTGGAGTTAACGAGTATCTGACATCGTACAAGCTCGGAACCATCGCTTAACGTCACATCGCATGTTGACATATTTGCTGTATCTGTAAGTTACTGGAGTTGACGAGTATCTGACATCGTACAAGCTCGGAACCATCGCTTAACGTCACATCGCATGTTGACATATTTAACCTCCCAGATAAAAAACTTAGGGGTCTAAACATGGGTTGAAACGGCGATCTTGTGCTCATTAGGCTACCTCTGAGTAACCGGCGTTATCCTGAAATATCCAGGGTGAATGGTATCAATATGTGAACCATTTTAAGGGGTGATAGTACTCTCCAAGAAAAACAAAAATGTCATACAAACCATGTCTGCTTGTCACTCGTTTCCAGGTTACTGGATTGTTACCTAAAAGTTTGTTTTTGATCAATAAATCGCTTTTACTCAGGTACCCTTCAGTCTTAAATTATTTTTGATAACATCATGAAATGTGTTAATACGTACAATTAATTTATGTAATACCTCAATTCTGAATAAAATGAATAATTAATTACATTGGTTTTAAGTGCTCAAACTGTCTTCTGATGATATTTCCCTCAAACTTCAGTTGCTCCATCTACCCTCAAATCGTCTTCATTTCCCACTTCAGTTATGTGTCCAAACAAAAAACAAACATGGGCGTAAAATCTGGAGACCTCGTAGGCCACGCGACAACCTCCTCGCTCTAACAATTTGGATAAGTAGCATTGAGTCAATTTCGCATATTGATTGAGAAGTGCGGTGGTGAATGAATGAAAATAAATTACCGAGGTCCCCTAAGAATAAATACACACAGAATCAAAAAGAAAAGTAAACAATTAAAATAAAGTATCAGTTTGCCGTACAAAGAAATAAATACAAAAGTAAATAAATTAGTGCTACAATAAAGAAAAACTGGACAATAATAGATATAGATAAATAAAAAATTATAATGAAAAACTTAATTATGAAAAAAACAAAAGTATCTATATAGATAGAAGAATATATCTAAAAAAGAATACTAGTATATATAAATATGAATAAAATAAAATAAATGAATAAAAATCGCCACAGCAATCAAAACCATTATAATAAACTATACATTTTATTTTGAATTTTGGTATCACTTGAATTAATATTACATATTATCAGAAAGTGTGAACAATTGTCGACCTTTCCTTCTTTCATTTGCCTGGCTCCATTCTGACAAAGTGTGAACAATTGTCGACCTTTCCTTCTTTCATTTGCCTGGCTCCATTCTGACAAAGTGTGAACAATTGTCGACCTTTCCTTCTTTCATTTGCCTGGCTCCATTCTGACAAAGTGTGAACAATTGTCGACCTTTCCTTCTTTCATTTGCCTGGCTCCATTCTGACAAAGTGTGAACAATTGTCGACCTTTCCTTCTTTCATTTGCCTGGCTCCATTCTGACAAAGTGTGAACAATTGTCGACCTTTCCTTCTTTCATTTGCCTGGCTCCATTCTGACAAAGTGTGAACAATTGTCGACCTTTCCTTCTTTCATTTGCCTGGCTCCATTCTGACAAAACCAGGTACTTTAATTTAAATGTTGACTAAATTGACCATTTGAGATGATAGGACATTTGGGGATATCATTTTAAAGCTTACAGATTGGAGGGTTGCTGTGAAATTTGACAACTTCTAAGTGTAATTAAGAAATTTAGTCGTGTTTGTGTCTTGAAACATTTAGAAGGTTTTTCATCCTTTCAATAGTGGGGCATGTAAAAGGCTTCAGATACTTGAATGGAGTCTTTTTAAAGGAAATTTAACCATCTTACGGATGGTGGAATCCAAAGGAACTTTAACCATCTTACGGATGGTGGAATCCAAAGGAACTTTAACCATCTTACGGATGGTGGAATCCAAAGGAACTTTAACCATCTTACGGATGGTGGAATCCAAAGGAACTTTAACCATCTTACGGATGGTGGAATCCAAAGGAACTTTAACCATCTTACGGATGGTGGAATCCAAAGGAACTTTAACCATCTTACGGATGGTGGAATCCAAAGGAACTTTAACCATCTTACGGATGGTGGAATCCAAAGGAACTTTAACCATCTTACGGATGGTGGAATCCAAAGGAACTTTAACCATCTTACGGATGGTGGAATCCAAAGGAAATTTAACCATCTTACGGATGGTGGAATCCAAAGGAAATTTAACCATCTTACGGATGGTGGAATCCAAAGGAACTTTAACCATCTTACGGATGGTGGAATCCAAAGGAACTTTAACCATCTTACGGATGGTGGAATCCAAAGGAACTTTAACCATCTTACGGATGGTGGAATCCAAAGGAACTTTAACCATCTTACGGATGGTGGAATCCAAAGGAACTTTAACCATCTTACGGATGGTGGAATCCAAAGGAACTTTAACCATCTTACGGATGGTGGAATCCAAAGGAACTTTAACCATCTTACGGATGGTGGAATCCAAAGGAAATTTAACCATCTTACGGATGGTGGAATCCAAAGGAAATTTAACCATCTTACGGATGGTGGAATCCAAAGGAACTTTAACCATCTTACGGATGGTGGAATCCAAAGGAACTTTAACCATCTTACGGATGGTGGAATCCAAAGGAAATTTAACCATCTTACGGATGGTGGAATCCAAAGGAACTTTAACCATCTTACGGATGGTGGAATCCAAAGGAACTTAACCATCTTACGGATGGTGGAATCCAAAGGAAATTTAACCATCTTACGGATGGTGGAATCCAAAGGAAATTTAACCATCTTACGGATGGTGGAATCCAAAGGAAATTTAACCATCTTACGGATGGTGGAATCCAAAGGAAATTTAACCATCTTACGGATGGTGGAATCCAAAGGAAATTTAGAATGAAGGGTAGCTGATTAAAAGCGATTTATTCATCAAAAACAAACTTCTCGATAAAAACAGGAAACAATTCAATAACCTGGAGACGAGTGACAATGGACTGTGTTTATATAACATTTTTTGTTCTTCTAGGAATTACTATCAACCCTTAAAAATTTTCACACATTTTACCCTGTATATAAAATAGGCGTGAGAAAAGTTAGAAAAACAATAAAATTACCCTTCGTCCCTTTTTTTTCGCTCCATTTGATGCTGACAACAATAGACCCAGTGCAAGGAGTGCCAGTAAGTCATCTGTAAAAGATAATAACATTGCATAACAATTAGAAACCAACAGAGACTACACTGTTTATTATATTTTAAATTATCAGAAATGGTTAGCAATTAGGACTCATGCCCGGGCTTCAACTACGAGGTCATATCGACTACTTCCAGAGCGCTCTTTTGGCACTGGTGGACATGAGCCTGACTCTACTGTGGCAGTCCTAAATTTTGCCTACTTAGGTTTATTCACCTAGGGAAGGGGACTTTAACGAGTATCTGACATCGGACAGGCTCGGGACCATCGCTTAACGTCGCATCCGAAGGACGGCGTGCTAAAATTTATTCTACCTTCCTCCTAGATAAACTAAACTAAGGGGCTCGGCCGGGTTTCGAAGCCGCGATCTTGAGCCAGTCAATGAAGTAAGTTCACAAAATTCTTTAGTATTATTATGTTGACTAATTAATAAAGTTCACCTTCTAAAGGCATTGTCAATGTTCTCAATAGTCACCAATTCTCCAACTTCCGTTGCCATATCCTGGCATGACCAAGAAAGTACATCTTCAACAGACAAATCCCTTCTTGGGCCTGAAAAATAAAATAATATAATAAAAGCAAGATATCGATACAGATTCTACAAGTTATAAATTTCAAATTAAAACTTTTTAATATATTTTTATAAAATACATGTTCGCTTGTCCATCGTTACCGGTAATCTCGATTATTTTTGGTTTAAAACATTCCCTTGACAATCTATACCAGAAATAACATTTTCTGCACAGATGTTGTGATTATAAATAATAAAAATAAAGAAAAAACATTAAAATGTTGTCTATTTCACAAAATATATACAATATATATGAGTATATTCGGTATTACTACCTTGGCTATATTGTATATATTTTGTGAAATGGACAATATTTAAAAAAAAAAAACAGGTTTTTTCTTTATTTACACTAGAAAACATGAAATCAATAAAAGTAAACACTTATAATTTTATTTATTGAAAATATGCCGTACTTTTATTTGTACTCTTCCGTTATTTCCTAACATTCTAAAAAAATTGTTTATAGCTTCAACTAACTTAATTAATACAATAAAAATTAGCAACTATAATTGAAATGATATGAATATCATAACACTTGTTAAATGTTTCTGTTTATTAGGGCTCGTAATAATATTTTATTAGGACAATGTGTCATATAATAAACTGTAATAACAAAGATAATAACGGTTTATTATTAAATAAGTAGTGTGGTGTTTTATTTTATTTTTTAAATTTGTTTGATAATTCAATAAATAGTGAGACACCTGTATTTTTTTACTGTTTAATAACTTACAAGTTAATTATGGCTTTTTAAATAATAAATAAATCATAGAGAAATCATAGGATAATTTGCTTCTGTAATAAGACGTAGTAGGTGTAGAAATAATAATTTGAGATTTTGAAAAAGGCTTATGGGGTCGTGCAACAATATCGACACAGCACCTAACCTCAAAAGCGTTTACAAAAACCAGCGTCCACTCCTTATTTAAGTTCTGCAGTTGAGTACAAAAAATTTTCTATACAGGATAAATGAGATACTAATCTTATTTGCTCTGTTGCTAGCGTCGTTGATCCATGACGTGTGTAGTCAGTCCATCTTAATGATCCTCAGTCAACTCACTGATCAATAAGTGAGAAGAGCATTCAATCATTGCTACTAAAAAATGTTCAGTGTTAATAACTTAAGCGAACAAAAAATATTTTTTCATATAAGAATTGATAATATCATGTTCTTTTAGTAACAAACGATAGTAAAATGAAAACTTAATGATTTGAAATAATTTTGCAATTGCCATGAACAATTTTTTTTTTTTTTTAGTTCAAAAATGTGTATACCTAGAAAGTAATAAACAGGTTTTTATAGTTATTTCACTTAGAACATTCCTTCTACAATAATTGGAAACAAACAATTTTACGTTTCATAGGATAAATTGAAGCATTATTGGATATAATAAAGATGAACTGTTAACCATTCACTCATCAAAATTCTAATCCACTTCCACGTGAATTATTAAGTTAGTTTTAAGGGGGAAAATCCATAAAACCAAATTTTTTGAATTCAAATGCTTGAAAAAAATTGATTTCGCTTGATGAGTAGAAAAAGAACCGACTAAGCTCCAAATGTCTATCATTTATACTTTCTAAGATAAGTCGTGGCTGAAGATGGTGGCAATACCGAAAGTACTCCCATATTATATATATATTTTGTGAAATAGACAATATTTTAAAAATACATTTTTTGCGAGAGATAAACGGAAACAGCCCTGAAATGTCGTTTTGAAATTAGAAAAAAAGAAGAAAATAAGTTCATAAGTGAAATCAAGAAATAGGACTTGATTCGGGAGCTGCTGTGGACCCGCTCTTGCGCAAATCTCAACTTGCTTTCTCACGTTCTATATCGAAAGGCGGCAACCCGCTACAGGCTCACGTGGATTGAAGACAATATAATACATAAAAAACAGGTTAAAACTTCGGGCGGTGTTCCCGGTCAAAGAAACCCCAATCCGCCCTAACCATAAGGCGGCGATAAAAGAGTTTTTTTGTTTTATTTCAAGCAACCTTCCAAAGTACAAATGATTCAATGCTATTCGGTCTCGACCATTTTGAAAGTCTGGGGTTGAAGAGGGCTGAGTATACCCTCTGGTGGTTGGATATTGAGTTCCATATCACACAGTTTAATTTTACCGTTCAGATTCACATTAATTATGATACGAGGAAGTAAAGCCACTGTCGGGGCTGGTAACATGCACCTCATGCATATTGCAGCTATGTCGAGGTCGCTTCTTCCATCTCCAATCACTTACAGAATAGCCAGCCTAGAGGTTTGAACCAACAACCCCCGAAGGAATACTACACATAGACGAAAATATCTTATTTCACCATGTATGCAATTTTCACTCAGGGTTTGTGAATTCGCAGTCCAAAAATATTATTTGGTCGAAAAAAATGGTCATTCCTTTTAAACAATTCGGCTAGCCACTTTACATAATACAATTACTTCTATAAAATATATATTTGAATTACTATTACTTATTTACTATGTAGGTAATGATACTTAACATTTTTTGTAGAGCTATTGTGAAACCCTTAATAAAAAATAAAGAAAAACGAATGTTCTTTGAAATATTGTCTATTTCACAAGTTATACATAAAATGTGGTAGCAATACCGAAAGTAAACCAGATAGGATTGCATATTTCCGATTATTCACAAACATAAATTTTTTCTAAAGATGCAGCTCACGAGACGTAAGGTGATTCCGCAATACCATATTTATATGATAATTTGAATATAATTATCATTCACGAGCATATATTTTAGAGATTTCATACAATATACGATAAAATACATCTGGTCAAAAAATATTTTCCTCAAAATTAAAAACAAAAAGTTGAAATGTAAACATTTGAATCATTTTACCTGTTTTATTGACACGTAGCTGCCAGATGGCAAGACCGCATTCGGAAAGAAATAAATTCCGCATATAAATCCCAGTTCACATTTATAATTATTGCATCTCCAGGCTCCATTGCCAGGAGTTGGTTACTTCATCTGGTTTTCAAACTTAGAATCAAGAAGAGTGTAGGAGTTTTAAATGAGAAACTCCTTAAAAGAATACATCTCTTCAGTATTGCCTAAGCTGAGAAAAGGAAATATCTGTGAATGATAGTTACAACAAATGTATGGGGAGAAAGTTCCAGAAACAGAGATGAAACAAAAGTATAGAAGCAAGAAAAATAAATTCTGGAATGAGGACAGGCAGAAATGAGCTGTGTTTGGAGGCTACTTGAACTAACATACATACTGTATAAGACAAAACTGAAAATTATAAGTAAAAATAAAAACCACAAAAATAAAATTAAAAATACATTGAAAAAATATGTAACTACGAAATGATTTGACAAAGAAGATAACACTCATATAGCATTTTACGATGTCAGGTACTCGTTAAAGACCCCTGCCCTAGGTGATTAAAAATTTAGGGTAGGCAAAATTTAGGACTCCCACAGTAGAGTCGGGCTCATGTCCACCAGAGTGACGAAAGAGCGCTCTGGTAGTAGGCGATATGACCTCGTAGTTAAAGCCCGGGCATGAGTAATTAAACCTAACCTAACTTCTGAATAATTATTACTAGTCAGAATAACTTACATAAGAGAAAATGAATACATATAGATAAATAATGAAATAAACAAAGGAAAAAATAATAATATAGGTAAATTAAAATATTTGCCAGAAATAATACTGGCACATGAGAAAGTAATAATATCAAAAATGTAGTATACAATAAATGTAAACTGGTTACAATTATTTGAAAAAATAATATAATTAATAATAAAAGTAATGAAGATGAGGGGCGACAAAAGAACTAAAAGAGGGAACCGGCAGTCGGTGGATCGCCGGCAACGCACGTCTCGTATCCAACTCTAGTCAAAATAAATTTTAAACCGTTGGTTTTGCGTAGTTTTACTCATCTGGACTTTGAAGTGTCCGTTCTTCTTTTGCCTTGTGGGATATCTTCAAGGAACTCAAGTTTTTCATAAATTATTTTCGGTGATTGTAATTTTTATTTCTCAAGTAAGTATTTCTCTTAGTGTTGTAAAACTGTTTCTGGACGAAATGGAGGATTTCTACCTATTTGTCTAAGCTCCGTAGATGTTGAAGCCATCCTGTATAGGTCTCTCACTTCTTTTGAACCGTCGGAGGCGACAAAACAAGATGCAGAGGGACTCTTTCAATTCCTGGATCAATTGTTGTTTTTTGACATTACATTTCAACTTTATAAGAATTGGACTAATGTTTCCAGATTTTTCCAATGTAACAAAAATAGATTGTTCTTCTACAAGGATATTAGCTTTTTCGAAAATTTGAGTAATTCTATGAATGACATTCCTTGTAAATTCAGTTTCATCAGAAGCAACTTTCATACCTTAGTTCTTCAGCATTTTTATTTTAATTTTCTTCATTAATTACTTTTCACTTTAGCAATTTACAGCATTCATTAATTCTTGATAAGTAGGTAATTTCTAATGAATTTACTAACACTAATAATATTAGAATTAACTGCAGTAATTTCATTTCTGTTTTTCAACATTATGTTTCTTCAGTATTTCCCGCATAATTTTGAGTAAATTAGTTCTGAGAGAAATGTAACATAAAGAATCAAGTAATTTTTTCTTTAGAAATTAGGCAGTGACACCAAAATAGAATTTAGTGAAATATTAACTGTTATTACCGTAAAAGATTACAGCTGCAGGTAAACATTCAACAAGTCTTCTCCATACGACGCCATTACTGATCACTGAATTCATCCAACAATCAAAGCAACAAAAAACTATATTATTATAATTAAAATTTAATTATTATATAAAAATGGTTTTTTTTTTCTCTTTGAAATGCTATTGAAATTTCATACAACAAATTCCATTACGAAATAGTCTAATCACACTTAACAAGTTGATAACTTCACTTAGCTGTTGTTCGTCCCAAGGTCAACTGTCGAATAAAATACTGTTTCAATGAATCCAAAAAATGACGTATGCAACGTTCATTTCAAAACGTTTATATCTAATATCGATGGTTAAAGCTCAAATATTGCATCTCCGTTTAACTACATTTTTTAGTTGAACAATTTTTCTTCATGTTTTCAGGAAAGTGACATGAAATTAAATAATAACTACATCTTTGGTTGTGTTTGCCTAATTTTATAGTGTTAATAATTTCACGTTAAGATATTTTAAAAATATTGTTATCAATATTACAGTTTCACTGGACTGCATGTGTATGCACATGTGCAATATATTGCATATACTGAAGAAAACAATAATGGGAAATCTTAATTAAATCATTACTTGGAACCAAATGTATTTATTTTTATTTTTTGGCTTTATGTATTGTGCATATTAGCCATGTCAATGTGTTATCTAGTTATTTACGACATCCATGGCCCCGGGAGGGAGTTCTATCTACGAAATAAAACTCACTTCCGGACGGGATTCGAACCCGCAAAACGAGCCCGCACGGCCACCATGGCCCCCAATGTAATTTTTTGCATATCATAATATTCTCAGAATATAAAACATATAAAAAAAAACAGAATGTTTTGATAAGATAACATTTGGATTTAAAAATCATAAGTTTGGTTGACAATTATTTAAAAAGTTCTGGTTTTCTTCAACTTGGTTTGTTGGCGAATGAAATAATGTCATAATTTTTTTTTGAGCTTGGATTGCCTTCTACTTACGAAACCGAACACTTACTTTCTTCCCCCCCCCCCCCCCCCCTCCCCCCCTCACAACAAAAAATTCAAATCATTCAACATAAAATTCTCACTCAAAGTCGATACTACGTCTCGAACATGATATTACAAATAATCTAGTTGGAGAAGTATATTGCTAGTGATCCTTATGAAAGGCGATCGGTCTCGTCCCAAAGGGCATAGCGCAGAAATGAAAAGTTTTGTCAAATTTTGACATTGTTTTTCTGTTTTGTTTTTGTTATTAAAGCTGGAACATGACTGAGTGGTTCCCAAGCTCCACACTCCTCTTGTTGTCTTTCCAATGTCACGATCTTCAACTATTCCTTGTTTAAAACAGATTCATCAGTCTATTTTAAACTGGCTAATACAGTTTTGTTTTGACAAAGTGCTACTCATAGTTCGCATATCCACGAGGTCTACCCTTACTCTATCAATAGATTTATACAAAGTTTGTCTATGTTACTGGTGGATATTAGTGCAATTGCCCACAGTGCAGGCTGCACACATACAGATAGACGCAATCAGTCCAGTTCGCATGCATGTGTTTTATTTTATTTTGATAATATTTGGCAAAATTTGGAAAGGGGAGGGGGAGGGTAAATTCGACGATTCCCTGATTTTGAAAATGTTATCCACAATATAAATATTGATCGGACAATAGAAAAAATTTACAGAATTAAAAATTATTTCTTTTCATTTTAATAATAGGTATATTTAGAAAAAAATGTTTTATAGTTGTACTAACAATAATAATCATTATAAACATTTTATAGTTATTATGGGCATATATTTTACATTATTTGTGATGCTATAATATTGATCAAATTGGTGCTATCTCAATTGTAAGGACATCAGGAATTTAAAAAATTCTTAAATTTTTTTCTTAAAATTTTTAATTTCCTTTAGTATTAGGAATTTGATATTCATGTATCCCTCCATTAGTTACTGTTTATTTAAATATTATTTTTTATCTCACATATCTGTACAAAATCCTATGACGTATCCTATTACCATGTAAGGGAGCCATGGTGGCCGTGCAGGCTAGAGCGGTTAGCGGGTTCGAATCCCGTTCGGGAGTGAGTTTTATTTCATAGATAGAACTCCCTCCCGGGGCCATGGATGTCGTAAATAATTAGTTATCATTATAAGAGTCATGGCTAATATGCATCGTACATAAGGCCAAAATAAAAATAATAATAATACTTGTGAGGACACAATAGCGATTGGAAATTTAAGAAGGCACATTTTTGATAAGAACCACGTTTTCCCAATTTAGTCAGGCTGTGGTCAGGCAGGTTTCAGCTGGTCTCGTTACAACATACTTTTCTGGTTTGAATAGTGAGGAAGGCAGCTTGTGGGAAAAACGGTAAAACTTGTCGCAGGCGGCTTAACTGGAGTTGCCTGACGCGAGAGGCTCCAATTATACCGTTGGAGGGATGGGCTGTGTTTGTACAATGGTCTTTGAGCTTTTTTTTCTTTTCATTTTTTTTTTCTGATTTAATCAAGGGAGAATGAAAGTGGTCTAAGAATAGAAGACTGCTTGAGAGTGAGGTCGTATTTATAGGAGGAATTCTGACAAATGTTTGGATGATGTACCTAGGACGGGGAAACTAAAATAGTCCACTCATACGTCTTCATCATGGGAGCGTTATTTCCTTGAGAGGGGGGGGGGGGGGGGGTCCCTCCGCTACTAGTGCCGCCCCTCGAAGCTCTTATAGTGTAACGTTTTAGCACCGGACATTAACGAAAAGCTTATCAGTTTTTGGACAAGAGCTCGCTCACTTATAAACTGTTCTCCGTCGCATAACTCAAAAACATATTTAAGTTTAAAACATGGCCTATCTATCTATCTATCTTGAATTTTAATCAGGGGGGGGGGGGGGGGGGGAGAACCACAAATTTCCATTGGAATTCGCAAATCATTTTATTGACAAACGTTTTACTTGCCAGCTATGTGTAGTATAGGAGAGGTTATGAAATGGCTCAAAAACAAGAAAATATGAGGAATTGGTACCACAAGGTCCTCCTATATTCTATACTAGCAGTAATACCCGGCGTTGCCCGAGGAACTTTGACTTTTCTCCCAATATCTTCTATAAGGCTATTCAGTTCCTCGACAGTACATTCATGATGTCATAATTTTCAATTATTCATACGGAATAAGGCTTAGAGTCCTTCAACTATAGTTACGCTAGTAAGGTTTTAGGACCCCTGGGCACCACAGCTAGTATGCGCCTTTCAACGGCGGAAACCCCAGCTAGTGAATACTTAGCACCGCTGGACATCCTAGCCAGTGCGTACTTAATATCGCTTGTGACCACAGCTAGTATGTGCCTTGCAACGGCAGACCCCACAGCTAGTACGTAATTAGGAACGCTGGGCACCACAGCTAGTACGTAGGAACGCTGGGTACCACAGGTAGTATATGCCTTGCAACGGCGGACCCTGCAGCTAGTACGTAGTTAGGAACGCTGGGCATCACAGCTAGTATGTGCCTTGCGACAGCGAACCCCACAGCTAGTACGTAGTTAGGAACGCTGGGCACCACAGCTAGTATGTGCTTTGCAACAGCGGACACCACAGCTAGTACGTAGTTAGGAACGCTGGACACCGCAGCTAGTATGTGTCTTGCAATAGCGGACCCCACAGCTAGTACGAAGTTAGGAAAGCTGGGCATCACAGCTAATATGTGTTTTGCGACAGCGGACCCCACAGCTAGTATGTACTTAGAAACGCTGGGCATCACAGCTAGTATGTGTTCTGCAACGGCGGACCCCACCGCTAGTACCTAGTTAGAAACGCTGGGCATCACAGCTAGTATGTGTCTTGCAACTACGGACCCCACAGATAGTATGTAGTTAGAACCATAGGGCATCACAGCTAGTATGTGTTTTGCAACGGCGAACCCCGTAGCTAGTACGTAATTAGGAACGCTGGGCACCACAGCTAGTACGTAGGAACGCTGGGTACCACAGGTAGTATATGCCTTGCAACGGCAGACCCTGCAGCTAGTACGTAGTTAGGAACGCTGTGCATCACAGCTAGTATGTGCCTTGCGACAGCGAACCCCACAGGTAGTACGTAGTTAGGAACGCTGGGCATCACAGCTAGTATGTGCCTTGCAACAGCGGACACCACAGCTAGTACGTAGTTAGGAACGCTGGACACCGCAGCTAGTATGTGTCTTGCAATAGCGGACCCCACAGCTAGTACGAAGTTAGGAACGCTGGGCATCACAGCTAATATGTGTTTTGCAACTACGGACCCCACAGATAGTATGTAGTTAGAACCATAGGGCATCAAAGCTAGTATGTGTTTTGCAACGGCGGACCCCACAGATAGTATGTAGTTAGAACCATAGGGCATCAAAGCTAGTATGTGTTTTGCAACGGCGGACCCCGTAGCTAGTACGTAGTTAAAGACGCTGGGCATCACAGCTAGTAAGTGCCTTGCAACTGTAGACCCCACAGATAGTACGTAGTTAGGAACCCTTGGCACCACATCTAGTATGTGCCTTGCAACAGCGGACCCCACAGCTAGTAAAAGGTTAGGAACGCTGGGCACTACAGCTAGTATGTGCCTCGCAACAGCGGACCCCACAGCTAGTACGAAGTTAGGAACGCTGGGCATCACAGTTAATATGTGTTTTGCAACAGCGGACTCCCAGCTAGTACGTAGTTAGAAACGCTGGGCATCACAGCTAGTATGTGTTTTGCAACAGCGGACCCCACCGCTATTACCTAGTTTGAAACGCTGGGCATCACAGTTAGTAAATGTCTTGTAGGTGCCTTGAAACAGCGAACCCCACAGCTAGTACATAGTTAGGAACGCTCGGGCTGAGCACTACAGCTAGTAGGTGCCTTGCAACAGCGGACCCCACAGCTAGTACGATATAAGGAACGCTGGGCATTACAGCTAGTAAATGTCTTGCAACAGTGGACCCCACAGCGAATACATAGTTACTACTACTATATGTGAAATTCATGACAATCCGATTACCCTTTAATCATTCAGCATTATTTTTATGCTTAGCCCCCCCCCCCTCCCAAATTTTTAAGATGTCACATAGTGTATTTTTCTATTTGGCCTTTATGAATACTACATGTGAAATTTCGTGACAATCTGACCAACCGTTAATGAGCTAGCACTATATTTATAGTTAGGTCCCCCCACAACCCCCCTCCCGTTCAAAATTTTTGGACGCCACACACCCTATTTTTCAATTGGATTTTAAGAATACTACATGTGAAATATCTAGATAATCCGACCATTACGTAATGAGCTACCGGTATCTTTATATTTAGGCCTATCCCCACAACCACCCTTCCCGTTTAACATTTTGGGACGCCACACACCCTATTTTTCAATTGGATTTTAAGAATACTACATGTGAAATATCATGATGATCCGACCATTACATAATGAGCTACCGGTATCTTTATATTTAGGCCTACCCCCACAACCCCCCCTCCCGTTTAACATTTTGGGACGCCACACACCCTATTTTTCAATTGGATTTTAAGAATACTACATGTGAAATTTCATGATAATCCGATCATCCGGTAATGAGCTATCACTATCTTCATATTTAGGCCTAACGCCACAACCCCCCTCCCGTTCAGAATTCTGAGATGTCACGTAGCGTATTTTTCAATTTTGGGACCTAATTTTTCTATTTGACCTTCAGGAATACTACATGTGAAATTTTGTGACGATCCGACCAACCGGTAATGAGCTAGGGCTATATTTATACTTAGGCCCCCACCCCCCACAACCCCCCCCCCCCCTCCCGTTCAACATTTTGGGACGCCACACATCTTATATTTCTATTTGGATTTTAAAAATACTACATGTGAAATTTCGTGACAATCCGACCAATCGTTGAAGAGTTAGCACTATATTTATACTTAGGCCTACCCCCACATCCCCCCCCTCCACCCGTTCAAATTTTTGGGACGCCACACACCTTTTTTTTTATTTGGTCTTCAGGAATACTACATGTGAAACTTCGTGACAATGCGACCAACCGTTAATGAGCTAGCTCTATATTTATACTTAGGCCCCCCCACAACCCCCCCTCCCGTTCAAAACTTTGGGACGCCACACACCTTATTTTTCTATTTGGCCTTCAGGAATACTCCATGGGAAATTTCGTTACAATCCGACCAACCGTTAAAGAGTTAGCTCTATATTTATACTTAGGCCTACCCCCACAACCCCCCCTCCCGTTCAAAACTTTGGGCGCCACACACCTTTTTTTCCTATTTGGCTTTTAAAAATACTACATGTGAAATTTCATGACAATTCGCCCATTAGTTAATGAGTTAGCTCTATATTTATACTTAGGCCCCCCCACAACCCCCCCTCCCGTTCAAAACTTTGGGACGCCACACACCTTTTTTTCCTATTTGGCTTTTAAAAATACTACATGTGAAATTTCATGACAATTCGACCATTAGTTAATGGGTTAGCACTATTTATATACTTAGGCCCCTCTTACAACCCCCCCTCCCGATCATAATTTTGGGACGCCACATAGCCTATTATTCAATCGGGCTCATAGGGATGCTACATGGGAAGTTTCATAAAAATCCGTCCAACCGTTTGGGCGTGATGCTGGAACAAACATACATACATACATACATACATACAAACAAACAAACAAACAAACCCCGTTTCAGCTTTATTAATATAGATTTCTTCTTCGGTTATTTCAGTTAAAACAAACGAGAATATATTTTTCATCTTTACTTACGGCTGGACGGCATACTTAAGTTTATTTTACCATCCCAATAAAATTCAAATCTGCGATCTTGAGCTTAGTAAGCAAGCACTCATACCATTGAGCTACCGGCGTCCTCTATATATATTTATTCTATATTTCTATATAAATGATATATATACACTCGCCCACAAAAAAACTGAGACACTCAGATTTTCAGTAATAAAAAAATCCGGTGCGTGCAACTCCGATGCTTTGGCGAAATGAGCGTGACAACGTCTGAGTTGCGAGATAGCGAAAGTGTCAAGAATCAAATATAACAAATCATTTCAATAAAATTTTTGAACCTTGAAACAATTTAAAAACAATATAGAAAGAAAACATTCATAAGATTAATAGTTAAAAAACGAGTTTATTATTAATCTGTATATATCTAATAACAATAGAGGGCGCCGGTAGCTCAGTGGTATGCGTGCTTGACTTCTAAGCTCAAGGTCGTGGGTTCGTAGCCCGACCGAGGCCCTTAGTTTATTTTATCTGGGAGGTAAAATAAACTTAAGCACGCCGTCCTTCGGATGGGACGTTAAGTGATGGTCCCGAGCCTGTACGATATCAGGTACTCGTTAAAGACCCCTACCCTAGATTAATAAAAATTTAGTGTAGGCAAAATTTAGGACTCCCACAGTAGAGTCGGGCTCATGTCTACCAGAGTGACGAAAGAGCGCTCTGGTAGGCGATATGAGCTCGTAGTTAAAGCCCGGGCATGAGTCATAAAACCTAACCTAACCTCTAATAACAATATTGGATAACCAGGTTATCTGTATATATAGAAAGTAACAGCTGTGTGGTCTTCTGGCGTCCGGCTTTTCAGAGGCCGAGTCGGCTTCCTGCTCGCCTTCATGACTGTGTTGTGTGGTGGCCCCATTCCTCTTCGGGGGCATTGCGCGTCCGTATCTTGCTTCTTTACAAAATTATTGCTTACAGCTTTTTCAATTTTTTTTTTTTTTTTTTTTCAATTGTTCTTCTTTAATTGCTTTGTCCTTAAACCAAGGTGCCTATTAAAAATTTTCCAAAATGATCATCGTGGTAGCTGGCCGATATGCCTCAGCATAAAGCCATAACTGAGAAAAAAAAAA
The DNA here is from genome assembly GCA_963662175.1 of Aradus depressus. Classification (NCBI taxonomy): domain Eukaryota; kingdom Metazoa; phylum Arthropoda; class Insecta; order Hemiptera; family Aradidae; genus Aradus; species Aradus depressus. Next base: position 35,650,422 of record OY759224.1, on the reverse strand, counting down.
AAAAAAAAAAAAAAAAAAAAGAATCAGACAGAAAAGAAAAACTAAGCACTAATATCTTAAACAGAATAGTCACACTGGTACACTGAATTAGGGTTTGTTTTGATAATCCTCTTACATCACTTTAAAGGATTAAGACTTTCAGATTTGATCTCATTGTAAACAACAACAACAATGTGTAAACACACCATCACTGGTAGACTTTAATCTTGAAATATCTACTTTCATATATACATATGTAAATATTATACCTATACATCATTTGTTGTCAACAGAATTATAGAACTTTTGGTACTTACAAATTAACGCATACACTCAGGTTACCACACTGCTCAACAATCTTTTCCACAATACGATCAGAGGCAAATTTTCATATGGGCTCAAATGGTTACACTCAAAGGTTGCACGAAGAAGAAATGTTGGATAAAAAATTAAAATAAGAACTTCCTTGTGTCTCATGAGAAGAAATATGAGTCAACCTCGCTTTGGTCAAGTATTTTTTATTTTTTTAATTTGTGTGAATTAAAAAAGAAAAAAAGATGAAAACATTCTTCTCAATTCGATTCGACAATCGCCATCTTGAGAATAGACATACCCTGTAATGCCAATATGAAATAATTTTGAGAAGGGAGAGAGATCTGTAAGCGTCGTTGGTATAAGAAGGTCCATTTAGATATTTTACTCATATCGTGCCAATACGAACAAGGTATGGCACTTCAGAGAGTGTACAGTGTGGGGTTATAGAACCTACACATTGTATGAATGGGGGATTTTATAAATAAATAATTATATTAATAAAAAAAATAAATAAATATTAATAAATAATATTTTAAATGAAAATAAATAAATCTGATAACAATAAAGGCATCGTATCTATGACGGTCATTCTTAGCGGGTTTTTATCATTCTGCAGTTAGTAACAAGTGGTAGGTAACCTGAATAAGCAACAAATATAGAACTGTGGTTTACAATCTGATACTAGATGAATAAAAATAGTGTAAATAATAAAAAATTAACTGAGTGATTTTATTACTTAAATAAATAAAATTTTATTGTGCAAATGGACTTATTTTAGTGTTTATATTCACATTAACCTTTGAGTTTCTTTATCATAAACAGACAATGAACAATTATGAACATACAGTAAGGTGCTGTAGGATATAATTCAAAATAATGTAATGCAAGGCAACGAATTGAAGAATATATATTTTTTTATTAATAATTTTTGACGTGACAACGTCTTATAATTTGGTAGGCCGGCACTCCATGTTCGAAAACTGTTTTCTTTCTATATTGTTTTTAAATTGTTTAAAGGTTCAATAATTTTATTTAAATGATGTTATATTTGATTCTTGACACTTTCGCTATCTCGCAACTCAGACGTTGTCACGCTCATTTCGCCACGCATCGGAGTTGCACGCACCCGATTTTTTTATTTTAGTACTGTATTTTGTTCGGTTCAGAATTAATAATGAAGAAAAAAATGATTTAAAAAAATTCAACCCAAGACCTGAGGGGCAACATGTGATCAGATGATTGTCGTGGGTAATTTTTTTCTTTGAAATCATATATTTCTGTTCTGGATTGAGTTACTGAACCCATTTCGAATCTGAGAACTGTGTTCAATTCAAGGTATTTTTCTACACGTGTTTATTAGCTCAGATTTTGAAAAAAAGTAATAGATAAAAATTTCGTAACACAAATCAGCATAACTGTTTATGATGATATCTGATGAATAAGAATACACAACCTTTTCTTTTCTTGATGTATTTATTTTATGTTTACTGTACAATGATTGGAGACCATCTCATCTTGATCTGTATAAAATGAGAGTGGGGGTAAGCTATGGTGGGGCACGGATTAACTTTATTTAACCTTTAAGTTTTTAAGAAGAAATAATAGTTACAATTATGAACATTAAACTGAACATTCCGGCCCCCGTTGAAGGAACTTCAACAATTATTCTGAATGAATGCAATGAATAAATTTAAAAAAAATAACGATTTGATTTTAAGAACAAATGCAATGAACAAATTTTGATAAGTATGTATGCAATAAAAAATTCCTTTAAACTTGTGTTTCTTGTTGAGGCAATAAGCAAGGTTTTATGACTGGTTGCCGTATGGTTTCTTGCATCGTCTTGACGTCTACTACACGGCTGAGTCCATCTTGTCCTGGATGTAGTCGCGTTAATTTCTGCATCTTTAACTCTTGATACTGCCTTTCAAATGCAATGGATCTGCAGTTTTTTATGAATCTCAATACAAATGCAAATGTACGTATTAACCGACACCAATTAGAAAATTTATTGAAACATGTTAATTCAACTGGACGACAACTAGCAACCACAATTTACTTGTAATTTGCGCATTTCTTGAGGTTCGACACTTGGAAATATTACTTCTGGCCAGTTGTTGTTTGAATAAGAAAGCCATTTGGGCCCTGTCCACCAAATTGGGTGACGATTGAGGTTGTCCGGTGTACAGCCTCTAGATAGGATATCAGCAGGATTTTCTTGTGACCTTACATGTGACCAATGACAATGTTTAGTGTTTTTGTGTATAATAGAAACTCGGTTTGCCACAAATGTTTTCCATTTGTTAGGCTCTTCTGATATCCATGATAGAACCACTGATGAATCTGTCCACATATATGTTTTGGAAATTTTCATGTGAAAAATTTGTTGTATTCTGTTATATAATTCTGATAAAAGTACTGCAGAACAAAGTTCCAATCTAGGGAGAGAAATCTGCTTTACAGGAGCCACGCGCGATTTTGAAGTAAGTAAATGAACTGATGTTTTTTCTTCTTTGTCGACCGATTTTAAATAAACGCAATATCCATATGCTTTCTCCGAACCATCACAAAATCCATGAAGTTCGTAACTGGTAATTTCTGATAATGTCGAAGTGTATCTTGATACCTGTATGTTTTTTATTTCTAATAATGTTTCTCGGTATTTGATCCACCTGTTTAAATGTTCATCTGGAATTTCTTGATACCAATCAAGTTGCAATGCCCATAAATTCTGCATATAAATTTTTGTTTCTACTATTATTGGGGATATTAATCCTAAAGGATCGTAAACACGCGCTATTTCTGATAAAATGTCCCGTTTTGTTTTGGGTATCTCATTGTTTAAGTTCAATGTGTATCTAAAGCAGTCTTCTTTAGGGAACCAGTTCAAACCTAATGTCTTGACCTGTACATCATTTTTATATGTAATCGGAATAGCATAATTTGGATCAATCGAGTCTTGAAGTATGTTGTCTATCAATGCAGGGCAGTTTGAGCACCATTTCCGAAGCTCAAATCCTGCTGAACCTAACATTTGTATTAATTGAGTCTGTAATTCTTGTAGTTGCTCTTGTTCTTGGCAACCTGTCAACAAGTCGTCGACATAAAAATCATTTAATGTGGCTTTAGAGGCTAATGGATAATGTTTTGCCTCATCTATAGCAAGTTGAACGAGGGTTCTTGTAGCCAAGAAGGGAGCGCATGTTATACCGTAAGCTAAGGTTACAATATCGTAATCTTTGCATCTGTCATTTGGATTGTTTCTCCATATAATACGTTGATATTTAGTTTGCCTGGGTTCTATTCTAACTTGTCGAAACATCATTTTGATGTCCGCAACAAGTACATATTTGTGCAGTCTAAATCTTAAAAATATGTCGTACAGTTCTGGTTGCACGAGTCCGCCTGTGTATAATGTATCATTTAATGATAATCCTGTTGTAGTTTTACTTGATCCATTAAATACGACTCTAAGCTTTGTAGTGATAGCATTTTCAACAGGTTGATGAGTAAGGTAGTAATTAGAAGATTCATATCTGCCATCTGTTTTTTCCATCATATGACCTAAATCAATGAATTCCTTCATAAACTCCTTGTACTGTTCACGCAGCTGTGGATTTTTGATCAATTTGGCTTCTAATGAAAGAAAACGTCTTTGTGCCATATGTTTTGACTCACCTAACTCGTTAATGTTGCTTTTAAATGGCAAGGTAACGATGTATCTGCCATCTTTATTCCTTCTTGTGGTGTTTGAATAATGATTTTCAATTGCTTTTTCTTCTTCAGACCAATTGTTGCATCTTGGAACATCTTCAATTTCCCAGAATTTTCGAAGTTGTTGATCTAATGAGTTAATATTACTGAAAAAACAGGAAGTATTAATCACGGTGTAATTCGGGTAATGGTTGTTCTTATGAGTGTCTTGATTTGAATATTTTCCCATAATTACCCAACCAAATGTAGTCTTCTGTAGATAGGGTAAATGTTTGTTAATTTTAAATTTATTAGTCTGAAATGATTCTGGTATAATTTCTGCCCCCAACAGTAAATCAATCTTTCCTGCTTTATAAAAACTTGGATCTGCTAACTGTATGTTTTTTGGAATGTTCCAATATTTAGTATCAACGCTGGTAATTGGAAGTGATTCTGTAATCTTCGGAAGAACTAAAAATGTTAATGTTCTGGAAAAATTACCATGCCGAGATTTTACTGTTGCTGTAACTATAGATTTTGTCGTAGTAGAAGTTTTGCCGATTCCAGAAATTACAAAATTTCCTGTTTCCTTTTTTAATTGAAGTTGTTGAACGAGATTTTCACTAATGAAATTATTTTGAGCTCCGCTATCAAAGAGACAACGACTTAAAATTGTATTAGAATTTGTACCTGCAATTTTGACAATAGCTGTAGCTAAAAATACTGATGAATCGTACGCTGAATGTGTACAAAGCGTATCTGTTAATGGGGCATCTTTTTTCCCAAAATGTAATAAGGAATTATGAGCCTTATTACAATGCTTGCAATTACCTGCCCTACAGTTGGATGCAATATGATTGGAACGTAGGCAGTTTAAACAAAGTGATAACGAAATCACCGCCTTTTTTCTTTCTTCAATACTCAGGGCTAAAAACTTTGTGCAAACGTAAATCCTATGACCATATGAACTGCAATACTTGCAGAACATTGTGCTTGTTACATCTTTAATCCTTTCCGTGTCCCTAGGTTTTTGTTGTGAATGAGAGGAGATTCCTTGTTCTTGGAAGGCCGCCCGAGTATTGTCTCTTTGTTGACTTGCCTCGTTTTTTGGAACCCGACATTTAGTCGTAATTTCCAGGACGTTTAATTTGTGCAATAAGAATTCTTCGACATTTTGCAACGATGGTATTTTTTCTGTTTTTAAAGAACTCTCCCATGCTCGTAAAGTTTCTTGATCAAATTTTGATGTTAACAAATAGACAAGAAAACAATCGGAATGATTTGAATAATAACCCATTGACTCCAGGGCACGCACATTTTTCATGAAACAATTCAATAAATTTTTAAACTCTTCATGAGTACCTCTTCTCACAGGGGTGGCTTCAAATAGCTCCCTGATGTGACTTTGAATAATAATTCTAGGATTTTCGAATCTTGTTTTTAATAAATCCCACGCAATTTGATAATTTTCATCTGTAGTTTGCAAATTTTGAATGACATCTTGTGCATACCCTCGTACACTTGACTTGAGATAATGAAGTTTTTGAACATTTGATAATGATATATTACTGTCAATCAATGCTTTAAAAGCATCACGAAATGATAACCACTTACAATAATTACCGTCAAAAGTGGGTAATTGTATTTGAGGCAATCTAACATGATCAACAGCAGGCATGGTATTTTGAGGGACGTTTCTGGACACTACAGTTGTATTTTTTCTCAATTTTGCAATTTTAGCTTTTATTTCAAAAAATGTATCTTCAAAATTATTCCAATTTTGTATATTATCAATGCCAATTAGTGAAAGTTTAACATCAATATCCGAAAGTGTTTCCCAATATTCATCCAATTTTTCTGCTTTCTGAATAACTAATTCAATATCTTGTTCTTCTTTATTAAATTGAGTTATGAAATTGTGCATTCTTTCTACGCCATTTAATATTTTCTGTTGTTGTGTCAATAACAACTGCTCTTGATCAGTTTTATTGCTTTTCGGACCCATGAATAATTAATATAAATTATGAAAACAAAATGATATAAAAATAGATAAATTTAGGAAAGATATTGAAATTACGAAATAAGTTTGATGGCTATTAACTAACCTTAACCTTTATGATGATGATTCTTGCTTCAATTAATGATGATGATTCTTGCTTCAATTAATGATGATGTTCTTATCCCGCTCGGAGGACCAATGTTTATGATGATATCTGATGAATAAGAATACACAACCTTTTCTTTTCTTGATGTATTTATTTTATGTTTACTGTACAATGATTGGAGACCATCTGATCTTGATCTGTATAAAATGAGAGTGGGGGTAAGCTATGGTGGGGCACGGATTAACTTTATTTAACCTTTAAGTTTTTAAGAAGAAATAATAGTCACAATTATGAACATTAAACTGAACAATAACCAATAGTTAAAAAAAAACGACCATTATACTGAGGCAAATGCAGTTTTCAGATTACAACTCGGTTGATTTTTACTTCAGTCCCGAAAGTGGCGCCAGCACTTATCTCAGAAACACACTAAACTGCCATCCAATTTTGCATTCAAAATGATTGTAGTAATGACCTTGAAGTTTAAGTTTTAGATGTCATTTCACGCTAACTTATATATGATTAGAGTTTCACCGAAGACGAAAATTAAAGGCACATTAATTTGGGGCCTTTGTGCATTTTGCAAGATACTGCTTATATTTAAGACATAATCAAAAATCTATTCAATTATGTTGAATAAAAACAAATTCGAAAAGTTGATTCCAAAGTTAAATGTAGAATAAAACCCTAGACTTTCCTATTGTCCTATATATTTTTTAAAACTACATTACATTTTTTAAAAAAACATTTTAATATTTAAAAAAAAAATAACTAAACCGGTACGATTGTACACCGTGATCTCTGGATTAAAAATGTCGGGATCCCAAAATCTCCGAGTGGAAAAAATGGTGAGGTGATACATGGTCTGGGCGTGGTGCCAGCCGAGCTCATGTCAGTGAGACGGGCTATTGACTGCTGCACCGCCAATTAGTGGCATGCAACGCCTCGTGTAACCAACCACACACACACTGATAGATTAGCAACCAACACCTACTTATGTACCCATACTTGTACCTCTGTCTCAACCTACACATGAACCTGTATCCATGTAACCAACCACACACACACTGATAGATTAGCAACCAACACCTACTTATGTACCCATACTTGTACCTCTGTCTCAACCTACACATGTACCTACCTGTGTCTCATCACTACATCTCGCTCCAATTACATTTTTTTTTAAATGTAAGAACTAAAAAGTGATAACTTTTTTCTAAATTTTCGTACATTTCACCATATATTTTTTTTCCTAAAAGTATTCATAGGTATATTATATTGAAAGGAAATTGTAACATTCAAAATTAATTTTTCCCTTTCTGAAAGAATCCGGACTATTTGTTATACATAGCTATATATATATTTGTTATAGTTTATAGCTACATGAGAAGGGCGATGATAACCTTGCAGTTTTTTGCCCTTAAAAATAAAATCGTATCATATCAATTTTACCCATTAATGTTGAGATTTTTAAAGTTTTAATTAATAGAACGACATGAAAACAGATGATTCACCAACAGTTTCATAACGTTCACAGAAGATATAAAAACTCGATGTCTGTAGTTGTTGATAAATGATCACAAAGTTGGCCTATAATTTAAGACACCCTGCATAAAGTAGGTACTTATGTAATAATAAAACAAACATTATTGGAATTATACATAAATGTCAATTTTATGTCATTTATTATTAATGTACACTCTAAACAGATGCTTTTGTCTAACGAAAACGTTAAAAAAAAAACTCCTTTTCTTTTAATTCTTAGAAATAAATCATTCTTTTCGTAAAAATCTGCTTTTTAATAAGTGATTTCAGGATCTCATCTCCATTGTCGTCTCTCTCTCTCTCTCCATAGAAAACAAATTATTTCTTAACTGAGACTCGGTTAACTGCTATTCCAAGTACCAGTTTTGGAGGCCATGGTGGCCGTGCCGGCTAGAGCGTAGGGCTTTGGTTGCATGGTCTCTCCATGGTTTGCGGGAATGAGTTTTATTTCGTAGATAAAACTCCCTCCCGGGGCCATGAATGTCGTAAATAACTAGATAATAACACCCCTACAAGAGATATGGCTAATATGCATCGAACATAAGGCCAAAAAAAAAAAAATAATAAAAAAATAAAAAGTACCAGTTAAGAGACGTCCTGTTGAGTACATAGTTAAAACAAGAACTGTCTTGTTAACTGTTCGTTAGACTGTCACTTTAGATTTAAGGAAGGGTTGTAAGCCTTACGTGACTAACAGTAACCTTCTAGTTAGAGTTAGTTACTTATTGTAATCCATGCCCGGGCTATAACTTCGAGGTCATATCGCCTACTACTCTCCCTCTTCCCTTTTAAATTCATGACTCGCACATTTCAAACAAACATTGCTGGGCATATGATTGATATGGCTGATGCCTATCTTATCTTATAGAGTGATCTGTAAAAATGTAGTTGGTACAAAAAAGGTCATATTATGACCACATCACTTAATTTTTCATTAAAATAGTTTTTGTTGAAAGAATAAAAAAAGATAAAAAAATAATAATTAAAATTAGAAATTTGAGAAAAATCTAATTTCTTGTTAGTTATTGTGACCCATGCCTGGGCTTATAACTTCGAGGTCAGGATTAATGTGAGTTGCATATCTCAGAGAGAGCGGGCAAATACCCTCCTGCTGCTGACATCATACAACTCAAGTCTATTGATAAGCAGACAACTTACAAATACAATGTACTATTATTCAGAAATTGATTCGAAATTCGTTAGTTGGCTTCCATCATATATGTTCATTTATTCATTAACTTAATAATTATTCTCTAAATAAGTCATCTAATGATATATTGTATTTCAGAGCCGCGGCTGAGGCACTGGCGAAGCCTGGAGCTGCTCTCCTTCAAGTTCTCGGACAAGATGCAGGAGAGTCGAGTGGTGAAGTGCTGGCTGTGGCTTTACGCCCATCCTGCCCCCCCTAACTCTGCCCCCCTCAGCATCAGTCTCTACAGAGTGTCCGCTCTAGAGCCACCTCTCATCGTACTGGACCGCACTGTCAAGGTAAGCCTCCACTCTCTTTAGCATGATGCAGGAGAGTCGAGTGGTGAAGTGCTGGCTGTGGCTCTACGCCCCTCCTGCCCCCCCTAACTCTGCCCCCCTCAGCATCAGTCTCTACAGAGTGTCCGCTCTAGAGCCACCTCTCATCGTACTGGACCGCACTGTCAAGGTAAGCCTCCACTCTCTTTAGCATGATGCAGGAGAGTCGAGTGGTGAAGTGCTGGCTGTGGCTCTACGCCCCTCCTGCCCCCCCTAACTCTGCCCCCCTCAGCATCAGTCTCTACAGAGTGTCCGCTCTAGAGCCACCTCTCATTGTACTGGACCGCACTGTCAAGGTAAGCCTCCACTCTCTTTAGCATGATGCAGGAGAGTCGAGTGGTGAAGTGCTGGCTGTGGCTCTACGCCCATCCTGCCCCCCCTAACTCTGCCCCCCTCAACATCAGTCTCTACAGAGTGTCCGCTCTAGAGCCACCCCTCATCGTACTGGACCGCACTGTCAAGGTAAGCCTCTGATGATTTGTGGCAATAATAATTTCTCATGATCTTTGCCTCTTTTCTGTCTGCAATTCCTAAATTATTTTTATGTCCTGACTACATTCTTCTAACATTACTTTATTTCGAATTGTATTTAATCAGGAAAATATTTAAATCTTTCGTTCATATATTATTTTAAATGAAAAATTATATCGATACTTTACTTTCCATTATTATCGATATAACGACCTGATATAATTATAATACAAACTATCGATATTTCTTTTCTATACATACCTAGTCGAGTTTCACATTAATGATGATGTGTTCCAGGAGGCACGGGGTGAGGGGGCGCAGGGACGATGGATTGCACTGGACGTGAAGCGGCTCGTCTCGGAGTGGCTCAAGGCGCCTCGGGACATGCTCGGCCTCGGGCTCCATGTGGACACCCCTGATCACGGGACATCTGTGGACCGGCTCATCCTCACTCCTTCCTCCACGGCTGCGCCCTCTGACAGCTCCTCAACAGCATCGGTACACCCTTCCTGCCCTCTTATAAATTAAAAAAAAAAAAAGGTCTGTGAAGTGTGGCAAAGCACTTCCCAGCGAATTAACTAAGTTTTCTCCCTCCCTCTAAAACGAATCGACGATTTGTTGAAATGAACAAATAGATATCTTGTTCAGGGACTTCAGACTCCAGATACATTCGTTACATGGACATTATTAGTGTATTTGAGTTGAGGCTCCTCATCTGTTCACCCTTTTCTCTTTGACAGATTTCGTTGAACATCGACAGGTGTCATTCTTATTGGGTCCTGGGCCCACTTATAAAATGTGTTGAAACATTCATTATATGTGGTAACAATAGATGTTTTTGGGATTGCAAAAATTTCAACTTTGTTAATTCAAGCGGAAGAAACATTGGCAGTGATTCACCGACATTTTTTTTGCTGATTGTGAGTATATTCCAAAGGGATGCAAATTTATATCTAAGCTAGTTTCGTGCTAAGTATTGTTTACAATGTAATTGATGCAATTTGAAAAGTGGAGATAGTCGGGATTGAGATGGTTAGTTACCTTGCATCCCAGATAGTCGGGATTGAGGTGGTTAGTTACCTTGCATCCCAGATAGTCGGGATTGAGGTGGTTAGTTACCTTGCATCCCAGATAGTCGGGATTGAGGTGGTTAGTTACCTTGCATCCCAGATAGTCGGGATTGAGGTGGTTAGTTACCTTGCATCCCAGATAGTCGGGATTGAGGTGGTTAGTTACCTTGCATCCCAGATAGTCGGGATTGAGGTGGTTAGTTACCTTGCATCCCAACTTTTTACATTAAAGAATTATTTTTTGCGTTAGCTTCGACGTAGTCTGCGGAATAAGTGCATCACTAGTTGTAGCAGTTTGTTCTAACGAATTTGTGGAAAAGTGAAATAATGACTTCTATATAAATAAAGCTGAAAGTCTGTCTAGCCCTTCCCGGGCTCCTGAAGTACATTACTTACCACAAAACCCATTCACATCAAAACCACTGCAGATATAAGCGTTCAACAGCGAGTTTTTTTTTCAAAACCAGTATGCATGTTAGGTGTGCGTTATCGTTTTATTGTGCGAAGTTCCTGGTGGTTATGTTACCTTCGTTTTGTCCTTCATAGCCGGTATTGAAGTCATGATGAATGGTACAAGGTACATCTGTAACTAAGGCGAAGAAGTCAGGTTCTGTTCACGCATAGTAACTCCATGATATGGATACTCTGATACGGTTGACGAGGGTAGAGCTACAGGCATGATCTTGTCCAGAACAAAAATTATCCCATTTTTATTTTGATAGAGTAGCGAGAGATGGAATTGCGTTTTTGTGCTATTAAAAGGCATAATTTCAAGCAATGTAATTAGAATGAGACCTCATCTAGCTTCTTAGCTGCTAAAGATTTTGTATTTTGGTCATTTGAAGGATCCATAAGAGGCCCACAATGGAGCCTTTTCAGAAGTTTTGCGGGTGGTAACCCAGAAACTATTCATTTTATATTTCCTTTCTCAGTTTTAGCAAATTTATATGCATGAGAAAATGATAAATCTACGATTGCTAAGTTCAGAATTTGTTTATATTTATATATTATTTTTTGTTGTAGGTTCCATTTTTGGAGCTGCATGTTACCGACACAAAAAAGCACCGAAGCAAACGGACGATCGGCCTGACGTGTCAGGAGAACTCGGAGGAGACACGGTGCTGCCGCTACCCGCTGACGGTGGACTTTGAGGAGTTCGGCTGGGACTGGATCATCGCTCCAAAGAAGTATGAAGCCAACTACTGTTCGGGAGAGTGCCCCTACGTGTTCCTCACCAAGTACCCGCACACACACATCGTGCAGCTTGCCAACCCCGCGGGTACTGCCGGTCCCTGTTGCGCCCCCCGCAAAATGTCCTCTATCTCCATGCTATATTTTGACCAAGATTTGAATATCAACTATGAAGTGTTGCCAGGGATGGTGGTCGATCGGTGTGGTTGCTCCTAGACTGGGTTCGTGCCCACCGCCGTCTAAGGGCTAAGCGAACAGTGGAAGCTCGTTCTGACGACTACGACCGAAAAATCAAACTATCAGTGTTTACACAGGAAGCGGGTCATTCGTCAGAACAGTACTAATATGAATGGGGGACAGGTGGCAGAAGTTAGACATTCAGTGTAGGGCGTAAGGCGGGGCGACCGCCTAGCTTTCTCTTCCGCCCGCGTCGATATTCTAAAGAAGTCATATTTGTGACGAGTCGAGGGAAAAGGGACTTTTTTCCATGAACACATTTTACAGGAGAGCAAATTACAGCAGTTTCAAAATTTCACCTTGGGGTAGTTTCTACTGTTAGATGAAAGTATTTAATTGATATTTTGTCGCTAAATGGGACAAAAACTCTTCTTTCCAACCCTGCGCAAAAAAACAAATGGGAGCTCATGTCCCGCAATGTACATTATTTCAAATAGCAAAGATGAGGTCCTTTTTGAGTTGAATTCAGAAGAAACTGAGCTGTGTATATTGTTGAGGCAGACTAGGAGAACTAACCGAGAATGGAACTTGTAAAACACATCAAGGAATGGTATCTAACTATTTGTTTTGGGTTTTCTAAATTGGAACTTCCATAATTAGGCAGCCTGTTTTTGAGAAGACACGAAACAAAAACATCGTATTCAAAATTTTGTCCTCTCACATGGTACCAAAAACTCAATATCACCAAAATGGTAGATAAAATCTCATCTTCCTTGGCTCGTCACATTAATTTACTCAAAAATTTCAAAAAATAACAGTAATTACAATGAATAGGCCAAAAAAAATTAGAAAACTAGAAATAACAAATTATATATATACATTTTATTTATTTTACGTTAGTTTGATTCGAAATGTATCTAAAGATGCAGAAAAGCATATAGAAACATCATAACCAACAAATTTGAGTGTATTTTTGCTCTTGAGTTGGAAGGACTAAAGGCTTATTGTTTTGTTTTTTCAATTTTATCTGTTGGTCAGAAAAGCGTTCCACTGTAGCCGTAGTCCATCTCTCCAGTGTTTCTCAAACTGTCCGTCACATCCGCTCAATGTTCAGTCCTCATTCTGATCCAGGAGGCATAAACAGAAAAACATTTCGATTTCAAAATAACAGAGAAGATAATAAAAATGTATTTTTATTTTAAGAGAGAAACCAATTATCTTCTGAACAAGAAACAAACTAACACTATGATAAAGGTTACATATTTAAAATAAAAGTTTGAGAAACACTGTTCCAAACTATATACCTCATTTATTTCTTAAATTACGATATTATTATTATTATTTTTGTTAATTTCTATTAATATTATTTTGTTGGAGTGACTTGACTGTCCAAGTTGAGGATTCATCAACACAATTACGTCTTCAGATTACGTTTGCCATTAACAGTAGGAAGTTTTGTGAATGATGGGGAAGCTAGGCATTCTGACGACCACCACAGGGGCATAGTCAGGAGGGGATATGGACATGAAATAAAATTTCGACCAATAGTTGACAATATTCAGAGAGAAGTGAAACGCGGTATAATTTCAATAATTAGCTTTATTCGATGATTATATACTATTACATTTTTTTTCGGTACCATTTTATTAGTTTATAATACAAAGCCTAAATTTCTAGTTTTTTTTATTTTGACTATTTCAAATATCCAAACCGAAATATAAACAAAGAAGAATCAGTGTTTATTTATCTTATTTTTCAAAGTATTTAATTTTTATTATATTTTTTTATTTAATTAAGAATAGATTTAGGGAGGATTTCTACAGGTGAGGGGGTGGTATATCCTGATACTCCCCTCCTGCTACGCATTATTCTGTTTGTTGAAGTGACCAGATTTTCAGCAGCTCAACCCAGGCCACCTAAAGAGGTGATTAGGGGAGTGGGGGGAGCGGGAAATAAAAAGAGGATGTATTTATTAATATCAAAGCTTTATTATTTTTGGAAGTATTTATAATTTTAAATAACATATGTGGTACCTCGGGGCCATGGATGTTGTACATAACTAACACCTTTACAGACATGGCTAATATGTGGTACCTCGGGGCCATGGATGTTGTACATAGCTAAATAACACCTTTATAGACATGGCCAATATGCATCCTGCATGAGGCCATTAAACAAAAAAGAAATACATATTTTTCTAATTTCTTTTGTATCGATTCTCAAATTAAATGTTCGTTTTCTTGAGACGTTTACTAACATTTTCTTTTCTTCTATACTGTCAACACAAGTAAACAAGTAACTTTAGCTGCGTTTTTTCACAATTAACCTAAAAATGGTCTTTACGTTATAATTTTTTTTATTTGAGGGATTTTGAAAAACGTTATATGAAGGTTTTATTGTATAACAAAATACATTTGTACCTCTGTTGGTCGTTATGTTGTATCACATAAGTCTGTTGGCAAACAAACATGAGCTTGTCTCTTCGCAGCCTTTAGTTAGGTTTTAGCAAATGCTTATTAGCATCGGAAATGTATAAATTGATTGTGCCGCCATATTTTGAGAAGCTGGTACATTTCAAAAAATATTTATATCAGCAATTTAGGTTTCCCTAACAAATCATAGGGTTAAATATTGGGAACAAGTCTCATAATCAAAACAACGAGCAATAATGGTTAGTTTATCTAATTCTTCTGTTGGAGAAATTAAACATTACTGTGTAATATAGATTTAGGTCGTAAAATGTTGTTGTGATAGTGTTCTGTTTTTATTTTAAACCAAGCCCCCTAACATGTCAAGTAGTGCAGAGCCAAGTGAAACATGTACTGCAAATGAAAACATAGAACTTTACATTCTTCTATATTCTTAATAATTGCTCAGGAAAATTGTTAAAGAGTCCTCAAAATGGTTTAGATTGCAAAGGATGTATTGAGGTGGCGCTGTCTATTTCAACGTAAAATAGGCTTATTTCTCTATTTTTGCTTAGAAGATATCTAACTTTCCAACATTAATAGCTCAATTGTATATCTATGGCATTTGTAGCTGATGGCAGAAGATCCTGCGGATGTTTGTGAATAAAGGGACGTAGTTGGAGCAGTATCCATCATGTGGCTTCCATATTCGTAAAGAGAAGGCCAATTTTGTCAAAACTCACTGCTACTGCGCCACCTCAACACGCGTGAAACCTTACAAAAATATTTAAATGAGTGTATAGATTTTAATAAAATATACATTTTTATTTTCACTCCAGCCTGTAGTACTTACATTTATATTTTATACTTTTACCATCAAAAGAAAAAAAATCCTATTTAACCCTTCACCATCCGTACGTCGACCATACGTTTGTATATAATGTCTCCTTTATAGTCGACCATACGTATGCATATAATGTCTCCTTTATAGTCGACCATACGTATGTATATAATGTCTCCTTTATAGTCGACCATACATATGTATATAATGTCTCCTTTATAGTCGACCATACATATGTATATAATGTCTCCTTTATAGTCGACCATACGTATGTATATAATGTCTCCTTTATAGTCGACCATACATATGTATATAATGTCTCCTTTATAGTCGACCATACATATGTATATAATGTCTCCTTTCTGAGAAAAAAAGAAATGTTAAATTATTTAGTGATTTCTGTACTATTTGTTCAAATAGGGTCAGCTGTTCTATCATGATAAGTCTACCAAGTGCTAGTTATAAATTGTTTTTCAAAATTAATGATATTTAGTATTAAATATAATGATCTATTGTGTGATAAAGTTATTTTTTAGTTCATATTTTGTACTTTTTGATTTGTTTAGATCTAAGTTTAAAAAAAAATAATTAATTTTTTCCCCTTTCTATTGTTGTTGTTATTGTAAGTGAAACACATTTGCCTTTCAGCTGCCTTATCTCATTAATTGATATTTTAATGGAAAAATAAATTACCGTATAATATTCAGATAAAAATGAGTCGTCTTTTTCAAGACTGAAAATATAAAACTTTTTTAACTGGTGTATCATCTAATCAAATTTTGAATATTGAAATTGTCAAAAATTATTTTTTGAAAGAGCCTTCAATTTGGTTAATTGGAATTCAAATGAAATCTAACTTTATGTTATGCTATAAGGTACGTGTCCATCTGAGAGAAAAGTGTCCGACACAAGTCTCAGGGCCGTGTCCACTGGCGACACTCGCTCTCGAGACTTCTCTCCGAAACTCGACCGACTGTCACCGTCAGTGTTTGAATTTCAACCCCGCACGTTGGTCCTACGTACAAAATGGAATCTCGCCAGGTCCTGGCTTTTATAGTTGCCCATAGCATTTTAAAAAAACGAAAAGCGAAGAAAAGAAGCTGCTGGATACGAAAGTGGGTAGAAAGAAGGAATGCATTAGGAGTTTGTGCGACGCTTGTAAGTGAGATGAGGTTGGAGGATGCCCAACAGTTTAAAAATTTTATCAGAATGACGTTCCAGAGAACTTCCTTTTCTTCATATTCACTTATTAATTTAAATACATCCTCGTCAGACCACTCGGGTTTTGTAATAAAAAATTTATCCGTCATTGTTCGCTAAACTAAACAACTAATTAACGGAGGCAGTGTCGGAGACTCGCTGGACTCTTCAAGCGCTGTCGGGAGACTGGAGACTGTGTCTCGAGAGAAGGAAGTAGGCGTGTCCACCTGAGACTTGCCGCTCTCCGACACACTCTCGCGCGTGTGTCTGACACATCTCTCAGGCCCGTGTACATCTGCGACTCGTCTCTCGAGACTTTTTCTCTCAGATGGACACGTACCATTAAATCAATTTGGACCAATTTAGGCAGAACAGCCTCTAGAAATATCCAATTTGTTGGCTACTTTTGTGAAACTAATATTTAGAAACTATCAAGTTTTGTGTTTGTGTGTTGATACAAGAATCGCTTCAATCCATTTGGCTTAAAACATGAAATATAATAATAATATTTATGAAATCAAATATATCTTCAATTTAAACAAAATTTGGTGCTGGATTCGTTAATAAATTGTTAAAAAATAATTTAAAATGTTTATATGACTAGTTATATTGAAATGTGAAGGCGCATTTTGGTTTTAGGCGTTAGGTTATTCATGTGTATTTTTTTACTATTATAACTGGGGAGTTGAATGGAACATGAACATTGCGCCAGGGCTTCATTCTTCCATTTTACATTTTCATCTTATCTAAAAGGTGAACTAAACGAATATATTGAAATGTTATTGGGCAGAACAAACAAAGTAGCGAGGTGTGGTCGGTCTTCTTTGGGTTGGGCTTCCTCGGGTCGGTCTTCTTTGGGTTGGGCTTCCTCGGGTCAGTCTTCTTTGGGTTGGCCTTCCTCGGGTCGGTCTTCTTTGGGTTGGCCTTCCTCGGGTCGGTCTTCTTCGGGTTGGCCTTCCTCGGGTCGGTCTTCTTCGGGTTAGGCTTCCTCGTCCCCAGCCTCACCACCATCATCCTCTTTCAACTATCCACAAGTCATTTTGTTACCGACTTTGTCCCATGTAACTTTGCATTATATTTCTTTACCTGAACCTGATTTCGTGAGATCCCCGGACAGACAATAAATAGCTTCCTCCCTCCCCCTTTTCTGATTCACATTTTGGGACCCCACATAGCCATACATGTAAAATTCTTCATAAATCCGATCATCCGCTATAGAGCTCGATCTGTTGCGTTTCTGTGAGGGTTTAGGGTCATTCAAAACTTTTTTTTAAAGTGAAATTAATTACCTTACATTATTCATTTGTATGGATGGATTGAGTCTAGTGAAAGCTATTTGGGTTTCATTGGGTTTTATTCTTCGCCGCTCTCTGCTGCTGCCTACAATGTTCCGGCGATCCAATCGTATGTCTTCATTCTAATTTCAAGGGACTCGCAAAAGCCAAGAAGTAACCTCACCCGAGGGTAGAAGCTAACAATTGTCGCCTACGCCAAACTGATTTGTTTTCGTTTTCGGTTGGAATAATTTTTATCATAAGCGATGGATGTTGTGAGATAAGAAATATGAAATAAATAAAAAGAGGAGAGGTTGTTTCTCTTCTACTTCGGTTATTATTTACAACCAAATCCGAACACTATTGTGTAATCTTCACGTCACTTTAGTATTGCTGATGTGCCCCTGGAGATGACACAATAGTGTTCGACAAATCCGAACACTATTGTGTAATCTTCACTTCATTTTAGTATTGCTGATGTACCATTGGAGATGACACAATAGTGTTCGAAAACGGGTTTGCTTGTAAATAAAGCTGAGGGAAACAAAACCTTTTTACTTCTGTGATACAAATTATTTTACAATCGAAAACTTCGATAACCAGATGATGCAATGATACAACATGCACGTAACAAGCTGGGAAAAGTAGCAATTGTGATCTCCGAAATGCCTCAGTCAATTTGGCTGAATTTGACGTTAAGTCCTTGTTCCATGCAATTCCTCAAATATTAAAATATAATTATAATATAATTCCCTTTAAAGTTAGAGCTTGAAGATGGCTGTTAAATAAACAATTATATATTTGTGAATAAATTGTATAAAGAAAATTTCGAAAAAATAAAAAAAATAAAATAAAATAAACACGAAGACTGTTTGCAACAAGATCTCGGGACGGCTTGTGTGGAAGCCTAGTGAGAGTTATTGTGATAAAATCTTGGAATTCTTTATTTTGTGTCTGTAAATTTCAAAATAGTAATATCTTTCTTGAAATTTATTAACGGGAGGACTTTTTGTTTTTATTTTGGACACGTGAGTGCCAAAAAATATAATAATAATAACTTAATAAAAATTAATTGAGAAAGAAAAGTCACATCTCAAAAATGTTGTTGACATGGCAGTATTATTATTTTTTTCATATTCTATTGGCAAAATTATTTTTGGCACAATAAAGTGAGACGATATAAAATAAATTGGTTTATCTTAATAATTGAATATGCTGAATATAACTGAAACGAATTGTCAATTACTTGTAGGTTTGAATGTAATATGAGCCTGTGTTGCCATGGATACTACCATTACTGTTATGTTGTAAAGTATTTTGAATGTTTCACCAAATAAAAAATTGTCTAGTGAACCTTGATGTGATGCTATCCTCTCAACCCTATAGACATATCCAAACCAGAGTACTCGGCAATCGAGGTTTTGATACTCAAGAAATCGCTATTCTACCTCTTTCAAGTAATATTTAATGGTAGAATGGAATATTGTGTTAAATACACTGAAGGCGTAGGCCGGAGATGAAAATTCACATGCTTCCCCCACAAAAAAAAAAAGATACTAAAATTAATTTTTTCGGGATATTTGCAGATAACCGTTTTGAAAAATTTCGTGGTGACAATCATATTAAATATATTTCAAGAATCCAACAGCTCGAGTTTCCTGCCTGAGGAGGTGGATGTGACAAGTCTCTTGTTATATCGAGGGCTCTGATGGCCTTCGTGAACATTTTACAGTCATCAGTCTATATCTTTGATTGACGGCAAAAAGAGTAAAAGTCCATTTTTGGCCAAAACAGTAGTATTACATATTTCACAATGTGAAGTCAATCTCTAGAAGTGGTGAGAAAAGGTCGAGGCGGTAATGTCTCTCACGTAGTGTAGATCTAATTTTTTAGTTTAAAAAAAATTTGTCCAGTGGCAAAAGACATTTTCTGTTCTCCTGAAAAAATTGACTTTTTTGACTTTCACTGTTATGGCCTACCACCAACGATATGTTACTTAACATTTTTTGCAGAGATATTGTGAAACAATAAAAAGTAAAGAAAAACATATGTTAAAAAAAAAAATAGTCTATTTCACAAAATATATGGGAGTGCTTTAGGTATTGCTAGCAAATTCAGCCACGACTTAACAAATACTAAGTGAATGTTCATCATGTTTACATTCCTGTCTCTTTTTCAGCCTCCACGGGGTTTTTCCTTGTCCCTTTTTCATGTGAAGTCTTAAATCTGATCATAGACAATAGTTCCTCCATAAGTCATCACCAACTGCTAACTATAATACAAATGAACTATGTCTTTCGGGTGCGTTCAGACTAAGAAGTTCTATCATCGAATGAACTAAACCACAGGAAGAAGGCAACAAAAAGAAAGGAAAAAAGTTTACCTGAAAAAAAAGAGAAGTAGGGAATAATATATTTCATTTTACTTTACAGATTGTTTCATTTAGGTATTCATTGTAAATATTGCATACAATTTTTTCTTTTATTTCTTAAATATTTCAAATATATAAATCACTAATAATTATAGTAATATAATTATATAATATCTCTGGATAATTCCTTGCCAAATCATTCAATATTATATACGAGTATATACCGCAGAACACATCTTTCGACTCTTAAATCAAAGGAAGAGAATACTACATTATCCTAAAAATAAAAAAATACGCTCACAACTACTTGTCAATATTTTCACTAATAATAATTTATATTTATATTTTATATAGATTTATGAGTCGAAAAAGAAGTGGGTGGTTTCCAAATGATTTAAAAGTGAGTGAATGTGTCAGTCTCTGGGATGTGTTGTGTGAACTTGTGTTGAATGGGGTAGGTAACTAGTTTGTGATGATCCCAACAGATAGTGCTTGTGACTGCATCATCCACATCTCTGGGATATCTTCCTACTATATAATGCTTGAGGCGAATAAAAAAAAATATATATTCTAGTGAAATAAGATGAGGTGGCACAATGAAATATTGCGCATTCGAAGAATGGAATAGTCATCATCCGTTTAACATTGATCAGTCTATTATTCATCTATGGGACCGTATACATGAAAAATGGATTCAGAAACTAGAACCCACGGTCACTTGGTAAACTATTAGCTCGTAAGACTAAAGCCTATCGAACAGTCAGTGTATACATCAACGTGTAGGTTAAGGTGTATTAAAAAAAAAGATCCAGCATTTTGAGTGTTAAATATCAAAAAAGGCCTTTTTCAGAAATTTATTTTTTACGGAATATATTGCTTAGACACCGTAGATTGATCAACATATCTTTTAAAAACCATAATATCGGGGAAAAACGCAACGCTCCGACTTTAAATAACAAAAATTTAAACTTAATGACATTTTCTTTTATTTATCTCAAGTCACAGCTATACAATTGGAAACGATTGGGCTGACATATACACATAGAGTGAAAAAGAAAAACTGACAGAGGAAAATAACGCAGCAGTGAATTCTCATGGAATCACTTTGAATTAGGAGATCTCTGTAACATTCTTCCGGATTCCTGTGAAAAAAAATGATGTAGAAACATTGGTATAACTATTATTATTGTATAATAGCAATGTCAGCAGAGAGGCTGCAACCAGATACGATGATACTCAACCAGAAATACAGTTCTTAAGGCAACGATTTCTTTTTATTTCTGAAAATCACATTAATATAGCAATGTCAGCAGAGAGGCTGCAACCAGATACGATGATACTCAACCAGAAATACAGTTCTTAAGGCAACGATTTCTTTTTATTTCTGAAAATCACATTAATATAGCAATGTCAGCAGAGAGGCTGCAACCAGATACGATGATACTCAACCAGAAATACAGTTCTTAAGGCAACGATTTCTTTTTATTTCTGAAAATCACATTAATATAGCAATGTCAGCAGAGAGAGCAACCAGATATGATGATACTCAACCAGAAATACAGTTCTTAAGGCAACGATTTCTTTTTATTTCTGAAAATCACATTAATATAGCAATGTCAGCAGAGAGGCTGCAACCAGATACGATGATACTCAACCAGAAATACAGTTCTTAAGGCAACGATTTCTTTTTATTTCTGAAAATCACATTAATATAGCAATGTCGGTAGATAGGCTTCATATCGTGTGCGGATCTAGAACCCCAACCAGATACGATGATAGGCTGCCGAGTGCGGATCTAGAACCGTGGACTCTCTCTCCTTCCAAATCTTAGATCACTTTATTTGTTGGATCCTTACCCCCTGTTTTCCCTATTTTAAGGTCTGGGTTTGACAACATTCATACTCAACCGTAAGTTTTCGCTCTCCCTCTAAACCAAGAATCATAAACAATATTACTCAACAAGCTGCAGAGAAATATTTAAGCAACTTCAAAATCCTGCCTTTGCCATCGCTGTTTATATTTGAAACATTAATGGTTATTAGGAAAAATATAAATATTTTCACTTAACAATACTAGTCACGATTACGATACCAGGAAGAAAGAAGACTTTCGAATAACTAAACATTGCTCTTCTCTTTTTGAAAAAAGTATAACTCATAAAGGAATTAATTTGTTTAATGCCCTTCCCCACTTCTTGTAGTCATTTAATGTATTTTTATTATTTATTTTATTTGTTAAGTTTTTTATTATTATATTCAGAAATAATATATTATTATTTTAAAACAACTTATTATAATTTATTTGTTTATTTCTTATTCTTATTATTATTTTATGGATCTATTTATTTATAATTTTATATTAATTCATATATATATATTTATTTATTTATTCATTTATAATACATATAAATATATATATACTTTTTTATTCATTTATAATTCATATATACAGGGTGGCCCAGATAAGCGGGCCACAAGTGAAATAACTCCTAAACGGTTAGAGATATCAAAATTGTGCATGGGACTAAAGTTCTAGCACTCGCCGAGAGCTATAGTATGGCGTCCTCGAAAAGACAAAAATGACCCTTTTAATGGCTCAACCAGCCCTTCAAAGGGCGGAGTTCCCTTTTGACCCTTAAGTTTCATTACATTTTATTATAATACTAAAGAAACAAGGAAGAACTGTGCAAACAGATTTTTGATACGTCAAGTAGTTCTCGAAACAAAAACGATTAAAGTATTACGTTTTTCTCATCCTGAAGTTACTTGGAATTTAATAACTTCAGAATAAGAAAAACGTAAACTTTAAACGTTTTTTTTCCGAGAACTACTTGACGTATCAAAAATCTGTTTGCACAGTTCTTCCTTGTTTCTTTAGTATTATAATAAAATGTAATGAAACTTAAGGGTCAAAAGGGAACTCCGCCCTTCGAAGGGCTGGTTGAGCCATTAAAAGGGTCATTTTTGTCTTTTCGAGGACGCCATACTATAGCTCTCGGCGAGTGCTAGAACTTTAGTCCTATGTACAATTTTGCTATCTCTAACCGTTTAGGAGTTATTTCACTTGTGGCCCGCTTATCTGGGCCACCATATATATATATGAATATAATATATATATTTTTTTTAAATATATATATTGTTATAGTTACATTGTTTTCCATTTCTTTTCTATATCTCGCACATTGGGACCTGATGAAGGGACGTAAGAACGTCCCGAACTATCGTTGTGATAAAGACACTTCCGGAAGAGGTTTAAAAAATATTTATCTTAAGTTTTAAATTGAAAAATATATCTACTTATTATAAATTATCTATGTATTAATATTAATTTTGTTTTTGTACTCATATATTTCCAAGTATTTATTTATTCAGTTTTTATTCATTTCATTTTACTTTTTTGAATACTTTTGTTATTACTACTCATCATAGGTGTGTAGGACTCAAGTAGTTATAACTCTAATTTATAAGTTACCTTAATGTACAAATTCTTTTGACGTATCCTATTACCATGTATTGGTTTAACGGAAATAAATTTATTATTATTATAAATATATGATCTTTTTATTTCATGGACTCTTCCTTATCCTTGGTTTCTGCTCTTTCATGACCTTTTCATCTTTGAATTAGAGGCTAGACCTCGACTCACACATAAGCTTCCTCTCTCTCCCTTTAAAACTTCGATCTGTCTATATGTTTGGATTCTCTTCTGTTTTTGCTCTATTAGGGGTCCTTCTATCTTTGAATTTGAGGCTACACCCCGATACAAAAGTATGCTTTCGCTCTCCCTATAAACCTGGTTTCAGACCCGAATTCGGGCTCACGGTTCCATACAAGAACTCGGGTCCATGGTTCCATAACTGGACTTGGTCCATGCTCTCCCTCTAAACCTTAAATCTCTCTCGTCTGGAACAGTGGATCCAAGTCCGGGTCTAAAACCAGGTTTACAGAGAGAGCGGAACCTTATATTTACATTTAACACATTACATCATTGCAATGTTCACCTAGGGAATCTTACAATGTGCAGTTAGTGTATCTGGCTCCAAAGCTAAAAGAGGGTCTTCGGTGCTTCAGTGGTTAAAGTATATAGCTAGAATGATTAAAATGAAGGGTCAAAGTTAATCCCAAACAGTATATATGCATTTATGTGTATAGTTTATACATAACTATAGTATGTATGTGTTTATATAGTGTCTAGTTTGTTAACTAACTATAGTGTATTTATTCACTGCTTGCATATTCTCATGAATAAAGCCATTCACATGGATACAGGTGAAGTAGGGCCCTTAGAAGGTAGCTGGATGTGTAGGGCAGGTGACCCTTTTTTACCGGAGACCTGTTGATCCCCAAACCATGTCCCACCTCTCCCACATCTTGATAACCCACTTTATATAGAAAAGGAATTTCGCAAATACAAAACTAAAATTTATTGTAAAATTATGTACTTTGATTTAAAAAAAAACACCTGAATGGCAAAAAACAAAGGTAGTGTAGCAAGCTCATGTCCTTTTCCTTCCAATTTACATTATCAACATTTTTTTTCTTCCCTTATTCACATAAATTGTTTTCAAGGTTGTGGGTTCGAAACCCGGCCGAGGCCCTTAGTTTATTTTATCTGGGAGGTAAAATACAGTTAAGTATGCCGTCCTTCGGATGGGACGTTAAGCGATGGTCCTGAGCCAGTACGATGTCAGGTACTCGTTAAAGACCCTTGCCCTAGGTGAATAAAAAATTTAGGATAGGCAAAATTTAGGACACCCACAGTAGAGTCGGGCTCATGTCCACCAGAGTGATGAAAGAGCGCTCTGGTCGTAGGCGATATGACCTAGTAGTTAAAGCCCGGGCATGAGTCATAATAACTAACATAAATAGTTTTTTTTTGCAAAACAAATTTCTCATTCGTATAAGTAAGCAGTATCGGTCTAAAAAGTTTGGTTATCCGGGACAAAAAAAAAAAAAGTTTCTTTATAAGAAGGGAGGGGTTGCAAAGTCGATTTGGATAAGAATTTCTGAAAAATGTGATATGTTTGAGAGTTGTGGATCCTGCCTCTATTGAACGGCAAACCAGACATTACCCACTCGAGCTACTTGACTCACATCTTATGATTTACCATATTATTTTGCACGTAGTTGTTATTTTTATTATATTTTAGTGTTTACTTTCATTATATATATATATATTACTTTATCATTGCCCATTTATTTTATTTGTATTTATTTAGTTTCCATTTATTATTTACTACATACTTGGTATTAGTATTGATCTTGTTTTGCTTCTTATTATTTAGTGTATATACTTTATATTGTTGTCAAACAGTCATTAAATTTACCTCTGGTTATTTGTACCGGACTGTAAATATGCAAATAATAAAAAAAAAAAAAAAAAAAAAAATCACTCCGTTATGCTGACATTTGATTTCCTAAATTTAAATGACTCAAACAAACATGGACGTCACAGATGAGGAATAGTCTTATTGCTAAGTACATAAATAGTCCGGGGGGGGGGGGGGGGCGCTATATAATTATTATTTGTAATATATATTTATTTATATATATAGAAAGGAGTAGGATGGATGAGGGAAAACCACGTTTTTTGTCATCAAGTCCCACATTTCTCCCCTTTAAATCCAGTTCAGGTCTCACAATAACAAAACCACACTTATGATCTCTAAATTAAAAAAAAAAAAAAAAAAAAATTTGCATTTGTGACCTCCTAGATTCGATGTACATCACGTTTTTTGCATTCAACCTTAAATTTCTCAATGAAATCGATACGGATATATTGTGAGGCTTTCAAAATCTTTACAAGAAGTGGCCAAAAACACATGTTATTAGATTCTTCAGTTGATGTACTATTCTGAGGGAGGGGGGTAATAAAAACTGGAGGATAGAGTGACGTCATTGGATATGAAGTCACTACATTTTCTTGAGAAAGTTTACAGATAGCTGGGAACATGGATACATCACATTGGGGTACCTGATACACCACATTGAGGTACCTGAGTTTGAGGAGCATGCAGTAGATGAGGGGGTACGATTTATTTTCAAATAATTTGTTAATTTATCGTTTCAAAGTTTACAAATTCAGTATTCTTGATTTAAAGAAAGTTTTCAAGAAGGCTTATAAGAACAGCATTGTAGCGTGGAGTAGACGTGCTTCAATATCAATTCCATTTCGATAATATTGAGGGAACGATTACCGTGTGTTAGAAAAATAAAAAGGCAACGCATTTTTTTGAATTGGGCTCTTATAGAAGAGGGAATTTTATGGAGATAAAACATTGAGTTGCCAATCGATGCTAAGGTCTAACAACGGTAATTCAAAAATATAGTATTCTTCATATTAAAAACTAAGTGAATGAATCAGAAGCCTACAAGTTTGGTAAACCGCATTTCGACTGGTACTCGCAAAAATAAACACAATTACGCTCAATATTTCCATTGGCAACCGTGGGAATGGAAATAATGTTTCGGGGCTACTTAGCGCTTAGAGATGAGGGACTGCAGAGAGAGGTAGGGCCGCTGGACGATACTAGAAACTGTCCTGGTGCCATCAGCTGGGTGTGGTAGGACTGCAGAGGGAGTAAGGCCCTCTGAACAGTACTAGACCCTCTCTTGAAGACACCAGCTGGGGGCGGTATGACGGACTCCAGAGGAAGACAAGGCCACTGGACGACCTGCCCTGGTGACAACAGGCTGAGGCTTCTCATAAGTTATCCAACTTTGGAAGCCTTCGTGACAATATTCAAGGACACTCCAAGGTTTTGTCGTAAATGAGACGAGAATTTGGACGCAGGTTCCATCGTAGTACCGCCTCGTAAACTAACTGCCACGGCTAGGTTGACCTAGAACAGGTCTGCTTCCTGACCTTCCCCAACCCGACCGTGGCCCCGTCTTTCCCTTTGACCAATTTTCCGACACATGATCCGACCTTTCCTCGTGACGCATTTCTCCCTTTATAAATACACAGCCCTCTGCCTCCGGTAGGCTCACCCCTTCTCCACCCCCGCCACCCCTCTCTGTCCTGTAGTTTATAGTCCCACATGAAATTTCAAGGGACATCTTTGTCTCAATTAAGTATGGTAAACAGGATTTCGACTGGTATTCGCAAAAATAAACACAGCATTTCCAGTGCCAACAATGGGAATGAAAGTGATGTTTCGGGGCTACTTAGCGCTGCTACCTGCCGGAGATGATCGAGTGACTGCAGAGAGAGGTAGACCGCTGGACGATACTAGACCCAGGAGGAACAACAGAAAACTGTGAGCAAAGCGTTTCGAGGGATCGGCGGCCGGATGTAGCCTTAGTAATTGTAAAATGTCATTACATTTTTTTTCTTTTAAGATATTTTATTCTGGGTACATTATGTGGAGTATCCCTCTCGTGACTACGCCCTTGATTTGGGAAGGCATTAAATCTATGACTGTGTAATTCCGTAGCCTCCCTCCGCCCTTGATTTGGGAAGGCATTACATCTATGACTGTGTAATTCCGTAGCCTCCCTCCGCCCTTGATTTGGGAAGGCATTAAATCTATGACTGTGTAATTCCGTAGCCTCCCTCCGCCCTTGATTTGGGAAGGCATTACATCTATGACTGTGTAATTCCGTAGCCTCCCTCCGTCCTTGATTTGGGAAGGCATTACATCTATGACTGTGTAATTCCGGAGCCCCCCTCCGCCCTTGATTTGGGAAGGCATTACATCTATGACTGTGTAATTCCGGAGCCTCCCTCCGCCCTTGATTTGGGAAGGCATTACATCTATGACTGTGTAATTCCGGAGCCTCCCTCCGCCCTTGATTTGGGAAGGCATTACATCTATGACTGTGTAATTCCGGAGCCTCCCTCCGCCCTTGATTTGGGAAGGCATTACATCTATGACTGTGTAATTCCGTAGCCTCCCTCCGCCCTTGATTTGGGAAGGCATTACATCTATGACTGTGTAATTCCATAGCCTCCCTCCGTCCTTGATTTGGGAAGGCATTACATCTATGACTGTGTAATTCCGGAGCCCCCCTCCGCCCTTGATTTGGGAAGGCATTACATCTATGACTGTGTAATTCCGGAGCCTCCCTCCGCCCTTGATTTGGGAAGGCATTACATCTATGACTGTGTAATTCCGGAGCCTCCCTCCGCCCTTGATTTGGGAAGGCATTACATCTATGACTGTGTAATTCCGGAGCCTCCCTCCGCCCTTGATTTGGGAAGGCATTACATCTATGACTGTGTAATTCCGTAGCCTCCCTCCGCCCTTGATTTGGGAAGGCATTACATCTATGACTGTGTAATTCCGTTGCCTCCCTCCGTCCTTGATTTGGGAAGGCATTACATCTATGACTGTGTAATTCCGGAGCCTCCCTCCGCCCTTGATTTGGGAAGGCATTACATCTATGACTGTGTAATTCCGGAGCCTCCCTCCATAACCGTTCATCTTGTCCTCTTCTCCCCTTCTTTATTCTGTCCGCCGGAGAGGTTGTTCAGTTCCAATGTCTGCTCTCGTTGGTAGTTTTTTCAATGTGATATAGGATATCACACTCGACAATTTGTTCTTTTTATCTCTTCCCTTCCCCGCAGTTTTTTAGCAGCTTTGCTGACTTACCAAGACAAGATACATTTTTTTCTTTTTTTTTCTTTTGGTCTTCTCAAGAAAAAATAGACGAAAGAAGCTATTTAATATTTACTTCAACGATTTTTAAGAAATCAACACGCACTTAACTGGGCTCGTATTATTATTTTTTTTATTAAGAAGGTTGTATGTAAAATCCTCGTTAATTTATATAAGAAATATATAAACAGTTGAAAATAGACCTCCCGGGGAGAAGAGGGGGGGGGGGGGGGGGGGAAATTAGTTTGCCCTTAATTTTAGGCAACGCCATAACATTCATCGAACGACCCCACAAAGTATAGCGAGACCCCACAGTTTTACCGCTCAGAACTGCTCAAAGGACTAGCAGAACCGAGGGCCGTGGCGTTTTTCTTCTTCTTACTATTTTTTTTTAAATTTATTCTCTCCCTTATTTCATATTGCTTAAGATTAGGATACATTTTTCTCTCCGACTATGTTCAAGTTGTAGTTAATGAAGAAAGCTCAAGAGGACAGACGTTGGATCCTTAATACCGAAATCGCAAAACAATTACATGAGGCATTTAGCAGTAATACCCGGCGTTGCCCGGGCAACTTTGACTTTTCTCCAAATATCTCTCATTCTTCAATTCTTCAACATTACATTCATGATGTTATAATTTTCAATTATTTAATACAAACATTGGATCTGGGATGACGTGAGATCGGTCACTAATCTTAAATGAACCTTGAGAAGAAATAATCAAAGTAAAAAATATTGTTCCAGATATCGAGAGATCCAAGTGCTGGAATAAGCGCTTAGGACATTTTTTAATTTGTATTTTCTTTTCTTGAGTTTCGCCATCTCGGTTCCGTTCTCAGGTCATCCCAGATCCAATGTTTGTGCAGTTTCACTTCGCTTACATAGTAGTAGAGAGATACTGTGAAGATAATGTCGTCTAAAAATGACGTTACGGAAAGGGGCATTGTGTGACAGGCAAACATTTTCAAAAGTTGCGTTACGAAACTTACGGACGGCCTCTTAGGTATGAGGCATCCGAAACACTACTCCTTTTTTTAATTATTGTTGTTTTAATTTCAGAATACTGATGCAAAAATTGTGTTGAATGGTATTGATTAGGTCTATATCTGAACGTGTTGTAACCCTAGAGCCGCCCTGTAAAGTTAAGAAGTCTGCTGCAGGTTCCTTAGGTCCCTTGCTGCAGGTGCTAGCAGCCCCGAAGTTCTCCGGAGACTCTGTCTTGAATACAGGACTCTTATTTTCTGCCGATAGCCACGGTCCAGAGTTTCATGTCACAGGCTCCTCTGATCAGCCATGAGCCACGTCATAATTCCAACATCACATGTGTTCCAGCTCAAGCTTCTCTCGGCTCACAGTTGGATTCCAAATCTCTTTTCATTGGTTGACAAGCTCGTACCCACTCTCTCTTTATGTGACCCCCTCCAAATTTTCTTATTGTCTTTCTGTTTTATTACTTCTCCAGCTATGTAGGGTAGTTATATAGTCGGTCGGAAATTCGATGTTGACTTTTCACTAGAATTTCATATTTTCCAACCCTCTGAATCAAAAAATGAAAAAAAAAGTGTGTGTGCAGTTAGTTAGACTTCCGTACCTGACTCTTCTAGATTCAGTTTCTCATTGTGCTAATAGATATTGCAGCAGTTCATACTGTCCATTAATTTATATTCTCTTAATAATATAATATTCTCTCTTGTCTGCTGGCCATGTAGAGCTCCAGGTACGGAACTTATATGACAGAAGGAAGAGGAATGGTGTTGATGTTGACTGGGGGCGAAGAGTAAAGATGATGAGAAGCCACTTCTCTGTATTGAGCTAAGCACTAGGTTCCTGGGAGACACCTCCTCGTCTGGGTTGGTAGGATCTGCTCTGACGGTCCAGCAGCCCATGAAGGAATCAATCAGAGCGGGACGGCTCCGGCGGTGGTGGACGTGGGCCGAGGGGGTGGTTGTTCTTGGAGGAGAGACCACGTGGTGGGGTGGTTGTGGTACGCATGCGCTACTCTCCGCTGACTGGGGGGCCAGTGTGAGACTGGGGGGATGTGAGGAAGGACCCACCCCCTCCTACCATGTTATCTTGGCCGGCCGCGCTCTGCATCTCTCTAGCCATCCTTCTAGTTCACGCCCGCCACAGGCACCTCCACCAGCCCCCACCCACCCCCGGCTCCACCACCATCTCAGGTTTGACTATTTTTTAATATAAAAATACAAATATATGAATATAAATTTTATTGAAAAAAAAGTTCGATACAATTTTTAAAAAAATACAGTATTTTTTGGGGGGAGAGAGATTAAAATTCTGTGGGATAGGCTCAGGACAACTGGTCGGATAACTGAAAGACCGGTTAAATTGAAAAAATGGAAGTGCGAGACGCAAGAAATACAACAGAGACGTAAACCTAGAAACTTAATATTAATTTTTTTATATTTATTTTATATCTCATTCTAATTTTTTATTTTATTTTATTTAGTAATGAATGAAATAAATAAATCGTGAGGAAGTCAAAAAGCGATGCCGGTTAAACCGGAGGCCGGATTAGAGAGAGTATTTTTTCTCCCATAATGTCTATTATATGAGAGACAGGCTGACAGATTGCCACCCCAAGCATCCTTGACAACTCGGCTATGTACTATGTTGGGATTCGAACCCTAGCCTATTGGCTCCCCTTACACACGCACCCTTCTAATTTTCCTTCCCATCTTTATTCAGTTTATGTTTGTAGCTTTTCCGTTTTCTCCTAGATGTCTGTATGTATGTTTGTTTTTGAGCTTTACGGAAAAAACGATGGTATTCATGAAATTTTCAGGGTCTTTCAAAGATCGTCCAATTTTAAGTGTTACCTATGTGGTGGCATCTAAAATATTGGTCGGATGTTGATGATATTTCACACGTAGCATCCTTAAAGGTCCGGTTACAATAACTAACCGAGTAAGCCGGGTGACACGTTAGATTAACATTCAAAAATTATTATTATTATTATTAAGCTGTTTAATTCCGGGGCATATTTAAATAATAATTGTAATACGGTTGGTACATTGGTAGGTTCTGAGGCGAGAAGGCCGGTGCTGCTGTTCTGGTACTAGGAGGATCCTACACAATCTTGTCCATCCTTCCTAGACTAAATCTAGCTTCAATATTCTACAAGTTTAGAGTTCCGTCGATTGATAACCGAAAAAGTTAGCGTATATTTCTATGGTAGGCATTCACTTTTTTTTTTCTTTCCCTCTTGCCAAGTCGTGTTTGTAAGTCGGCCTCGAACAGCGTGACATGTAGGTACCTCATTTGGCGAGATGTCGACATATACAGAAATGAATTAAAAACTATATTATTTGACTGTATTTTTGTGTAATTTCAGATTCGCGATTTTAGCGTCCTACAGATAGCCTGTGTATTAACATTATTCTAATGCTGCCTCCCCTCCCCTTGCACTGCTTTGGTTCAATATTGGTAGCCGTAGTCCAGGGTTCTGCATACAAGAAATTTTATGTTAATATATTTACTCTATCGTGAGTTATCGGGAAATTTTTTTTTTTTTGGTATCAGGGGGTCAGAAAACAAGATTCCGGTGAAAATTCAACATCGAATTTCAGACCGATTACATAACTTCTTCTATATTCGTATATCTGGGAAATAAGTGCAATGGTTCTAACGTATGTACCATGCATACAAGGTATCGGTTAGTTTATAACCAGGAGCTCGGTCATTCTATACTCCTTAATTTTATTGAGCATAGACGAACATAGACGAAATACTGGAGCTGGAAAGTTGCGTTTTATTTTATTTATTTTGAAATATCCTGAAACACAGCCCAAATCAGCAAAATTATGAATGGCATCCCTCTGTAGAAGCGAAATATAGGGGACAGTTAGTGGGAGGGGGGCTCTTCGCTTACGTACAGTTCAGTAGTTCCGTTCTCCTTCAATATTCATTACTATATAATTATTTTTTATTTATTACTTACTCATTTATTTCATTTTTTTGTTTTTATTTTTTCTTTTTATTCATTTTGTACATTGTGACCTGAGGAAGGGACGTAAGAACATCCCGAAGAAATATTGTCGTGAGAGAAGACACTTTTAGAAGAATTATAAATATAAAATATTTATCATAATTTAAAATATAATTAAAAACTCTATTTCATTTATTAGTATTATAATCATATATTTTTTATAATTAATTAATTTGTTATTAATTTTATTATTAATCACAATTGTCAGAGCTCTAACCGGGCCTGAAGTAAGCAATCATTTTCATGACGAGTTATAGTTGAAAATGAATGTTATTATCATTATCATAGTTGGGTGCTTTCATATCTTGGAAGACAGCGCAACTCCGTCACTCCCTGTAATGTTTTCTCATTACAACAGTGTGAACAATCCAGGCTTAGTGATAATTCTTCGGGAGAAAAATATCTTCGACTTCTAAACGTTTCATAAAATGATGTTATAAATAAATATATATTTTTATTTATTTATAATACCATTATATATATAAGATATCCTGAAATTTTCTCGACTTCATGATGACCCGTTTTTATGTATTGCACCGTTCAAATTAATATTTCACAATTATTTTTTTACAAAAAAAAAAAAAAAAATGGTCTCCGCTCCATTATTCTTCCTAAACTTCACATTTTCTGATACCGCAAAGTCAATATTCCAAGTTGGGGTCATACTTGAGATAACCTGAACGTTTCGTGAATATATGCTTAGCCGGTTTCGAGTGTTGCCCGTACAAATAGACAATGACAGAAAGATTTACTTTCAGATTTATTTGTATTTCTAGTTTCAATGAAGATTAATGCAGCCCTTGGAAGGGATAAGGGCACTGGAAGCTTAGGTCCCTAGATGTAAAACACCAGCACACCATATACACAGGGTGGCCCAGATGAGCGGGCCACAAGTGAAATAACTCCTAAACGGTTAGAGATATCAAAATTGTGCATAGAACTAAAGTTGTAGCACTTGCCAAGAGCTATAGTATGGCGTCCTCGAAAAGACAAAAATGACCCTTTTAATGGCTCAACCAGCCCTTCGAAGGGCGGAGTTCCCTTTTGTCCCTTAAGTTTCATTACATTTTATTAAAGTACTAAAGAAACAAGGAAGAACTGTGCAAACAGATTTTTGATACGTCAAGTAGTTCTCGGAACAAAAACGATTAAAGTATTAAGTTTTTCTCATCCTGAAGTTACTTGGAATTTAATAACTTCAGAATAAGAAAAACGTAAACTTTAAACGTTTTTTTTCCGAGAACTACTTGACGTATCAAAAATCTGTTTGCACAGTTCTTCCTTGTTTCTTTAGTACTTCCATAAAATGTAATGAAACTTAAGGGACAAAAGGTACTTCGCCCTTCGAAGGGCTGTTTGAGCCATTAAAAGGGTCATTTATGTCTTTTCGAGGACGCCATACTATAGCTCTTGGCGAGTGCTACAACTTTAGTCCTATGCACAATTTTGATATCTCCAACCGTTTAGGAGCTATTTCACTTGTGGCCCGCTTATCTGGCCCTTGATCTATAAGGAAACAGAGGACGTTGACAGCTTGCGTGATGAACAGATATGTGGCGGTCATTCCTGAAGATAGAGGGAGTGTTTCAGTTTTTTGAAAAGAAGGGTCAGTGGGAATTTAGAGAAGAAAACGATATCTTGTCCAGCTATACGAAGTATAGAGCAAGTTATGTAATCGATCGAAAATTCGAAGCCGAGTTTTCAACGGAATTTCATATTTTAAAGAAACTAGATTGTGGCCAATGTACGATGCAGGTCAGGCTGAAGAGAATAGAGAGTACAAATTTAACCCTAATATCTATAGATAAAATTAATTCTAATAATCGATAAGAGAGTTTTAAATGTTGACTCATAAGTTCTCCAGTAACTCACATGTAGGGGATGAGAAGCTTAGGGGTAGGTTTAACTTCAGTGAAAGAAACATTGTAATACATAATTTTATAAGTGGATTCAACAATTCATATGTGGCCTACGGTATTGACTTCAGCGGTACAGGCGAAGAAGGAGGGTTTAACGGGAGAGTGGAAACTTGGTTTATTAATAATAATTTGAGCTGGGGAGATCTTAGGTGTTTAACGTAAGATGTTTAACCTCGTTGCTATGGTTATTGATGGCAGACAGACTATCTGCAGGTAGACATCCTATTCGGAACTCGGGAGTTAGGTGCTGCCAGGTTCAGTCTCCAATGTGTTATATATAGTTATTTACGACATCCACGGCTCCGGGAGGGAGTTCTATCTACGAAATAAAACTCACTCCCGGACGGGATTCGAAACCGTAAACCATGGTGGTGAGACCATGCGACCAAAGCCCTACGCTCTAGCCCGCACGGCCACCAAGGCCCCTCTCTTTGGGTTGTTTGACAAGTTCATTATTATAGGCCGAGGTTTGAAGCCGAAATGACCAGGTTATTTGATGAAAAGTTTTGTTTGCAAAATCTGCTGCTAGAATGCAGGAGGTAACCTCAACGCGTCATACCGTAGTGGTGCCTCACATTCTTCCGTCTTTAAGGTGGATACAAAGCAAGATAAGAAGCTATACTCAATTGAAGAGACAAAAATATAATATTTTGAATGTTGACTTGGCTTAACAACACTGTACAAAAAGAATTACTATGGATAATGAATTGTGTGTTATAAAAGTGCCCGAATGAGCAAAACGTAAACGAACTGAAACCGAAAAGGAAAAAAAAAAGTAATCGGTAAATCACCGGCAATATACTTCCCCAGATCGAATTAATCAATTAACTTTTCGCTGCCCTTCCAAAACCAGTCAACCCTTTGCGCTAATATTCAGCAGTTGACTTGCATAGGGGCTCCTAAATCCTCATACTAAATTCATTACATCGGCAGTTATTAGGGTTTTTGAATTGAGCCTCGTCCCTAATCCACCCCCCCTCCCTTTGGCCGATTTGGCTGAAAGTCAATAGGTGTCGTCGTCAGAGGGTTCTCGATTCACATATAAAATTTCGTGATGATACATTAATTCTATGGGGAGTTATCAGTTCACAGACACACCCATAGATATTTTTTTTTTTCATATAAATATATACTCATATATATATATAAATATAGAGAGATAATTATATATATATATATATATAATGAGAGAGAGAGAATATTAAAGATATATACATATTAATAAAAATTGTATTTATTAATATTAAGGATATTATATTAATTTATTTGCTATTATAGAAATATATACGAGTATACTTCTTTTACCATACTATGGTATACTTGTAGTATGTATGAATTGAAGCTTTTATTTATGAAAGAGTTTTTATGTTTGTGAACAATGAAAAAAAGATTCCGTTTTCGAGTAGAGAATTAGGGACAGTGGTGTGACGGTAGTACTACCTAGTAGCATCAAGATGAACTACCGTCATGGATAATCATATTTGACTGGGGAAGTTTTTATAGTTGTTCTCGGTTCGTGTAAAAATGTATCTGTATCATTGTCAATATCATATGTAATATCAAAACATGGCCACATGGAAAGTGCACTTTGCCTCAGTGATCTTAGTTATGCAGGTGTCTAGCATGGAGTCTGATGCACCCACTTTATGCAACATTGTAGTGATTGAATCCTAGGCTTCCCCCTCTCTGGGGTCGTTGCACTTACCAGGTTTGCGGATTAGCTTAGTCTCATAAGTCCATTTGTTTTCTCACTATATGTTTATAATATGTTTTCCTGATCCCTGCCGTTCACAATCCTATTTGTATTATTTATGCATCTGTTGAAAATCTACATTATATAGCAGATTTTATTAGCAGCTAATGTCTTCTTCCAAGCCTCCTCACCATTTAATCCAACAGGTAATTTAAAAGTAGACTGTTTAACATTTAATGTTAAAATTAACCAATGAATTTTACAAATACACTAGTCTCCTGCTGAATATAAAATCCGCGCCGATTTTCTACATTTAGTATATTAATTTTTTGGATTTGCCGGTAGGAAGACATAACACCGACGAATACTTACGAACGATCACATAATTTACATACCACATACCTTATATCCCACACCGTACATAACTGGGGAACTGAAAAACGGAGATCTGAAGACTTCTCCTGGAAAAATTTCGAAAAAATATATATATATATATATATATATATATATGTTTTTTAAATAGGTTAGGTTAGGTTTTATGACTCATGCCCGGGCTTTAACTAAGAGGTCATATCGCCTACTACCAGAGCGCTCTTTCGTCACTGGTGGACATGAGCCCGACCCTACTGTGGGAGTCCTAAATTTTGCCTACCCTAAATTTTTATTCATCTAGGGTAGGGGTCTTTAACGAGTACCTGACATCGTAGTTTATTTTTTAAAATATATATATATATATATATATATATATATATATATATATATATATATATATATATATATATATTACAGTGTGTTGAGGTGACATATTGAAGGTTTCCATGGCGATCATTGCGTTAACGTATTATATAAAAATGTAGAGGGCGCCGGTAACTCAGTGGTATGCGTGCTTGACTTCTGAGCTCAAGAGCGTGGGTTCGAAATCCGACCGAGGCCCTTAGTTTATTTTATCTGCGAGGTAAAATAAACTTAAGCACGCCGTCCTTCGGATAGGACATTAAGCGATGGTCCCGAGCCATGTCAGATACTCGTTAAAGACCCCTGACCTAGGTGAATAAAAATTTAGGGTAGGGAAAATTTAGTACTCCCACAGTAGAGTCGGGCTCATGTCCACCAGAGTGACGAAAGCGCGCTCTGGTAGTAGGCGATGTGACGTCGTAGTTAAAGCCCGGGCATGAGTCATAAAACCTAATCTATCCTAATAATTAGAATGTTCTGAAATATAGTTTCTGGCTACTTTTCTAACAAAAAGTTTTTAAGTTATTTTTTTGTCCCGTAATGACTCTTTCCTACCCAATTATGGCCCACTGATTTTTCGCTAGGTCTACATCACTTTTACGTTTCTAATCTAAGAAGGAAAGCTCTATCAAACAAAAATAAAAATAGTAGTGTAATGACATTAAAATCTTGCATGTTATTATCGTTCTGTAGCTTGAATACTAAAAACTGAATCTTATAGAGAGTTGTGCATCTACCAGTCCTTCTCTACTTGAGCAAGGAGCTTGCAGTTATTTTTTCCGAAATAAAAAATCGTAACAATGGTTTTGTGGAGGGGGAGAGGGAGATAATCTTTCCTAACAATCCGATATCAAGGAGGTCCCATTAAAAGAAAATTAAAAGTATTCCATTTAGAATGTATGCTAGTTTAATTATATATATATATATATATATATATATATATATACTAGCATAAATGCGGACCCATGGGGTCTCTATTCTTGAACGATGAACTTGCAACGCCCTGGTCTGAACTGTCCGCAAATCTCTCCTTCGTGGCATACATCCTTAAAGGCATATTCCCTTGACAGCAGTACAAGGCAACTGCACCATCCAAGACCGAGTTCCAGTACTCCCACTAGCACCAGTAACGCAGCCGTTCAGACAGTTTGATAGGCTCTTGTAATCTTTTTAAATGGGCTTGCACCACAATCATATTCTGCCGTTTTATGGGCGATGCCAGTAGTCGGTAGCAGCGTACCTTGCTTTAGCCACGGATACTCCGTGGTATACTGTTACTCGCAGAGTAGCCAAGGCCCCATGTCGAGCAGACTAGGCGGCTTAGGGTCAATGGCAATTACGTGGAGCATGATTATAAGGCCCGGCACAATCCGCACCCTCAGGTACCTGATCACAGCCGGGCTCTCAATGATCCGCCCGTGGAACGCAAAGACAAGGAGGTGTTAGGCGTCGAGTCTTACGCACGAAATCTCGGATTGACATGACTATCAGCTTGGACTGTGACTACTCGACGTATAACGTTACTAACCCGTTGAAAGTTGCTTGCTGGGTAACCGGTAACCTGGTACTTAAAGATTATGAATCTACGAAAGAACTGTATCGTTTGCGTTCGCTGATATCGGTTGGTAGGAGCCACCATTGAATATTGTATAGTATATATTGTATATAATATATTTCTCTGTGGAGGGCAGTGGTCAGGCTAACTAAAATAGTTTTAAGAACAGGCCCATTCACAACTCGATTGGCCTAGTAATAGTGATACAGTGGGCTATGAGGTCTCACTTCTCAGGTGAACTTCCCCAGAGTGTTTTGAGTGGAGTGCCCTGACCTTGACATTTTGTGCTGTCCAGAGCTGCCCGGGCTACTTTACAATGTCGGGTCTAGAGTTCTGTCATTTGTCACTTCTGTCAATCGGTCTCTGTAACCACCTACGCAGCCCTCAGCTCTAAAGTACAAAATTGCCTGGGACTTAACGAAAATCGGAAAGTATGGAGGCATAGGCAATAATAAATTTAATAACAGGGACACTACATAGGATAGCAAGAAATAATCTATACGATAAATACCTAGAAGGGCTTGAACCAAATGAATTGGAGGCCATTAGAACTGTCAATCACATGGTAGACTGTGAGAGGCAGTAAATAAGAAATCTTCTAGAGGAATCCTGCTGATATGAGTCTTGAGCTTATGGGAAGAGAAAAAACATTTGCTGAAGCGGAGTGGGCGAAAAATTTTGGGGCGCTGGTTTCCAGGGGGGGGGGGGGGAAGGGGGTCTGCAGTCGACTGGTGTAGTCTTGTTGCTCTCCTCTCTGTCCTGTTCGGGACCATGAGCTGTTTGATCCAGCACGTTAACTGCACCAGCACTACACTCCCTAGAGGTTATTTGTGACAAGCTGCAGAGCCCCAAGCTTCCAGAAACCTCTGATTTTCGTTTTTCCCCCAAAAATAAATTTTCGAAATTAAACTTGAGGATCAATATGGCCCTTTTGGAATAAGTTTTATGAAAGAAAAGCCCATAAATAAATTTCAAATTAATTTTCTTCATATTTAAAGAGAAAATCATATCATTCAAAATTAATTTGTAAGCGGGTGGCTTTCTGTACTTTGGGTATCTTTGAAAACTATTTTCGTTGTATCTCAAACCAAGAACATGATATGCACCTCCGCTTCAGAAATGACATAACTCCAAATTCGTCAATTTTTGGTTTATGTCGCAAATGAGGTAAGAAAAATGATCTCTTTATTCAGGAAAAACGACTCGGGTTCCAATAGATTAGAAACTAGAAAAAAAAATTACAGTAATTTTTCCGTGTCTTTTTACAGGCATTCATAATTTTTTATTTGTGTCACTTCTGAAGCGGGGGTGCCATTTTCTCGTAATAAAAGAACAAAGTAACAGCTAAAATCCACCATATTATGGTGGAATTTAGGTGTTACTTTGTTCTTTTATAAAGAGAAAATGGCTTTCAACCAAACTTCATATTTTAAATCTGCCTGCCTATTCCTAGGATACCTACGATTCCTAAGTCACTAAATAGTGGAGGGGGGGGGGGGGGGGGGGGGGAGGGGACTTTTGAAAACAGACATTTCATGTTCTTCCAGTTACTATTGGTTCTTAGTGAAAAACTTTCTGTGTCAACATGAAAGCCATTCACATTTTAAATTTTCTTAAAGCGATAAGTAATATTTTTGAGTTACAAAGGAGGGGAGGTAGTCCTAAATGCCTATCCTAAATTTTTATTCACTAAGGGGGGGGGGGGGGGATCTTTAACGAATATCTAACATTGTACAGGCTCGGGACCATCGCTCAACGTCCCTTCGAAGGTATATTTGTTTGTTGTGTTCAAGCTTCATTATGATTTCGGTAATCAATTCCTATTCTGAATAAGTTACTCAGTTATTATTTTGAATATAATTCGTAATCAATTAAGTTATTATCGGTCCCTACATTGATTACAATTATAGTCAGAAGAAATTTGAATATGAAATTAATTTAACAATCCTTATTCTGATTACGGTAAACAAAAAAAAAGTCGTAGATTAGAATTACTTTACTAGCAAGATCCGATTTGATTACCTGGTAATTAAACAATTAATATTGTGCCATTATTTTTTTATTGGTATTATTTTTTATAAAAATGTTTGCTCATTAGGGATACATACAGACTACAAACTGATTACAATAAACTTATATTGTAATAAAAATGTTGATGATTACAATGTAATTAATTATTTTATCTAAGTCGGAGGTAGTTGATTATATTAATCAATTACTATAATCGGAATAGCAATTTGTTGTCATTTTGCCCTATTCTGTATTTATTCGTAAACGTCGTGTAACACAACTAGTAATAAATAAGGTCATCGGTGAATCACTGACTATGCTCTATTATTACTATAACTATTTATAATAAAACATATTTCCGCTCTCCCTCTAAACTCCTAATACATTCATTCCATCGTTTTGGAGTTAATCGTCCTCTTCTAATCCCTTCTCCTTTCACTGAAAATCAATAGATTGGCTTCTGGATCCATGTGTACATTATGTGTCAATATATCGTGGGGATTTATCTGGTTCACGGACGCTGAAAGGGCCGAAATTCTGCTGAAACCCCCCCACATCTAGTTTGTGATTGATTACATGACTTCCCCTATACAACAGCTACATCTTAGGTAGTAATAATATTTATTTTACTGGCGGTATTAAAGGACGTAGGCGTTAACAGGAGGTTTGGGACCAGAAGGATAGATTTCATTATATCGAGTTCTACTTTATTTATTTTACTGGCGGTATTAAAGGACGTAGGCGTTAACAGGAGGTTTGGGACCAGAAGGATAGATTTCATTATATCGAGTTCTACTTTATTTATTTTACTGGCGGTATTAAAGGACGTAGGCGTTAACAGGAGGTTTGGGACCAGAAGGATAGATTTCATTATATCGAGTTCTACTTTATTTATTTTACTGGCGGTATTAAAGGACGTAGGCGTTAACAGGAGGTTTGGGACCAGAAGGATAGATTTCATTATATCGAGTTCTACTTTATTTATTTTACTGGCGGTATTAAAGGACGTAGGCGTTAACAGGAGGTTTGGGACCAGAAGGATAGATTTCATTATATCGAGTTCTACTTTATTTATTTTACTGGCGGTATTAAAGGACGTAGGCGTTAACAGGAGGTTTGGGACCAGAAGGATAGATTTCATTACATCGAGTTCTACTTTATTTATTTTACTGGCGGTATTAAAGGACGTAGGCGTTAACAGGAGGTTTGGGACCAGAAGGATAGATTTCATTATATCGAGTTCTACTTTATTTATTTTACTGGCGGTATTAAAGGACGTAGGCGTTAACAGGAGGTTTGGGACCAGAAGGATAGATTTCATTACATCGAGTTCTACTTTATTTATTTTACTGGCGGTATTAAAGGACGTAGGCGTTAACAGGAGGTTTGGGACCAGAAGGATAGATTTCATTATATCGAGTTCTACTTTATTTATTTTACTGGCGGTATTAAAGGACGTAGGCGTTAAAGGAGGTTTGGGACCAGAAGGATAGATTTCATTATATCGAGTTCTACTTTATTTATTTTACTGGCGGTATTAAAGGACGTAGGCGTTAAAGGAGGTTTGGGACCAGAAGGATAGATTTCATTATATCGAGTTCTACTTTATTTATTTTACTGGCGGTATTAAAGGACGTAGGCGTTAAAGGAGGTTTGGGACCAGAAGGATAGATTTCATTACATCGAGTTCTACTTTATTTATTTTACTGGCGGTATTAAAGGACGTAGGCGTTAACAGGAGGTTTGGGACCAGAAGGATAGATTTCATTATATCGAGTTCTACTTTATTTATTTTACTGGCGGTATTAAAGGACGTAGGCGTTAACAGGAGGTTTGGGACCAGAAGGATAGATTTCATTATATCGAGTTCTACTTTATTTATTTTACTGGCGGTATTAAAGGACGTAGGCGTTAACAGGAGGTTTGGGACCAGAAGGATAGATTTCATTACATCGAGTTCTACTTTATTTATTTTACTGGCGGTATTAAAGGACGTAGGCGTTAACAGGAGGTTTGGGACCAGAAGGATAGATTTCATTATATCGAGTTCTACTTTATTTATTTTACTGGCGGTATTAAAGGACGTAGGCGTTAACAGGAGGTTTGGGACCAGAAGGATAGATTTCATTATATCGAGTTCTACTTTATTTATTTTACTGGCGGTATTAAAGGACGTAGGCGTTAACAGGAGGTTTGGGACCAGAAGGATAGATTTCATTACATCGAGTTCTACTTTATTTATTTTACTGGCGGTATTAAAGGACGTAGGCGTTAACAGGAGGTTTGGGACCAGAAGGATAGATTTCATTACATCGAGTTCTACTTTATTTATTTTACTGGCGGTATTAAAGGACGTAGGCGTTAACAGGAGGTTTGGGACCAGAAGGATAGATTTCATTATATCGAGTTCTACTTTATTTATTTTACTGGCGGTATTAAAGGACGTAGGCGTTAACAGGAGGTTTGGGACCAGAAGGATAGATTTCATTACATCGAGTTCTACTTTATTTATTTTACTGGCGGTATTAAAGGACGTAGGCGTTAACAGGAGGTTTGGGACCAGAAGGATAGATTTCATTATATCGAGTTCTACTTTATTTATTCCTTATTCTATGAATGTGAATCTACTAAGTTTACTAAAGTCCTACAATTTATTTGGCTCTTCACGAGGGGTGCTTCATGCACATTTACTTCATTATTTTTAATGAAAAAGGTTCATATTGCGCTTATTTTAAAAATCATTCCCGAAAGATTGTATACATTGCATTTTCAAGCATACTTTGAAATACGCTTTCCTTATTCAAAAATGTACAAAAGTATTAAAAAAAAAAAAAAAAAACTTAATAAAGGTCAGAATATTAACTTCTAATAGAAACAACAAAAAAAAATAAACAGAAATAATAATAATCTATAAAACTTTAACCAATAATGATTATAGTTTTAATTAATTAAACTATAAAATAAATATAAATAAGGGATGATGGCTGAGGAAGGGTGAATGTGTAAGTATGTAGTATATGTGTGATGAGGTTGAACCTGAAGTAGTTCTCCGTTTCGACGTTAGATGGCTGCCTCAACCGACCAACATCCATATTTACATGTTAATAAATTGTAAAATAAAATATATCCAAATATTAATGGGAGGAAGTTCCGGCAAATATTTTATGTGATCTGAATATTTATATTTAATCTGACAATGTAAGTTACATAACTTGGCTGAACACTTTGCAATGCAACAATAGAATAAAAAAATAAAATAAAATAAATTATAATTTATGAATTGTTTCCCCAATATTTATAGTGTTAGGTATTAGGTTATTAAAAATGTAGAACTATAACAGTATAAAAAATGATTGCCATTAAAAGAAGTCTAATCAAAAAAGAATTTCATAAATAATTAAAATGTTTAAACATTTCAATTCTAGCATAGATTTATTAAACGTATTTGGAAAAAGAGTTTTAAGGGTACATCATGCATGAAGAAATGTTGTCGGTGAATCCCCTGCTATTTACTTCCCCAACACGAATTTTTTCAATTACGTTTTCGCTCTCCCTCCAAGACCAATCGACTGTTTGGGCTAAAACTCAATATTTGACTTACATAATGGCATCTGAATCCTCATGCTATATTGAGTGTCGATTTATCGGCAGTTATTTGAGTCGAGCCCCTTTATCTGATCCCTCTTTTCCTTTAGGCCGATTGCGCGGAAAATTGATAGGCTCCATCGTTATGGGGTTTTAAATTTATATATAAAATTTCATGTTAGTACGTCTCAAGACTGGATGATTCCCCTCTTGACATTTCC
This sequence comes from Aradus depressus, assembly GCA_963662175.1. Classification (NCBI taxonomy): domain Eukaryota; kingdom Metazoa; phylum Arthropoda; class Insecta; order Hemiptera; family Aradidae; genus Aradus; species Aradus depressus. Next base: position 35,605,934 of record OY759224.1, on the reverse strand, counting down.
ACAATGCCAGATTTCAATCTTTTAGCAGAAGGCGCCGGTAGCTCAGTAGTATGCATGCTTGTCTTCTGAGCTCAGGAATGTGGGTTCGAAACCCGACCGAGGCCCTTAGTTTATTTTATATGAGAGGTTAAATAAACATAAGCACGCCGTCCTTCGTTCGGATGGGAGGTTAAGCGATGGTCTTGAGCCTGTACGATGTCAGGTACTTGTTAAAGACCCCTGCCCTAGGTGAATAAAAATTTAGGGTAGGCAAAATTTAGGAATCCCATAGTAGAGTCGGGCTCATGTCCACCAGAGCTGAAAGAGCGCTCTGGTAGTAGGCGATATGACCTTATAGTTAAAGCCCGGGCATAAGTCATAAAACCTAACCTAACCAATCTTTTAGCAAATTTGCTTGTTGACATATATTATTTATACAGTTTTGAATAACTATTTAACTAGTAGGTAAATAAAAAAATAAACACTTCTAGTGTTTATGATTGATCAATTTTCAAAAAAATTCACACATCATCCTTATAAGTCCAGTTACTATGGGAAGTTAACGTTACTAACCTGTTAAATGTTGCTGCCGGGCAACACTGGGTCACCTTATAGTTTTAAATCTATAGTAAGTTTATCATGGAATAGTTCTAATATGACAGGAACTTCAGAAGCTGTGATTTGCCTCCAAGCAGGGCACAGACAGACGCTCCATCAAGAGCCACGTTTCGCCCGCTTTACAAATGCTCGGGGATAAAGGAAGGCTCCAATTTTTAATACAGATACGGGGCTTTCAAACTTAAAAAAAGTCATAGATATTAAACAAAATTCCTCTGCCTACTTACACAATATATCGTTGGAGATGCGAGCCTGAAAGTGTTCCCTCGAAAAGGATTTAGGGATCAACATTTCAACTGTTATCTGATAGGCGGTGAAAAAAAAAAAAAAAAAAAAATGAGATGTGGCGGGGTCGGGGTGTAACAGAGCCGAAGGAACAGAAGCTGAGTGGGGAAGCCGGCCAGGCTCACTTCAGCGACTTCGTCACCTCCCACATCACCATCCGACTCATGTTCTAACCTTGCTATTGTAACAACATGTCACTATGGTATGTCCATATTTTTGATTCTATCTCCGAAATTCTATTAAAAAATTCATGCAAATAAGCTTCTTTGAAACATTTATCAATTTATTGGGACGAGCCATATCATTTGGTCAGAATAAAGGGCTATCATTTTTCCGTGAGTAAGTTCCGAGATAACACAAGTTCGGATGAGGTTAGGGATGAGGTTACCAACGTGTTACTCTTGTGGGAACGGTTTTGTCTCTGTTCTTTGTTGATTTGGAGCCTGGCACAATCATCAAAGAAATGTTCAAATTAACTTTGTTGCTATTTTCAAAAGTTAAAGTAGAGGATCCGGACAAAAAGCGAGAGATCATTCAATGCAAGCGGTCCATTGCCCATGGACACTCCCGCTCGTACTGCAACAACAATGTTCGCTGCGTGCGGTGTAGAGAGCCGTATCCATCCTCAGAGTGGTCAAGGATTCTCCAGGAACCTCCAACCTGCGCGCTTTGTCAAGGACAAGAGGTGCTCTGTCTACAGGAACCTCAGAAGACGACTGAGTCAGACCTATCTGGAAGTATGGGGTTTCTGTTCCAAGAGGTAAGCCCTCTATCTGGAAGTATGGGGTTTCTGTTCCAAGAGGTAAGCCCTCTATCTGGAAGTATGGGGTTTCTGTTCCAAGAGGTAAGCCCTCTATCTGGAAGTATGGGGTTTCTGTTCCAAGAGCTAAGCTCTCTATCTGGAAGTATGGGGTTTCTGTTCCAAGAGCTAAGCCCTCTATCTGGAAGTATGGGGTTTCTGTTCCAAGAGCTAAGCCCTCTATCTGGAAGTATGGGGTTTCTGTTCCAAGAGCTAAGCCCTCTATCTGGAAGTATGGGGTTTCTGTTCCAAGAGCTAAGCCCTCTATCTGGAAGTATGGGGTTTCTGTTCCAAGAGCTAAGCCCTCTATCTTGAAGTATGGGGTTTCTGTTCCAAGAGCTAAGCCCTCTATCTGGAAGTATGGGGTTACTGTTCTAAGAGCTAAGTCCTCTTACACCAAAAGAATTCAAGCCATTCAAAATAAAATTATTCGATCAATCACACAATGCCCATACTACGTTTCAAACGTAACACTACACTGCGATCTCGACATACCATTCTTACACGAAGTCACTCAACAACTATACACAAATTTGCACAAAAAGTTCACGTTTCACCCGCACAAACTAGTGGAAGCAATGTCGGTGCGGCCCTTCTGATTCGTCGTTATCCACGTGATCTTCTGCCTAAGGATAGGCTTGTGCTGAATTAGTTCACCCAATAGATTTATTGGGTATAGATTCTTTGATTCGAGTCGATACTTTAAAGAAACTTGTGTTCGTCGCTAAAATAATAATAACAATTATAAAAGCGCTGCGCGTGACAACTTTTTTAAAATAATCTTATAGAAACCCCATGGAAACGGCCCATGGAATGAATGTATCGACTAGGAGTTATTTATGTAAATGCAATACCCCGTAAGGATGACATCTATCAATTTTGAGCCTAATTGGCTTAAGGGAAGGGGTTGTAATAAAAACATCTACTAACTGCCGATCGACATGAAATTTTTTATAAGGATCCGGAACCTCCGCGACACCTATCGACTCCGAGTTAAACTCAAAAACTCATGATGCAACGAATGTAAATTAACATTTAGTAGTAAGATACCTATTGATTTTCAAATAAATCTGTAAATTGGTTTCAGAGGGAGAGTGAAAACTTATTTGATTAATTCGTGCTGGGGAAGTACATTGCTGGTGATTCACTGATGATTTTTTTTTCTTTGATATTCGGTTTTTAGAAAGACCTCAGCTCCTTACAACTCAGTTAGCTAGCTGACCGGTAGATATGTCCATGTACTATATACTCGCTGACCGGTAGATAGGCCCATGTACTATATACTCGCTGACCGGTAGATAGGCCCATGTACTATATACTTGCTGACCGGTAGATAGGCACATGTACTATATACTCACTGACCGGTAGATAGGCACATGCACTATATACTTGCTGACCGGTAGATAGGCACATGTACTATATACTCATACCGACTTCCTTACTCTTTTAGTGAGTAAACATTAGAACTTTAGGCAGTAGAAGAAAAAAAAAATCCTTTATTGGAGTTGTTTTTTCTCTAGAGGTATGTAAAGAATGCAGAGGGGGGGTTGTGAATTTTTCACCGCTAGGCTCACACACTTTCCTCCGTTCCTCTTCTAGAATCACACAACTAGGGTGGAGTCTGTTGGGTAATTTTTATATTTCATACAACTTTATACAGAATACAGCCTTTTTATTGACAACAATTAGAAATAAATAAAAATAAAAACAAAAATATAAAAGAAAACATGAATTTTTCAATGAAATGTTTATATTGAAAAACAAAAATCGGGAGTTAGGATAAATATATTTTACAATCTATCAAAAAAAAATTGTATGTGAGTAAATCGGAGTCAGAAGCATCTCAAATATCCTTTTGAAGCCTAACTCAACAAGAATAGACTAGAAAACCTATATTAAGTTTTTATGAAATAAACACATCGGCAGTTAAAAAGCAAGGAAAAAAAAATTATATATCGGTACATAAATATAAATACATTAAATATTAAAAATATAGATTTTTATGCTAAAATATTAATGTTGTTGATAAATTGAATAACGATACGCATCGCTAGTTATGTTCTTCCTTATTCTTGTAATTTTTCTTTATTTCCCTGGTCTTAATGGGATGGGGTAAAGAGGCCTTTGTACGACCTTCCTTATTAAAGAACGTATCCAATGGCATGTATGAGTATATGCGGCTTAACCGTTTTCTCAGAAAAAATCGAGAGAAGCTGGCAGCATCTTCAAAAAACGAGAGAGGCAGGGTGCATCTTCAAAAATCGAGAGAAGCAGGCATCATCTTCAAAATGCCTGAATAACAGTCTGTAATTAAACGTTGCACGAAAAATAAGTGACGTTAGAGTCGTCAGCCTCAGACAAATAATGCTACCAACGATATCAAAGGAAGAATCAATCTTCTTCCCAGGAAAAATCCTCATCCAAAACTGCTTCCAAAGTGATACCTACAGAAGGTTACAGTTAGAATCCGAATTTCTTCAAATCTCGATCTCACTTGTCAAAACTAGTTTATTATAAGTATTGAAATTTGGAATGATGATAGTTTTCGTGATTTTTGAGAAACTTTCTTGGTATGTGTGAGTGTGATGAGGATAGGTTGATTTTCACTGGGCTAGAGGGTTAACATGACTGGGCGATGGTTGATCGGCTGGTTTACCTTCGGTCTTCGGTCGACAACATCCTTACACGTCCCCTTGGGAACCCTCGGGGCGCAAACAACAGTCTGAGTAACATTTAACGAACAAATAAAAACTTATATCACTAATTATAATTCATAAATATAAATAAACCCAAAAAAAACAGAAGAAATAAAAAGAAAAATACAAATACAAACAAAAACATAAAAGTATCCAAAAGTTAACATGAACTTTCAATGTGTCCTGATAACAACAGCTGTACTCCCGGTGTATCATAACAATGGTTTACATCAACAATGTTTTATTATAACAATGGTTATATGATACACTTTTCTTTTTCTTTCTCTCTTTAAGAGACCTTCCCTCTTTCTTTCTAGTTTTGATTAATTAGATCAAGTTTTGATGGAATTTGGTCTTTAATGTAACTTATGCAATACATTGGATATCCTGATGATTGGTTTGCTTCCGGAATTGGAACTTTAATGTAACCTATGTAATACATTGGCTATCCTGATGATTGGTCTGCTTTCGGAATTGGAACTTTAATGTAACCTTTGTAATACATTGGTATCCTGATGATTGGTCTGCTTTCGGAATTGGAACTTTAATGTAACCTATGTAATACATTGGATATCCTGATGATTGGCCTGCTTTCGGAATTGGAACTTTAATGAAACCTATATAATACATTGGTATCCTGATGATTGGCCTGCTTTCGGAATTGGAACTTTAATGTAACCTATGTAATACATTGGATATCCTGATGATTGGTCTGCTTTCGGAATTGGAACTTTAATGAAACCTATATAATACATTGGTATCCTGATGATTGGTCTGCTTTCGGAATTGGAACTTTAATGTAACCTATGTAATACATTGGATATCCTGATGATTGGTCTGCTTTCGGAATTGGAACTTTAATGATACCTATATAATACATTGGATATCCTGATGATTGGTCTGCTTCCGGAATTGGAACTTTAATGTAACATATGTAATACATTGGATATCCTGATGATTGGTCTGCTTCCGGAATTGGAACTTTAATGTAACCTATATAATACATTGGATATCCTGATGATTGGTCTGCTTCCGGAATTGGAACTTTAATGTAACCTATGTAATACATTGGATATCCTGATGATTGGTCTGCTTCCGGAATTGGAACTTTAATGTAACCTATGTAATACATTGGATATCCTGATGATTGGTCTGCTTCCGGAATTGGAACTTTAATGTAACCTATGTAATACATTGGATATCCTGATGATTGGTCTGCTTTCGGAATTGGAACTTTAATGAAACCTATATAATACATTGGATATCCTGATGATTGGTCTGCTTCCGGAATTGGAACTTTAATGTAACCTATGTAATACATTGGATATCCTGATGATTGGTCTGCTTTCGGAATTGGAACTTTAATGAAACCTATATAATACATTGGATATCCTGATGATTGGTCTGCTTCCGGAATTGGAACTTTAATGTAACCTATGTAATACATTGGATATCCTGATGATTGGTCGGCTTTCGGAATTCATAGTTTGGAGCTTTGCCATCCTTTTTGAGCAGAAGAAAGTTAGGATACTTCGGCATCCAAGAAACCATACACAAAAAAATTAAAGTATAATTCTTCTCAGGCTCTCTGATCCAAAAAGGTCCGTCTGCTAGAATTTAAACTTAAGATAACAAAATAGTAACTAACAATTCCAAAAATATATTTTTAGTTATTTCACTTTAGAACAAGGTTCTGCATCTATCAGCTGTCTATAGAATCACTAATGTTAGCGGAGTTGAGCCTATTACCAGAGCGCTCTGGTGGACTTGAGCCCGACTTCACCATGTGAGTCCAAAATTTTGCTTAACCAGGTTTATTCACCTTCCTAAATTAGGGGTGATACTCGGGACCAGTATCTACTTAACGACCCATCCGAAGGACGGCGTGCTCAAGGTTTTTTCACCTCCCAGATAAAAACACCTAAGGTCCTCGGCCCTAATTATTTGGTATGGTGTCCATGGTGACGCTGAAACTATATTTTTTCATTACCAATGACCAGAGTCTGAGGTCCTGCGTTTTGGCTCTCGATATCTATAAAACTCTTGACAATTTTTTTTTTTTTTTTTTTTTTCGGACGTGGCGAAGGTTTGACCCGTGCTCTCGTGCTGTGAATGTTACATCCTTTGATGTTTCCGATCTGCAATGGGTAGTATCTATTTTTTGTTGTCTATATAAACATCAAAAAATCCCAAGGGTATAACATATATTATTAAGAATTTATTTTGGACTCGGTTTGAAGAGAGCGAGGGGGGGGGGGGGGGGGGGTTGGCTCTTTATTCATGTATCTATCTGTGTGTGTGTTTGTCGGGAGAGTGTACATTATTCATAAAGGAGGCCCATGTCCTCCCAACATCTATTGATTTTTATGCCGGGGTACAATTGTGCCGGGGAGGGGGGCCGCCTCTTTACGACGTCTCAGCCGGCCGCCCAGACTCTGCGGCGGTGACTGACCCAGCTTTATTCCCATCCCGTTACTGGCCTCTCGCCTCCCCCCTTCCCCCCTTCCACTCACAACAACACCCCCTCTGTCTACTCCTAGTTATCTACTGATTAGTGATGAGCATTCATGATCCATGGTTTTGCGTAAGATGTTCGATTTTTTTTCATCATCAAGGGTGAATGGAGAATAGACATCGAAGTTTTGCTATCGATGTACATGCTTCCTACTGATCAGTTACTGCAGATAACATATCGGAGCTGGAACTAGGTATTCATTGTGATTTAAGGAGACAATTTTTTACATTTCAACTGACTCGAATTTCAAGGATCCATCTAATGATATCTAGTGATCTGATCACATTCAATTTACCGGTTGCTAAATTGCCCGAAATTCCTTATTCCTCCTTTCTTTTACCATCCGGACCTCTCATCAACTCATTTTGATTGTTGAAAAGCTGTCTGCATCTGAGGACTTTTCTTTCCTTCATCAGGACTCTTGCGATGCGCCTTTGTGACCCATATTGAGGGTCCGCTTCGCATGCATTATGTTTATATAGTAATACTATTTATTATGGGAGAGGGTTATAAATATGAGGACGACATTTTCTTTGTTTTCTTATGAGAAGAAGGATTTAAACTGTTTATTTATTTTATGTTGTGAGGGGGTGTGGAGGGTGGAGGGGCCTATAAAATTATTGGTAAAACACTATTTGGTCGTGTTCCAAAAATAACCTTTCCTTTTGGATGAACCGGAAAGGAGCAATTCAATAGGGAGCAAGCAAGTAGGGGTGGGGGTGGGGGCGGGGGGGCCGTATTTCAGGGAGCGGGGTCCTCTAACTCACCCCCTTGTCTGCTCTCCAGGCTGCTAGGCCACTCTCCAATGTCTCTTAGCAGTCCCGCAACCCTCAGATTAGCTCCAACGTCTGGCCATTCATGCTCAAAGAGAAGGAGTGTCTCTGCTCCACGAAGACACGTAACGCAGAAGGACATCTCACTCTACATCCTATCTGCTCCATTTTGACTATAAAGCAATGGTTTTTATGGACATCCAAATCGACATATTGGATATCGAGGCCACAGGCGAAGATAATGAAACCAACTTATAACCCCCAGTTCAAGGTCGAGCTATTTCCAAGGTGACACGGAATATATAGGTCAAGGATAAGCCATTTCATAGGTGGCATAGAACTTATACGCCAAGGATGAGGCATTTCAAAAGTGTCACATGAAATTTATAGGTCAAGGATGAGCCATTTTAAAAACTACGGAATTTATAGGTAGTTCCCATTTATAGGAAGAAACATTACCACTTATGCATGCTTGTTGTATAATTACACCTCTTTTTCCTTTAACACAAGAAGGCTGAAGATGCCGATAGAATGAATGTATCGACACGAAATTTTATATGTGTGACCAAAACCTCATCAGGACAACACCTATCGATGTTTAGCCAAATCGGCCGAATGAAAGGGAGAAGGGGGCTCATTATAGAGAATAATAACTCTCGATGTCATGAATTAAGAGTCACGACTGGCATATGAATCTGTGTGTGGACTTTGAAAAGTGAAATTCCATTGAAAAATCGATCTCGAATGTTTTGTTATATGATTACAATACTTCCATATAAGGCATTAAAAGAAGTTTTTCGGAAAGTTTACCTGAAAACTCATTATTTCGAGGTGTGAGACGGAGGCGGAGGAATATATAAAAAAATCAGGTCAGAGAGGCCGTCTTTGAGTGCAATAGACCGGGCAGTCTTAAACAGAGACAAAACTAAGGCAATTTTCTCAGATCCCAGAAGAAACACGTGAAGAATGTTTCATTTAAAACAAAATGGAATAAACAAACAAACGATCTTGCAGTTTATTATTCTCCTCTTCTAGTACAGAACAAAACAGAACTACGATATCATCATTCTCGTTCCCATATGAGTGTTTTTATTTATTTATTTTATTTTGTTAAATTGTTTCTTATTTACTGAATCCACTTGTTTAAAAAGTAATGCCTTACATTAAAAAATATTGGTAGGATATATAACCTATATTTAAACTATAAGTACGGGGGCCATGGTCGCATGGTCTCACCATGGTTTGCGGGTTCGAATCCTGTCCGGGAGTGAGTTTTATTTCGTAGATAGAACTCCCTCCCGGGGACATAGATGTCGTAAATAACTAGATATAATACATTGACATGGCTAATATGCACAGTACATAAAGACTGTCAACGAAACTATCATATGATTTTTGATTTTTGAAGTATTCAGTTCTTTGGCTTTTATTTCTTGCGTCGCGCAGTTCGGCAAATTTATAAAATCGGTCAAAAACTACATTTGGCTTTTTTACTAAAATTCCATTTTTTTAAAAATGAAAAAAAAAATTGATGAGTTGTCTTCGTGTGTGGGTTTGTCCGAAAACAGCAACTCCGCATTGAAAAAGTTGATGAACTGGAAAGTTTATACGAAAATGTTGAATGCCCTGAGTTTGACTCCTCCTTGTTTTTGTAACAACTCTTAATGCAATCAGTGGATTGAGGAAGCTGTAACATTTTCAGACACCTGTTGATTTTCAGTCAAAACAGACGGAGGGGGGGGGGGGGGGGGGGGAGCCAACTGCATGACGATGATTCACTACTTTCTCAGCTTATCCTCCAAAGCACTTTATGAGAAAGCATGATGAAAGGAGCCGCGTCGAAAGAAGCCGATCGCAGCCGAGGGCGAGGGCTCCCGAAAATGGCTGTTCCCAGCGAACCGAGCGAATGTATCTATCCCCTCCATCCATCACCAACATCATAACAAGTCCATTGTATTGTGATAAATGAAAAAATATGTAAAATAAAATAAATGAAAATAATAATTGAATTAATATTTAAATAAACAAATAATAAAATTACATAATAAAATTACCCATTTTCTGTAGAAATTATAGCTGGTCTTCTACGAAATTTTGATGTCTACGTTAGTTTTCGAAAGGGCCCTAAAAAAATATCGAAAGTTAAGACGTGCAATTTTGAAGAAAGTGCACGTATTTAAAAAAAATTCAATTAACAAACTTTTCATTTGGATTTCTTCTAAATTTACTAAAGAGTCATATTGTTTTTCTACATTTTGCAAAAATGTTAAATCCAATCCAAAGGTATAAATTATCTTATTGGGTTAACAGGGAAATTAATAGGATAGAATAAGAGAACAAATATTTATTTACCTAATCTATATTACAAATTGAATCAAAATATCAATATGAAACAAAAACAAATTACTTACAATAAAAAAAATCTTACAAACTAATTATTTAAAACTATATCAGCCTTTTTTTGTTTTATTTTTTTTGCCATTATTTATATCAATGTTATTTAGGGCATATGTATGTATAAATAAATAAAAGTACCTTTGCGCATTCATTTGACTGTTATTTCACAACACCTAAAGCTTAAAAACACTTCTCTTACTACTAGACTGACCACCTTCACATCTCAACTCCGACTTCTCACCTCCACAACACAACTTCGACTGGTCCATTCTATTTGAACAGCTGATCATCGATGTTTTAAAACAAAATGCGAATTCATACATTTATTCACTATTTAAGTTATTTCATTCTTAACAGCTGTTTTTATACAAATAAATATAATTAATTTTATAATAATTTAATGTGTGTAATGTTATACATCACAGTAGTAATGTGTGTTATACATCACAGTAGTAATGTATGTTATACATCACAGTAGTAATGTGTGTTATACATCACAGTATACTATAAAGTAGTTTATTTTAATAAAAATAAACGTTTCATTATTTTTAATATAATGATGGGCGCACCGAGGTAGCGTGGTAGCCTAAGTTCAAGATTGCAGGCTCGAAACCCGGCCGAGGCTCTTAAGTGTTTTATCCGCGAGGTGCGAAAACCTCGATAACGTCGTTCTTCGGATGGGTGACAAAAGAGCGCTCTGGGAGTAGGCGATATGACCTCGCCCGGGCATGAGTCACAATAACTAACTAATATTAGGAACTATCATGAAAGTATTGTCCACCTATGGGACCTTACGAAAAGGTTATTTAAGGTGATATTGTGTGTGGTGGGGGGAGAAGTGTGCGAGGGCATAGCTGGATGTTAGAGAGGCGTATCAGAGAGCACGTGCCTGGATCTGTCGCGGTCTGCCTGGCTCAAGGAATCCACGAACCTGGCAAGTAGCAGACTGCAGACGGAAGAGAAGAAGAGCCACCAGCCATGTATGGAACCAGTATTGATCACAAGATGAATAAATGCTCCCGACGTGCATTTGCGTGACTGCGGGCAGTAGGCACTCCGACATCTTTCCCGATCTACCCATCACATTCGTTATAAACACCATTTGGATAAAGATCAATATTGATTTAAAAGCTAAATTAAAATTAAAAGATGGTTCGGTGAATCACCGGCAATGTACTTGGTATAACCATTAAAAGATGGTTCGGTGAATCACCGGCAATGTACTTGGTATAACCATTAAAAAATTATACAATAAAATAAAATATCTGTTGCCGTGGTAGGCTAGGAGCGACCGCTGCCGGTCAGCGGTCACTCCCAGCCGACTTAATTTTCTTGGCGCGCCGAGAGACCTGGCGATAAATGTAGGGCGTTCGCTTGTTGTAGTTCGTTGGGGCGCCGAGGACGACTGCGGGCCTCCCCGGCGCAGGGTCATAAGCTTCCTTCTTTCTTCGCCAGGAGGCGACAAATCGGCTGAACATTGGGTAGCCGGTTTCGGTCACCAGTTGCCGTAGGTCGAGTCCCAGATACGTCCCCCGTATCAACTCCACCCTAGGCCCTTCGTACAGCGGACATTCGAGGACCACGTGCTCCGCAGTCTCGACTTGAGTTGCTTCCTCTTAAAGAAGAATAGTTTGAAGTTGAAATCTCCGTGACCTGATAGTATCTGGGACATCCAGTGGTCAGGCAGTATCCACGTAGAGTCCAGACGTACCCGGATTTCCGGAAAATATGCATAGGTCGTTCGGCCATCCGATGATCGTGACCACCGCTGTTGCCATTTCTCCACAATCTATCCCTTGACTATGTCCTTGCAACGCTCTGGTCTGGACTGTTCGCGTATCTCTTCCTCCAGGGCTAGACGTAAGGGCTCATCTATATCTGCTCCTACGAGGCGTCAGCCCCGTCCAAGACCAAGCCAGCACCTGTAGTGCAGCCGTAGAGACAGTACGATAGGCCTTTGTAACCCTTAAAAGGGCTGCTCTCTGGGCTTGGAATTGATCATCTAACTTTTCCTCCCACTCCAGGACCAAAATCCAGTCGACCGTTTGCGCTAATATTCAATGTTGACCTAGGGGCTCACTCCTAGATCTTCATACTAAATTAGGTGTCGATAAATTATAGACAGTTGATAGAGAATGAATGTATCGATGAGTTGGATGTCGGAAAACATGGAATTCCGTTGAAAACTCCTCATTGAATTACGCGCGGTTACATAACATCCCCTATACTTTTTATAGCTCTCCGACTAGAGATACTTAATTTATTAGCGTAGTCAGCTATCAGTAACTTTTTATAGCATTAGCCTTAGAAAACTGTTAAGATCAAAGTCGAGGGTTTTCTAAAAATTTCAACTATATATATTCAACTATTAATTTCAGTCAAATTGTCCAAAGGGAAAGGGTGTAATGGAGGGGAGAGGGACTAACCTCAAAAGCCCTAATTCTTGGCTAAGGAATACATTTTCCGATACGAAACTTTATGTTTGGCTTCGAATCCCATAAGAATAGCTCCTACTGATTAAATCAGACTAAAGAGAGAAATCTTTTTTACGAAAAATTCCGAATGTAATAGGTATTGTCGGTAAATTAATGGAAATTCCTATTTCATTTATGTATTTATCGAATTTAAAATTTTTTACAGTTATAATTTTAATGTATGAATACATTTTTTAGATTTTTGTTGGTAAGATTGGAAAATAATGTAAACAAAGAACTTGCTCAACTTTCTTATTCTTTAATTCAGGAGGCAGTGAGGCTACTTTGGTCTAACCAAGGATCTTGTTCTACGTTCATATTATAAGTATAGGGGAAGTTAAATCGTTCAGAAATTCGATGCGAAGATTTCAACGGAATTTCATGTTTTCCGAACTCCTGATTTCAAAAATAATAAATAATAAATAAATTTTATACGTGTGTTCAGAACCCTTGATACCTATTTTTTTCTATTAATTTTCAGCGGAATCAACCGATGGGGATGGGGAATCAGAGGGGGCTCAACTCAAAAATTGCAGTAACTGCCGATGTAATAAATGTATCGACACAAAGTTTAGTATGAGAATTCAGAAGTCACTACGTGTCAAATATTGAGTTTAAGCCCAAACGGTCGATTGGCTTTGGTGGGAAAGTGAAAACGTAATTGAATAATTCTTTCTGGAGAAGTACGTAGTCGGTGATTAACCGACGACTTTTTACGCTCATTTGATCATTTTTACAATTTTTTCAAAATTCGTGTGGACCAATTTTTCGAATATGAGGAAGCGAAGGTAGGTCGTCTATATAGGTCGTGCAGGCGGATGCAAGAGAGCCCATCAAATATTGAGGCTGTTATCGATTGGTGGTGCTACCGACATTAACAGTGTCAGTAGCCATAGGTGCCCAATCATATGGGCCCCAGCCGATTGGGCCCTAAAAAATTCTAGGGGGCCTTTCAATAAGTGTACAAGAAATACAGGCAAGTCAGTAATAAAGTGATATGACGATGAATAGACTTGTTATATCAACTACATTTTTACAGATCCCCCTCCTTTCAAACTGACCATACTGGCCATAAGAAAGTTCGCCCTCAGCGGTTTATTTTATTTCACTGTAGTGTACATAAATGGAATCACTCTGCTTTAATATATTTATTATTATCATCATCAATTTGTTTAGTTTTATGTACTATTTACTTTACTGTTATTTGTTAATTTATTTATATATTTTTTGTATATTTCGCTGTTTGCGACCTGAGGAAGGGGGACACGTCATCGCTTCGAAATATTTAGAAAAACAAAATTGGCAAAAATGTTGAATCTAATCCAAAGGTATAAATTATCTCATTGGGTTCACAAGGAAAGTGAATAGCATAGAATACGAGAACAAATATTGGGTTTATTTATCTAAACCTACATTATAAATAAAATCAAAATATCAATATCAAAAAAAAAATCAAATTACAATAAAATTCTTACAAATGTCTACATCTACTTACCTAGTCTCTTTTTTTTTTTTTTAATATTGTGGCATTTCTTTAATTCATTGTTATTTTGAGCATATAAACATAAAAATAAATAAAAGTACTTTTCCTCATCTACTTCACTGTTATTTACACTCCTATATGGCTCACTACACCTTAACCCTAAAAACAACCCTTTCTCTCTTTAGACTGTCCACTTCCACATCTCTCCTTAGACTGTCTCACTATTTGAAACAGCTGATCGTCGTCATTTGTTCTTCAGTCATTGGTTGTTCACATTTCGTTTTAAAACAAAATGCGACTAGTCAATTTTCGTATATTTATTCACTAATTATGTTATGTACTTCACTCCTAACCTCCTAACAGCTGTTTTTTTATACTAATAATAATAATTGATTTTATAATATATTTTAGTTTAAAAATTTTTTTACATGACAATATATATAAAAATTTTTAAACTAAAATATATTATAAAATCAATTATTATTATTATTTGTATAAAAAAAACAGCTGTTAAGAGGTTAGGAGTGAAGTACATAACATAATTAGTGAATAAATATACAAAGTTAGACTAGTCGCATCTTCATTCATCATTTAATCATCATTTAATGACGACGATCAGCTATCAAATAGTGAGATGATTCTAACCATGTTTGGTGGAAATCGGGTATGCCGTCTCCAAGATATTCAGGTTTCATCAGAGCCTGTGTAGGGATCTCGGCCTCTATTACAGCTGAGACTTGGAGTTTGAGCTCAAATGTTTATAAGACCAAGGCCCCTCCCTTAAGCCATTCAAGCCCCCCACCAAGGTTTCAGTAAAAAAAAAATTGTGTCGGGGGTTTTTAAAATTTTTAATTTAACTTTTTTTATAATTTAAAATAGACAATACTTTAAAAACATACGTTTTTCTTTGTTTTTTTAACTAATTAATAGAAACTGACAGCTGTTTTAATGAGCCAAGAATGATGTCATACGGTTAAAATAGCAAAAAGCATTGTTCGGTTATTGAGGAGGTTACCGTTCATTAGAATGTTATTGAGTAACAGTTAGAGGAGACAAACCACTATCCATATTTTTTTTTTTCTTGAAAAAAGACCTGTGAAAATGGCTTAACAAATGTTATTCAATTTAATGATTTGTTTAAAATTTTTAAAATTTCATGAAAATGCAATCAACAAATCTATTCTCAGAAGGCTTCTCTACGGTCATATTCTCCATTAGAAGTGAGCCGGGTTGGTAGTGCTCTGAATGGCGGACCCTGGAGCGGGCTGGTGGAGCCCTGAATGGCGGACTCTGGAGCGGGCTCAGGATGTTTACGATAGATTTTTGGAAAGTTGCCATTAGAGCCCCGCCGAGGTTCGGCACTAGCGCTCTTTACACTCCCACTTCATCTATTGATCACGTTAGCGAAAAACCTACCCACTCTTCTAATTTTAGCAAAATTCAAAAGAGATTGGGGTGGTGAAAATTGCAAGGAATCGTGTGTTAGGTCAAGTGAACGATGTCGGGTATTCTAAGGAGGCCGAACACATCCAGGCGATCTAGGTCGATTTAGTGGAAAGGTAATTTTAAAAAAAAGTCGTCGGTGAGTCACCGGCAATTTGCGCTAATATTCGATAGTTGACTCACATAGGGACCCCTAAATCCTCATATTAAATTTTGTAGATGTTTGCTAGCGACTGTAGAATTCAAAATTCTGGGGGTATTGAGGGTCAGTCAATGAAGAAAATACTATTCAAATGCCAACGTTTCGATATATTTCATATCATCATCAGGGCCTAACAAACATGGGGGTATCAAGATTAGAAAAATATAATGGGTGATCGATTAAAATTATATATAGGTACATAAATATACATTCACTCATACAACTCCACATAAATACAAATATACATCCTAATACATTCACATACATATACACATTGATGAACAACAAGGAAACTTACTATGAATATAGATGGTTGAGGAGAAGGCATGAAGACTGTGAGGTCTTACGTTCAACTAAGGGTACAGAAGGGTCGAGGGTAACAGATAATAAATCCGGGGAAAACCCCAGTTAACGGGACTTAAATTTGAAGAGAACTACTTACTGGCTAACAGATATTTTACTATGTTGAGAAAAAATAAAATAAAATAAAAACTCTATTATTTCATTTTCGGTTAGTGTCACTTCTGTCTAAAATTCTTCATTTAATTAATAAGTTAAATTATGTTACTATTTATATAATTATAGAGTTTTTATTTTATTTTATTTTTTCTCAACATAGTAAAATATCTGTTAGCCAGTAAGTAGTTCTCTTCAAATTTAAGTCCCGTTAACTGGGGTTTTCCCCGGATTTATTATCTGTTACCCTCGACCCTTCTGTACCCTTAGTTGAACGTAAGACCTCACAGTCTTCATGCCTTCTCCTCAACCATCTATATTCATAGTAAGTTTCCTTGTTGTTCATCAATGTGTATATGTATGTGAATGTATTAGGATGTATATTTGTATTTATGTGGAGTTGTATGAGTGAATGTATATTTATGTACCTATATATAATTTTAATCGATCACCCATTATATTTTTCTAATCTTGATACCCCCATGTTTGTTAGGCCCTGATGATGATATGAAATATATCGAAACGTTGGCATTTGAATAGTATTTTCTTCATTGACTGACCCTCAATACCCCCAGAATTTTAAATTTTGTGTCGATAAATTCATTAGATCGGCCATTATTTGGGTTTTTCAATTGAGCCTCCTCTGAACCCCTCTTTCCTTCGGCCGATATAGCTGAAATTTGTCAGATTATGTCCTCACCAAGTTTTATGAATAAATATGAAATTTCATGTCGATACATTCATCACATAGGCAGTTGTTAGAGTTTTTAAGTTAATCGTTTGTTAGTTAAAGCGCTTACAAAGTTCCGATCACATACTTGTTCAAGAGTCCTTGAAACGTGAAGTTCCGCTGTGTTCGCGCATGATTACTACCAGTATATTTATTTATATTAAAGGTATAAGATAGTAATAAAACGTAACATCATAAATAATTTAGTAACACGAATTTCCCACTAGAATGCAGCTTCATTAGCTTGCGTATAGGTTATGTTCCCCAACTAGACCAGAAATTTTGGGTAACCTTCTTACTAGAGATAGGAGAAGATAAAATGAATGATGTAGTGTTCTTCTCCGTGTATTGACGATGTCTCCGTAGATTTGACAAACTTATTCGACAAATGGTAAGTCGGATGACAGCAAGGAAAGATATCAAATAAAGGGGAAAAAAAGAACTATGAAAACTAAAAAAATGTCTGAAAGAACAAAGTGTCCTTATTATGTAGCCCATATAGCCGGGCTCTCCGCTCCGCTCTCACTGGGGCCCCTTTCCCTTTTCAACCCCCCCCCCCCCCCCCCCCTCCCCCCCAATCAAGTTATTAACTTGTTTTGTTTACTCGTCCTCGAGATTATGGTCCCAGTTGTGGTTTTACTTTTATCATCTGACACTCCGTTTTAATACAAATACAGAGGAGAATCAGGATTTTCCAGACTAGCGGCCCCCAAAATGAGCGCCCCCCCATCAAAGTTTATATAATTTAACAAAGATCTAAAAAAATGGTCTGCATATACCCTCCAGATTTTTTTTTTTTTTTTTTTTTTTTTTTTTTTTTTTTTTTTTTTTTAGCAAAGTAACAAAGACATGGAGGTAGAGTGGTGCTAATGGGGCTCCGAGGTGGACGACGAGTAAATGTAACCTTGGCAACGTGTCCTCTGGAGATATATTGGAAACAGAGACAGAGCGCTCTGGTAGTAGGCGATATGACCTCGTAGTTAAAGCCCGGGCATGAGTCATAAAACCTAACCTAACCTGGAAACAGAGAACGCTGGTAGTTCTGAAGTAGCGTGCTAGTCTACTGAGCTCAAGATTGCGGTTTCGAAACCCAACCCTTAGGTTTTTCTATCTGGGCGGTGAAAAACTTTGAGAACGTCGTCTTTCGGATGGGACTTAAATTAAGGTCCCAAGTCTGTGCGATATACGTTTAAGACCCCTATCCTAAATGAATAAATCTAGGTAGGCAAAAGGTAGGACTCCCATAGTAGAGTCGGGCTCATGTCCACCACAGCGACGAAAGAGCGCTCTGGTAGTAGGCGATATGACCTCGTAGTTAAAGCCCGGTGACATGAATCACAATAACTAACTTATATTGAGAACAATTGAAGCAGCTGTTCTAATTTCATTAAATACATTTTAGCTTGAAATTAGTAAAACATTAGTTTTTTTTTCTTCTTCTTCTTCAAGACACAGACGATGGGGCCATGCAGGCCTCTGATGACGTAAGATCCTTAGGAAGGAAGTTGATTTGTTGTTGTTTTGTAGTGACAGGGATGCCATATTGCACAGCCTTACCAATCTAAACACATATTAACCGAAATGAATACTCTCATATTTTATATATAATTTGTGAAATAGACAATATTAAAAAAAAAAAAAACATTTTCGTTATTTTTTTATTGTTTCACAATATCTCTGCAGAAAATGTTAAGTATTATTAGTTAGTTATTGTGACTCATGCCCGGGCTTTAACAACGAGGTCATATCACCTACTACCAGAGCGCTCTTTCGTCACTCTGGTGGACATGAGCCCGACTCTACTGTGGGAGTCTCACCTGGCCCTGGATTGGCACATTTTATCATGTTTGCTTGATATCATATAAATCTGTTGGTACGAGGAGTGGAGCTGTCACTCGGGTCCCAACTCACGTCATCTGGCGACATAAAGTGAGGGGGGAGGAGGGGGGAGGGGGGGGGGGGGCTCCCTCAAATCTATAAAAAATTTAATCTTTACTTTTATGTTTTTCTCGATCGTTTGAGGAAAAAATAAAAAAATAAAAATATTCGATGGCAAACATTAACAATGATCCTCTTTTTATTTATGTCTTTATTATTATTATTTTTTAATTGAAAAACTACAGCAACTCTTATATCTAACGGTAGAAATTTTAAACACCTCAGGCCAATAAACTAATTGAAATACCTACTTCAAAAAATTTGTATTGTGACTACTGTCTTTTTGCGTTCGGAGAGCAGTGAAATAAACACTGAGAAGGGGATAAGCTGCACAATGACTTACTGCATCTGATCACAGACAGACTTACTGGTGGGACAATAACCCAAAAATAAAGGAGAGGAGGGTATAAGCTGCACAATGACCTACTGCATCTGATCACAGACAGACTTACTGACGGGACAATAATCCAAAAATCGGGCTAATATTTGATGTTGTTGAACCCAAACCGATGTTTTCTTCTTGGTGTTAATTTTTTATTTTAAACCATTATATATTATTTGTAGGAATATTGAGGGTCAGTCAAAGATGGAAAAAAACACTATTCAAATGCCAACGTTTCGATTTATTTTATATCATCATCAGGGCCTACAAACATTGGGGGGAAATCAAGATTAGAATCAAAAATAAACAAAAATTTTTTTGTTGATAACCATTACTGAACGTTAAAAATACATTATAACAAGTTAAAAATTGAAACTGACTTACTATGTATAATATATATATATAATAATTACTAAACATTAAAATTAAATATGAATATATTACTAAACATAAACGTGTATTTATATTTAATTTTAATGTTTAGTAATTATTATATATATATGTATATTATACATAGTAAGTCAGTTTCAATTTTTAACTTGTTATAATGTATTTTTAACGTTCAATAATGGTTATCAACAAAAAAATGTTTGTTTATTTCTGATTCTAATCTTGATTCCCCCCCCCCCCCCCCTGATTGTAGGCCCTGATGATGATATAAAATATATCGAAACGTTGGCATTTGAATAGTGTTTTTTTCCATCTTTGACTGACCCTCAATATTCCTACAATTAGAATCTACAGTCGCTAATCAACATCTATTATATATTATGTTATTGCTAATATTGGACGATAGGACTGTTAATTGAGGAAGTTAGAGTTTTGTTTTGCGGTTCGCAGGTGTGACGATGTGCCCCAACTGCCTGCTGACCGGGGAAGAGGAGGAGGGGCGTTACTACGAGAGGGGCGAAGTGCTTCGGCTAGAGGCCATTAAGGAGCAGATCCTGACCAAGCTGGGACTTAGCGCCCGGCCCAACGTGTCGGGGGCCCTTCCAAGGGACCTCGTCCTTCAGACCCTCACCCGGGCCCACGAGGGCCCCCCTCTCAAACCTCCGCCCTCCTCCCCCCTACAGCCCTCCGATGAGTATTACGCCACCACATCGGAGATCATCGCCTTCGCAGAGCCCGGTAAGTCTCTCTCATCAACAACCTATAGTAGATATAGATACATATCATTTTTTATAATTTAAACTGCCCAGAGGTTTGAGATTGGTAAGCCTTGACAGTGCCCGGCCATCTGCTCCTTGGCCGCCCAGCCAGCCTCTTCCACCTGATTCTGACCCAAGTTAACCTCTTCAAAAGGTGCACAGAGTGCGCCAATAAAAACATTTTATCCTAATCAAAATAGTAAAGACTGGCTACAGACTGAGTGAAATCTGTATGTCAACGTTCCTGCAGTATAAAGGTCGCACCATGTATACATACTGTCTGTATACAGTATCACCAAAACAGTTGTCAAAATATATTAGGATATCAACATCGTTGAAAACAAAATTCCTTATCATAAATTTCAAGAAATTTGAGCAGACCCCTCTCGGGCTGAAATCTTACTAAAACTGTTACATAATTCCTTGCCCAAGGTTCTGGAGTATGGAGCAGGGCCGGTAAATCACTCTTCTGTCAACGTCCACTTTATTGCCTCATATTATTGGGTATTCTTCCCAATTTTCTTCCTAAACGGTAGTTATCTACATGTTTTCTCTCTTCGTTATGATTTTTAATTTTTCCAACTTTTATCATTTTGAGGTTCGTTTCCCTGTTGTTCAATTGCATTTTTTTTTTCACCAAGTCAACTAAAATTTATAGGTGCACTCCAATAAAAAAAAAAAAATCGCAGGACAGCACTGCTGCATAATTTGGGGTTTGTGTCTTTGATGAGACTGATGGTTAGCAGACAGATTGATCCACCGTTTAACAGCGCCCATCTAAATATTCACCCATCAAATAGGTTGCACAAATAAGTAACGAAGTGTGTCTGACCCCTTGGGGTCATAGTCCCATAGAAGTCATTGTATGCTGAGATCCCTTTTAAGCGATGTACGATGGCAAAATGTCGTCCATTTTCTAGGCCTCGTTTATGTACGTGTTTTACATTGTGGTAAAAAGAATATTTTAGTGTTAATTTTAAATTATAATAAATCAAAAAATATAAGTAAAATTAATAATAATGAAATTATAATGATTAAATAAACAATAATAAATAATAAACAATAAATTACCACATTTCCTGTAGACATTTTATAACTGGTCTTCTATTTAATTTTGATTTCTATAGTAATTTCCGAAAAGGTTCTAAAAAATATCAGAAGTTCAAGACGTGCAATTTTTAAGAAAGTGCACGTATATTTTAAAAAATTTCAATTAACAAACTTTTCATTTGGATTTCTAAAGAGATGCCATTTTTAATTGTTTTCAATAATATTAATTCTAATCCAAAGGTTTTCAAATTATCTTACTGGGCCAACAGGGAAAATTAATAGAATATAAATTACGAGAACAAATATTGGGTTTATTTTTTTGAATCTACATTATAAAATAAAAAAACTGAACATTGAAACAAACAAAAATCAAAAGAAAAATCTTAAAAACTAAATTCTTAAAACTATATCGATTTTCTTTCTGTTTGGGACAGCTGTTTTGGCTATAAAGTGCGTAACACGTTTTAAAGTTTGTTAACATTTATTATTAATATTGTGACGGTGTTATAAGTTTTTTTAATTACCAAACAGTGACAAAGACACTCAGAAGTTCCCCCTCTGTTTGGGTGAGAATGAAACCCGGCGTTTCGAAACGTGAACAATCTAATAATTTAAATAATCAAAATTCTAACCTTGCCAAGCAAATAAACAATGTAGCCGGAACAGGTGAGATGATATCCACTTTTTTACCTGCTAAGAGGCAGCTCACTTCAAGCTGTGAGGACTCTGGGATATCAATGGCAGTAGATGGAGGCCAAGTAGTCCCTGATAACAGAGCCATCTCCCAGGAGCCTCAGCTGAAGAGGAACCGATATACTCTACATATAACACCCACACCAACGCCAACACAGAACAGATATGAGCCACTTCTCACTCTCCAAGACGGACAGGAGACAACCCAACCGACAAAGCCGGACGGACAGCCTACCCCTAACAGACAGACCAAGATCCCTCCCATCTTTCTTTGTGAGGCTGATAATTATCAACTGGTTATTACCGAGTTGAAAAGTTTGATTTGTTCGCCGTTTGAAACCAAACAGTGCAACAAAAAAATAAAGATCAGCCTCACAACGACTGATGACTACCGCAAAGTGACGAAATTTTATGACGACAATAAGGTGAAATACTACACCTTCGTCAACCCCGAGGACAGGAAACTCTCCGTAATTATACGGGGAGTTCCTTACTCACTGACCGACACAGAAATAACAGACGAACTGACCCCGACATACCCTGTTATAAAAGTGACCCGGATCCTGAACCACGATAGACGCCCCACACCCCTCTGTGCAGTTGAGCTGGAGAACACCCCATCTGGAGAGGCCATCTTCCAACTGACGCGGCTCTACTATACAGTTGTCAAAGTGGAGCCACGCCGACGTTCCAACCGTGTCGTGCAGTGCACAAACTGCCAATCTTTTGGTCATACCAAAAACTTTTGCCGACTGGACCCCAAATGTGTGAAGTGCGGGGAGGACCACCACTTCACAGCATGCCCCTCCAGACAGAAGAAGGTAGACTCTCCCAAGTGTGCCAACTGCCAGGGCAACCATCCAGCCAGCTACAGAGGGTGTGCTTCCTACAAGACATACGTAGACAGGACTACCAGACAGACCCAACCTAAACGACAAGATCCCCCCAATGCACCACCCAAAGGACAACCCCCAAGACAGACCCCGGACCGACCGAACAGCTGGTTCGACCAAAGTAGACCCCGACCCTTCCAACCTCGACCTCAACCTAACTTACCCAGCAACCAAGACAACCAACCAGCTAACGACATTACTGACCTCACCAATACACTAATCACCTTTCTCAAACCATTCATCCCTATCATAAAATCATTTTTATCTAATCTCCTCACCCAAGTATTTTCATTTAACAATGGTGGACCCTAATTTAAATATTTTTCTTAATTTATCCATCCTTAACTGGAACGCTGACGGTATAAAAAACAGACGAACAATACTCTCGGACTTTTTAACTCGCTACGACATCGACATCATTTGTATCACAGAAACTCACCTCTATAATACCGACAGATTCAAGTTGAAAGGGTACACCATATACAGACAAGACAGACAAACCAGATTTGGAGGCGTCGCTGTTTGTATAAAAAGGAACCTCGCACACTCTCAGCTTCTCTTACCCACACTTCAACAGCTGGAAGCCGTTGGGGCCACACTCACACTCGACAACAACAGAACACTTAACATAATCTCAGCATATCACCGACCAGGCATCAGAATTCACCAGACAGATTTTGAACACATTTTCACTGGGGGGCCGACCATATTACTAGGTGACCTAAATAGTAAAAACACAATTTGGGGATGTAGACGGACAAACAACAACGGGACAAGACTATTAAACATAATTAATAACCTGGGCGTACAGATATCAGCACCGGACGAACCGACATTTTATCCTACACAACAGAGATACCTCCCAGACATCCTGGACATTGGACTAGTACAAAATTTTACTTTGCCCCTTTATCACGAACCACTGACAGAACTCGACTCAGACCATCTTCCAGTCGTGTGTACCTTCAAAGTGAACCCGAAACAGGCAGAACATCTGCCAAGACTGATACAGGGGAAAATAGATTGGGACGCGTTTAGATGGGAGATGGACAAAAACATAGACATCCCTTTGCATTACGACAATACTGAAGACATAGACGACTCACTGAAATATTTCACTCAAGCTATTTACACCTCGATACACAATTCAACATATAACCACTACAAGGACCAACGCAACACCCAACAAAACAAGACCCCTACACGCATACTTAACATGATACACGACAAAAATA
Source organism: Aradus depressus (assembly GCA_963662175.1). Classification (NCBI taxonomy): domain Eukaryota; kingdom Metazoa; phylum Arthropoda; class Insecta; order Hemiptera; family Aradidae; genus Aradus; species Aradus depressus. Next base: position 35,581,745 of record OY759224.1, on the reverse strand, counting down.
CACTCCGTAAACACTGGCAACGAACACGCGATCCACAAGAGAAACGAGAGCTGAACCGACTGACGAGAGTAATACGATGGGAATTGGACAATGACAGAATCAACAGATACCGACAATACACCAGCGACTTCACACCTGGAGACAGCAACCTTTGGAAGGAAACACGACGCCTCCTCCGACAAGACCCCGGCCTCCCGCCCCTGACAGACGGACAGACTACTGTAACAACGGACAAAGACAAGAGTGAGCTAGTGGCTCAACACCTTGAACAGAAATTCAGAACTCATGACACACAAGATCACGAAATACTCCACACAGTCCACGAATTTCTTTCCACTCCACTCCACACCGCAGAACCACACATACAGTACACGAACCCATCCGAAATCACACTGTACATTCAGAGACTCCCCAACAAGAAGGCCCCTGGTGAAGACCTCATCCCCAACATCGTCCTGAAAAACCTGCCTCCAAAAAGCATCGCATATCTGACAGGGCTGTTCAATGGCTGTTTAAGGAGAGGATACTTTCCTGACACGTGGAAAAATGCATTCGTGGTTGTATTTCATAAGCAAGGCAGGCCGAAACAAGACCCCGAAAGCTATAGGCCAATAAGTCTTTTAAACTCAATGTCTAAACTTTTCGAAAAGATAATTTATAAAAGACTTCTTCAATGTTTAGAAGGCACCATACCGTGCCACCAGTTTGGGTTCAAAGCCAAGCACTCGGCGGTTCAGCAGCTCCAACGGGTGACCGAAATGATCGTCCATGGCTTTGAGGCGAAGACATACACTGCCGCCGTATTTTTGGATGTAGCCGCAGCCTTCGACACCGTTTGGCATGAGGGGCTGATATATAAACTGAAGAAAAGCCTGGCACCCAGATACATTGTTCAACTTATTACGTCTTTTCTCCACGGCAGAACATTTCAAGTTAAAGTGGGCAACGCAATGAGCACTCAGAAAAGAATAAGAGCCGGGGTCCCTCAAGGTGCTATTTTGAGCCCTCTACTTTTCAATTTGTTCATGCAAGACATCCCCGAAATTCCCACGGCAACATTAGCCACCTATGCCGATGACACAATGATCGCCTGTCAGCATGGTGTCCTCTCCGTCGCCATTGAACAGCTCCAGGAAGCCCTGACAGAAGTTTCTCACTGGTTTTCAAAATGGAGGCTCAAACTGAACGCAGGGAAGACCGAAGCCAAAATTTTCACTCTTCGCAGATTCTCCATAGAAGAACAAATCAAGCTGCAAATTGATGAACTCCCGATTCTCTGGAATCCTAAGGACCAGGGTGTGCGCTATCTTGGAGTACTTTTAGATACACGTCTCACATGGAAACTACACGTTAACAGAAAACTACAGCTAGCATATTCACGACTTAACACCCTCTACCCTCTCATAAACAGAAACACGCCACTTAAACACACGTGTACTATTCTGCTATACAAGACACTCCTACTTCCACTTCTAACATATGCCTGCCCAGTCTGGATCGGTACCAGCAACACTAACATGAAACGACTACAAACATTCCAGAATAAAGTACTCCGAATAGCAACAAACGCACCCTGGTTTGTCAGGAATCACAAAATCCACGAAGAATTGGGTGTTCCTCTTTTTGCAGCTCACATCGAGAAACTAGTGAAGAACCACCACGAAGCCCTTGTGCATTGTTCCGGGGCTGTACACTACAGTCTAGGAGCGCCTACTCCTGGGAGGCGACTCAAACAAAGACTGTACCAGGACTTCCTATTTTAAACCCTTAATTTTCTTATATATTTGTGTATAGCACCTTTTTTTGCTGGTCCAAATACATTTTGTTGTTGTTGTTTGTTGTTCTTTCTGTTTTATTTTTTTTTTGGCCATTCTATAAATTGAAGTTATATATTTCTGGGCATATATCCTGTACATATAAACAAACAACAGTACCTTCTTTGCGGTTCAATTTCACCGTCAATTCACTTCTATTTAGTTCATTACTTTTTAAGCCTAAACATCACTCTCTATCTTCACTCAGACCGTCTCCATTTAACCTAGGCCTTGACTAGTCTCTAAAGACACTAAAAAAACAGCTGATGACCGTGTTTTGTTTTTTACTTGCATTTGTTTTGAAAGAAATGGTTTCTTATTATTTATAGAAAAATAAATATAATTAATTTTTTTTAATATTAATGATTTAATGTGTGTATATTTTTTTTATACATCACAACATCAAACGAAACACGACTGAAAAAATAAAAAAACGTTGTGGTGTGGGCAGATCGTAAAGATTTGTGGAGTGGACAGATCGTAATGATTTGTGGTGTGGACTGATCGTAATGATTTGTGGTGTGGACAGATCGTAATGATTTGTGGTGTGGACAGATCGTAATGATTTGTAGTGTGGACAGATCGTAATGATTTGTGGTGTGGACAGATCGTAATGATTTGTAGTGTGGACAGATCGTAATGATTTGTGGAGTGGACATATCGTAATGATTTGTGGTGTGGACAGATCGTAATGATTTGTGGTGTGGACAGATCGTAATGATTTGTGGTGTGAACAGATCGTAATGATTTGTGGTATGGACGAAAATGCCGCCGGATCGCTATACTGTCGCCCACCAAATGGATTTGGTGACCTCTCTCCCCCACGTAGAGCACGGTCTGAAGGGGAGGCTCAGGGGGAGGATTAACACAAATACCCTAATAACTGCCGTTGTAATGAACACACATAAGTTAGTAGAAGTAGCTATGTAAATCAAATATTGATTATTGCCCCGAACGGTCGATTGGTTCGGGAGGGAAAACTTAATCGATTCATTCGTGCTACGAAAATACATTGCAGATGATTCACCGACGATTTTTATTCTTTCTTATAATTATAAAAAGGCAATCTGAGATGCTGTAGTTCCGTGGTACCTTCATCATTCAATCGATAGTTATCGTATCCACAGTCACACACATACAAAGTTTCATGATACCTTCATCATTCAATCGATAGTTATCGTATCCACAGTCACACACAAAAAAGTTTCATGATACCTTCATCATTCAATCGATAGTTATCGTATCCACAGATACACATACAAAGTTTCATGATACCTTCATCATTCAATCGATAGTTATCGTATCCACAGATACACATACAAAGTTTCATGATACCTTCATCATTGAATCGATAGTTATCGTATCCACAGTCACACACAAACACACTTACAATTTTCTTTTTACTTTTTGCATTCAAGGGGTCGGAAAACATTTCTGTGAAAACTCAACTGATGACTGATTACATAAATTTCCGAATATTGAACAGCTGGAAAAGTAACAAAATAAAACATGGATTTGTTGTCGACCTTGACTGTGAGATTATTTTGGAAGCGGGTTGTGTAGCGTGTTTGGTTCGGGCCATTCATTTCAGATTATGTTTTCTAAGGGCTTATAACTCAGCAATTGCCGTCCAACTTATTTGTATAATTTTCTTAGATGAAGAAAACGTTTTATAGTTGTTTGCTATTGGGAAAGCAGTTAAGATGATCAGTTTGTTACACGAGTTTTGAGTAAACGAGAGCAAAAACGGAAGCATCTGAGTATAGCTGTGAGAAGGGCCGTTACTGCGCCTACCATTCACCCTTCTACAACCTATTTAGAAATTATGTTAGTTTTATTATGCTATTATCAATGGAAGTTGTTTAGAACAACTGATAAACTCGTATGGATTAGTGATTTTGGATTTTAATGCCATCCTCGGCCCTCACCCTGTTTGGTTTAATTTTTTCCTATTTGTTTCTCTAACATAACTATCCAATTAATGGGACCGGTCACAATCACACCCGTTATACATATTTCCCGACTGCATCCTTTTAAGTGCAATCTGTCTCTCTATAGCCCTCTCCCAACCCTGTCTATCGTACTCTCATTTTCACCAGAATTTATAGTTGCTAGACTTGCCATATAACGTCATATGCTGATGACCTACCCACTGGTTTTCCACATGGAGGCAGTGAGTTTGTGGAATTTTCTTTCGTTCACAGTAATTTCTGCAAAATTGTCCCAGTTTGAATGTTCCTTCTTGCAAAATGTTCATCACAAATGCCCAATATATATGGTATAAAGAGCTTTTTGGCTTTAATTTAAATAGATGAACAATAATCAAATCTCACTCAGACTTTAATGAATAACATAAATATTATCAGAAGTTCCGAAAGGAATATTTCACATTCGGTAATTTCTACTTAAACATTTTTCATTAAAAACGTTTTTTGAAAAATAATTTTGCAACATGGAAGTCATCATGTATGGTTCTCCATATCGATATTTTTTTTTTATAGTTACAAATTGTAGAGCGGGTGGGGGGGGGGGGGCGAGAAATTATATTCTTCCCCTCCTTCGAGAGAGATTATGTGGGGACAGCGCTTCTTGCCCCTCCGAACGTTACGTCTATGATCTTGGGACCACCAAGGGCCTACGTCATCCATCTTTCTTTATATGGGCTTTTCCTTCTCTTTCAATATTAATTTGGGGGCTCTCAACATTTAATCATAGTTAAGCTCGAAAGGAAAAATGAATAAAAAAAAAAAAAAAAAAAAAAAAATGAAAAAGAAAAAAAGAAACAATCCATTGCAAGGATGTCATTGAGGGTGAAAAATTGCCGAGGCCGGAGAGGCCGGTGACCTCACTGAAAATTAATCGTAGGCCTATTTTTCCTAAAAAGCCTACGGTAAATTTATTATGAAGGCATTGTGGGTGGAAGCTCTGTCGGATCTAACAAAGACCGACTTATTTCAATTTTGGAAGAAAGGTGATTTATTGGTACCTGTCCGGGATGAGGGGGGGGGGGGTCGCTGAAATTAATGGTGGCTTAGTGTACATCTGTAGGCAGAAACAGTATGTAGGCGAGCGCTTAAAAAAAAAATAAAAAAAAAAAATTAGTGAAATATAATCTACCTCGGATGGTCATCTTCGAAATGAAAAATATCTACCCATTTTCCCGGAGAAAAAGTTTAAATTCTGCATCAACTCCTTTATGTTAAGACAATTCGAATGATACCAATGATGGGATAGTGGGATAAATCCTATTCCAGGAAAATTTAACAAAGAAACCAGGTTCCAATTATATATTTATTTATTATTGGGGCGGTTAGCAGCCCCTTCCTCACCCCTCACACTAAAGACTGCTCTAGGCAACTAAACCTAGGTAGGCAACATTTAGTACTCCCAGAGCCACCAGGACTTGATGGCAGGGGGCCAATGAGTGGGCCGCTCTAGGAACATGCCTCACATATTTCCTGATTTTCCCAATTTACTCTGCTAGGCCAGCAGTGTAGCATCTTCGTCCTGGACTACCGCCATCAACATCAATATCGATACTATTAGGTACAGATATCTCTTCTATTCGGATTCATAGATACTTCATAACACTCCCTTAGTGAAACCTCCCTTGGACGGGACACCAGAGGGGCGAGAAAAAAAGGGAGGTTAAATAGTTCATAAATCTTCCCTTTCCTAGCTATGAGAAGTATAGGAAAGTTACGTAACTTCATGCGGAATTTTCAACGAAATTACATTTTTGCTGATCTTCTGATTCCGACAAAACCTACCGATTTTCAGCCTAATCGGTCAAAGGGAAAAGGGGATCAGGGGGAGGCTTAACACAAAAACTCTAATAACTTCTATTGTAAGGGATGTACTGATGCGAAATTTTATATGTAAATTTAAAGCCCTATAAGGACGACACCTATTAATTTTCGGCGCAATCTGCCCTAGGGGAGGGGAGATCAGAGAGGGCTCACAACAATCTTAATAACTGCCGATGTAATGAATTTATCGACATGACATTTTATATTTAAAAAACACTTTTGTTTTTATGGGGTTTTAATTTATATATTTTATAGTTTCGTGTCAATACTTACACATATTGAGACTGTTGTGAGCCGTCTCTGATCTCTCATCCCCTACGGCAGATCCCGCTGAAAATTAATAGGTGTCGTCCTTATATCAATACATCCCTTACATCGGCAGTTATTAGAACATATGTGTTTTGCCTCCCCCCTAACGCCTCCTTCCCTTAGGCCGATATGGCTGTAAATCAATGTGTCTTCTTCATGGACTTGTGACGTTTGGAAACTGGTTTCAACAGTTACCACGCACTCACCCTCCATTCCTCCTTATTTGTCTTCAATCTGATAATATAATTTCTATCTTCTAATTTACGTACATTCATGAACAGAAAATTGTATAATCGTTGGAACAACGACGTAAAGAAATAAGTCTTCGAACCCGACAACAGACATTATAAAATAACAAATACAGTAAATATTGTTTATAAGAACATCGATGGCACCTTAAAAAGTATGTTCTTGTAACCGATAGTTTTTATATCCGGTAATTTATTTTAAAATGCCAGGAACTCCGATTTACAACTAAAAAATAATGTTTTAAGTATTCAAATAATGCTTAAGGTTTAAGATCAAACAAGAAAAAAAATATGTACGTACATAAGTATATATATAATAAATTAATTTTTGCAACTGCACATAACTTCTGAAAAAAATAATTAAAGAAAAAACTAAGAAAGAAAAAATTAATACAATGTTACACACATAACACAATCTAACGGAAATTATGTAATTACTGATTATGTACCGAAAAATAGTCGATAAGTAAATAAAATGCATTTTCGTTTTTTTTTTTTACTGAGCATTTAACTGAATCCTCCACTAAATTTTCATTGCAAGTCAAAAATGTATTAACAATCGGGCATAAAAATCATTTGAAAGATCTTCTGCATAGGAGAATTTCCGTCTGAATATAAGCGATTTTTTTCCCCGGAAATCAATTAATTTTCAGTCACTAAAAGCGATATGTTCTTATTAACGGTGTCCTTATAACCGGATTATTTATACATTAAATTATATGAAAACCAGCCGGGAACTAGTAATTCCGTTCTTTTAGGCGATATGTTTTTGTAAACGGTGTTCTTATAAACGATTATTACTGTACTTTGAAGTGCTCGGCATATTTTTTAGGCTGCCCCACAGAAAAGTCTCTGTTACGTTGTTCTACTCACAGTTTTGTAAAATAGCAGTTTAATAATATTTGCTATTTATAACTGCTATTAAGTAGCAGGTACAGGTGCCATCACTTATTTATACAGTCTGAAAGTTGCATCTCTTGTTAATTCCCCCTCCCTAATTCCCCGCTCTAAATACGACATTGATAGAATTGATTAAAAATAAACAAACTCATCCAAAGACAAAAATGCTTTATAATTTTTTAATTGTACGTTGTTTCAAGGACGGTATAAATCATATTTTGTTTGATATTGCTCGATCTGATCCGACATGGAACACTGTGTTTTCATGTTGCCATGCGTGGCGGTAAAGTGGAAATATGCGTTTGGGGATAATACTGGGAAAGGGGCTCAACTCATCCTCCCGTTAATCGGGTAAATGCGTGAAACAGTTTAAAACGGGGGGGGGGGGGGGAGGGGGGGGGGGGGGGGGAGGAGGCCTACACAAAGACTAAGTGATAAGGCTCATCCCACAGCATCCACATCCACATCCACATGATAATAGGCAGAGGAATAGAAATAAATTCTCTCTTTTTCACCTTGAAAAAAAAAAATCGTCAATGAATCCCCGGCATGTACTTCCCCAGAACGAATGAACCCACTAAATATTTGCTGTTCCTCTGAAGTCAATCTAATAATTTGAATGAAAATTAATAAGGTGTCTCAATGAGGGACTTCATCCTCGTACCAGATTTCATGTCGACACATTCGTTACTACAGCAGTTATTTTGAGCTAACCCCCCGTTTTTGAGCTAAGACCCCCCATCTTCTTTTTGGTCAATGTGGTTGAAAAACTACAGACTTAAAAAATTTGGTGTCGATAAATTCATTCTATCGTGAGATATCGTGTTCAGACATTTTTTAAAATGATAAATCAATTTAAAAGAGCCCGAAGGACTAACTTGAAACGAGTAAATAATTGCAAGAGAAGGAGGCAAAGGCAATATGATAATATTGCTGGATAAACCTGAATAGGTTAGGTTTTTATGACTCATGCCCGGGGTTTAACTACGAGGTCATGTCGCCTACTACCAGAGCGCTCTTTCGTCACTTTGGTGGACATGAGCCCGACTCTACTACGGAAGTCCTAAATTTTGCCTACCCTAAATTTTTATTCAACTAGGGTAGGGGTCTTTAACGAGTACCTGACATTGTACAGGCTCGGGACCATCGCTTAACGTCCTATCCGAAGGACGGCGTGCTTAAGTTTATTTTACCTTCCAGATAAAATAAACTAAGGGCCTCGGTCGGGTTACGAACCCACGTTCTTGAGCTCAGAAGTCAAGCACGCACCACTGAGCTACCGGCGCCCTCTAAAACCTGAGTATATTCCTAAATGAAGGATATGTTGGGGTCTCCTGGACTTATCGTATCATTAATAAGAAAGAGCAATTGAATATCTCAAGGATGTAGAACAGTCATCTCTCACGTTATGTTTGTGGCCGTTTCGGCCTACGGACCTCTGAAAGCCAACCAAAAAAAACAAAAAGCCTATACCTTGAAAAACAAGTATAGATGTAGACGACGAGGTGGCGTCAAGTATGATTGGAAATGTGAGATCAGATTCCCAAGGATGGGCTGCGGTGGTTTGCATCGAGGATAACTTACCTTTCAATATATTTATTCATATCAAGGACTCCAAAAAAAAATAAAATAAAAAATAAAATAATTAATAATATAATAGTGTTATATATAAGTTTAATTATGGCTCTAGCATTACGTGTGCATTCTTTACCAATTTTCCAGCTCGGACCAAGATCCATTTCTGAGTAATAACTTAAAGTTGAAGGGCTTTCCAAAGAAATGCTGTATACCACTTTTGGAGCTATTAAGTAACTTAACCCACCAATTATTCTGAATGTACTAAATAAATAATCGAAGAGCAAACCAAGGTCTTTTCTTTTGAGTTCAAAGTCTTAAGAATGTATGTGTTACACGATATCTATCGCATCTAGTTTCAGATTTACCCCCAATTTTGAAAAAATGTTAAATAGATAACCGGAATAAGTAAAATAATAATATAAATAAATAAAAATATAATAACAATAAATAAATAGAAAATAAAATAAATGTTTCAGAATAATTGGTTGTATATAGCGCGAAATGCTTCGAAACACCTTCGGTTTTCCACCATCCCCATTCCTCCAACATTAATGGAGGCAGGGGAGGCGGCGGTGACCCCCCCCCCTCCCCCCCCCAGCCCTGCTCTGCCTGTACACTCATAGCAGTGGAGGCAGACCTAGAAGGAAGAAGAGCTGAAGGGGAGGAACTGGTCCCCAACAGCACTCCCTGATATATTTGCGACCGATCTGTCGGCCAGCACCGCTTCAGCCTTCGGTGGGTTTTTCGGGATGGGAGCCGGTGGACAGGAGTCGAGCGACGGGATTGAAATGAAAGGAAAGGTTATAGTGGAATTTAGAGAATTGGGATATGATGAGGTCAGTAACAAAAGGAATTTTAAGATCATTATGGAGGGTAAGGTTGGAAACGTAGAAGGGAGCATCGGCAATTGTTCCTTGGATCTTGGACGCTCGATATTAAATGGCTTGACACAATCCTGTTATTCGAGTCCGTATGTCCATATAGGTCTTGTAAATGGTCAGTTTGTTGTCAATAGACAATTCTGAATTGTCTGCTAAGCAGCCGGTAGAGCAGACCAAACCGTATGTATATATATTATATATATAATTTTCAAAATGATCTTTGGACTTTTGCATATTGAAATGATATGCAGCCCATACTTGTAGAACATCGATGGTCTCTAATTATCAGACCATCATCGGCGACAGCACTTTTTTCTTCTGAATTCCATGCAATAAACTTTTTTCCAAATCTTTTCTGGTTGAGAAGATATAAGCCAGCTTCAAAGCTAGCCCTTTCTGATACAATCATTTATTTTAATTTATATGGAGTGGGAAGGAGGATGATGTGTCGATGCTGTAGTGATCTATGGCCGTAGAGGAGATCCCAGATTACAAGAAAGATGCCTCATGACTATGTTCGTTCTCTTAATGAACATGAGCTAGGAAGGGCTTCCTAGGCCTAGGGGCAGGCGCTAAGGGATATACCTTTTTTTTTTTGTTTTCTCTTGAGAGGGCTGAGAAAACTTTTTTTTTATTCCAGCCCCTTTCTGATTCGATCTTTGGTAATCAGAAAATAGGCCCTTCTCAATTCGACAAAAAACAGAATAAAGAATGTTGACAGCCTTAATAGGGAAGGGAAACTCATCAAACATCGAACACCTCCCGAGGAGCTCGGGGATTAGTGGCTATACAGACGGACCGACCATACAGACAGACCGACCATACAGACAGATCGTATTTGTGTGAAGTTGTGAAGGATGAAGGATGCTTCTGGCTGTTGGGTGCTTAGAGCCAAAAAAAAAAAAAATTGGAAATACGCACAGCTATATTTTAGGTAGATCCTCAATTTTTCCTGAGCTCTTGCGTGATTGATATATTTATAGATGTTCATACAAGTTATTTTTTAAAAACGAACTGAATGAAATATATCACTTTCACTTTCCCAACTATACAAAGTATAGGGGAAGTTATGTAATCGGTCAACGATTCGATGCAGAGTTTTCAAAGAAATTTTATATTTTCCGACCTTCAGAGTTCAAATATGCACAACAAAAAATGTCTGTGTGTCTGTGAACACGATAACTCCCATACGAATCGCATTGATACGAAATTTTATATGTGTGACCAGGACTCCATTAGAACAATATTTACCGATTTTCACCCAAATCGGTAAAAGGGCAGAGGGGATTTTGGGAGAGGCTCAACTCAAAAATCCGAATAACTGCTGATGTAATGAATTTATCTACACAAAATTTAGTAAGGAATAATCAAATAACATAAATTTACTTTCATGATCACATTTAGATGGTCTTTGCAGCCCTATTTATACTTTTTAACTTTTATTACTTATAATAACACTTTTTATTGGAAATTCATAAATTATTATATAATAACTCCCTGTATATCTTTTAAGAGAAATATTGTGTAGCATCTCTCCAAGCACTGCTCAGAATATTCCTGAGTTTTGCTATGTTATTGGGACTCATGCCCGGGCTTTAACTACGAGGTCATATCGCCTACTACTAGAGCGCTCTTCCGTCACTCTGGTGGACATGAGCCCGACTCTATTGTGAGAGTCCTAAATTGTGCTTACCTTGGTTTATTTACCAAGGGGTCTTTAACGAGTTCTTGAAATCTCACAGGCTCGGGGCCATCCCTTAACGTCTCATCCAAAGGGTTTCTTCACATCCTAGATAAAATACCTAAAGGCCTCGGCCGAGTTTCGAACCCGCGATCTTGAGCTCAGTAGGCTAGCACGCTAATGCTATTTCTGAGCTAGCGGTGCATTTAAAAAAAATTATTACTTTATGACAAACTACTCTGGTGGATTGAATTCGAACCCTGAAGTAGTCGACCTAATTTGACCTAACCGACCCAATTATTATTCTGAAATTTATAAGCTCGAGATATCGAGTTACATCAATCAATACAATTGGGTCGGTTGAGTTAATTTAGGTCAATTGCTTTAAGGTTTGGTTTTAACCTCACGAGGAATCTGTAATTTTGTTATAAAATTGGGTTTCATCGAAGAAATCTATTTTATTTACGGTATTTTTTTTCTTCATTATTGAGTTGTCTGTGCTACTTGTTCTTTTATTACTGAATCTTATGGAGGCCCCCCTATAACTTTTTTGGGGGTCCTAATGCTCTCGGCTCCCTCCTCCTCGGCCTCTTACAGTTGGCGCCTCTTCCTGTTTTACTAATGCTCTCGGCTCCCTCCTCCTCGGCCTCTTACAGTTGGCGCCTCTTCCTGTTTTACTAGTGCTCTCGGCTCCCTCCTCCTCGGCCTCTTACAGTTGGCGCCTCTTCCTGTTTTACTAGTGCTCTCGGCTCCCTCCTCCTCGGCCTCTTACAGTTGGCGCCTCTTCCTGTTTTACTAGTGCTCTCGGCTCCCTCCTCCTCGGCCTCTTACAGTTGGCGCCTCTTCCTGTTTTACTAATGCTCTCGGCTCCCTCCTCCTCGGCCTCTTACAGTTGGCGCCTTTTCCTGCTCTTGACAATTCTATTGCTAAACTATTGAGTATTGAATTTCAATTGACATGGTTATGTTTTATTGTGAAAAGGCCTTGGTTTTTGTGTGAAGTTCAACTTTTTCAGGTTTCCGTGCACAGAAGTGTAAAACGGAACCTTGTACACTGGCTCAGTTGTCCGTCTGTCTGTCCCTCCCAACGGCTTATCTCGGAAACTGTTCAAAATGTTGAGGTGCCAACTGGCCTCTGTTCGATCCAGCCTTAGGCTAAATGTGCCCCTCCCCCCCCCCCCCCCCCCCCTCCTGTTTAAAATGATAAGATCCCAAGTGGCCTGCCTGAGTTTATACCGGGCGCAGAAGAGAATGCTATATGTGAAGTTTATTGAAAATGATGGAGGGTGTGCTTTCCGTTGAAGTGCTGACGAGTTGCTTGGAGAAAACATGACCTTTGAAGGCCTTTAACCACCAGAGCCCGCTTTAGTACAGTTAGTTAATAGTTTAATACGCATTAGTTAAAGGCCTTGACATGAGTAACACACAAACAAACAAAGAAACAAGGAAATCTAACGACAAGTATAGCCTACAAAAATGCATCTATCCTGTTCAAGAGAAGAAGGAATTTGTGGAATGCACTTTACGAGGGAGGCACGTAGCAGTCATACCATGGGCTGGTTAAATCCGGCTCTGACTTGTCAGCTACTTCTTCAAATTACCCGATAATTGATGGAAAAAATACGAATACTCAAAACTGTAATAATATTAACAGGATTGTAATCAGTTTTTAGTTAGTTAAATTGTCCTCGTGGGCGGCCATTGTCCTCGTGGGCGGCCATTCTTATTTTTCTCGTAGCTTTCAAATAATTTTTATTTGTTATTATATTTTTTTTTTTTTTTTTTCTTGTTTGATATTTTGGTTATAACTCATCAGATCGAAAACTTCATCGATTTTAGAACATTCATAAACGCTACCTAAACTGTATGAAGAGGACCAACTTGGTCATCTCAGACCTCTGCCAACAGAAGAAAGATGTACTCCACAAGTCTCCTTGAGAGCAAGAAGCATGACAGAAGAGGGTACAAATGTGTGAGTGACTTTAACGAATTAGCAAGGGTTTTAAAGAACAATAATAAAAAATAATTAGAGAATTATTAAAATTCCTAAAAGATATAATATAACATTTTAAGGGTGTTTTTTTGTTGTTATATTCAAGGCCCAACTCAACAACCCTAGTCTTAAAGGTGTAACATTAATGACTTTTACATCTGTATTTTAAACAGATATTTTGTAATAAATCAAAATCTAACTTGAAAAGGGCGCCGGAAGCTCAGTGGCAAGCGTGCTGGTTTGAAACCCGGCCGAGGTCTTTAGTTTATTTTATCTGGGAGGTAAAATAAACTTAAGTACGCCGTCCTTCGGATGGGACGTAAAGCTATGGTCCCGAGCCTGTACGATGTCAGGTACTCGTTTAAATACCCCTACTCTAGGTGAATAAACATTTAGGGTAGGCAAAATTTAGGACTCCCACAGTAGAGTCGGGCTCATGACAACCAGAGTGACGAAAGAGCGCTCTGGTAGTAGACGATTGTCTTGTGACGCCAGGCCGATGTCGCTTTTGAAGAAAACTTATGGACCAATCAATTACATTAAATATTTAATTACCTATCAGCTAAAATAACCTGAGATGGTAGGCCCCGAGGAACTCAGCAGTGTTGAAATATGGAAGAGGAATTATATTGAAAAGTTACTAAATTCTGTCAAATTCAGCAATTTTTTAATAATCCTTGGCGTTAAGTCCCTAAAAGAAAGAAAAACCAAATTAAACAGTAAAATAAATTATATATATATATATATATATATATATATATATAAAGAACTTACTTCTATTTCAGTTTGTTTTGGTATGAATAATTTAAATGTTATTTTTGGTTTAGTCACAATTAGTTTTAATGTCATATCTTTTACTCAAATCTGTATAAAGTTCTGAAACAAATAAAAAATATATTTTAAATCTACTTATTATAAACTTTCATGTCACATCCCACTCGGTTCTTTAAGAAAATATTTGGTTTTGCGACCTACAAATTTTTACGCCCTTAGAGGGAAGAAGACTTTAATGGTGTTTATAATTTTTCTGCCATATTTCTGTAAATTTTATAAAAAGAAAACCCTCCACTTTTTAACTCAAATGAAATTCCAGAGAAATGGACAAAGAGACAGACACAGGGTTCTGTTTTGGGTGTACCCTAAAAAAGGCAACCTATCTGGTTAGAGCAGAGAATGTTTGCTGTATGAGGAAGCCGACATTAGCTCTCTCTAACGGCCCCGATAAAAGTTGTAAAAAGACTTTAAACGAGTCACTGATTTTATCATTATTTGTCCATTTCGAGATGTTATTGCGCATTCAAGATAAGTCCGTTTCGAACCCCCTCCATCTGTTAACAAGTTAGAAGGAAATAAGTTACCAACCTTAGGAACTTATATTCTCCAACTTATTAACTGTTCAAAATAATAAACAATAAATCACTATACCTATATGGAGTTTTTACTTCAGTGATGGGGTGGATACCGGGCTATAATTGAGAGGGTAGTAGCGGTAATTGCCCCCCCTCCCCCATCGATGTAGAAATATTAAAGAAATAAGTGGCAAAAATGTGTTAAGTGCCTTGAGGAGAGCTGTAGGAGATGCAGAGGCGGGAATTCCAGTAACTAGTAGTCATAAGTTGGTCTATACAAAACGACCTTATGCTTTATTTCTGCTTATCTGTGTGTTATCTCATATTTTCAGTTAGTGGACTGAAGCCAACCTCAGTTTGTAACTTATTATAGAACCAGGCAACGTCAGATGACTGTATTGTATTTACACTTGGGGGCTCGACCGGTAACTTCCGTGGCTTCCATCAGGAATGGCGTCTTTCACGCAACTTTCTGACAAAGTAGATGTTCCAGAGTATGGTCTTGCCAAAGAATGACCCGACTCATGCGAACCATCAGAAGCACTGCCCGGATACAGAAGAAGCCTGATTTAGACAAGATCCATCTGTTCTTGGTGGTTGGGAAGCAAAAGAGTGGCCTCTCTGGGACCGATCTCATTGACGTAAAATCATTGCTGATCATCAAGATGGATTTTTCTGTTTAATGCCTGACTAAAGTCCCTGTTGCTTAGAGGTGCGAACATGTTGAGCCCGGATGCTGGTCTACAGACCAATTAGTCTCCTTCCTATCTCCGGTAAGTTATTGGAGAGCCTCATCAGAAGCGTGATTCGTACTCAACGCCTTCGTATACAATAGGCATTTCGGTTGTTTGAGAGGCGCATCCACTCGAAGTATCATTTTCATTACGCATTTGCTCCTCTTGTAAAGAATGGTATCCTCTTTTAGTTTTATGAGAACACTTTTGTTCGTACGACCAATAGAAAATGAGATAGTAACAAAAACTGTTTAAAAAAAGGTTTTGACAATTAAAATTTTTTTATATGGTTTGTCATCTATAGAGAAAGAAAGACATGGGATTGCCGCACTAAGTTGTGACTTTTCATACTAGTTTTACAAACTTCGGATGACATCCTCTTGGTACGTCTAGCCCTAGAAGAAGAGATGCGCCGTCAGTCCAGACCAGAGCGTTGCGAGGACATAGTCCAGGGATGGATAGATGAGAAATGGCAAAAACGTTAGTCATGATCTTCGGATGACCGAATGACTTTTACACACATCCCGGAAGCCTTGACACTGCATGGGTGCAGCCTGATCACTGTTTGTCTCAGTCATCAGGTCACGGAAATTTTAACTCGATGTTCTTTTTTTTAACGTGAATAACAACCGAGCTGTTCTGAGGTATGGAGACAGCAGAACATGTTCTAAGATTTGATAAGACATGATGATTTCTGAGACTGGACCTATGACAGCTTTAGATGAAGACAGGCTACCCAGTGTTCAACGTTCAACTGATTTGTCGGCTCCTAGCGGAAGAGGAAGAAAGCAATGTAAGACAGACTGGGGACGACCACCGTCGCAAAAAAAAAAAAAAAATTGTACCTAATGTAAATGTAAAACCATCTCGTTTTTGAAATGTAAAAGTATCATGAGATGGTATGGTAATGCCAAGTTGGTCATCAGCATTAGGCTGGCAGACAAATGGTCGACCACCGTCGAACAAGGCGTGGGGGTGTTTCTTTCTCCCGACTTGCATTCATCCATTCTCCACGCTTCTTCGTCTATTCTCCAATCTGTTTATTCTTCCTACAAACATTTGCCTGTATTTCCTTTTATTTCATCTCACTTTTTTCTTTCATTGGAATAAAAATACAAAAACATTTCCTTTTTAAGTGTTCTGTTATTGTTTAACACATTTGACTGAAGATTTTATTGAATATATCTGAAAATTTCGCAGTAATAGGATTAGGACAAATAGTTGAGTTAAAGAGACCTGTTAGGTTGCTGCCTAGTGTCAGGTGTTGCGTGTTAATCTACTATGTATGTTTGTGAAGATCAGTTATTTTCCAAAACATCGATACAATGAAACTGTTCATGAGTTCAGGCAGTGGTGTAAAATGGGTGTGCGGTACAAGTCACATGGAGAAGGGGGGATCCGATTGGCGGGAGGGGGGGTCCGATTGACAGGAGGGGGGTCCGTTTGGCGGGAGGGGGATCCGTTTGGCGGGATAGAGGGTCTGATTGATGGCAGGTGGGGTCCTTTTGGCGGGAGGGGGGGTCCGATTGACGGGAGGGGGGTCCGATTGACGGGAGGGGGTGTCCGTTTGGCGGAAGGGGGCACATTTTACTTGTGACAACATTGCCGTCTTCTTTTTCTTCAGTGACTAAAATAACATTTAAAATACAAAATGAGAAATTACATTGTTGACTTACTAAATAAATTCTTATACTAAATCTTGTGTCGAAAAATTGATTATATCGGCAGTTATTAGGGTTTTTGAATTGAGCCCCCTCCCCTGAACCCCTTCGGCCGATATCACTGCAATTGGACGGGTTATGTCCTTATAGGGCTTTGACTTTAAATATGAAATTTCATGTCTTGTTCATTACATCGGCAGTTATTGGGTTTTTGGATTTTAATCTCCCCTTCCCTTCTGCCGATTCCGCTGAAAATTAGGAAGTGTTGTCTTTATGGAATTTTGAATTCACTTATGAAATTTTGTGTCGATACATTCATTCTATTGGCAGTTATTACATTTTTTTTGTTGTCCCCCCTAATCTCCCCTTTTCTCTTTAATTTGTAATATATAAAAAGTGGGTTAATTGGTAAGAATAAAGAAGAAGAATGTTTGTTCCGTGTAGTTGAAATGATTTTGGCAAATGTCCCGCAAGTCTGGTGTATCTAGATGGAGAAAGATGTCGGGTCCAGACCAGAGACTAGATAGGGAAACCAACAAGAGACTAACTTTAATTGGTCCACTCAACCACCATTGCAGTGTGTTATTGTTACAACACGTGATATAGCAATATATTTCTTAGACCCGACTTTAGTATTGCAAAGTATAATCAGTATCATGAAAAGTTTTTCCGAAGCCAACTTCAAAAAGACGGCAGACGCAACAAATGCGTAAAGTTAGCGGATATTTGGTTGATATTCACAACCTTTGTGGCTTGATAGAATGGCTGGTTATGGTAGCGTGCTAGCCTTCTGAGCTCAAGATCGCGGGTTCGAAATACCAAAGAGGTCCTTAAATTTTTTTATCTGGGAGATGAAAAAATCTTGAGTATGCCAGCGTTAAGGGAGCCTTAAGCGATGGTTCCGAGACTGTACAATGACAGGTACTCGTTAAAGGTTCACCCTACCCTAGGTGGGGGGCAAAATTAGGACTCCCATAGTTGAGTCGGGCTGTGTGTCATCTTTCGTCGCTCTGTTAGTAGGCAATATCACCTAGTTGTTACAGCCCGGGCATGAGTCACAATAACTAACTAAAAATTAAAACTTTATTACTACTACTAATCAACAGAAGATGTTTTTCTCGAGATACGGAGCAACCCTGTGAGCGGGATACTCGGCTTATCACCTTCAACTTTAACCGCTAAGACAAACGTTTTGATATATCTATGACTGACTGAAAAATAACTAATTCAAGAGCTTAGAACGAAATTACGATTTTCCACAAAAATGTTAGCCTAATTTCTCCTTCCTTCGTGCAAGAATTTTTATAAAGGTTGAAAAAAATAATCGGAATAACATTTCGGAAGTAAGCGTGCGAACAGACACACACACATACACATGTATAGCGGGTTTAATGATCTTTAGCAATTATTTTTTAAAATGGTGCACTACAGGGCATCTTTCAAACTATTGGCATTGTGCATTAGGTCTAGGGACCAGCTCTAGGACTGGCACAAGTTCTATCGGCTGAGTTGGAGCGCGCACAAACAGTTGTCATCGCGAAAATGGTCAAATCATGTTAAGTGGACATTGGAACGTGAAATTCCTATGAAAACTCGATCTCGAATTTTTGCAAGGTTACAATATTTCATTGTACTAAAGTTTCAGCAAGATCAGGAATTTGGAGGCGGTTCGTTTATCCAGATGTATCTAAGATGTGAGCTGTAATAAAAATGTATTTTAAAAATATAAATAATTGTTTTGTTACATTTAACTGTCTAGCACAAATACATAATCAGTAATACATTTCCCCATCTCCACCCTGGCCTCCTTCTTTCAGAGTTTTCTCTGAAACAATATCGTAGGCGTTAGTTCTCCAGTTCTTCGTTCTTGCGAAGGTCAACCCACCCTGGCTACGCCCTTGGGTTAACCCTTCTGTCAGCCTCTTCAAGAAAAAGTTTAACTTTATCTTTCTGACTGTATCAAGTTTTTGACAGTCTTTTGAACTTACGAAAGAAAACTTTCAAAATACACGTTAACACATTTTTCCTTTTAGAACAAACCTAGTAAGTTCGATGCTATAGTGGATGCGCGGTCTGATGTGTAATTGTTCGCGCGACTACTTTCGGAAAATCAAGCATTTGAATTGTTACAACAGTAGAACGGTACTTCACAAAATCACTGGAAAGTATAAAAATATAACGCAAGAAATTTAAAGAACGAACTTGAGGCTAAAACAATTTCCTGTCTCCAGATAGAATGAGGACCTGTCCTTCAATTTTCAAGCAAAATCGGCCTTGTTCCCTTGGTTTGATATCCTATCTGGTTACTTGGCCCATCCTCTCACCATGCCCCGTGGCCATGATGTCGTTGGGATATGAGCCTTGGTCCCTAGGTTTGATATCCCAGCTGGTTACATGGTCCATCCTCCCACCATGCCCCGTGGCCATGATGTCGTTGGGATATGAGCCTTGGTCCCTAGGTTTGATATCCCAGCTGGTTACATGGCCCATCCTCCTACCATGCCCCGTGGCCATGATGTCGTTGGGATTCGAGCCTTGGTCTCTTGGTTTGATATCCCAGCTGGTTACATGGCCCATCCTCCCACCATGCCCCGTGGCCATGATGTCGTTGGGATTCGAGCCTTGGTCTCTTGGTTTGATATCCCAGCTGGTTACATGGCCCATCCTCCCACCATGCCCCGTGGCCATGATGTCGTTGGGATTCGAGCCTTGGTCCCTAGGTTTGATATCCCAGGTGGTTACTTGGCCCATCCTCCCACCATGCCCCGTGGCCATGATGTCGTTGGGATTCGAGCCTTGGTCCCTAGGTTTGATATCCCAGCTGGTTACTTGGCCCATCCTCCCACCATGCCCCGTGGCCATGATGTCGTTGGGATTCGAGCCTTGGTCCCTAGGTTTGATATCCCAGCTGATTACATGGCCCATCCTCCCACCATGCCCCGTGGCCATGATGTCGTTGGGATTCGAGCCTTGGTCCCTAGGTTTGATATCCCAGGTGGTTACTTGGCCCATCCTCCCACCATGCCCCGTGGCCATGATGTCGTTGGGATTCGAGCCTTGGTCCCTAGGTTTGATATCCCAGCTGGTTACATGGCCCATCCTCTCACCATGCCCTTCTGCCATGGTGCCCCGCCGGAATCCCACCTGTTGCTTTCACCTCCCACTTTTTATCACAGTCACATTTCCTCTTATCTCGATCCCCTGCCAAAAAACGTATATCGTAACTAATTCTTTGAAGGAAGAAAAATTCTTTGTCAACGCTATGCAGGAATAAACTTCGGTTAGTATATACGTATATAAAGTTGCACTGAATGGTGTATAACTGGAGAAGTATGTACGTATATGAAGTTGTCTTGGAGAGAAAAATAGTGAGAAGGTGCAGAACTAATTGTTATGAGCTGGGAGGGAACTGAGCAGTGATTGTGAGGAGACCAGGGTGGGTGTGAGCTGAATATCGGGTAGGGGGGTTCATTGTGTCTCCTTTGATCAGATGAGACCCGAATTTACAATATTTGGGAGGAACAGCCAATCAAATTTCGACTGTATTTTGACTATTCGCCAATTGTCACTCAATGAGTAGAATGTCGTAGGGAATAACTATAAAAAATATATGATGTGGCCATAACAGACTTTCTTATACCATCCACGTTCTTACAGACTGCCGTCCTAAGCAAGAAGGACTTATCTCCAAAAAATTCAATTTTTGTTTTTTTTCATAATCTTATAGTTCTTAACATTGCGCGTCTAATGGTGTAATTGAAAATGTTCGGAAAATTCGGGAAATATTATTAATTTTCATTTGAAAAAAGGACTTATGTTCAAAAAGGGTTATTCACCTAAGCAAAAAGGACTCAACTCCACCTAATTTGGAGATGAGTCCTTTTTGCCTTGTACTAGGTCAATTATTCTTTACAAAAAAGGACTCAACTCCGCCTTGAATTGGAGTTGAGTCCTTTTTTATTGGAGTTAAGTCTTTTTTGCTTTGTATATGGCAACGTACCTGTTACATAATATTAACCAGTCTGTATTATTGCCTCAGATGATGGTGCGTAAGTTAGAAGTCTATTCTCTTGACTAATATACATATATATGTATATTTTTTTAAATTTTTAAAATCAAGTACATTTTCTGAGAAAAGATGAAAAAAAAAAAGAAATTCATACATTATAATAATGAGTATTATGTTCAGATAAATTGCTCAAATTGTCTGCCATCTTCTCGAATGCAAAGCTGACATCTTCGATTTTCTGTGGTCAGACGAGTCGACATTTACGCGGCAAGGAATATTTAACCAACACAATTCACACACATGGTCTCATGTTAACCCACACCAGTTCAAAGTGAACGTGTGGTGTGGAATTTTAGAAGAATATCTTCTACCGTCGATTATGATTCCAGACCGGTTTAATTCTAACGCCTTTTTACAGCTCATTCCACACGAACTACCCACTGCACTGGAAGAGGTTCCCTTAGCGCTGAGGATGAACTCATGGTTCCAGATGGATGGCTGCCCAGCACATAGCAGAAATGCTGTCAGACTGTGGATGGAGCAAAATTATGAGGATAGATGGATAGGAAGGTATGGGCCTGAAAGGTGGCCACCAAGGAGCCCGGACTTAATACCATTAGATTTCTTCCTCAGGGGAACACTTAAATCGGACGTCTATTCAGTTAAAATTGCAACTCGCCTTCAGTTGCACCAGAGGATATTAGATGCCTGTGACAAAGTTAAAGAAAATCGCCGTTCAACTCTGAGAGCTGTGAATTCAGTACATCGAAGATGTCAGCTTTGCATTCGAGAAGATGGCAGACAATTTGAGCAATTTATCTGAACATAATACTCATTATTATAATGTATGAATTTCTTTTTTTTTTTCATCTTTTCTCAGAAAATGTACTTGATTTTAAAAATTAAAAATAACTTTTTTCAAGCTGTAATTTATCTTTTATTTCTTTAATAAAGAAGTTTTTGTTTTATTCTCCAATGAGTTGTAAATCATTTTCTTCAATCCCGAAAAACATATCAATTTGAACCACGTTTTCTAGAATTCAATCAACATTTTCTAGTAAACCACTACTTTATTTTCGAATATTGATAATACCAATGCAAAGTTCATTAAATGAAGAAGTTTTTGTGAAATTTTACATGTTGTAGGGACCCCTTAAATAAATCCAGAAAAAGTGCAAAATTTTAAAAAATTTCAAGTTTTTAAATTTTCAAATAGTTGCACTGATATTGGTCGCATTCTTTAGATACTCTGAAAATTGAATATATAGCATTCTGATAGGAAATTTAATGCTGTATCTAATAGTGTAATCAGTTTTGTCGTAGCTGCAGTATTTCTGAGCTTAATTGCGTTTTAATACAGAAAGAGAGGACAGAGTTCGAGTAACACAAAATGTCATATATCTCCGAAGGCAGGCCTTTTTGAAAAATTTCTAAGAGGCATTTGTTGTTGCTTTCGAACCGTACAATTGATCCCCACAGTTTGGCTATTAAGATCTGGGACACCCTGTATATATATATATATATATATATATATATATGTATAAATATATATATATATATATATATATATATATATATATATATATATAAAGTAAATAAAAACAAATTTTATTATAATAATATATTTATTTCAAACCCAAATAATTTTAGAAGGGGGGGGGGGGGGGGGGGGGTGCGGTGCTTCTAGCTAAAAGCGCAGAGGGCGACTTGAGTCCTTTTTACCTAGTATAGGTAGCTGCGATGAACTGCAGAAAACTAGTTAAAAAGGACTCAAGTCCCTGATTGTGGACATGAGTCCTTCTTGCTTAGGCATGTCATAGTGCTAAAAGACTTATGTCCATTTTAAACTACTTATAATAATTAATTTCGGTTTTTTCATATATTGGGAGCTTAAATACGACAAAAGTAAACTAGAATTGGCTTTACCCAAAATATTTTTGCAAAAACGCAACCGCTAGAGACATTCTTAGTTTTCTTCATTTTCCCGAAAGTTCATGAAACTGGAGATGAGTCCTTCTTGCTTAGGACGGCAGCAGATCTCTCTACCCCTCACCTCACAAATTCATTTCTCCTTCATTTGAAACTGTGATTATCTCCAGGGCTTAGGAAAGTAGTGTGTTACCTTCATGGGAGTTATTTGTTTCATTGTATATACCCACGATTCCACATTGAAATGGGAGAAATGAATTTGAGAAGGGAAAGATGGGGTGGTGATCTGTGAAATTATGTGGCTTGTATAAAGTCCTGTTATGGCCATAGCAGATTTTTTTTTCTTAATTTTAATGATTTTTAATAATAAAAAAGTACCAATAATGAATATAAACACATCAAAACATAAACGTTATAGGTTAGGTTTTATGACTCATGCCCGGGCTTTAACTACGAGGTCATATCGCCTACTACCAGAGTGCTGTTTCGTCATTCTGGTGGACAAGAGCCCGACTCTACTGTGTGATTCCTAAATCTACCCTAAATTTTCTATTCACTTAGGGCAAGGGTTTTTAACGAGTACCTGACATCGTACAGGTCCCATCCGAAGGACGGTGTACTTAAGTTTATTTTACCTCCCAGATTAAATAAACTAAGGGCCTTGGTCGGGTTTCGAACCCACGATCTTGAGCTTAGAAGGCAAGCACGCATACCACTGAGCTACCGGCGCCCTCATAAAAGTTATAGAATACCACTTAATATATTGTCACTATGTTGATGGATTTAATCTCTAGCTAGCAGCTCGATGTTCCTAGGCTTGGTTACTGAGATGGAGAACGCGGGATCGAAACCCGGCCGAAGTGTCGTCCTTGAATTCTCATATGAAATTTTGTATCGATACATTCATCTCAACGGCTATTATAAGAGTTTTTGAGTTAAGCCTCTCCTGTCATTCCCCCTTAGTATTTGGCCGATTTCACTGCAAAACAATAGGTGTAGTCGTTAGAGGGTTCTGGATTTACATAGAAAATTTCGTTGTATCGGGAGTTATCGTGTTCATAGATCATAGACACACATAATTTATTTTTTTCATATTCTAGAGGTCGGAAAACAGGAAATTTCGTTGAAAACTCCGCATCAATTTTTTAACCGATAACATAACTTCCCCTATACTTCGTATTGCTGGGGAAGAAAAAAGAAAAAAAACGCGATTACATTTAAAAATTGTGCTCACATATCCGTTGCTATAACGTTGAGAGTTCTTTCCTACGGTTAATTGCATTTTCCAATCAACAATAGAATAGAATAGAATAGAATAGAATAGAATGGTTTTTATTAAAAGAAGAAAAATAACATCATTCCAAGAAATATACAAAGAAAAAAAAAAAAAAAACAGACTATAGCATTTTGGACTTCAGTCGGAGTTGTCATTACAGATATTTGATAATGAAGAACAAAAAATATTAGCTTATATAAATAAATGAAGATAATAAATAATCATCGTTAAATTCTTTAAAAAAAACAAAAAAACATAAAACATACAAAAATAATAATGAGAATAATGAGAGAATAAAATAAAGACAGGTATTAAGGCTGAAAAGGAAATAAGGTAGATACACATGCGTGGATGGAAATATAATTATAATACTACAGATAATAATACAATAAAACATGAAGAGTTTGGTGGCAAGAAACCAAATCAAACTAACTAAACAACATGGCGGGTAGATGGTAATAATGAGAAAGTTACAGGAAGGAAGGAGGTTTGTTTGGCTCCTAGAAATTAAATTCCTTTCCAATCAACAATACATTATCACTATTATACGGAGGGTTTATTTGGAAAAATGCAGTTGTCCGGATAAATGAAGTGATGACATCACGAAGTCGGTGAGTGGAAGTTCCGATTTGCTACAGAACCTCGACACGTGTATCGAGTCCCGCTTATTTATTACTTGGAGAGCCAGTGTATATATTATTTATTATTGAAATGTGATAGAACAAAAAGGATTCAGTATTACCACTATTTATGCCTCGTTTGACTAATGTTGAGGAAATTGTTTATGTAGCCTCAATATGATTGTATTATACCGCACGAGACCCACTCAACTATACAATATTGAGTTTATGTTATGAGGTTTTTTAATGAGGCATAAAATTATATAGAAGTCTTATTTCTCAATATCCATAAATGTGCAACATTTATTATTCATTTTAATTTTATTTTGAGAAAATGTATGGGAAATTCATGAAATGTTACAGTTTCTACCTCATGAGGACCTCTTTATCTTTATCCAGCAAATCTGTTGCCTCATCGGAAAAGTCGGTCATTCACTCACTGGCGGGGTACTTCCCCAGATAGAAAATATTACTTTCCTCTAAACTCTTCTTCTTAATCTTTATATAACTGGGGGGTCCTTCCACTTAAGCCCCCCCCCCCCCCCCCCCTTCCCTTTGTCTGAAAATCAATAGGATTCGTCGTTAAAGGATTCTGGATTCATATATCGATGGCAAAATCATTGTATGTCCATTTCTGTAAACTTTCGGAAAACGCAAAAAGAAGATTTCAAATTTGGGGGAAAACTTGCCAAAACCCCCTAAATACTCAACAGGCTTATAAATGTATGCATTAGATAATATTTTATTAGACAACAATAACACTTTTGGCAAAGAGTATATGATGCAAGCGATAAGGGATTATTTTATAAATCAGTCAATCCACATGTAGGAATACCATCCTGGTTCGGGAAATCTTCCAGATCTCGAGGATTTGTCAAAAATCTCTGCAGAGTCAGATCAAATCATGCACTTTGCTGTAAATATTTGCATAGGATCGGCAAAAGTGAGACTCCTTTCTGTGAGGACTGTGCAATGACCGAGGATCCAGAGCATATTGTCATGTGGTCCAGTAAATATTCGTATGCAAGGACCAAATTTATAGATAAGGTACGGAAGATAACAAAGGATACCCCTAGTTACATGGACCTGCTCAGACTTCCCAATCTCCATTCCGAAAATTTACATTCATTTTTCCAGGAGATGGGTGTAGATTTTTAAGTTTCACTTTTTAGAGAACATTCATATGTAAACTTGTTTTTTTTCAAGTGGCTAATGGCTCAATGCTAAAGTCAAAAAAAAAATAAAAAAAAATATCACTTTTCAGCTCATTTTCATTAGTTCGGCTTACTTTAATGAAATAATTAACTATGACGGACATACTATATTTGTGCATAAGTAGAATGAGTGACTTGTGGACATACTACAGGTGTGCATATAATATTGGTTGGTTACAGGTTATACTATTATGTGCTCAGATGTTGTAAGTCCTCACATACAATAAGTGTGCACACAGACATTCAGTGTATACAAGGGATGGCTGTGAAAACTGAGGACATACAATAATTGTGCACAAACAAAAGGTGTCTTGTTCAAAATTGATATTTTTTTTTTAACCTGTAGGTTGTGTGGTGTACACAAAATCATTATTCAGCAGGGACATACAATGTTTGTGCAGGAAGAAAGAGCTAGACTCCACCTTTACATTGACACCAATATCTCATTTTGACCCAAAAGTGGACATACAATGTTTGTGCAGGAAGAAAGAGCTAGACTCCACCTTTACATTGACACCAATATCTCATTTTGACCCAAAAGTGGACATACAATGTTTGTGCAGGAAGAAAGAGCTAGACTCCACCTTTACATTGACATTTTGACCCAAAAGTGGACATACAATGTTTGTGCTTTTAGCCATCGATATAAGAGTTCGTGTCGATACATTCATTCTATCAGGAGTCATCGTGTTCACAGACGTACAGAATTTGTTTTTATCATATTTGGAGTCTAGAGGTTGGAAACTCCTCATCGAATATCTGGCCGATTACGTAACTTCCCCTATACATCGTGTAGTTGGGGAAGTAAAAGTAATTATAATAAATAAATATTTTGATGACATTTTTATTTTGTTCTTTTCGAGTAGTGAGGAGTATGAAGTGCTTGTTGATGAAGACCCGACCCTTCCAGAACTAAACAGCATCCAAAGTAGCGACCTTCTGTAACAGAACACAATCTATGCTATACTGAGTAGGAATCGAATTGTTGAACATAATATCCGAGCATGAATGTTCCCGCATTGTCATTGTTCCATGTAAATTAATCTTGAAATTTTTCATTTATCCGACTTATATATTTATGAATACGTTGCCCGGGAGTAACTGCGTTACATTACCTGAAGCTAATTACGTGTGATATCTAGATGAAGAATAAAAAAACAGTTTCTCTCTCTCCCCCCCCCCCCCCCCCCCCCCCCCCCATTCTACGCCCCACCACCTCCAGCTCAACATCTGCATATCTCTCTCCTCCTTCGCTACTGGAAAAATGTTATTTATCACAGTTATTTTTAACAGTGAAAAAGTGTTGGAAACAAAAAAAAACTTTTAAAATGAAAATGCCCTTCATATTGATTTCGAAACTTTTGCACATAGGATCAATATTAAATGAAAAAGTGTCTTGGTCTGCCAAATGATAATACTGAATAGGTAGGTTCAAAATGTGAAGTTTGGTTGAAATGCGGCCATTTTCATGTGATGCGCTATTATGAGACAAACAAAACATGGAAGCTAAAAAACACTTGTGTATGGTCTTCCTTCGACCTGAAACGGATGAGGCGAAGTTAGGAAGGAGGGGGTAGTCGTGGGTTCTTATACTCGCTCGCTCAAGATTGCTGGAGGCGCTTTCGGACAGGAGCCTAGGCGACAACTGCCCATTTTTTACCTCTCACTCGTAACAGCAAAGGATTCGAATACATAATTACAAGAATACTAAATATTCAGTAGCACGAGTAATTTGAGAAGTCCATTGACTACGTGATTCTGGCCACCCTCTGTCTGTGGAGGCCAAACGGCTCATTATATCCAAAGTCAGAATGAAGAGAATAATCAGCACGTCTGATAACTTGGGGTCGTTGCTTGCACCTTGATGCTCATTCCAAACCCTCAGTGAGAACAACTAATGAGGTTTTCAAGAACTTTTTTCCGCCCCCTCATCTAGCATTCTGACTGAGCGTATTACTTTTTAAAAAAAAGTTATTCTTTCTTTCTGGAAAATTTTAATATACCTATATATTTTTTAAAGAATTGGGTAGAAGGAGTCTCGCCCTACTCCCCCCCAAATGACCCTGACACTGCGTCAGACAGATGTCGTTAGAATGAGTGAAGTTTCAAAGAAAGATTGGTGAAGTTGGCCTCCAGTGACTGCATTATGCAGACGGACCGTCCTTGGCCTGCCCCTGTCCTCATCCTACGTCACAATAAAGAGATTTAACAATTTTATTTAATAATCTTCCCTCCCCTCATTACAACAATAATGAAGAATTTTGGTGCCAACTTTATTTTTGGTTGTTCGTTAAATTGGCCGGTTGGTTATCTTCATAATTAAACAAACATTATTAAATTTGAGTGCACTGGTATACCTTGATTGAATTGCGAAATTTCTGAAGCCAGCGATGTCGCTTGCATTGTGTGAGTGTGTTAGTCTGTGCACCGTCTCTTGACCTATGTGTTCTGAATACTCTTGTGTGAGTGCCCAGAGTGGCTGACTGCTCTAATGTGTGTGAGTGCGATGGATGCCACAGTGCGCGTGTGTGTTGTTTTTGTGACTCTTGCCTAGACTTTAACTACGAGTAATACCTCTTACTATGAGCCCTAAATGTTGCCTATCTAGTTTTAGTTACCTAGGTTGGCGTCACACAAGCTCGAAAGCATCGTTAATGTGTCAGTGCCCTGACTGCTTCTACGGCGTGTGTGTGCTACCGTACGGGGTGTGAGAGAGTATACCACTGTCTGTACAACTGTGTGCGTCCTATAGTGCTCTATGTAGATGGATTTATGTGGGTGCTCTTCTCTATCTGAGCATGTGCACTGAATGCTACTTCGTGATTTCGCTAGTGTATGAGAGTTCAATGACTGGTCTACTGTGTGTGTGTGTGTGTGTGAGTGCACTATTACTGTTTGTAAGGGGGGAGAGACTGCACTGACTGCTCAATGTATGTGTGTGCACACTGAGTGTTACTATATACGAGAGTGTGGTTGTGTGTGGGAGAGTGCACTGACTGTTCTATGGTGTATGAATGGTCCACTGTGTGTGGGTGCACAGACTGCTGGACAGACTGTGTGTGAATGTGTAGCTGCACTACTCCACTGTGTGTGGGTGCACTGACTGTTGGACAGACTATGTCTCAGTGTGTAGCTGCACTACTCCACTGTGTGTGGGTGCACTGACTGTTGGACAGACTATGTCTCAGTGTGTAGCTGCACTACTCCACTGTGTGTGGGTGCACTGACTGTTGGACAGACTGTGTGTGAGTGTGTAGCTGCACTACTCCACTGTGTGTGTGCTAGTGGGCCCTCCTCCGTTTTTGCCGCTGTCCCTGGAGCCACCCCCATCGATCCGTCTGTCGGTCTCCAGACAGGCGGCTAAAGTACACTTACATTTTGGCACGCGTGCCATCATTTAGCCAAGTGTCTATCTGTCACAATCCCTCCCCCTCTCATCCAATCAAATCACCGTAATACGGTATGCCCCGAGATGCTAAGCGCATTACTATAATAGTACCCCATCTTCTGCTAATTATTTTTCTTATACATATCCTGTATGCCTACTCCAATAAAAATGTTCATAACTAATATGTCGGATTATGTTAACTATTGTTTGAAGAATTAGCCAGGGGTGGCAGTGGCACTACTTACATAAGAAGTAGGGATGAGCTTCGATGGTCGATGTTCGGTTTTCTCATCGATGGATCGAACCGATGTTTTGAGACCATAAAATGGCATATATAAAATGGCAGTCATGTACACGCTCACTGATATAATTCGGAGCAACTTCCACCTGGCCAATTTGAAAACTTGTCTGTATGTTCCCTTCTTATTGTAGATCATGGGGGAATTTTTTTTTAAAAAGTAGATTCGTTAATCTAGCACAAGTACAAGAATCTGGAACCCTCCTGAAGCAAGGTCTGACTCGCACTTGGCACATCTTTTTTACATTATTGTGTTTTTTTTTTTTTTTTTTATGGAAAAAAACAAAGAACTTGTTTAACTTTACTTATTTATTTATTTTATTAGCTTTCCACTGTATTGACACAGATGGCAGAAATGTATTCGAAGTATGTGCGTATCGTTGTCTCAAATTGGTAGGTATCGGCACTGAGGACAGAATGGAAATAATAAAAGGCTAAAAAGGTTTAACTTAAATAAAATGATAAATGAATAAAAATATAAATAATGATCAATTATAATTGAATTAAAACGAAAAGAATAAATAATAAACAATAAATTACCACATTTCCTGTAAAAATTTGATCTCTTTTCTTTTACTAAATTTTGATTTCTTCAGTAGTTTTTCGAAAAGGGCCCTAAAAAAGTATCAAAAGTTCAAGACGTGCAATTTTGAAGAAAGTATATTTAAAAAAAAATTCAATTAACCAACTTTTCATTTGGATTTCTAAAGAGATGCCATTTTTAATAATTTTAAATCTAATCCAAAGGTTTTCAAATAATCTTACTGGGCCAACAAGGAAAATGAATAGAACAGAATTTTAGTGAACAAATATAGGGTTTATTTTCTTGAATCTACATTATTAAAATTAAAAACTAAACATTGAAACAAACAAAAATCGAAAGAAAAAAATCTTAAAAACTAAATTCTTAACACTAATTCAATCTTTTTGTTTTATATTTTGGGCCATTCTCTAAAATTAAGTTATGTATATTTGGGCATATATCCTGTACATATAAACAAATAAAAGTACCTTCTTTTTGGATCGATTTCACCGTCAATACGCCTCTATTTAGTTCATTACAACATAAGCCTAAAACATCACTCTATATCCTCAGACCGTCGCCATTCAACCAGGCCTCGACACTCTCTTCACACACTCAAAAAAACAGCTGATGGCCGTGTTTTGTTTTTTACTGGCATTTGTTTTAAATAGAAATTTGCTTTCTATATAAAAATATAAATATAATTATTTTTTTTAATGTTTATAATTTAATCTTTTCAATGTGTATATTATTTTTATACATCACAAGGGATATGGAACAATA
This sequence comes from Aradus depressus, assembly GCA_963662175.1. NCBI lineage: Eukaryota > Metazoa > Arthropoda > Insecta > Hemiptera > Aradidae > Aradus > Aradus depressus. The sequence goes on along the minus strand of OY759224.1, from coordinate 35,550,749 downwards.
GTTGAAGGCCGGGCATGGGCCACAAATAACGACCATCCTCTTTTGTTCTCTCAAATGACAACCATTTTTATAAACATTATAAAGTAATTAAATACAAATTAAGCATATATTTCTTTGCTTTCAGTAATTTTTAATAGGTATTATATTATATTTTAAATTCTGTTATAGATTGAAATATTTGTGTCATAATTTATAAAACAATAGAGGAAAAAGTTATGAGCCGGGTCGGAGAACCCCCAGCCATCTTAACTCACTAATTACATTTTCTAATCTTCTGAAGATGTTTAGAGAATCTCACCAAAAAATATATATATGTAGCAACATAGATAGGTACATTGTATGCGCTTTTGATACAATCTGAGTATTCGTTTTTAGTTTCGCAGTAAAAATTAAAATAAAAAAAAAATCAGAAGTGTATTATCAACTACGAATAAGAACTGATGTGAATCATAAAAAAAAACTTGTTCTAGGAACTTTGAAAATAAGGAAACTGCTCAACGGACTGAAAAATGTTATATATTATTTTATTTTCATTTCAGTTTTAATCCATTTTTATTTTATTTTATTTGTTTACTATCATGAACCATTAAAGTATTACGTACGAGTATTACAGTAAAACCGCTCTGCAACGGACACAAGAATATTGTCCGTTGAGGAGGGTTTAGAAAAAAAAATAAAAAAAAAACTTCATTATATTTATGTTTGTACATAAACAAAAAGTTAAATTTGCTTTTGACGTTATAAAACTAACAAACTAACTTTGAAAACAAAACGACTTATATACATCGCAATACTGAAACCTATGTGGACTTACGGACTTGAACTCTGGGGTTCTGCCAAGGCTTCCAATCTCCAGCGCATCCGATCCTTTCAATCCAAAATCCTTCTTAAGATAGCCAATGCTCCTTACTACGTCTCCAGCAAAACTTTTCACACTGACCTTAACGTACCTTTCGTCACTGAAGTCGCTAAATCCTCTAGTCCGTGCCCTCCATTCTGGCACACTTCCCCAACGACGACTCAAGCGTCAATGGCCTAGGGACCTCCTTAGCAGCAGCAGTGACAGTGATTAGTTATAAATGAGAGAAAACCAGTGACTAGGGAGTTTCACCACTGGGTGATTTCTCCCCTCATGACATTTTGACATTGCCATTATCCCTTTATTAGCACATTTGCTTGTTGTATCTATTTGTATACAAGTGTAAATAGCTATTTGTAAAAAAAAAAATTTCAAATTTAAATTGTTCTGGTTGGTTTTTATAAAGAATCTAAAAACTTTTTATACAATTACGAAATATTCAAAACGTTCTCGAAATTTAAGATTGTTATACGTGGGGGTGGGCATTGTTTTTAAAGTATCCCCTTGCATGACAACAAATTTTTTCTTAAATTAAATTTGTGGAATTCGTTTGATAGTCATTTTTAAAGCTCGTCCAAAAACACTTAAATACTGTTATAAATATTATCTAGTCGCAATATGATTTTAGGTTGCTGCTAGCTATCAGACTTGGATAGGTTGCTGTTAGCTACAAGGCTTTAAAAGAACTCTCTAGAACTGCAGAAATATTTCCAGTTCATCAACTCTATCATATTCACCCTGCCTACATAAACACTTGCATATTCACCCAACCTACATAAACACTTGCATATTCATCCTGCCTACATAAACACTTGCATATTCACCCTACCCATAAACGCTTGCATATTCACCCCACGTACATAAACCTCTTGTCTCTGTACGGATTGCAAGTACGGGCGATCCTTCTCTACACTTGGAAGAAGAAGCTCCGAGAGCTCTTCAGGACCTCAGTATCAGTCCTCATGAAGTTCTTGATCATATATCAAATTTACAAGAAATTTTTTATTGCTGTAAAGTAAAACTCTTCCCACTGAAATTATTTTTTAAAAATTTTCTGAAAACTTCCCGATTTTAATTTTATTTAAGAGGGTGAAGCCTAATCATATACATTTTTTGAACCCATATGCAGACTTCCTGCGTACGTTCTTGGAACCCTTCATTGCGTGATCAGATCACACTTCCCTATAACTGGAGCTCATGGAGATTTGGTTCTTGGTTTGCTGGAGTCAGTCTTGTGTTTGGTTATTTTCTCGGGCTGCTCTTGCTCTTAAAAGCTCCCACTTTACAACATAGAAGAATGGGTTCTTAGATTTTATTTCTCTATCCCCGGTTACAGAACTGCCACTAGGTAATCCTCTCTGGCCACTTGCCTCGCACGCCCTGCCCTCTCTTCGACCACTCATTCCTCCTTACCCAACTATAAAACATAAATTCCCCAAATTTTTACGTTCCCTTAAGACATGACCACATGAACAAGTTGGCTTGGTTTTTTAGCGGATTTCTATACATAACAAATATGAAATACGGACAGACTACCAGCTTCGTTGATAATATCATATAATATATTATATAAAACAAATCCCAAAGTCTGCTGTCTGTTTCATTGTCCGGGCATCACACGCTGCTGTCTGTTTCATTGTCCGGGCATCACACGCTGCTGTCTGTTTGATTGTCCGGGCATCACACGCTGCTGTCTGTTTCATTGTCCGGGCATCACACGAAAATGGCTCAAGATGTATTCATGAAAATTACAGGAATGGGAAGATATATAATTGAAAACGAGGGGGCCGGTAGCTCAGTGGTATGCGTGCTTGCTTAATGAGCTCAAGATCATGGGTTCGAAACCCGACCGAGACCCTTAGTTTATTTTATCTGGGAGGTAAAATAAACTTAGGCACGCCGTCCTTCGGATGGGACGTTAAGCGATGGTCCCGAGCCTGTACGATGTCAGGTGCTCGTTGCTGGATGCTTTTTTATAAGTTGAATAATAGTTTTTTCTTCTTGTTCAAAAATGTTCTATTTCACAACTGGTTTTGCATTTTTTGCAACATGAGGTTGCATTTTTATATCTTTCTTCAACCTGATGATGCAGAAAACACGAAACCGGTTGTGAAGTAAACCATCTTTAAGCAGAAAGACAATCATTATTACTCAGCTTATGAACCATTTCCTTATTTTTGAACATTAACTGAGATACAAAGGAGCCAACTTACATCATGACCTACAAAAAAAATCCTATTTCTTTCGCGCGTTCTTCACGTTTCCTAAATAAATTAAGAGCTAAATTGAAAAAATACAATATACAATCGAAAGTTTAATTAAATTCCCCAAAAGTCTCTTTTATCTTGTCAACTTGTTGATTTTTTTCATTTAGTGTATAATATTTTTTTACTGTCATTGCTATGGCGCGTGGTCACTTTTTTCATTAATAATAAGCAACATCTACAGTAATGAGTCTTACCGGAAAAACAAGCTTGAATTTCCGTATTAAAGCGAAAATGCTTTGAGGAGGCGGTGGAGCTGACGAGCCGGTCCATCAAGTGAAGTTAGTTTCGTTCGTTGTTGTCAAGTTAATTCTTGTTGTGTTCTTCCTCACAGATAAAAATTGTCTATTTAATTTTGAAAAAAAAAATATATATGTACCTATATAATACATGAACATACGTTTTACGAAGCAGCTGAAAAAATGGAACGTACCTAGCAGGGAAAGAAACGACGAAGTTACAATTATAAAGTACAACGACAATTACTCTAATATATATATATATATATATATATATATAAATATAAAATTGATTACTTCAAAAGAAGTAATTATAAATTCATGTATTATTTCGTTTATATAGACTTGCTTTCATTATATTTAACTAAACTCATGTATCTACCTACATATTGTTTTTGTATCTAAAATAAAAAAGTATTTACTAAATATTTATTGAAACCAAATCTTAATTTATTTTATTTATTATACATCCAATGTCGCAAGCAATATTATACATCCAATGTCGCAAGCAATATTATACATCCAATGTCGCAAGCAATATTATACATCCAATGTCGCAAGCAATATTATACATCCAATGTCGCAAGCAATATTATACATCCAATGTCGCAAGCAATATTATACATCCAATGTCGCAAGCAATATTATACATCCAATGTCGCAAGAATTATTATACATCCAATGTCGCAAGCAATATTTCAAACGTTTTATACATCCAATGTCGCAAGCAATATTTCAAACGTTTTATACATCCAATGTCGCAAGCAATATTTCAAACGTTTTATACATCCAATGTCGCAAGCAATATTTCAAACGTTTTATACAAAACATTTTTTAATGGTTCATGCTTCGGTTGGTCGTATTGGATCTTTCATTTTTTGAATGTTTCAAGTTCCTACCTCAAATCAGCAACCTCGAAAACCCAGTCAGTATAAAATTAGTAACATTCAAATTTCAACTTTTCAATATATAAATATATATTCAATAATAGCGTTTAAGAAAATTGAAATATTTATTTATTTATTTATTTACATATTCACAACGACAACATTTGTCACTAGTGATCGTGATGATGTGCTGTGGCAAGTGTGTCGCTGTACTGCTGAGGTACGTGACCGAAGAGGAGTCCAGGCTAGTCTTGGAGCAGGTTCCTCTGCCATGCCCGCTTTAGACGTCTTGGTGGATTTGTGGGGAGAGTGTTCGTGGATAATTGGAGAATAAGTGGATTGGCGTGATGATGGAGTTTGTCGTGAAAATTTTGATATCGTGTCTTGATAACAGAAGGTACAAATGGGATGTTGAGGTCATTATGTAATGTGAGGTTAGAAACGTAAAATGGGGCATTGGCAATGTGGCGTAGTATGATGGATTGTAATGACTGAAGGCGTTGTATGTTTGATTTTTTGGCTGATCCCCATATCTCGATTCCGTAAGTCCAGATGGGTTTTAGTATAGTGTTGTAAATGTGAAGTTTGTTTTCAAGCGATAATGTCGATCGTCGTCCGATGATTGATTTCAGTCGTCCAAATCGTCTTTTGAGGTCTGTGCGTTTCAGTCTGATATGAGTTGTCCAAGTTAAACGTCTGTCTAAATGAAGTCCTAGATATCGGACAGTGTCTGATGCAGGAATGGGCTGGTTGTTAATGTATACTGGTGGACAAGTGTTGTGTCTGAGAGTAAATGTTGTTTGCAGAGATTTGTCTCTATTAATTGTTAGTCTCCATTTGTTGGCCCAATCTGTTAGCTGGTGTAAATGTTCCTGTAAGTGTGAGCTTGCTTGTGTTGGGTCTGAGTGTGTTGAGAGAATGGCTGTGTCGTCTGCGTATGTAGCGAGTAGTGTGTTGTCGTGTTGTGGAATGTGTGCTGTGTAGATTGAGAAGAGTAGGGGACTGAGGGAACTTTCTTGGGGAACTCCAGCTTTGACCTCCAAAAAATGTGATGAGGAAGATCCCTCAGATACCCTAAAGTTTCTGTTTTCTAGGAATGACTTAAGTATTAAATAATATGTGTGAGGAAGGTGAGATTTAAGTGTGTAGAGCAGGCCTGGGTGCCAGACACGATCAAACGCTTTTTCAATGTCCAGAAATACGCCTGTGCAAAACTCTTTTCTTTCAAAGCTGGTGGCGATGTAATCGACCAAACGATGGCACTGGTGTATTGTCGAATGTCTTTGTCGAAAGCCAAATTGATGGTCTGGGAGAAGGTTGTCTTGTGCAGTGATGTAAGTTAGTCTGTCCAGTAGAAGTCTCTCTAGTGGTTTGGATATCACAGGAAGCAGGCTTATAGGACGGTATGACGAGGCCTGGTCTGGGGTTTTCCCTGGCTTAAGAATCATCCTGACTACTGATATCTTCCAGACAAGGGGATAGTAACATAGTCGTAGTACTGTGTTGTATAAATTCGTCAAGTAAATTAGTCCTTTTCTCGGTAGCTGTCGTAATATCTCAGCGGTTATCAGATCATGACCTGGAGATTTCCGTAAGGGGAGTTTTTTAATTGTCAGTTCAACTTCATTAGTACTGAATGCCTTTGGGGGGAGAGTTAGTTGGAGGGGGGTAGTAAGTGCTGTCAGTACTTGGTCTGTATGTTGGTCGTCTCCTATGTCCTCGTGGGGAGTGAATACTTTGGAAAGATAATCAGCGTAGAGGTCTGCCTTCTCCTGGTCTGACCTAGTCCAGGCCCCATCATTCCGCCGAAGGGGGTGTGATACCCGTGCATTGCCAAGAAGCCGTTTCGTCGCTGTCCAAAGTGAGTTATCTCGAGCCGCCAGAGTCGAGATATATGTCTCATGTCTGTCTTGTTTCAGTTTGGAAAGTTCTGTAGAGAGGGTTCGCCGGAGTTGATTGTATGTCTGTCTGTCGGAAGGGTACCTCGATCTTTGCCATCGAGACCTGGCCGCTCTTTTCTCTCTTATCATCTGCAGGATGTGTGGTGGGAGGGATATGTTGTTGTGTGAGCGTCTTGGTCTGGGTGGTCGGCACGATTTTGTCACAGCTTCTTGAATCCACAATGTGAAGCTACCTGCTGCGTCGTCAAGTTCGTCTTGTGTCCGTATGGTATTGTTTGAGTTTATTTTGTCGTCCAGTTCTTCTCTGAAACAGTCCCAGTTTATTGGTCCTGTTATTAATGATGGCCTCTGAGGCCGGGCCAGGGGTTTGGAGGCTAATTCAAGTAAAACTGGGGAGTGGTCTGATGATAAGTCGTCTAAGGCAGTCACGTAAGTATGAGATGCGTTTATATGGGATGTAATAAAATAGTCGAGTAAGTCAGGGGATTTAGCGATGGATGTGGGCCAATAAGTGGGTTGTCTTGGGGCTATGATGTCGTAACTGGAAGAATTTAGTAGTCCAAGTAGTCGCCGTCCTCTAGTGTTGGTCGTGCGACACCCAAAATGCACATGTTTGGCGTTCAGATCGCCACCAGCTATGAATCGTGGACCCAGGCCATGGAGGAATGTGGTCATGTCGTGTTGTGTCAGTGCCTTGTTGGGTGCGCTGTAAGCTGAACAGATGGTTAATGGGTTGGAGTTGCAATTAATAGAGACGGCTGTGTATTGAAGTGACATGGTAGGTGTTTGTGGTATGACGGTGTGCTGGATGCTGTTATGTATGAGGATGAGACTGCCGCCATGTGCTGTTCCGTCAGGATGGTCTGTTCTGTATGTTACGTAGTCCGTGATGTGAAAGTGTAGTTTGGAAGTTAAGTGTGTCTCAGTAATTAGTGCTATGTGAGTTCGTTTGTCATTTAGAAGTATTTCCAGTTCGTTTTTATGGGAGATCAGCCCATTGGCATTCCATAGTAGGAGTGTTAGCTTGTTGTTTGTGTGTGTTGTGTGAATCATTTTGATAGTTTTGGAATGAGCTCTGAAACAAGTGTTGTGAGGAGGGTGATGAGGGGTGTGATGACAGATTTGAAATCAGTGAGAAATGAGGTGAGCGTGTTGGCGATGTCGATACTACCTGAAGCAGGCATGGGAGGGGGGACCGTCTCCGAGGAGGCCGCATCTCTGTAGCTCCTCTCCGGCCGGACCCCAGCAGTAGGGGCGGCTGGTATCGTGGCTGGGTAGTCAATCTGGCTGATTGGTGGCGGCCTTCGGACGGCTTCTTCCTGGCTGCTTCTCCTGTTTTTCAGCTGTTGGTAAACCACGCAGCCGCGGTAGCTGGCTGGGTGCGGGCCTCCACAGAGGGCGCAAGTCGCTGGTGTGTCTCTCGTTTTCTGGCAGTCCTTTGTAAAATGGTTCTGACCACATTTTACGCACTTGGGTGGATGGTTGCAGTAACCCCTTGTGTGAAGGAGCTCCTGGCAGCGGTGACATTGAGGAATGTCTCCTCGCTGTCGTGGCTCTTCTACCGTTATTTTCTGGCAAGCCAGAAATTGTAACTTGAAAATGTTCTTATTATTTTCCCTAGGATCTAAATCCACAAAAAAATAAGGGAAGTGGATTTTTAGTTTTCCTATTAAGAGCATTGGTGACGCTCCTAACACCGTAGCCTTGTTTCAGAAGGTCCTCTTTAATTTCGTCGACGTCGGTAGTTGGGTGTAGTTGTTTCAGAACGACCCGAAATGACTTTTCAGTTTGAAGCTGATAAGTATGAAAGTCGGCGTCTCGCATTTGTAGATATTTTATTGTTTTTCGGTAACCTTCAGAACTATTGGTCGCTATGGATGTTTTCTCAGCCTTTGTTTCCAGTGTGAATGCGTCCTTTCCAATGAGTGCTACTAGGTCTTCTTTTAGTCTTCTGATGTCATTCAGGTTACGCGTATAAATTTTCGGGGGCTTTTTAAATATTTTTTCCACTGTGGGCTCCTCATCCATTTTTTGAGTATTATTTGTATCCTTATTGTCTATTACGAATTTGGTGAGAGGCTGAAATGGATTGGGAGTGATGAAATTTGGAATGACAATGCTCTCGTGACTTTTGAAAAATTTTTCAGGTATGGGTGGTGAATGGGATGAGGATGGTTTCGATTTTCCGTGGGCTCGAGTGGGTGCGGGGCTGGGTGATGGTTGAGGAGTGGTCATATTGGCTGGCTTATCTTCCGTCTTCAAGTTCCTTTGGGAACCCGCGGGGCAGCAACAATAGTCCGGGTAATATTTAACGAAAAAAAACAATAAAACTGATAACACTACTTATAAATAAGCGTTAATAAACTGAAAAAGAATAATTAAAATGCAAAAGAAAAACATAAAAACTAAAATCTCAAAAGTTAACCTTAAATAGTAATGTTCACTCTAAGGAGAAATATAAACAGTGCAATAACACTGGTATATTTTATATTCAATAATAATACATTAAGACGACACCAGGTGGCAGGTAATGAGATGGACCACAACGTCACCCTCTATATTAGTTGATGTAGAGCTACTGTAAAGATTTGACCCTGTTCAATATTTACCAAGATTAGTTAGATGAGGGTTGGAAAAAGTTTCGAACGGATTACTTGTTTGTTTTTTTCGCATTAGACTCTGACTTGGACAGAATAAGTGATTTCATTTCGATTGTAAAAAAAAAGTATGTGATATAACAATGACATAATGATGTGACGTTATTTAACATAGGACTATACTGATCTAAATCATTAGACCAAAAGAAAGATTTAAGTTCTCTACGCAAAATTATATTTTTCACCATTAATATTATTATTTTAACATCGTTTAGTTTTCTGTACGAATTATTAAATAATCTTCAATATTCTTCCATTCTTTAAAAAATCACTTGCTTAAGCCATCATAATTATACGTTCTACGGTCACGTCTCAGACGTTGTAACAATAACATTTAAAATAATATGTTAGCGTTCTAGGGTTAATAAATAATCCGCACTATGGTGAATTACACTTCATTCAATATTCTCCAGTAATAAATGACCCGGCGATAAGTTTCAAAATGAAAATTGTTAAAAGCTTAATGTAAGGAGGAAAACACACAACGGTTCCTAACAAAAGTAAACAAACCAGTTGTAGACAAAAACAAACGACTGTACGCACCATTTGGAAGGTAATTCTCAGTACAACAGTAAAAGTGGCTTAAGTAAACACAGAAAGCAACTGTTTACATGTTAACTCACTAACATTACTAACTTCTCAACTTATTATGTTCTTTCCAGGTATGTAATATATACCGGGAAAGAAGAGAATAAGTTCATGCTTTTATAAAAACTATATATATAGTTTTTTTAAAAGCATGAAATACGTATTTCATGAAGGGTGGTGTGTTTAATAAGGACCTCGAATGCTCCCTGGAAGTCTATAAGGGAAGAAATATTCTAAAACAATATTTTACGAAATACTAAAATAACTGAAGACAGGTCTAACTAGCGTTGTTTTAAATGAATGTTGATAAAGTCAAAACTCAGTAAATCGATTATTACAAAATTAATATTAGGTTACGTTCGAAAAGCGAATATTATAATCGGATCTTGTTCCGGACCATTCTTGGTTACAAAGAACACATGAAATAACCAACAGAAAAAAATAAATGATTCAGTTCGTAACAATATTCACGAAACTTTCAGGGTTAACTGAAGGAATAAATTAGAATATAGGCTACATGGCGGCCAACAATTTAAATGTCGTTAATGGGGGAAGAACCCAACTTATCATTTCAAAGCACAGGATGAGATCAAAAATATATGTCTTTTTGGATCCGGGGAACTGAGGAACTCCGTTTTTGTTTACAAATCGAAGACTTCGAAGTATAGATTTTTTTTTACGTGTAACGTCTTTCATTGCGGTCAGTAAATGGTTGCTTGCTAAAACCGTGTGTAACGGAAACATGTAACAAAAATTCGCCTGATTATGATTTTGTATTTCCTTCCTCAAGAAAATACAATGATATATTTTTTTGTTCAAAATGGTCTATACAATGGAGAAGACGAGAACAATCTATGACCGTTTCGTCAAGTGCTTAATTTGAAAAGAAATACCCATAACTTTTAAATGGTCTTAAAGCTCGAACTGAGTGACCTAGATTTTTTTCTAGATGAAAGTTGACTCCTCTGATGGGTGCCAACCATGCACCAAGATGGGGAAAAAATGAAAAATCATCAAGTCAGTTCTATGATTTGTTGATTTGGAGTGTCCATTCTTAATGCAAGTAACTCTGAGAAGTTCGTAAAAATGTTGAGCATTAAATGTCCTCCCCCTTTTTTTTTTTAAATCTTAAAGAATGACTTATAACCGGTCCGATTTGAGAGCGAACTTTTGCATTTACAACAAATTAATTTCAGCCATCAAAAGAGTTGAGACAATTCAGTTCAGTTCTGGAAGGGGGAAGTGCTGATTGCAATTAGGATCACATTAACATTAAATGACTGGTAGAAATGAGTAGGTCTATTTTGGAAATGTTACAATGATCCCTCGTTTTGGGGCACCATCTAATAAACTACCCCTATGAATCATATGAAAGTTATTGGTGAACCTTGAACTACCCCTTATTTAGGGTTGAAAGTGGTTGACAACTATGCATGATGTAGTTTTGTTTTATTTTTAATCTAATTTGTTGAATGGAACATACTCACAGTCTCTAGCCTGGTTTATTTTTAATCTAATTTGTTGAATGGAACATACTCACAGTCTCTAGCCTGGTTTATTTTTAATCTAATTTGTTGAATGGAACATACTCACAGTCTCTAGCCTGGTTTATTTTTAATCTAATTTGTTGAATGGAACATACTCACAGTCTCTAGCCTGGTTTATTTGAGAGTCGGTACTTGAGTAACCTTTATAGGATTCTAAGAAATATTGAAAAATCTCGAAACTTTTCCTTAGGGGTGATTCTGTTTATCCTGTTGTCCCTATAGTTATGAGGTTACCTGCCGTTGCCCAGATGTAACTTTACATTACATTACTTTACCTGAAGCTCATCACTTCTGATGACCGGACAAAGAACAAAAAGCTTATACACTGATGTTAGATCTTTCTGGTCTCCTTTGAAATGATATGAGACACTTTGTGGCTGTAAACTTTTAAACTGATTCTCACAAAAGGTGTTTCTCTTCTCAGACGGCAGACTTTATTCGTAAAGTCCAGGCTGCTTAGCTAATCATTTATATACAACTTTAAATTCTCTATTATTTACATTTCCAAAATAACGTGCTGTAAGGTACTGTTGTCATACCTTTCGGTGGAAACCGTCGTCACTGGCTGCTGGTCGAGTACTGTGGGCGAGCGCTTTCGTTGTGAAGACATCATCTTCAAGCCACTGTTAATGTGAGAGGGTTAAGATGATGTCTTCAAATCCAAAGCGTTCGCCCACATTACTCGACCAGACGACAGTTTCCACCGAAAGGTATGACAACAGTAATATATTTACTGGCGGAATTAACCCCTCTAACCCCATCTAACCCCTCTAACCTCATCTAACCCATCTAACCTCATCTAACCCCTCTAACCCCATCTAACCATCTTACCTATCTAACCAATTTAACCCCTTAGATTATGTACTGTAAGTTGTTTTGTTTTAAATATTTTAGTGTTTCTTTTCATGTTTCTAGAACATTTCTTCCCTTATAGACTTTCGAGGTAATTTTAATAACTGATCAATCACGATTCATGTGATTTTGCAGACTTTCTGAAAAGACTATACATATATTCCCAGATCACTGTTTCTATAGATTAGGTTAGTGTATGTTTGTTATTAGGTTAGTGTAAAGGTGTTTGTTATTAGGTTAGTGTATGTTTGTGAAGTAGGTACAGTTGTGTTTTCTCCTCAGAGTGATTTTTCGCGGAATTTCTTTTGGGTTTGCCGGTCACAAAATGTGTAGTGTCGGGAAATAGTGAGTAAGAAGTGCTCACTTTAGTGTGGATTATTTAGTCACAAATAGACTTAGCCACATTTAGAAGTTGGAGTCTGTGACAATAATAAAACTCAAAGTTACTCCCAAGCAACGGTGGATAATCTGCCAGTGTATCTCTATATAACTAGAATTACCTAGCGGAAATATAAAAATAGTGGTGGGCGAAATGTGCCCTGTTCAATCAATTTGGGGAAGTTGACATAGTGGGTGAAGTGACGTCACTATAGGACATGTTGACCGTATCGTATCAGATAGGCCCCCCACCCACCTCAAACACAAGCCTAAATAACAAAATGATAATCTTTCTGAGATTAACTTGATTGATTATGTCCAAAATATAGTTTGTCACTCCTTAACTCCAACGGATACAATGTCATCAAATCTGTGATCACGGTGTGAAAAGTGTCTGATAAAAAAAAAAAAAAATTAAAATATTTATTTTTATTTTGCACCTATATAACATATTAGAATGTATTACTAAGATATCTCATAAATGAGCTGTGCCTCTGTTCGTCTGAGCACCCCGCGAAGACGGCTCGGAGTGTCTTCTGAGGTGGGCGCTCAGATGAGAATGGTTGTTTCGTCTGGAAACGTGGTGATGTGAGTATCATATATGGCTGACCTATCTGCACTGTCTACAATTTATTGTGTATGGGAATAAAACTAAAACAGAACCACATTTAGTACATACTACATTTAGTATTTAATATAATTCATAAATTTATGAAACCTCTCAAATATTCTTATTTCGCCAATGTTGTGATGAATAGCAGACAAAATTTTGAAAAATAAATAAAAACAATCTCTTTTTTATCGTTCTTTGAATTAACAACTTATAGGACATCGCCAAAGAAGTATTATATGGATGTTAATGTCCTTAAACGTCAAAACAAACCCAATGAGTTAAGGTAAAAAGCGGTGAGCAGTGGTATGGAACCCACCACCTGTATCTCGCATGTCACATTTTTTCAAAATTTGTTATTAGAAATTAGCTGCTAAAAATGTACATTTTCTAAATTTTATTAGAAAAAGAAAAATATACTGTAAAATAAGGAGAAAGGAAAAGAAAAGTCTCGGAGGCGACGAAGAATTAAGTGAGCCAAGACCGGTCCGGTTCCCCTTCTCCATTCTTTCTCTATAATTTATTATTTCAATATTATTTTTGGCAAACAAAAGCCACACAGCTAGACTTTAAAGCATACATAAAGTTTTACTGAGCACACAAGAGAAAAATAATCGAAAATGTGGACTCTATTGCCAACTAACCACATAACAGAAATGGTACTGGGACAGCTAAGGTCTTAAAGCCAAGGCGAAGGAGGAGTTGCTTTCAGTTTAATAGAATAGTGAAGTTGGGGAAAGTAGCTGAGATGTCTTGGATAGGAGTGTAGTTGTGGATAGTTGCAGTGCAGTCTACTGGAGACATCAGCAACTACACACATATATGCTTTTCTAGAGTTATCTCAATTATAGATAAACCCAATTTATCTCAAAAATAAATATAAAGAGGAAATTTGTACGTGTAAAAACTAAAAAAAAGTATATATATAGTCGTTGGAGAATCATTGGCAGTCTTCCCTATCTCGAATATTTATTAAGAAAAGTATGTTTTAGCTCTAAACACTTCCTTTGACCTGATCGGGTGACTTATTAATAATAATAGTAAATTTAATTCCGTTAAACCAATACATGGTAATAGAATACGTCAAAAGAATTTATACATTAAGATAACTAGATATTAAGTTTTTTCTTAGGGGTCATTCATAAATTACGTTAGGCATTTAGGGGGGGGGGGGGGTTTATAAGCTCAATATTACTAATTCTTACTATAGGGGAGGGGGGTAAAGAATTTGATCTTATGTAAGTTTTTAAATTTAAAATCTACTACTTTCGCGCTAAGAAATGGCGCTATTGGATAGCGCCATCTGTACTTAGTTCTCAAATTCAGTTATTGAATCCTACAGACTAGGGATTTCCCTATTGCTTGAATTTTGAAAAATAATTGTCATTTTAGTATCATTTATTTATTATACCTGACATGTCTGGATATTTACATCCACTATTATTTAAAGTTTGGGTACAAGCTGCTCAAACTGTCTTTTATTTTATCAATACAATCATTTCTTACGAAAATTTCTTATCAATGGGGGAGGGGGGGGGGGGGGAGGGTCAAATTAGCTTTAAAAAAGCCTTATGTAATTTATGAATGGCCCCTTATAGGATTCTAACATTTTTGAAGTGATGAAGATGAGAACTAATGGATTTGTGAATCGACCGACAAACAGTATATCGATATATTCATACTATCGGGAGTTACCTTTTATACAAACCTGAAGAGGAGGTGGCCACGTCATCTTCTCTCCGAAGGTAATGAGTGACACGAATAAAACTTTCGGGAGTGTCAATGCCGACAATCTTCTCTCCGAAGGTAATGAGTGACACGAATAAAACTTTCGGGAGTGTCAGTGCCGACAATCTTCTCTCCGAAGGTAATGAGTGACACGAATAAAACTTTCGGGAGTGTCAGTGCCGACAATCTTCTCTCCGAAGGTAATGAGTGACACGAATAAAACTTTCGGGAGTGTCAGTGCCGACAATCTTCTCTCCGAAGGTAATGAGTGACACGAATAAAACTTTCGGGAGTGTCAGTGCCGACAATCTTCTCTCCGAAGGTAATGAGTGACACGAATAAAACTTTCGGGAGTGTCAATGCCGACAATCTTCTCTCCGAAGGTAATGAGTGACACGAATAAAACTTTCGGGAGTGTCAGTGCCGACAATCTTCTCTCCGAAGGTAATGAGTGACACGAATAAAACTTTCGGGAGTGTCAGTGCCGACAATCTTCTCTCCGAAGGTAATGAGTGACACGAATAAAACTTTCGGGAGTGTCAGTGCCGACAATCTTCTCTCCGAAGGTAATGAGTGACACGAATAAAACTTTCGGGAGTGTCAATGCCGACAATCTTCTCTCCGAAGGTAATGAGTGACACGAATAAAACTTTCGGGAGTGTCAGTGCCGACAATCTTCTCTCCGAAGGTAATGAGTGACACGAATAAAACTTTCGGGAGTGTCAATGCCGACAATCTTCTCTCCGAAGGTAATGAGTGACACGAATAAAACTTTCGGGAGTGTCAGTGCCGACAATCTTCTCTCCGAAGGTAATGAGTGACACGAATAAAACTTTCGGGAGTGTCAGTGCCGACAATCTTCTCTCCGAAGGTAATGAGTGACACGAATAAAACTTTCGGGAGTATCAGTGCCGACAATCTTCTCTCCGAAGGTAATGAGTGACACGAATAAAACTTTCGGGAGTGTCAGTGCCGACAATCTTCTCTCCGAAGGTAATGAGTGACACGAATAAAACTTTCGTGAGTGTCAGTGCCGACAATCTTCTCTCCGAAGGTAATGAGTGACACGAATAAAACTTTCGGGAGTGTCAATGCCGACAATCTTCTCTCCGAAGGTAATGAGTGACACGAATAAAACTTTCGGGAGTGTCAGTGCCGACAATCTTCTCTCCGAAGGTAATGAGTGACACGAATAAAACTTTCGGGAGTGTCAATGCCGACAATCTTCTCTCCGAAGGTAATGAGTGACACGAATAAAACTTTCGGGAGTGTCAGTGCCGACAATCTTCTCTCCGAAGGTAATGAGTGACACGAATAAAACTTTCGGGAGTGTCAGTGCCGACAATCTTCTCTCCGAAGGTAATGAGTGACACGAATAAAACTTTCGGGAGTGTCAGTGCCGACAATCTTCTCTCCGAAGGTAATGAGTGACACGAATAAAACTTTCGGGAGTGTCAATGCCGACAATCTTCTCTCCGAAGGTAATGAGTGACACGAATAAAACTTTCGGGAGTGTCAGTGCCGACAATCTTCTCTCCGAAGGTAATGAGTGACACGAATAAAACTTTCGGGAGTGTCAATGCCGACAATCTTCTCTCCGAAGGTAATGAGTGACACGAATAAAACTTTCGGGAGTGTCAGTGCCGACAATCTTCTCTCCGAAGGTAATGAGTGACACGAATAAAACTTTCGGGAGTGTCAGTGCCGACAATCTTCTCTCCGAAGGTAATGAGTGACACGAATAAAACTTTCGGGAGTGTCAATGCCGACAATCTTCTCTCCGAAGGTAATGAGTGACACGAATAAAACTTTCGGGAGTGTCAGTGCCGACAATCTTCTCTCCGAAGGTAATGAGTGACACGAATAAAACTTTCGAGAGTGTCAATGCCGACAATCTTCTCTCCGAAGGTAATGAGTGACACGAATAAAACTTTCGGGAGTGTCAATGCCGACAATCTTCTCTCCGAAGGTAATGAGTGACACGAATAAAACTTTCGGGAGTGTCAGTGCCGACAATCTTCTCTCCGAAGGTAATGAGTGACACGAATAAAACTTTCGGGAGTGTCAGTGCCGACAATCTTCTCTCCGAAGGTAATGAGTGACACGAATAAAACTTTCGGGAGTGTCAGTGCCGACAATCTTCTCTCCGAAGGTAATGAGTGACACGAATAAAACTTTCGGGAGTGTCAGTGCCGACAATCTTCTCTCCGAAGGTAATGAGTGACACGAATAAAACTTTCGGGAGTGTCAGTGCCGACAATCTTCTCTCCGAAGGTAATGAGTGACACGAATAAAACTTTCGGGAGTGTCAGTGCCGACAATCTTCTTCTATCATTTTTATTTTTTTAATTTTTCATTTAATTACTTTGTCATTATTATTTATTTTTTTGTAGTTGTGATCATATGCAGAGAGCTCGTCTTCATGGCCTTTGGTGCAATGTGCAGGCTACTACCTGATTCACGTTATAACATTCGCAGTTAGGAAAGTCCCAAGGATTACTATAATTAAGTTCATTGCTCGCAGGACAATTAGATGGAAAATACCAGATTCATATCTCGGATTGCCAATATAATACTGACGTTTGCCACTAGGTCATACTCGTATATCCTAGTAACGGGGGGTAGCCAGGGGGGGGGGGGGCACGTGCCCCCCCCTGACCAGAGCAAAAAACCAAGATAAAAATTAAATAAACTAAAAATATAGTTTTTATTGAAAATGGATTGCTTTCAAGTTACCAATAGGATCTTCAAATTTCCTGTGCGTCTGATTCCTAAATCAGCAATCAGCTGTTACATAAATGTACATGTACAAAACAAGTCATATTACATTTATTTAAATAAACATGAATTCAATCATTTCATTTCCTCGCCCAAAATCGTCATTTATGTTATACTTTATTCTCTTAAAGCTGATTTTACATGCGCAGTAAAAATGCAAAGAGCAGCAGCAGCAAATGCACGCTATTGGATGTGTCATTTAATTCTAAAAGCACAGAAAACACAGCGTGCATTTCCTGCTGCTGCGCTTTGCATTTTTGCTGCTCATGTAAAGTCAACTTAAGTATTACAGTCAGTGGTTACCTCAGGGGGAGCTTCTAGAGGTCCGAGTCTCCCAAATTAATAACAAAAAGTCTGCAACTCTAACCACGGAAACTGCGGGCTGTGTCCCCGGGTGTCTATACCCCCCACCCTCGTAGCCTAACTTTGCCCCCCCCCCTGCTCAAAATCCTGGCTACGCCCCTGCCTAGTAGAGATTTTGGATACATATTCCTTTGAATTAAAACAAGAAACATTTTTTCTTCACAAGACATACACAAAACACAACGTTTTTCAATTTGTTGAGGAACTATTTATAAGGATTACAGAATAGCAACATATATCACATATATTTCGCCTTGTTATACTTTGTATGCTGCTTGAAGTTGGCTTACACAATTTCAAATGTCAATTTTTGACACTAAGTGTGCAGAACTTTTTTTAATATGTATAATATGAACTATTTAACAATTTGTAATGATTACGGAATAGCAAATGTTTTGTCGTTCTGTGACACTTTGTATTCTGCAAGTTGACATACCAAATGTCGGCTGTAGGCATTCATTTTGTGGAACTTTTTTTAATATTTATAGAAACTATGGAACTATTTGAGTGGAGTATAGGAACTCTCTGTAAGCTGACCTGAAACCTGCATTTTGATATAATTATATTTATTCAAGTCTACTTTCTTTCCAGATAAATATCCTATAAATCGAATGAAATCTGTCTCCTCAAGTTATCCAATGTGAACCAGCTCGTAATGTTTTCATATTCTTTTATGTATTTTCATTTCTTATAAAAGCTTTGAAACTTTAAGAGGTACTAAAATGTTAAATTGCAGAAATATTGTACAAGTATCACTTGAAATAGTTCTGAAACTGAACAAATTTCATAAAACAATATTGTTATATTTATTCTCCCAACGAAGCGATGTTTTCTTCCTCAGCCATTCGAAGTATAGAGAAAGTTAGGTAATCGGTCAACAATTTGATCTTTTTCAACCTCCAGATTCCAAATATTTTTTTTCTCTCTTTTTTGTCTTTGTCATTCTATATTTTTCTTATATTTTTTGTTCATTTTACACATTTATATATTTTTATCATCCATTTATTTATTTTTTATCTTTTATTTTATTTTGACTATCTTTCTCTTTCTTCTTTCTCCTCACACTTTTCTCTCTAGCCTCTACTTTCTAAAATTAATTTTATTTCAAACCTTGGCTGGGCATCCTTTCTTCTCTTTTATAATCAACCATCATAGTATTATGCTTGGTCGATTTATATTATCAATTTTATTTTTTTTCTAAGTTAGGTATATAGATTTTCTTTTTTTCTCTTTTATTTATATTCTTTTATTTATATAGATACTTTTATTTATTTATTTTTCATCAATGAAGTTGTTAATTTTATGTTTTTTCTGTTAATCTTTTGTTTATATATTTTTTTAATTGTATATTTTTTCTCCAATGTAGCACTAATTTTTATTTACCTATCTTTTCATTTCTTTATGCTGATACTTTATTTCATTGTTCCTGTTCTTTACTCTATATGTATTTATTCTTAGGGGACCTCGGTCCCAGAATAATAAAATTTCTTTTCATTTACAAATATCAAAACAAAATATTCTGTTTGTCTTTGCCTCTGTGTCTGTGTGTGTGAACACGAAAACTCCAATAAAATTAATGTATCGTTATTAAACTTTATAGGTGAAGCCCTAACCCTCTAACAACGACACAAAAAAAAGAAGGGGGGATTGAGGGGAGGCTTAACATAAAAACTCTAATAATTGCCGATATAATGAATATATCGACAAGAAATTTTGTGTGTGTCTAAACTCCATAAGGACAACGGCTATTGAGTTTTAACCCGACGACGGCAAGACATGATTCACCGACTTTTTATCTTTTTTTTACAACTTCATTTAATATAACCTACAATTCCGCACCCAAAAGAGCTGAAATTTTCCACATTATTCCCACCAGCTATTGACATTCTATCTATTTAACTTTGATGCATATCGGATGCTTACAAACACACCAACTTGTCCTATTTTATAGACCGTTTACCTGAATTAGTAGAAAACTGTCATTAATAAGAAAACTTTCTTGTAAAGCCTGGGCCGCGCCATCTCTCTGACCGACCATTGGCTCGCCAACTTCTCATTCTCTTCTTTTTCAAGGTTGTCCTTATTTTTTCTCCCTTCTGGCTCTAGTAGAGCACTTTCCTCGACACTCTTTGCTCGGGACCTTCTTATCCTTCTCAGCCTTCCCCGCTTGGGACACAAGCTGGGGAATCTTCGTTCTGCATTATCCGCCTCACAGGACCCATAATCCACGTTCCCAGTCATTGAGGGCGCGTTCATTGCCTTTCTCAGGATCCACGTCTCACTGACATATGGCTGGTGACTTGTCTGATGATTGTCCTCTGGAGAAGCTTGAACATCCTTGGCAGAGTTCAATAACTCAGGGCTTTCTGTACAGCGAAGAAACTCGTGCTAATTGTAGGTATTCCTGCTTTGATTTATTCATTTGTATAACATAGATATTTGAAGGATTCCAGCTATAAAACAGAGCTCCTCAAGCCGAACATTATCCGAGGTCTTCATGTACTAGATCTTCTCTTCGTTCATCCGAAGCCCAAACTTCTCCGCTGCTCCTATTAATTCTTCTAAAATCCTATAGGAGCTGCCTTTGTTCTGGCAGTGATTAAGGCGTGATTATGTACCATTTGGTAGGTGAGCCATTTGAAAATAGTCTTGTTTAGGATAATGGTATCACCGAGCAACGCTGGGTTCCTCAGCTATTTCTTTATTGGTAGATGGCTCTCGTG
The DNA here is from genome assembly GCA_963662175.1 of Aradus depressus. Lineage (NCBI taxonomy): Eukaryota > Metazoa > Arthropoda > Insecta > Hemiptera > Aradidae > Aradus > Aradus depressus. The sequence goes on along the minus strand of OY759224.1, from coordinate 35,530,375 downwards.
ATATATTTACTAGACCCAGGTTTCAGTAGAGAATACAATTTAAGAAATAATAATTGAATCACGGAAGTGCATTATTTAATTAAAACGCCAGTCAAAATTTAATTATAAAATATTTTTGAAAGGGGGGTAGGTAGAGAGAGAGAGAGAGAGAGAGAGTGGGGGGGGAGAGAGAGAGTGGGGTTTGTTGAGGTAGGTTAGAGGTGAACACTTGACCTGACTCAACAGAGAGCCTAGTGAGGGGGGGAACTGCAATCTGAAACAGTGGCTATTGGCCAGACATTACCTACCCCACCCCTCCCCACCATGCCAATTACTGGATCCACCGCACCGCTAGGCAATTTCAACCTCCCCGATTTTAATTAAAGTAGGCCTCCACCAGCCTACAGTCGGCCTATACCCACCCTCACTGGGCCTATACCAGACCTGCACCCCTTTAATACCCAGACCTATAAACCTCTAAATCAGATCTCGTTACACTAAATGTTTTAAAACTTTAAAATTCTTCCAGTTATAACTGTTCTTCATGCTATTAGTTTTTTTTTTCTTTCGTTATTTACCGTCAAATCCATCGATCACTGACCTCGCCCAACTTATAATAAAAAGTATTAACAACTTTCTAATTGGAAATTAATTTCATCCAACTACTTATTAATTACTTTTCACGAAGTACAGAACTTTTCCACGAACTTCTCACTACATTATTAACAATTTGCAACAGATAATATGAGTTTACCCATTTTCTTTTTGATACGAATAGAAGAATCTACCAACCGTAATATTTGAGAAAATTGTTTTTAAATTTTAAATCTGGCCTTGAAGCTCATCTCCTTTTTACTATTATGTAATTTCAGTTTAATTTTTACTCTTCATTATGTTCCTCCTATTTGTCTATTTCCATGATTATTAAAGTTTATGTTTAGTAATGTAATCATATTTAATTGTAATTTGTATTAGTGTATGTTCATGTTTATGATTAACAATATTTAATTTTAATGTTTAGTAATGTATTCATAGTAAGTCTGGTTAAATGTTTAACTTGTTACAATTTCTAGTTTATCAACACAGTAATTTTGTTTAATTGTGATTCTAATCTTGATTCCCCCCATGTTTGTAGGCCCTGATGATATAAAATATATCGAAACGTTGGCGTTTGAACAGTGTTGCCTGTTTTCTTCCATCTTTGACTGACCCTCAATACTCCTACAATTATGTAATGTGTCAAAAATTCGATGCAGAGTTTTCATCGGCAAAACATTTCATGTTTTTCGAACCCCAGAATTCAAAAACCAAATGTCTTTCTGTGGGTGTGATATCTCTCGTTTTAATTCACGGGTGAATTCAGAAGATCATGAGTAAAGCAGCAATCTCATTCCAGTAAAATTAGGATTTAAAGAGAGAACAAGAAATTATTGTTATTATTATTGTTAGGAATTATTACTGCTGGAGAAATACTCTGGGAGTGATCCACGGACTTATTTTATTTATAGCTACCGTAATCTGTAATCCAGGTGAAACTCGTTGATTGTCCTTCCAAACGATCTGTCTCGAGGGTGGATAGGAGGCGTACTGTAACAGAAATAGGCATACCCTCCTCTCTCCGTCTGTGTGTCCGAACGGTCCCTGGCCGACTTGCAGACAGCTCCTAATCGTCCTTCTTTCCACGGTTTATTGCATTTGTCCACAAAACTTCGACTTCAGTTGCTATCTTTCTCTTTCCGACTCTCCCCCTCCTCTCGCTTTGTTTTTCAATAACACAACTTTTTATCTAACCGTTTTTCCTGCCAACCTTTTCTATCCTTCAATTCCTATAAATATAAACATATTAATTCATAGATCCAGTGTGTCTTTGCTCTAATTTCACCTACTGATTATCTTGTATATATTTAGGAAGCCTTGATAATATTTCCCGCCATATCGTTTGAACGGTCCCCCTGAGGGCCCCCTGATATAATATGTTTTTTGTTCCAATGTATACACAAGTAATTGAGGAGGATATCCAATTGTAGAGGGTGCGGTCCAATTAACCCAATCAAATTTCAATAAACGGGTTTAAAAAAAAAAGTGAAATGATGGCTGTTTGCATTACTTCTGCTCTCTGGAGATCTAAACTGAACTGCGAAAATCCAAAAGTCATTGTAGGCTTTTGAAGATTCAGAAATCATTGTCACCATGTACAACTTGTAGAAAACTTGGACCCCCAAATAACTGCCGATACAATGAATGTATCAAGAAGAAATTTCATATTTAAATTCAATCCCCCATGAGGGCAGCAACCATTAATTTCTAGCGAGAGAATTCAAGAGAATAGAGGGATCAGAGAAGGTGGACTCGACGTAATAAATGTATCGATACATTTAGTATCGCATATATAAGTTAACTATTATTTTGATCCAAAATGGTTAAAGTACATTGCCGGTAGGTATATCACCGTTGACTTTTTATGACCCAAACTATGCACAATTTTAGTTTCTTTCTCTTCTTTTTTCCCCGTTTTTGTGTTGAGGGTAATTTTTAATATCGGTTTAGAAGAGTATAATGCATCTGAAGCCGTCTGTGTATTATAGATATATGGAGGTTCCATGTCAGTATTACGGATATATGGAGGTTCCATCTCAGCATTACGGATATATGGAGGTTCCATGCCAGTATTACAGATAAATGGAGGTTCCATCTCAGTATTACGGATATATGAAGGTTCCATCTCAGTATTACAGATATATTGAGGTTCCATGTCAGTATTACGGATATGTGGAGGTTCCATGTCAGTATTCTCACCCATTTCTAACTGGAAATTTTGAATCATTTTATTTTCCTTATTCACTTTTAAAAGAATTAAATTGAAACATTTAAAAGTAACCCAATACTCGAAATTAGATTTGTTCCAAGGTGGAATCCACTCAGCCCAATTAAACTAGAAAATGGAAAAAGAACAAAAAGTCCAGATAGCTGCGGACTCATCTCAACATCAATTAACCTTGTCTCTAGTTTTATTAACTCTGTATAATTGCCTTCCTCTTTTTTTTCTCTCTCTTTGCCAAAACGTTTTCTCTCCGAGTAATTTTTTTTTGTACTTAATTAATGTCAAAATGAGAAGACAAATAGGTCATTGTCAACTTGCTCAAACATTGCCCAAAAACATTACGGGTTCATCTTCAGCAATGTCTATAAATTGTTGATGATTTAAAAAAAAAAAGAAATTAAGAGTTGAGGGAATTTCTTATTCTAATATTCAGTTAAATCAAGGAACGGAGAAAAAGGGTTTATTGGGAGAGCGGTAGCTTCTTGATAATAAATAATTCGAACTGGGGAAGGAATTTGCCCATGATTTACCACCGACTTTCTTTGCCTTACTTTTTTTCCTTATATTATATATTAGGTTAACTTAAATGAAATAAAACATAAGTTTATTTATGGTATTGTCTACTTTCACATAATATATTTACATGGGAGTACTTTCGGTATTTCAACCATCCTCAGCCAAAAGCTTAAGAGTTAAGACTCTCTTCGCAAGCTTCAAGCTTTTGGCTGAGGATGGTAGAAATACCGAAAGTACTCCCATGTATATCTATTATGTGAAATTAGACAATACCATAAATAAACTTATGTTTTATTTCATTTAAGTTCATTTGAATTATTTCACAATATATCTGCAAAATGTCAGTTTTCATATATTAGGTTGTTTTAAACTATTGCCTATGGCCTTTTTTTATTGCAGAATGTCTTTTGTATTTTCAGTCTGATTTTAGATCGAGTGGTTAAATGGGTTTCCGAAATGAGTACAACTTTTTCGAAATTACATCATTTCGGCAATGATATGTCATTAGGATTCCACAGAAGGATTGTGCGTTAGTTTGGGAACGAAAGTTTTAGATAGATAGCTATGAAGAATGTAGGGATTTACTGGATTTTTTATTTGATTTCCTGATAAAAAGTGTAATATAGATTCATAATTTAAGTGCCTACAGATATCGCAGTGTACATTTATACCAGGGCGCGAATTTTTGCGATTTCAGTCCGCAATTTTCCCTGTGTTTTTCGAGATCGGGCTGCAATCAAAACATTAAAAATGCAAGGAATTCCTAATTATTTTATAATTTAATTGGAACTTGACAACTAAACATCTGTATAGGTTAGGTTTTATGACTCATGCCCAGGCTTCAACTACGAGGTCATATCGCCTACTACCAGAGCGCTCTTTCGTCACTCTGGTGGACATGAGCCCGACTCTACTGTGGGAGTCCTAAATTTTGCCTACTCTAAATTTTTATTCACCTAGAGTAGGGGTCTTTAACGAGTACCCGACATCGTACAGGCTCGAGACCATCGCTTAACGTCCCATCCGAAGGACGGCGTGCTTAAGTTTATTTTACCTCCCAGATAAAATAAACTAAGGACCTCGGTCGGGTTTCGAACCCACGATCTTGAGCTCAGTAGACAAGCACGCATACCACTGAGCTACCGGCGCCCTCCATCTGTGTATATAATTTACATTACAGGTTACTTCAGTTCAATAAAATGTTTAATTAAATGGACTATAGGCAGCGGGACCTGAGGGGCTTTACTGCTTAGTTAGTGGTCCACGTTACTGCCAAGTGTTTGGAGGTCTCTCCCACTCGCGTCACAGGAACAGCGAGAACTGTTCAACATTTTCAGGGTTTATTCACGTTTTGGGTTACCAAAGAGCACCGTTACTTATAACGGAACGCGATTCGCGAGCAAGAACTTCGATCGTACTATAAGGGTCAAGGCATTCATCTCATTCGATCCATCCCTTATCACCCAAGGACGAATGGATTAACGGAGAGGGCAGTTAGAACCTTCAAGGGGAGGGTTCGAAAAACCAGAGATTTGCCCTTAGTCTGGTTTCGTATCGCAAGACATTGGGTCGGGCATATTGAGAGTTGTTACTCGACCGGCAGCTCCGCACTCCACTGGACCTGTTAAAGCCGAGTGACGAAACTGGCCCGCCAGAAAACGAGTAAACATCGAAGGGCCAAATATCAGATTCCATATAGGAAAACCAGTTTGGGTGAGTAACCCAGAAGAAAAGGGTTACCCGATGAGGCCGGATGCTCAGGAAGACGGGTTACCTGGAGATGGACGATAGACGACAGCGCAATGCAGAGCAGCCGCGACGTCGGGAGTTTAATTTAAACATAGCTTTGCCACAATAAGTAAAACATAAGATATTCATGAATTGCAAAAAAAATATCAAGTATCCCATTCATTAGTTATTATTATCTTCACTCCGCCACATTATCTTCACTCCGCCACATTATAAACCCCTGTATTTTTCTCAGATAAATTCAATTTTTTGCTGAAAATATTTTTTAGAACCCTCGCGGTGCATTGGAAGACAGCTGACCATGCGATGGAGATGTCAAGATGCCAGTCTGTTTTTGAGGACTTTTTTTTTTTTTTGCATTGGTAACACTTGTTTTAGCATTAATATGTACGTGTGTAGTTGGGAATGAGTAAAACAGTTAGGACGGGAGTAGGAGGTTTTCTTCGATCCGGATTCCCAGCTAAACACGAGATGTAGGGTGGATAGGTGGCTGGGAGGGGGGCTAGAAGTAGCAAGCGATGGGTGGAATATAGTTGCCAGGTAAAGTACGGCCTACAGAGTCAATCGATAGATCGATCAGCAGCCGACAGCTGCCTGCTGGCCAGCCACAGCCACTGCCTGCTAGAGCTCCACACATCGCATCAGCCAATAAGGCTGAGGCGCAACCCTTGAAGCGTCTTCTCAAGACAAGTTGTTTGTGAGAGTACACAAGTCTGACACTCGTTTTTTTAAGACCGTTTGTGGGGTAGTTTACCCTATCTTTGCTGATGTATCCCCCTCCCCCCCCCCCCCCACCCCCACATGGAATGTTTTTCCTCACCTCCTGGAATGTACACCCCCTCTTTCGTTCTTTCTCGGATTTATCCGAAAGAATCAAATGTTGACCTTGGCATCGTACCTTTTAGTGAATTAGTGCAGGTTCTCTCGTCGTATGTTTGTGCTTTGTGTATGTAAAGACCCATATCACAAAATGGGAGAACCTGTAACACGACCGTCGGGAGGGTCAACATTTTATTCTTTCGGATACTAGTCACAAATCTTTTAAATGGTATTGATTTTTATGGTCGTATTATACTACTTTTAAGAATTAAGTGGCGCATTAATTCTGGAGAAGTACCCAAAGCTGTACGGTATTCCAACATTATTGTTTTTTTTTTACTCCGACTCATATTTGGCCTATATTTTTATGAAAATATTTTGGTTCATTATTCAAAAAAAATGTTTTATTTTAAATAAGTGAGTATTGTTACGTTGCGAGTCTTACTGTTTCAATAAACGAGACAGCTGTATAATAACTGAGCGGTTCAACGTATATTTTTATTGACTGAGACCTTTATTTTCTGAAATACCTACATATTATGTATTTATGCTGTATTTTTAAAAACAATAAGCAATAGACGTGTATCTCAAAAACAGGACAGCCTGAGAAAAATTGTGTTTCATATGAAATGTGTCTTTCAGTGTTCTCCACAACTTTTACTTGAAACAATTTTGGATTAGGTCATAAATATATATATATATATATATATATATATATATATATATATATATATATATATATATATATATATATATATATATATTCATATATTGGTCCGAAGTAGTGTTGTCAATTTTAGACCGATTTTGGCCTATTTAAAATCGAATTAGTTAGCGCATATGACCTCCTCATTCCAAATCTATATCCAAGTTCATAGCTAGAAGAGTTTTTGCGGTAGAACGTCCACTTTCTAATCACACACGCACGGACAGACAGCTATCATCTTGAAAATGGTCAAAACGTCCTTGAAACTTGAAAATCCTTAAGTATAAGAAAGTAAAAATATGGTTTGTCATATTTTGAAAAACGATTGATCTGAAAATTTTAAAATTATTTTCGCCATGTTCCTCGCTTAAAAGGCCTTCCTCCTCTGGAGTGTGTTGCCAGCCTCCTGTGAGACCCACCCCTCGCACCCTGGAGCCGCAAGAGGACCCCCTCCTGTCAGACCCACCCCTCGCACCCCTGGAGCCGCAAGAGGACCCCCTCCTCATAGACCCACCCCTCGCACCCTGGAGCCGCAAGAGGACCCCCTCCTCACAGACCCACCTCTGGAGCCGCAAGAGGACCCCCTCCTCACAGACCCACCCCTCGCACCCCTGGAGCCGCAAGAGGACCCTCTCCTCACACCCCTCGCACCCCGGGAGCCGCAAGAGGACCCCCTCCTCACACCCCTCGTACTCCTGGAGCCGCAAGAGGACCCCCTCCTCACACCCCTCGCACCCCTGGAGCCGCAAGAGGACCCCCTCCTCACTCCCCTCGCACCCCTGGAGCCGCAAGAGGACCCCTTCCTGTCAGACCCACCCCTCCCACCCTGGAGCCGCAAAAGGACCCCCTCCTGTCAGACCCACCCCTCGCACCCTGGAGCCGCAAGAGGACCCCCTACTCACAGACCCACCCCTCGCACCCTTGGAGCCCCAAGAGGACCCCCTCCTTAACTTTATCTCAGTTTGTTCAACTGTAAACTGCAATATTCCCGACCAACGCACCCATTCCTGGAGCCGCAAGAGGACCCCTTCCTGTCAGACCCACCCCTCCCACCCTGGAGCCGCAAGAGGACCCCCTCCTGTCAGACCCACCCCTCGCACCCCTGGAGCCGCAAGAGGACCCTCTCCTCACACCCCTCGCACCCCTGGAGCCGCAAGAGGACCCCCTCGTACTCCTGGAGCCGCAAGAGGACCCCCTCCTCACACCCCTCGCACCCCTGGAGCCGCAAGAGGACCCCCTCCTCACCCCCCTCGCACCCTGGAGCCGCAAGAGGACCCCCTCCTGTCAGACCCACCCCTCGCACCCTTGGAGCCCCAAGAGGACCCCCTCCTTAACTTTATCTCAGTTTGTTCAACTGTAAACTGCAATATTCCCGACCAACGCTCCCATCCCTGGAGCCGCAAGAGGACCCCTTCCTGTCAGACCCACCCCTCCCACCCTGGAGCCGCAAGAGGACCCTCTCCTCACACCCCTCGCACCCCTGGAGCCGCAAGAGGACACCCTCGTACTCCTGGAGCCGCAAGAGGACCCCCTCCTCACACCCCTCGCACCCCTGGAGCCGCAAGAAGACCCCCTCCTCACCCCCCTTGCACCCTGGAGCCCCAAGAGGACCCCCTCCTTAACTTTATCTCAGTTTGTTCAACTGTAAACTGCAATATTCCCGACCAACGCTCCCATCTCCTAACAAGCTCCTTTTGTCTTATTTTTCATTAAATTACATTTTCCTAAATATAAAATAAATAATAGGGTATATATACGACTATATGGAGAATATATAGAGATTGTCTCTCTTTTCTGATTAATAACATTTAATAAAAAAATTTAAATAAATACCACAGTGGAAATCGGGTAAAAACTTAAATTGAATTATTTATTCAGTATACTGAATACATATCTAGGTACTTTCTGCGGGGCCACTCTCATCCCCATTTTGTATAATTTACATAGTTCTCCAATTTTGTTGTTCCTTAGCCGAGTCAGTCAGACGGATTTATAGTTCTCAGTCTTTTTACAAACCTACTTATAACTCAAAATGTTTTCTCATTCGTTTTAGGAATCCGTAGGTTGAAATCGGAATGTTACGGAGGGAGCTGAGTGAGTAGGTGGTTTTTGTTTATTCAATCAGTTTCTAATTGAAATTAAACGAAAGAAGGAGTGTCCATGCTTTTTTGATGCGCTACATATGCTTTAAATGTACTTTCCACCTGTCTATATTCTCTTTGATACCTCAAAGTTTATTCCGCTGATGTGTCGGCCTACAATTCGGTTCAAGCCCGCCTTACACTGTTGAAGAAACAACTCATTTTTTTCCTAATTTCGAAACTAATTGATTCGTACTCTAGTCGCTTAGTTAGCAGCAACCTCATTTTTTTTTTCATTTTATTTGTTGTGAACGAGATTCAAAACCTTGATATCGTCGAATTTTCAGGACTTTTTGAGGTGTCACCAACGTGAATTTATGGGCCTTTCGAAATTCTGTAACAATTTGATGTGTAAATAACGTAATTGTAAATATTTACTTAGTTCAAACAAATATTATGGTTATCACGGTTCAGATGATCTTTCACTTTCTGAAACTCAAATGAAAATTGGCGAATCCTCTAATTGTATACTATTTTGTTTCCCAGAAATTTAGTATTTATTATTTTTATTTCAATCGAACTGAGTTGTACTTCTTTAAATTTGTTCAATAGTTTTCGGTGTTACGTAATTAATTTTCACTCTTAGAACTATGATGACTGTTCTTAGAACCACTTCTAAAAGGTCCTACAACCCTCCATAAAAATCCCTATTTGCCCCTACAATAAATTCGAAATACCCCATACGAAAATCCCTACTTTTTTTTAAATAAATTTCTAAGCATAATATGTGTGTTGAGTAGTGGTTTACAGGGCCGGGTTGTGCCCACGGAACAATCCTAATATTCTGTAATAATCATTTATTCAATTTATAAATATATATATATATATATATATATATATGAATATCTCGAGCACGTGGTTCGATTCAGAAGGGCTTGAAGAATACACATTTTTCATGGAGTAACATTTTTTTTATATATAAGAAGAATTTCATATTTACTGAACGGGAGTCAACGGCCGATGTTTTTAAATAAAATAATTTTTATTTATTACTACATTGAAGCCTATTAAGGTTTATTGTAGAGAGTTGGGGTACAATTTGAATATACATTCGATATAATAATAAAGTAAGAATATTACATCTTAATAAATTTCTAAATATCTAAATATTATAATAAATGCGCACATTTACTTGTATACATACAACCAAGAGAAATGCAAATATATATATACTTTCATATACATACACTTATACATATTAGGTATAATGACTTTAAATAAAACCAAAGTAATAAACATTAAGTCAAACCACTTTGTACTTAAACTGTAAATAGCAAGTATTTAACAAATACTTAATATGAAAATCCCAACTTTAATTCATTTTTCATTATCTTTATTATTTTTTTGTCCTCTATTTTCAATTTTAATTTCATTTATTTTTATTTTTATTGTAAGTTAGATTTATTAATGTTTGCTTTTTTAAATTAATAGAATTTAGAATATAGTAATAGACATAATTAATTTGCTCCATAGAAACAATCTCTAATATTCCAATAATATTACTTTCGTCTTCATCAGAGTTTTTAATATATTTATATAAATATCTTTCTCTAATATTATTATACAAAGGACAGTTTAATAAAAAATGAACAATATCTTCTTTGAGTTCTCTAGAACAACATCTACATTGATCCTTTTCAAAAATAATGTTCTCTTTATTTATATACAAACTGATATGGTGTTTAGAAGCCAAAAGTAACTGACCTACTGCTCTAATTTTATTGATATGACAATTAAATAACATGGCAGCTCACAGAACCAAAAGAGCACATATTTCTATAATATAAGTTGTACTTGGAGTTGAGGATTTTTTCAACATCTTTACTGATGAGATTATTTTGGAATGAAGAGTTTAAATTATTAAATTCATTTTCTACAATTTTAGCATTTTGAGATTTCCAGACGTCATAAGCTCCGATAGAAGACAGGCTATTTCTTAGTTCAAGGGTCCAATTAAAAGGCATATTAGAAGAATCTGAAAGCTCTATTAGTCTATTGTAGCACATTTTAGGGATTGTTTCATCAGTTAGATTAAGTAGACTGGTCCATCATTTGATAATTTTTTTTAAAGTAAAAATAAAATAATTTTTAAGCCATTAAAGATTGGAAATTATTTTTCTAATGTAAAATTCTAACTTTGTAAAATTCTTATTAGTACAATTATAATATGATGTTATATTCTATAGTGTTATAAACAAAGAAAAAAAGTTGGATGGAAGGATAGGCAGGAGGCAGGATTATTTCAGTCAGAAAACAGCACAATATTTTAAAATCAGTAACAATGTATTTAAATTATTTTGACAATTGCGAAAATACAACGAACTAACATAACAGTTTGCATCGATTTTTTATATTAAAAATAGTCATAATATTTGTTTAATAGCTCTATGTAATATAATTATAAAACATTTACGTATTACCCATACAGTTAAATTAGCAATAATGTAAATACGTTGAATAAAAAAGAATATTTTACAGTCTGACCCAGATAATTGATTAATTTGTTTTGGGGAAGTACATTGTCGGTGATTCACCGACATTTTTTTTTATAAAGTGTTACATAAAAATAAATAGAGATGAATAGATATAACTTGCAACTTTTTTTTTTTTTTTTTTAATATACTTCATTCCTGGCATGTTAGTATTTCTTATGCGGGATCATTTACAACATGTGTAGCTTAGTTAATAAATAAAATAATTATAATAAATAAATAAAGAATTAACTGAACTGGTTTTTTGAGATGTTCTATTGGAACTTTTAGTGAGGAGATCGATTTTCTTGTATAACATTCTTCCATACTAAACATGGTGCCTTGAAGGCGTTAGATAGGTGAACCTGCGTGTGCCTGCTTAAGAGTGCCTGCTTAAATTCCTTCTAATCATTTGGTTAAGCAAAAACAGTGCTTCATTAAAATATTCAATTTTAATTGTGGTCTACCCTAAAATGAAATTATATATGAACCGTTCAAAATTATAATCTGAAGACTGATTCATTTTAACATTGAGAGCCTCTCTTAAGGTAAAGAAATGAATAAGGAACGATTAAAACATGTTTTATTTTATATCGAAAAACTATTTTATTTTTCATGAGCCATTTTGAATCAAAATCTCGTTTTATCCGAAAAGGGTTTTTTGTTTCGTATTGTTAATATTCACAACTTGTCTTTACGTCCTCCAATCAGGAGAGTTTATATAATCTCTTACATTTGGATTCTCTCTGGCTCTTTAACATTACTTACTACCTCGTTTAAAATTGGCTTCTAAATATTAAAGTTTACTATCTACTGCTTTAAATTGCTTAATCAAGTATAAAATATCGTAAACCTACGAAGAATTGAACGAAGCACTTTATCATTTAGGAATTGTTGAAACCCTTGTTTATAATGTAGTTAAAAGAAGATCCACTAGATGGAAGCACACGTTGGGTTTACTAAATACTTATTAAAGTCAGTCTGAAAGTGACAGTTATGACAGGAATATATATATTCTTCAATATAACATTGTCATTATATTATTACATTATACATTATCAATGTTACATTCGTTTCTATACTTAAGTTTGTTAATTTGTATTCTGTACTTTCGGAAATGAATGTTCCTTATAGAAAATATTTATTTAGCTTTCGAGGGAGTGTCAGCGCTGGCTGGCTTCTCCCATCAAGTGACGTTATTTTTTTTTCTTTTGTCCACATATTTGCTCATTATGTATGTATTGTATATAGATCGCAAAAAAAAAATTAGCTTTCATCTTATAGTTTTGCTTGTTATACTATTATTATAAAACCATAAAATTATATATTTCTCAAAACGCCTCATGATGTCTGGTTTATTGGTGGGCCTCTGTCAAATTTAAGGAGATTGGAAAACAGTGGAATTATCCCTAGATAAGTGCTGTAAGACATATTAAACTTCGTTTCTACAAGCTTTTTGTCACGTTGCAGTCATGTTACTTATCACGTTATACACTGACGTATCTGTTGACAGGAGCTCCAATGAAAGGTTAGCGACTCCTAGTTTTCGACTAAAGTCTCGGAGCGCTAAGTAACGTCTGCAGTGCTCTGGCTGCGGAAGATCCACACCTTGCCTTGTCATGTTACTGTTGTGTCTCTCGTCATGTTTCTACTATTTTACTTGTCTTTTTAACTGACGTTCTCGAACTGTTTCTGTTGTCAGGAGCTCGACTGAACGGCCAGCGACTCCTGGAGTTTCCTTCTCCGACTGAAGGCACGGAGCTACGGGTCAAGTCTGCAGTGCTCTGGCTGCGGATGGAGCCGAGGGGGGGGCATGCTCCCCCCCTCACCAATGTTACCCTGTACGCCTTCAGACTCCTCTCCAGCCACCTCTCCAACGGCACTCACCTAAGTGGTAAGGTATGTTCGTACACCCTATTTGTATGGACCTCTCCTCTCACACCCCATCTGACAGGACACTAAAATTATATTATTTTCCTCTGTCACTTGGTTATTATCCCTGAAGCCTTCTCGTTTGTATTAATAACGCGCATAATCCCCATTATCATATTTTTTCGTCTTTGAAACTAATTATTTTGCTGACATGGAAGTAGCGTACTCTCCAGCGAGGTAGGACGAGGGACAAATGTATGCGTTAATTATAATAGAGGAGCTGGTTCAAATAACAAAAACAAATTAGCTGTTCTTTCGTTTATCATTTAAGTTACTAACAGTCTATCATATTTTAATTATTATTTTATTCAGACCAATCCACTATACTTGATTCATTGATAGCTTGACCGCTAGCTGCGGCACGAGAGTGGAGCTAAACATGCATTTATTGGATTGAGAAAATATATTGAAGAAAATGAGAATATTATTATCTCAGCATTCAAAATGAAAATAACAAAACGTTTTCCAAACTTCCTTCACATCCCAACTCAAAATTTAAAACAAAAAAAAAATTTAAATGCTTCTTCTATATGGGTGGTAAAAGACAAGTTTCGAGCACTACCTTTAATCATTTTCCGGTTCATCCTCAGGATTTCTGCGTTTATTCTTATTTATTTGCTAAGGAATATTTGTATTTTTTTAAGGAAGGATTTATAATCCGTCCAAGCAACTACACGGTGTATAATCCATCCTGAAAATACAGGTTAAATAAAAAAAAAAGGATTGGGGAAAAAACCACATAGAAATGAACTATTGCTTTGTTGAAAGGGTTTTTAGAGTAGAAGGTTTTTAGGTTAGTTGGGAAAACATACGAGTATCAGACAATGGAGGTCCTCGGAGAAGAATGGGCCGAGTGGAGACGGTGCGTGAGTGTCGGGTGTCTGTTCGTCTAGACACGATACAGCCACATCTCTATGTATGACCCATTGCCACTCTTCCTTCGCTAACTGCCAGCTTTTTGCCGAAAGTCACATCCAATATTGTCTCCTAACCTATTCAGAACCCTTCTCAAAAGTTTCTATAATACCCTCATGTAACCCTGAATTTTATATTACCGTTTTTTTATGATTATAGCATATATGTACGTCAGTCCAGTCGCTGGCTCCAAATCATTTTTAATCAACTAAGTTTTCACTTTTCTTCTAAATCTTCCTTTTCCTCCGATTTGGCTGAAAGTCTATTGGCAAATTAATTAGATACTTCTTAAACCCTTTAAAGAAATTTGTGTCGTTACATTCTGTCCATCATCAAGAGTTATTTATACAGTGCTTAAACCCTCTCATCCCCCACTTATCATTAACTGATTTGGCTAAAAATGAATATTCCCGTTGGCTGTTATTAAACTCCCTTCGTCTAGCACGATTAGCTAAAAAATCTATAGATGACGTTCTACAAAATTTCATATCGATGGGATCCTCGTGTTCACAGACAGAAAAATGTTGTTCTTTATCATTTTGGCAGAACTGTATAAATAATATACTTACGCGTTCACTCTGTTGGTTAGCTGACGAAGAAAGTAGTGATTGAAATACTTGATTAAGCTCATCCGTTAACGGATTTGTTAAATAAGTTCATTTGGTTCGGTCGAACCTCTGCTTCTTTGCTGGTAACCTGAGTGATGTTCAAAACTGGGTAGGTAGGTGCATTGTCGGGATCCACTCAGGATCTTTTTTTTTTTAAAGTGTATTAAAACTTGAATATTGTATTTTGTATGAGTGTTAGTGTGTGTATATATTGACTTAACACAGTATTTAGGTGGTGGACGGGGGAAGTCTATTATCCCCTCCGTAAGGGGTTACCTGGATCCTCCAACCACCTGTGGGATCGCCCTCCCAGCTTACCTCATGTTCTGCTTTTCCACCTTTCACCACACCATCAACCCAACCTATTTCAAAATTATTTTCCACATTGAGTCTGTCTAGCTTATATATATATATAACACATATCCCAAACAGATATTTTTTCCAGTTGCAAATTTAAAAAAATACATTTTAAGTGCATCAGAACGTTTCGCTCATTTTCAGTGGAAAAAGTATGTCCGAACTTATTCAATCTTCTTTTAGGCTACTGAAATAAATTCCCATGGCGAGTTCGAAGTGTTTACTTTGAACTGCCCACAAACATCGCTAATATTAAACAGTTGACTTACATAGGGGCTCCTTAATCCACACACTAAATTTTGTGTAGATAAATTCATTACATCGGCAGTTATTAGGGTTTTTGAATTGAGCCCGCTCCAATGAACGACTTCAGCTGATATCGACAGATTATCTTCGTATTGTGTTTTAACTTCCAATATTAACTTTAGTGATTGGGGTATCTAGCATCGTTCTTACATGAGAACATTATGAAACATAAAGGAAAATGCCAGGTTTCATTACACCTAATAATGCACATACTGCTCAGCGTTTCTAAGCACATACTAATTAATTTAATAATATTGATTTCCATTAAACCATAACATGATTATAGGATATGTCTTAAGAACGTATGCTTCAAGATAACGTAAACGGATATTAACTCATAGAGTCTGTCACACATTTGATTAGGATTAACAACACGACTAAAAAATGAAATTGAAATAAATAAATACTTGAAAATATGAATATAAAAATAATATTATATAGTAAATAAAGTATATAAATTTTTAATTTAATTAAAATTAAGATAATAATTTTTGATAACTTTTCCGGAAGTGTGTTTTTCACGACGACATAGGAAAACATAATAAGGATTTCACACATTCTTATAAGCCGGATTGAAAAATAGGCTGTGACATCTCAAAATTTTGAAAGGTAAGGGGTTGTGCGGACCTCGAAGCATAAAATTAGTATTAGTTCATTAACGGCCAGTCAGATTTTCATGATACTTTACACTCTTATGAGCCAGATGTGAATAAATACTAGCTGAGGTCGGTTTTTTTTCATCTGGGAGATAACAAAGCCTTGAGCGCGCCATCCTTCGGATGGGACGTTAAGCGATGGTCCTGAGCCTGTACTATGTAAAGTACTCGTCAAAGATCCCTATCCTAAGTAAATAAACCAGGGTAGTCGGGCTCATGGGGCTCTGGCAGTAGGCGATGTCACCTTGTAGTTAAATCGCGGGCCTGAGACAAAATAAATAACTCATAATAATAATAATAATTGTTATTGTTTGATGGGATGACCCCAATACAATACAGTTGAATCAGTGACCATTACTTTTACAATATTAACATTTCCAAAATTATAGATTGATCAGCTGAACAATATTGACATATATAAAGGAACCTTTAACAAACTAAATAAATAGGTAACATAAATAAATGAAAAAAGTATAAATAAAATAAGTAATTACAAATTAATAATAATATAACAAAGACAGTAAATATGGAGTGGGGATGTAGATGTTGAATATCAATATAATATGTAAGTTGAAATACATTATTCATTAACAATGAAATATCTAAGTTTCAGAGCGCTGATTAAATAATAGAAAATGTTTGAGATATCATTCTTATTATGGCCAGGAGTAATGTATGAAGTTGGATCGGTCTATACTGATACTCTGTGGCAGGAAGTGGTTTCTAATGGGGAGTATATCGGACAGGATATTAACAGGTGGTATAAGTCTTCCAATTCGTTTTTATTGCAGATTGTACAAAATTCCTGGGTATTAAGGGTGTATAAATTATTTTGTAACTGATTTTAAGATAGTACTTGCCAGATAAGTTACTTTATATTTTTTTATTATGTTTTAAGAAACTTATCCCAAACCATTCCTAACTTTGACGGCGGAAAATGAAAGAGAAAGAATTTTGATACGAAATAATAATTGTTTTATTAAATAAAAATGAAATGTAAATTAAAAATGGGGGCCAGTACACTATTTTTTTGTTAATGACGTAACCCAATCAATAACATAACAGATCCTTTCTTTTTATTGAGGGGTAAATTTGAATTAAAAAAATTGGGAACTTTTTGAATTAATTTGTGAATTATTGTTGCTATATATTCTATAGTGTAACTTTATTTTTTGATTGATTAAGATTTTGGTTTTACAGAGAAAGGGAGATAAGGAGAGAGCAAAGAGAGGGGACGAAAACTGGGTTGAGACAAAATTCAAGAAATATGACAGGAGCGGAGCATGAAGTGCGGGGGGAGGGTTTTGGCTCGTTGCCATGTACCCCCTCCCCCTCTCTGGGGGTGAATAAAAACCTCGTCCTAAATACATGACTGAAACTGCCCTGGCTTTTACACATGGACAAACACAATAATAACATTTTAATTTCTCTGTACTACAAAATAGTCAACATGTGTTACGTACATACATGGTTACTTACATACATGTCTATTACACAAAATAGTCAACATGTCTTACGTACATACATGGTTACTTACATACATGTCTATAACACAAAATACGCTTGTATATAAACAAACAGATGGGTGATGCAATGTGATGTTGATGCGTTGAGAGATCCCAAAACTAACAACGCTAAATCCCCAGATTTTTTTTGTAATTGAAAAATGATATTTAAATTATAACAACAAAATGTGACTTTGGAAAACGGTCAATGGAGGTAAAAAGAAAATAGAAGAGTTCATTGTAATAAATGAAACAACTTTTATTCAAGTCTTTATCCGTTTCGGGAAAAATCCTTTCTCCAAGTGCCAAAAACTTTTCTGACCTTCAATTTTCGATTAAAATAAATTAAATTTTTTATTTTGAGCTCTTTAATTTAAAAATAAATGTTCAGCAATTTATATTTTAATTTTTTTTAAAAATATTTGTCTAGATGAGTAATAAAGCAGTGCAAAACGTCATCCTCGTAACTTTAAAGCTTGAAATTACTAGAACATAAAACATTACGTAATTACCGATTTTGCGTAATCAGCTACGGAACGTACAGAACTGACAGACGAGCTCGAGTGGCATCTGGTGCAATAGCTGTACGATCTTATGCATCAAAAAGAGAACAAAACATAACGAAATAATGTCCCCCACTCTCACAAACCTCATACTTACAGAAAATCTTAACAGACCATCCGACAATTCTCCTTGGCTACTTAAACAGCGTACATATAAACTTATGGAGTAGAAGTACACCGCTGCAGCTTTCTTGGACATTGCCGCAGCGTTTGACAGGGAGGATTCTGCATTGGACATGGCCTCTGTCCTACCACTTCACGATCATCGAATCCTCTTTCAAAGGCAGGACCTTCCAAGTACGGGAACTACCTCAGCAGTGAATACGAGTCGACAAATTGAATCTGGCGTTTCTCAGGGAGCTCATCCTTGATGGCCTTCTCTATTCCATGGAATCCTAAAACATTTAATATCTAGACTACATGTTGATAATGTTCTAAATCTCTTTATTACACTTGTTTCTCCAAGATGTTCTTTCCAAATATGTATTCTTATTAGAATGTTGATATATACATACTAATGTGACTAAATTCTATGTGTTTGCTTTTCCTAGCTCCCCGCTTCTTTCCCCAAAGTAAGTGGTAAGTGTCCAGCACTGGATTTTCTCAATCTGGCAACCATGAGACAGCTCCTCTTTTCTCCTATTCCCTGTTTGAGCCACTGAACCTGACTCTGGTTCTCTGTCCTGTTCTGCAAGTCTGGATCCCCACTCATCAGTAGCTCAGCTGGAGTTAGTCCCCATTATCTTTTCTAAGAAGTTCAATTTTTATAATCTGTTTTGCTTCTTGGTCATTTTTTTGTTCGCTCTCTCAAAAGGAGTCTGAAATCTGTACTACCATCCACCTTTCTCTTGTGTATGTCAGCTCCGTTTACATTTCCCAGAAATTTCATCTATGGATAAACAATTAGGGTAATCTAGGATTCTTATTGTTTCAGGAGTTCGACAGAGAGACTGAGATCTGGAGCTCTGGCCGAGTGGGTCCCAGCGGGTGGCAGAAGCTAGAGATGAGCCGTGCGGTGTCCGAGTGGTACCAGCGCGGCGGAGAGCGGCTACGGCTACTGGTCGACTGCAGCGGCTGCGGTCGTCAAGTGAGTCCCGCTCTCTTCAACTCAGGCCCCGGCCATCGGCCCTTCTTGGCCGTCCGAACAGAGCCCTCTCTCTCACGGCGGGTCCGGCGACGAGCGCTCGACTGCAGCGGCGCCCCTCGCGGCCAGTGCTGCAAACAGCGGTTCTACGTCAGTTTTAAGCAGCTGGGCTGGGACGATTGGGTGATCGCCCCTAGCGGCTACTATGCCAACTATTGTCGCGGTGACTGCTCCGGACACCGAAGCCCGGACACTTTCCTCAACCATTACACGCACGTGATTGAGGAGTACCGGAAGACGGACCGGCTGGCCGGGCTCCAACCCTGCTGCGCTCCCATTAAGTTCTCCTCAACCTCCCTCATATACTACGGCCCTGACATGAACATTATAAAGCGGGACCTGCCTAAGATGGTCGTGGAGGAGTGTGGCTGTCCCTAAGTGCGCCTTCTGGACTACAGAGCTAATGTCCTATGTGTGGTCTCCAATGACCCGCCACCTCTGTCTCTCTCTCTCCATGAGACCTAACTCCCCATCCCCTTCTCCTAATTCCCTAGTAAGCACTCCCCCCCCCCCCCCCCCCCCCTCCACCCCTCTTTTATCCTAAGCGTTTTTTGAGCTTAAGGAGTAAGGGGTTTATCTCCAAAATGTGACTATGTGTGGTATAATGAATTTAAACGATTTTATTAGGAAAGTGGGCTTGACAACTGAATTTCTACACGGACATTAACGATATATATAATATATATATATATATAAATGTTATACAATTTGTAAATAAAATACCGTTCCAGCTAGAGTGTATTACAAACATTTTTGAAAATGTTTGCCAAAAATGTATCGTTAATTTTAATTGTCTAGACGTAATTGTTAATAAAAATATTTATTAATAATCAGGGTTAATAAAAACATTCCATTATATATATGAAAAAAAGAAGTGAGTGGTGGAAGGTGATCAACTGTCGCTCGAGTGACGATCATCTTATCAATCTCTTTACTTTCATTATCTATAAAACTATATTTTTATTTTAAAAATTATTTAAAGTTTAATAATTTTTTTTTTTTCGGCGCTAGTGTTTTATTGTACATAATTATTGGAAAAGGAATG
The DNA here is from genome assembly GCA_963662175.1 of Aradus depressus. Lineage (NCBI taxonomy): Eukaryota > Metazoa > Arthropoda > Insecta > Hemiptera > Aradidae > Aradus > Aradus depressus. Next base: position 35,510,142 of record OY759224.1, on the reverse strand, counting down.
TTAATTTTTTTAGCTTAATATATTGTACATTTTCCCTGAAAAGTTGCTTTTTCCTGGGAATTATTCGCATTCCATCTTGTTTTGACCCCTGGCTTAACGCGAATTGAGTCTACGGAGATAATACTTGTATATTACTGAAGAAAGAGCAATGAGTTTAAGTTTTAGGGAAAGTGCTTCTTTAAAGGAATTTAAATAATGAAGATTTAATAAAAAAATAATAATTAAATATTATAAATAAGTTATGTGTATATAGGAAAGAAACTTTGGGACTGATGTTAAAGATGCATGAGATGCACCTACGGACTAAGGCCGCTGCACGACTCAGACAACATGAAATATGCTAGACTAGGAAAAAATATGCAACTTTCCTAACTTTTTTCTTTCTAATATAACAGATTACAGTGTATTATGCAATAAACTAGTTTTCCGGTTCCAAAAATTAAAAAAAAAATGTTTTTTGGAAAAAAAAGTGCAACACTAAATTGGCTGATGGTTTGAACTCTAAACCTTTCTTAATGCAGTCTAGGTATCGTGGGACAAGAAAATTAATTTATAATTCTAGATTTTAATGTTCTCTATAACAGAGCATTTCTAATATTTCCAATAGAGAATTTTTTTTTCTTAACCTCTGAAGTTGGTCAAACTGTAAATGAACGGAATCAACTTGAAACAATATTTAACTTGGATTGCAAATGAACGCCTCTTTAGTCGCCTCTCCATTCACAATAAGGACCTCTTTTTAGCTCCTTTCTTAATTCTTATCTTACTTCAGTATTTCCTTTTATTTTATTGTTTAAAGGGTAATTTTATTATTTTCGAACAAGGGTATATGAACAGTAACAAAACCACTTTAACTGTTAATTTTCAGAGAACTATGGATTGAAAAGGTTAGTTCAGTCAAATTAGTAACAATAGCTATAAGCTGCTATTCAGATATTTTTCCTTTTTTTAAATGCTTGAACATTTTTCTTCATTGAAGGATTATGGTTTTTTTTTTAAGTAGGGAAAATGTCACATTCTGTGGTAATTAAATGACTGAAGAAATTTAAGGTTTTGAGTTTGGTGGAGAAACGTGAATTTTCCCATGGAACGTTTCCCCGCCAAATTAGTCATTTCTGTTGTGTATCGACATTGTGCAGCGGCCTAAAACAGCCCTTATCGAATTTTAGGGCGGCGATATTTGTATAATGTACTTACGTTACCATTCCATGGGCCTTGTAAATAAGGGATTATGTTGTGATAAAGTTAGGCACTTTTTAATATTAGCTTTATATTTGATTATTATACAAATGTGGGTTATTCCTCGCCAAAAAATACAAATCTCCTAATTGTTTCGTGAATTTTTTTTTTATGAAAATTCATTATAACATAGAATTTATTGAAATACTACTTCGTGTAAAATATTTCGCTGAAATCTCCGAGATTCTTGAAGATGTATAATTTTCAATTTTAATAAATTATTTATTTAGAACATTTATATCTTCTTCAATATAAGTCGCAGCTTTCTGCAGTATTCTGTAAATATTAAACGTTCAAATAATCAACGCTAATACCTCATTTTTATATTATATTTTTCATGTTGATGTTTGCGAATTCTTTATGTTAAAAAAAATAGTTGTCAACACTGCTGTCCGTCCAAGCCAAGATGAGACAAGTTGTAATTTTCTCAAAGTTAGGAATGTCTTACTTTCCAGGTAAAAATAAACCACTATTTTTCTGTAAATTTGGATTTTTACAGCTCAAATCGCACCCCATTAAGTGAACTATAATTTTTTTTCCCCATAGTTGAGTTAGTTATTATGACTCATGCCCGGGCTTTAACTGCGAGGTCATATCGTCTACTAGCGCTTTCTCGTTGGTCTAGTATACACGGGCCCCACAGGCTCGGGACCATCGCTTAACGTCCCATCCGAAGGACGGCCTCCCTTTTTACTGCTCATATGAAAAACCTATGGTCCTCGGCCGGGTTTCGAACCCGCGATCTTAAGCTCAGCAAACACGCTACCGATGCCCTCCCGAAACTACAAGGAAGAAACGGCTCGTGTACCGACCCTCACTAATCAAGATCCAACCAACAATATTAAACAATCCTATGAAGAAAATTTTTTACAGGTAAAAATATAGTCGGAAAATTCACGAATCATAGGGGATGAAAACATGTTTCTAGTAATCTAAAAAATCTAGTTTAATATGTTACAAAATGAACTCCGCGTTAAGAAGAAGGGCGAGAAATGGTAGAAAGATGTGGTTTACTTGCCCAGCCATAGCAAGTATAGAAGAAGTTATGTAATCTGATAGAACTTGGATGTTGTTTTCTCCAGAATTTCATGTTTTCCGATCACTGATTCCAAAATGAAAAAAAAAATCCTTTCTGCCTGTGAACTGTGAACACGATAACTTTCGGTAGAATAAATGTATCTACACGAAATTTTATATGTGTACCCAAATCGGTCAAAGAGAAGGGGGGATTATGATATGAGGGTGGGGATCAACCCAAAACTCCAACAACTGCCAAAGTAGTAAATGTATCGATACGAAATTCTACACGAAAATACAAAATCCCATAAGGACGACATTTATTCATTTTCAGCCGAATCAGTTTCAGGAAAAAGAGACCAGAGGACGGGGGGGGGGGGGGGGGGGGGGGGGGGGGGGTTGTACTAAAAGACTGCCTAAGTAAAGCCAACACGTGGTGATTTTCAACGTAATCAGCCAAAGAGGCTCAACTCAAAAACTCTGGTAACTCTCGATGTAACTCTTGGATTTTTTAAACTTGGACTTTTTAACTTGGAAATTTAGTATGAGAATTCACAAGTCGCTGAGTGAGACAGCTATTATTTTCAACCAAATCAGTAAATTGTTTCCACATAGAGAGTGGAAACTTAGTCGATTAATTCGCGCCGGGAATGGTGCTTCACCGACAGCTGAAACAGTGGACTTAACGTGTTCCATGTTCTACTGGGTGATGTCTTTCCAGTGCGACCATGCCGCAACACTAGAAACGTCACATCTGAACCACGAAGAGTTGCTTCCAGTTGTTAGTCTCATGCTAAAGGTACATGAAGTACAATTTGCAAAAAAAAAATCAATTAAAAAAATATAATTCTTAAAAAGAGGTATTAGCAATTGTTAAACTGAATAGAATACTAAGACATCATACTTACTTAACGACGATGATTATAATGCTGTGACCAATACTCAAGAAGATATACATTTTTAGTAAAATAATAATTTAGAATTGAAAATCACATAATATGTAACTTAAGATATTATTTTCGAGTTTCCTAGATTTTGAAATATTCTGCATAATCGTATCTTAATGTGTTCCAATTCTATCAATATTTCAAAAAAATCCATGAAACCAAGTTGCAGATTCGAGCTTTTTCGGTGTGAAATAGCTCATATATATGGTTGCTCAGAGGTTGATGTAAAGAAAAAAATATATATTCTCGAAGGAGAGTGGGAATAAGAATATTTACCGATAAAAATACGAAATTTGTAATTATAAATCACAGGATATCTTTCTTGTAAATCATTTAATTGTTATATTCTGAGTGGGTTTCATAAAGGTCCTCAGAAAAAATAATTTTTTATCAAAAACTCAATGTTCGTCTTTTTTTGCCACACTATGATTAGGCTCTGAACAACCTGTATATATATATATATATATATATATATATATATAAATATATATATATTTATATATAAAATACCTATAAATAATAATTTAAAAAAAACTGTGATCGTTTTCTTGTAAATTGGACAGCGACATTAATTGAAGTTGTTGTTATCAAATCTTAAAACAAAAAAATTTAAATTTAAAAAAATGTATTACAAAAAAAAAAGAGAAAGATGTGAAGAAAGTAATATTGTAAACACTGCCTCCTTGGACAGGTAACAAACATGTTTATGTTATGATAGGATAAGATAGGTCTGGAGCGCTGTACATACATACATACATAAATACATATATGTATTTCTCTGAGGTCCAAGTAGTCCAAGGCTTATGCATTATTAAGAGTATAATAAAATTTATGAAAAAAAAAAACAAAAAAAAAAAAAAAAAGAGGCGAATGTAAGTATAAAAATTAAACTGTTGTAAGGTTAACAAGAGCAGTTGCGAGTGGATTCTAGGTTGAGAAGCAAACTATGTAAAGACTGAATTGTGTGTGTCCAGTGATAAGAGTGTATTGTAAATTTTAACATCCATATATGTATAAAAAAATAAATTTAAAAATACAAAAGTATGTAATTAGTTATCAAAAATTTAGTTCTTTTGAAATATTTATTTAAGATGAACTTATATTTATAGGGATCTGTAAATTTCAATGTGAGATTTGATTATATCAATAAACAAGAATTATATATAAAAATAATAATTTTTTTAAATGATTAATTATTGAAGCAATTAAAAATATAGGCGCTACTGGAGCAATAAACATATGATTATGACGTTTGCGATAATTTATTTATATATTTTTTCTTTATTTGTTTCCTTTCTCAATAAGAATGAGAAATGAGGGAGGGGAAGGCTACGCTTTTCAAGGCCCTGTTATCATTTTAGAATAGTTGAGATGCTCAGTTGTCTGGATTTGCAAAAATGAAATTTGTAACAGTCATCAATTGAAATAAAGTCATTATTCACAAAGTTTGTTTCTTTGTTCCACCCCCGCTAATCCTATCCTAACCCAGAAAAAGAAAAAAAATTAATGAAGTTGCGAGGAGGTTCTCTTGTGTGACGTACCGCTTCGGTCTCTTGTGAGCAGGCCCTCGCTAAAATACCAAAAATGAAAGCAACATTAATTGTAAGCAGAGATCATTTGTTTAAATCAAAATTTTACATTTTGGCAGCAGTTAGATGGGGTGGGGGTTGGAAGGGAGGGAGGGGGTTGAATCGTTAGAGCTCCACCGCCTACTTTCCTACCCTTTAACGAAATTCACGGCAATTTATTTAATCAGTCAAAATTTCATCAAGTTGACTTTCCACCATCGATGAATACTGGTCATGCTCACCCACAGTATAACACAAACATTGAGAATACTTTTAAGACTATATGTATTGCCTTATTTATAAAGTATTCAATAATCAGACACGTTATAAAAAGGGAATCCTCTTATGTATATTGTGATATATCGCATATCCCAGAACGATTGTTAATTATAGTTATGAGAGCGACCACGAGAAGCGCACTAGTGGAAGATACATGAAGTGGAGGGGATGGAAATTGGAGGATTCCTCGCTGAAGTGCGGTATGAAAGTAGTCCTAGTTGAGCTATTAGAGGAAGTAGTCGGTCCTAGTTGAGCTGTCGGGACAGACAGACAGAGAGTCGTGGCTGATCATCAATAGACACCTTTATGTTGCGGGAGTTACCAGAACATTTAAGTCTATATAATTTATTTCATGTTTGATAGATATTTTATTCCAGATGTGCGATTATGGAGGGACGCCTCACTAATATATGTCAATAATTGTGTTAATAAATGTATGTTGTCTTATAAATTGTTCTCTAAATTCTCTACAGCCTAGTTCACCTTCTGAGTACGCATGTTAACCCCAAAAGTAAAATCATTTTCATAGTAATTAATAAAAGTTTAAAGCCCCCAAGCAAAGGTCATCACAATTTATGGTGGATTGTGCCGGGTACGAAAGAAATCCGGTGAGATAAGAGAACAATTTATAATTTATATTGATTTATATCTATTATATTATTTTGTATTTAAAAATGGCTGAAGGGACAAGGTCAAAAATACGTGAGTCAATGACAAAGGGTGACCAAAGGGATGACGAAGAGACGAATGGGGAATTAATACTGGAGACAAACGAAACAACAGAAAAGACGACAGACAGAAACAAAAGTAGTATAGACATAGAAACATTCATGAAAATAATGACAGAAAATAATAAATTGTTAATGACAGAGATGACCAAAAAAATAGAATCAAATATGACATCAATTAGGACGGATAATAAAAAAATGAAAGAAAGTAATGAATTAAATAATAAATCGTTTATGACAGAGATAAAAGAAAATAATGAATTGTTCATGACAGAGATGACAGATAACTTACAATCAATAAGGACAGATATACGAAAAGGTTTCCGAGAATTGAGCAGAAAAATTGAGGACGTGACCGGTCATTATAAACAATTACAGACTGACATGGACATTCAGGGACAAGAATTAACTACGGAAACTGTACAACAAGGGGACATAATAGAAAAAGAAATAGTAGATACGAAAACAGAACTGACAGACGAGTGCGTACAAATGAGTGAGGATACAGAAAGCCAATACATGTCTCCACTGGTATGCATACATAAGACAGACGATACTATCCGTATAGGTACAGACGATAGACAACATAAAACTCAGAAATTAATCATGGGGGGATTAGTATTAGTTGAACCATTAAGGATACAGGAAAATAACGAAGAAGTTTATAAACCATTGATATACTGGGAAGGACCGTATTTAGTAACAATTAAACATAACTCAAATACAGGACAAAAAAGGGGACGTTTTCATATTTCTCTTTTGAAAAGATATGAGAGAAAAGGGTCGAAATTGACGCAAGAAATTGACCAGGGGAGAGCCCGGGACTAAATCAACGCCGCAGACGGAATTGACCAGGATTCTTGGGGTCCCACGAACCCCCGGCTAGTTGAGTGCAATTGGGTATTTTTCGGAATTCAGGAAAATATCCATACTGGGCATGTTTGTAAATAATGTATTATATAGTTTTGCGTTTATATATTTTTCGTTTCGTTTTGTGTTAATATTTCTGTTAGTTATTTATTTGGCGGGCTTCAGGTCTAAACCTGACAGGACAGGATTGTTCAACATTTGTAGATAAGTAAGAATTAAATTAACTTCGACGCATTGTTATAACGGCGGGCTGCAGGTTTCAACATGAACAAACAGGACATTTCGAGATAAAGTAAAAATCAAATTAATTTAGAACAGTATTATGATAGCGGCTTGCAGGTTTCAACATGACGATACAGGACAGGACATTTCGAGATAGTATAAATAAGAAATCAAATTAAGTTAGGGACATTGTTAGGATGGCGGGTTTTCACCTTGGAAGATAACTCAACAGATAGAATATTTTTAATTCTATTGACTGTCGGCTGATTAAATTTTGATAGATAAATAAGGAAAACTTTATTAACATTGTTATTTTTGGATGCCTTGATGATTAAATATGGTGCGAAGTAAAGAAAGAATGGTATTGGTAATTATTATACAGAGAAGGATATTGACGATAAATAATGATATGAAAGTTTATGAAGAATTTTGTGAGCCGAAAGAGGGCCAATCTACGATGTCAGGAAAGACATTCTTCGTCGATAATTGTGATAGTAATTGTGGATATAGATGCGTTGAGAGCATATTTCGTCGTTATTAGTATTTTAATGCTGTGGAAGCATTCTTCGTCGATCGTCGTTAATAATTGATACCTAAGTGGGGTATTTGGAATGAGATATGATAGCAGGAAAATGAAGATTGATAGTTAAAGAAAAAAAAGGAATTTTATTACCAAGGCACATGTATCGATGAATAATAAAGAATTTAAGGAGAATTTGAGGAATAAATAATAAAGAATAAATAATTTAAAGTAATAATTAATTTAAAGAAGCCGACAGTACAAAGCTGATAAAATATGAGACAGACAGACAGGACGAAGTTGATAAAGTACGAAACAGACTTTCAAGCCATTTTTAAAGCCATCGTTATATATTGTAAAAAATTGTAATATAGTATAAGATTGTACAGTGTAATATAAGAAGTGTTCAGAAGTGAGTGAAGTTACAGCCAAGTGAAAAGAAAAAATTACGTCGCTACCTTAACTAATGTATCTCCGCAATTTTTTTAATCAAAGGGAGGCAATTGTGATATATCGCATATCCCAGAACGATTGTTAATTATAGTTATGAGAGCGACCACGAGAAGCGCACTAGTGGAAGATACATGAAGTGGAGGGGATGGAAATTGGAGGATTCCTCGCTGAAGTGCGGTATGAAAGTAGTCCTAGTTGAGCTATTAGAGGAAGTAGTCGGTCCTAGTTGAGCTGTCGGGACAGACAGACAGAGAGTCGTGGCTGATCATCAATAGACACCTTTATGTTGCGGGAGTTACCAGAACATTTAAGTCTATATAATTTATTTCATGTTTGATAGATATTTTATTCCAGATGTGCGATTATGGAGGGACGCCTCACTAATATATGTCAATAATTGTGTTAATAAATGTATGTTGTCTTATAAATTGTTCTCTAAATTCTCTACAGCCTAGTTCACCTTCTGAGTACGCATGTTAACCCCAAAAGTAAAATCATTTTCATAGTAATTAATAAAAGTTTAAAGCCCCCAAGCAAAGGTCATCACAATATAGGCGAAAATGAAAAATTATAAGTTTTTTATATTTTCACAAAGACTCTCCGGTAGGAAGAAATTAGTGAAATCAAACTATGGTAAACAACATCTAAACACGAAATATAATTCTATCGTTCTCTTCACGTTAACAAAATACCGAATTTCTAACTTTTGAATTTAAGGCATTTCATAGCTTTATATATTATAATTGTTGTCGAGAAATATATTATATCATAAAATAGTGTGAATCTTCAAATATTATCTATATACTCCATTTCAATATAGTATATCTTTATACAACACAATACATAACGTTTAATAAAATTTTTTAAAAAATTAATAATAATTATAATAGCAAAGGAAAGTAAGCGAAAAGTCATTAAAATAAATATTACTCGATTCATTCCCTTATTCGTTATTAATATTGGTTATTTATTTGTAATATTATAAAAATTATGAGATTTCATTTGATGACAACTCTATGAGAATTTCTGATATTTCAAAGTATCGATAGCCACCAGAACAAATTAGATCGAATAAATCATTTTCAAGAAATCCTAAAATCCACATTTTTTGCAGTCTTTTTCTTTAAACAAAAAAACGGCTGGACCTAATTTGATAAAATTTCTATCTTTGGGGTCATATTGACGTTGATACGCTTTCTTTTGGCACCAGAGCGGAGTCGATATCATTTTTTATTCGCGAGATTTCGTGCAGGAAATACTGACCCCGCACGGACACACTTATACAAAAAATTAACGCATATATTAGGTTAATCGCAATTTTTAAAGATTTCTTCAGGGGTTGTTTTGAGGGAGTCTATTTAATTTGGGATTGGAAGGGAGGTGGGAGCTGGAAAGATGGGAAAGTGACCTAACCATTCACCCACACGTTTCAATCTTATTCAACTTTCTTCACGGTAATAACGTCAATCCTAGAACAGAAAAGCGTAGTGCAAATGAAGCGTTACTATGTAACATAACAAATATATTCTTTGTTTAAATTAAATAATTAATGGACCAGACTGTCCAAAGTTTCTAACTGGGTGTTGAGATTGCTAGGCTGACGTCCTCGTGATCGTATAGTTGAACAGTTTCGTGGGCCCACAAGCTTCTTGGCAAGCGAAAGATGCATAGCACAAATTATCTAGAAAGAGTTTGAGTTCAAGTTGGTCCAAGGCAGTAAGTTGTCTTGATGTCCGCACGAGCGCTGTGCTCCTGTCCAAGTTTCCCTTGCTCCTTTTGTTGGCTCGCACCCCCCTTCCTGACAAGCTTCATGCAGACATCCGGTGTTTAGACTCTCAACTGTCATCTGTCCAAGCTGGGAGACCCGCCCTAAACCCCAGTCTAGAGGACCATCCCAAGCCCCATTCTAGGGGATCTGCCCCAAGCCACAGTCTGGGGGATCTGCCCCAAGCCATAGTCTGGGGGATCTGCCCCAAGCCATAGTCTGGGGGATCTGCCCCAAGCCATAGTCTGGGGGATCTGCCCCAAGCCATAGTCTGGGGGATCTGCCCCAAGCCATAGTCTGGGGGATCTGCCCCAAGCCATAGTCGGGGGGATCTGCCCCAAGCCATAGTCTGAGGGATCTGCCCCAAGCCGCAGTCTGGGGATCTGCCCCAAGCCACAGTCTGGGGATCTGCCCCAAACCACAGTCTGGGGATCTGCCCCAAGCCACACTCTGGGGGGCTCGCCCAAAATGCTCGAAAGAAAATTTAAACTCATGTCACGTGACCATATTTTCTATTTCCATATTTTGCTTGGCTTTCTATGTTACATAATAACTGAGGAAGTATTTCCACATATTTCGCATTAAATGAGAGGGCTTAGCTCCTATGAACCCGATGTCCATCAGGTTTTTTTGTGGAAGACATCTTACTTCCATTCCTCTTCTTCCGGGCCCTTTCTGCTCCTTCCTCTTCTCCACTCTCCTTTGAGATTGAAGATTAGGTGACTTGGTGTATGAAGATTGGCGACTTGGTATATATGAAACATAGAAATGCGATAAAGTTTTAGTTTGATGTAGATGTTTGCTAGCGACTGTAGAATTCAAAATGCTGAGGGTATTGAGGGTCAGTCAATGAAGAAAACACTATTCAAATGCCAACGTTTCGATATATTTCATATCATCATCAGGGCCTAACAAACATGGGGGTATCAAGATTAGAAAAATATAATGGGTGATCGATTAAAATTATATATAGGTACATAAATATACATTCACTCATACAACTCCACATAAATACATATATACATCCTAATACATTCACATACATATACACATTGATGAACAACAAGGAAACTTACTATGAATATAGATGGTTGAGGAGAAGGCATGAAGACTGTGAGGTCTTACGTTCAACTAAGGGTGCAGAAGGGTCGAGGGTAACAGATGATAAATCCGGGGAAAACCCCAGTTAACGGCACTTAAATTTGAAGAGAACTACTTACTGGCTAACAGATATTTTACTATGTTGAGAAAAAATAAAATAAAATAAAAACTCTATAATTATATAAATAGTAACATAATTTAACTTATTAATTAAATGAAGAATTTTAGACAGAAGTGACACTAACCAAAAATGAAATAATACATAATAAAGAATAAATAGACACACAATGAAATTAATCTAAATTTTAAATATTAAATATAATTGGAGACAGAACTATGGATTCAGCAGTTTTGAAGCAAATTGGCATAAATGTTGCTCAGGTTATTGGTATCAGTGCGAAAATTGACAGTATTTGAGGTTTTGGCAATAGTCCAATCGCCCCGACTGATCTCCTTTCTGTTGGTGCCGCACCCGCCAATAGATCCAATCGCCCCGACTAATCTCTTTTTTGCTGTTGCCCCACCCACCCAATAAATCTAATCGCCCTGACTGATCTCCTTTTTGTTGGTGCCGCACCCGCTCAATAGGTCCAATCGCCCCGACTGATTTCCTTTTTGTTGTTGCCCCACCCGCCCAATAAATCTAATCGCCCAGACTGATCTCCTTTTTGTTGGTGCCGCACCCGCTCAATAGATCCAATCGCCCCGACTAATCTCCTTTATTGCTCTGACCATTTCTTGATCAGCAATGACACCCTCTCAACTGAATGTGTGTTTTAATAAATACACTTGTCTTGAAATATTCACAAATTTCTTAGAATTGAGTTTGATACCCTTCGCCTCTTCGTCTAAGCAACCTCTAGTACCTTTATCAAAAGTCCATATAATTCTTCTTGAGTACCTGCAAAAATAAAAATATACTGATAAACCTTTTCCTTTTTCAATTGTTGAAAGGTTCAAAAAATAAAAGTAAATATTTGAAATATTATTGTTGTAATTTTAAGACCAATTGGCGGCAACCTAATAAAAGCATATCTACCGCAAATTGTCCGAAAATTGAGCTACATTTGTAAAACACCGTTTTAATCAATAAGTTATGTACCTATATTCAACAAGCACATACTTTCTGCCAATCTCACGATATTCCAAGTCTCTCAGAACCCACTTAATCGATTTGGAGGAACTTGTTTGTAGTTAGTTGTGATCTTGAAAACTATATATCCGCCGTATTGCGACCGAGACTCTTTTGAAGAGAGCCATTGTTGCCTCTGGCTTAGTGGAGGTCGAGAATCAGAGGTTATACCAGTCAACTCTCCGTCGAAAGAGAGCCAACCTCGGTCAGGTTACGTAAATAGAGCCAATTCATTTTGAAAATAGCTTCTTACATAGGGTCTTCTAACAATGGTTCTTACATAGGGTCTTTTAACAATGGTTCTTACATAGGGTCTTCTAACAATGGTTCTTACACAGGGCCTTCTAACAATGGCTTCATATATAGTGCGTTAATAGTTATAATAGTTTCATAGTATCTTATAACAATGACTTCTTATTAATTCAAAATCAAAATGTTTTTATTGTTGTCACATTGAAAAATCTATTACGAAAGTCAGCCTTAAGAATAGTTACACGTTGTACAGAATACTACATAATAATCCTTACAATACTACATAATAAACCATAATATAGACATTTACTAAATTAATCATTACATTCAACGCATAGAATTAAAATCCGCGACAAGGTATTCGTCAACTGAATAAAAAGCATTTTTGATTAGAAAAAATTTAATTTAGATTTTTAAATCTTTCAAAGGCAGGTGGCGCACCGAACTTGGTAACTTTATAAATAATTTACAAGAAAGAAAATAAAAGCTATTCGTGCTGTTAGCCTGAATTGTCTGGTAATATATCTGTCATTATGTCTGCTGTTATGGTGGTGTATTTCGGATAAACATGAGTAGGAACAACGATTTTGATGGAAGAATTCAAGGGATTGAAAAATAATGATGCAAGGCAGTGTAGGATTTTGAGTTGTCTAAAATATGAGCAACATTATATTCGAGTCCGTAGACTACAAATAATCCTAATCGTGCGTTTTTGATTAATACATTTTTTTTTTCCAAAGGAGAATTTTCCCACATTAGCGTTCCTGTGAAATCAAACTGTTAAAGAATGCGTGGTATATAGTCAATATAAAATCGTCAGAGATAGCTGATTCCAATTTGCGCAACATAAATAAAGTCGTTGCCAACTTACCCAGGAGACACACAATATGAGTGTTCCAGTCAAGTTTTTCATCTATTGAGATTCCATGAAAATTTATTGCTTCGTGGCCCATAGAGTTATGACCCACTGAATTCAAGTGAATAGTTAATTGCTGGCTCTTACCATTATTGAGGCAGACCTTGTTACTCTCTCTCCAGTTTTCCATTATTTGGCAACAATCGGAGGCTCTTGTATGAACTGTTAATTTTTCGCAGGAATATTGCATGGTCACGTCACCAGCATAATTGTAGTAGACCTTGCCACCTGGAAGGAAATTCGGTAATTCATTAATAATGAATAGTATGAGGCCCAGAATTGAACCCTGGTCCTTTTGGGATTCTATATAAACAAATGATAACAATATTTAACTCTATAATTTTAATGGCGCAAATCTCAAATTCTTCCTCCACCGATAGATTGTTAATGTCCCTTAATTCTACGATTTTGTAATGCTCTTTAAAAAGGATCATCACACCTCTGTATTTTACCATTTCTAAAAAAATATGAGGATATATTATAACCCGGAATATTATAAAAATTTACTTCGCTTGGATGGAGACAATGTTCTGCCAAACAAATAATGTCAAGATCCAAATAATTTATGGTTTCCAGATTTACTTTGTGAAGCTCCATTCTAGGAATAGATAATTAAAATACACAATTTCTTTGTCAAACTTCACTACATATTATCAAATACTCAACTAGTTTCGCCGTGTTAAGGCATTATCAAGAGTCACTTATAAACTTATAAGTAATGTAATGTATTTCAATTATCTATTCCTATGTCAAGATTCCTTGAAGAAGCTAAATCGGATACATCATGGAACTTACTCCTTACACTGTGAATATTTTAAAAGAATACTTTTAAAGAGTTGAATGATCTAGACATTCACTCATACTTACCAATCTAGGTTTTCACTCGTTCTTTTATTATTATAATCACTTGAACATGTTGCCAAAAACTTGGCTTTCTCTTCTAAAAAAAAAGTTCTTGCAACATGATATTCGCTAATTAGACAAACCTCTAGGCCAAAAGAGATGAGATGGAACACCTACCTTGAAAGAACTGTAAGTGTCGTATTTGAATTTAATTTTTCACATAAAAATTTTGCCTCCTCATTGAAATGAAAATAAATTTTATTCTGGGACCGAAGTCCTCTAAGAATAAATACATGAAAGTCACTGAACAGAGCAACAAATAAAATGAAAAATCAGTGATGAGATAAAGGTGCTACAGTGGATAGAACCAAGAGCAAAATAAATAAAACTAAATAAGAAAAATCATTAAATAAAAATAAAATAGATGAGGATAAAAATAAATAAATAAACTAATAGTGAAAAAGGAGTTAAATTAACAGCTTCATTGTGAAGAGATCAAAAGAAGATAAATGTGTCTAAATAAATATGTAGAAGATAAAATAAAGTAAAAAGAAAAAAAATATACAAGTAGGTATATAAAAATCAAGATTATGGAGGAGGAAATCTAGGCTTGCTATAAAATTAATTTAGATGAAAAAAAAAGAAAAAAATATATATAAAATAAAAGGATGAAGATGAATAAAATAAATGAGAAAAAGAAACAAGAACTTGATGTTAAGGAGCGGGAAAGTTGTTTTTTTGTTAAATTTATAATATCTGTTTGTGTTACCTGAGGTCCTTTCTTGATATGAAAATCCAAAAAGGTTTTTCTGTAGTGTCAAAAGCAGGTTCAGCTTTATCATGTATGTACCTACTCTAGTCCCAGTCATGAGAAAGTGACGTTTTCGCTTCGGTTTTACGGTCATCTTTGTGTGTAGTCCCTTCATCTTCATTTGAAACACATTAAGTTTCCTCGAAGTTTTCTTCATTAACAACTATTTTAGAACCAGTGTGGTTTTGGTAATCCTGATTCGAGACATTATTAGCACTAGATCCAGAATTTATCTTTTTTTATCTTTCGGTTTTAAAATAGCGTCAGATGATTTATCCCTTAAATCTGTTAATCAACTGCTATCTACCAGATCGACTGTTAGAATCCTCTCACTTTGTGCATCTTCACCTATGCACACTGATGAGTTCAAATCCTTTCATTCAGCTTCAAGTTCCAACCAAACATTTTCCTTTGTTCCAATTTTCCTTTTGTTTTTGTTTACGTTCAAAGTATTCTTTTTTTAGGAAGATTTGTGTCAGGTTGTCTGCCAGGTGGCTTTGTCGCCGAGTTGTTCTTATCAGGACCCTTCTTATCACAGATATTATTTTCAATAAAATATTCGAAGGAAGATATTTCATCTTCTAGCATCATTATTCTGTATTCCAGATCATCATTTTTTAACTTTATTTCTTTAAATTCCATTTCCTTGTTAAAATAGCCGTGAGTCCAAGCCGCTGAGATGGACACAGTCTTCGATATAACCTTTTGACTTCGTATAATATATTTTAGTAAGTCATCTTTTTTCAAGTTATCCAGGGTTAATTTTTCCACATCGTCAACAAATTTAAAAGAATCTTTCATAGCAACTTCAAGGTCAACATTACCAACAAGCAGTTGAGCCGTTTTCATAGGTTGGTCGTCCAACGTGACAGAACAGCAAAGCACTTTTACGTCATCACAAATAAAAATTTTTATTTTGGCACAACTTGGATGGAAGTGTTCATCACATTTTACACAGGAAATATAGTTTTTTTACACGATTTTTGCTCTTTTTACACAATATACTTGGATTTACTGACGAGAGGTCAGAAGTTGAAGTATTATATTATAATGGTTTCTACGACTTAAAAGTGTCACAACAATGGCCATAGTGTCATAACTATTATAGACAATCTTCTATTAACTAAATAATTTATCGTTGATTCATTTTCGGGAAATATGTTGAATCAATTTAATGATTTGATTTCTGGTCCTTTGGCTCCGTACAGATATTCTCGTGAAAGAATGTTGGCTCTTTTTGCTCATGGACTTAGGATAATCCTCGAAATGATATTTCTGTTTTCGGAGATCTGTTTTAGGCTAAGTTAATACGGCCATCTTGTATCCATATTTTTGTAGTTATTGTGTGGGAGGGGGAGAAAGGCCCTATTTTGGAGGGTCGCTTCGCCCTATCTGGGTCAGTAGTGCTCAGCCCCCCCCCCCCCCCCCCCCTCTATTTCTCCTCCTTATACCACCATCTCCACATTTGGATCAAATTTAGCATCCCTCTAACCACCCACCCCACCCTCCAGTTTTATATCCTCAGTCCCTACCAAATATTGCCTTACATGAAAGAACGGTTATGTTCATACGAAATATCGATAAATTTGATATAAAAATTTAACAGGAAAAATTAACGGTTGTAAATGATTGAGAAAAGGCATGAAATGACTTCCTCGGGCAAGATCGGACACCTCTAGTTGTAACAGAAGTACCGGGCTTTTTGGCAAAGGCATCGTTCCATACTGGTGGACTACTTTCTGGAAGAACCCTCTGAGGTTTGTTGGAAATATAAAGTTAATTAACTATGTTAAATAAAACATAAAAATAATCGAGTCATGAATACTTAACAGGATAAAAAGGGTCACAAAATCAGAATAGGGTGACACTTTGTGAAAGGAGGGGGGTCTCCTTGTGTACTGCCCTATACCGTCGGATGACTACGGATTGTTGTTTCCGGCAGACCTAAAGCACGCGCCGTGTAACATACGCCCATCTTCCACCAGAGTGACAGCATGGGCCACTTGTTCAGATGTCATCACTAATTTAACAAGAACAGATCTTTCTCGGACAAAATCGCAAAAGAAACTGGAGAAAGATGAGAAATACAGAGCATAAACAACCATTGTCTTGTTATCGAAACTTCGACTTTTAAGGATCAAGAGATTCAAAAGCCTCGATAGTAAATACAGAGAGGATTAATTTCTCCCTGTAGTATCTCTAACTGTTTATACATTCTAAACAATATTTGATCCAAACAAAAAAGAATTACAACAAAAAAAATCAAATTTTTAGAGTGCGCCGGTTTTTATGTTTTTAAAAAAATACACTAATATAGTCTGCAACCACATACAACGGTCAACCATAAGTTAAGAAAATATATATTGTGGTGGGTTCTAACTAAAATAATCGAAGAAGAAATATAGAATATGATGATCTTGTTTCATCGATTCTTTATGTCTTTTGAAAAAACACAGTGTCGATAGATAGGGTTCAACTAGGTAAGGTAAAGATGTATTATGGTTTACTTGTGAGTAAAGAAAAATATATATTCTGGTTGATCCTAACTAAAATAGTCGATGAAGAAATATAGGATATAGTGTGGTAAAAGAAAGGTTTAAGTGTTAAATAAAAAATAATTCAAAAAGTATAAGTAAAGTTAATAATAATTTTGAAATAATAATAATTAAATAAATAATAAACAATAAATTACCACATTTCCTGTAGAAATTTTATCTCTTTTCTTTTACTAAATTTGGTTTTCTACAGTAGTTTTCGAAAAGGGCCCTAAAAAAATATCAAAAGTTCAAGACGGCAATTTTTAAGAAAGTGCACGTATTTAAAAAAAAAATCAATTAACCAACTTTTTATTTGGATTTCTAAAAAGATGCCATTTTAATAATTTTAAATAATATTAAATCTAATCCAAAGGTTTTCAAATTATCTTACTGGGCCAACTGTTCTATTGATTTAGGAGAACAAATAATTTGGGTTTATTTTTTTGAACCATCTACATTATAAAATTAAAAAACTAAACATTGAAACAAACAAAATTCAAAAGAAAAACTCTTAAAAACTAAATTCTTAAAACTATTATTTCTGTTTTTTTTTTCTTTTTGGCCATTCTTTAAATTTAAGTTAAATATATCTTTCTGGGCATATACCCTGTACATATAAACAAACAACAGTACCTTTTTTGCGGATCAATTTCACCATCAATTCACTCCTATTTAGTTCATTATATCGTAAGCCTAAACACCACTCTCCACGCACTCAGACCGTCTCCATTCCACCCAGGCATTCACTCGTCACACACTAATTAAAACAGCTGATGGCCGTGTTTTGTTTTTTACTTATTTGTTTTAAAAGAAATGGTTTCTTATTATTTATATACTAATTCAGTTTCTTTTTATAGACAAATAAATATAATTAATTTTTTTTTATTATTATTAATAATTTTATGTGTGTATTCTTTTTATATGTACATCACAATAGATGGATCTTGTTGCACCAATTCCTTATAATTTTTGAAAAAGACATTAATTTTGGTAGATAGGCATCAACCAGATACGATGAGGGTCAACTATGGTTTAGTTATGAGTAAAGAAAAAAAGATATTCTGGTTGGTCCTAATTTAAATAATTCGTTGCTATGCGATACAATTTAAAGATTACTTTGAAATATTTCCTACGGTGATATAACTTTGATGTTATTAGTTCTGTTTCCAGCCGTGGAACAAATTAGCAATGGCAATTTAATCAGGAACCTTTTTGGTAAAATTCACTTTTCGCGTATATCGATGAGTTTCAAAACGACAATTTAGGGATGGTTATGGGCTGTATCTCGGAAGCCGGGCAACTCGCAACAAATAGTATTGCATATACTATGTGCCATTTAGTTTTCCCTACAACTTTTATTTAAAAAGATTTTGTTTAGGTTGTAAATATGAGGGATATCTTGTCATGTTGTGTCCATCTCAAGTATTTCATAAAGAATAATACATACATCACAAACATCATGATAGCACATCATCAAAAAAAAGGCGTCAGTAAATTACCGGCAATGTACTGTGGTAATAAAAAAAATTATGTAAAATTAAAATATAAGTAAAATTAATAATAATGAAATAAACAATAAATTATTTCCTGTAGAAATTTTATAACTGGTCTTCTATTTAATTTTGATTTCTACAGTAGTTTCCGAAAAGGGCTCTAAAAAATATCAAAAGTTCAAGACGTGCAATTTTTAAGAAAGTGCACGTATTTAAAAAAAAAATTAAATTAACCAACTTTTCATTTGGTTTTCTAAAGAGATGCCATTCTTAATAATTATAATAATATAATATTAAATCTAATTCAAAGGTTTTCAATTATCTTGGGAAAATGAATAGAATTTACGGGAAAAAATATTGGGTTTATTCTCTTACATCTACATTATTAAAATAAAAAACTAAACATTGAAACAAATAAAAATCAAAAGAAAAATCTTAAAAACTTAATTCTTAACACTAATTCAATATTTTTTTGTTTTATATTTTGGCCATTTTTTCAAATTTAAGTTATATATTCCTGGGCATATATCCTGTACATATAAGCAAACAACAGTACCTTCTTTTTGGATCAATTTCATCGTCAATCCACTTCTGTTTAGTTCATTATATCGTAAGCCTAAACACCACTCTCTAGGGGTGGGACGGTACAGCTGGAGCAGTGACGTGTCACCTAATCTCGGGCCGGAGCAGTTGCCACCTGCTCCATTGGTTTTAAATTACCGGTACAGTTTGGAGCAGAAGCAGTGGACACAGGACCTTGGGAGGGAGGATTTTCTCAACGATCTCTGCTCCTGTTCCGCTGTACCGGTACTCGGATAGAGATCGCCGTCACTTTCCAGTTTCCCCTCCTGTTTTTTTAGGATCTGTGACTGGACAATCCGAAACAAAATGCCGCTTGGCGGAAAAATCGCGCCGATTTCAAAATCCCCTCCTTCCTTGATTATTTTATTTTCCGTTAACTGAGTTTTATATTGAACATTGAACATGCTATGACATAAAAAATCAATCCTCATGCGGTTATTCCTATATCAGTACCGGTACTGGTACTGCAGGTAGAAGGGAGGGCATAATATAAATTATTAGAATAAGATCTAGAAATAAATGTGTTATTATTATAATTATGTAGCAATAACTATAATTAAATTATAAGAGGTAGGTCAATAATTAGTAATATACACTCAGTTGTAATATAGAAATGTATTACAATGGAACAAAGAACATAAAATAAAATAACCAAAGAAAATAAAATAAACATAATATCATTTTTTATTAAAGTTATGGTTTAAAAATAACAGCATTCTTGGCTTCATTTGTAATAATTGGGTCCGTCTTTCTGATATTATCTGGCCTGCTTTGGAAAATAGCTGTTCGCAGGGGACAGAAGTAGCTACAATGCATACGCGCAGGGGCAACATAATTGCTCCGGTCTCTCCTCTGTGATTGTCACTGGACAGGTTAATTGTCACTGCTCCAACAGCGTCACTGGAGCAGTTGGGCCTGTGACAGAATTTTCCCGGACCGGCACAACCCTACCACTCTCCACACCTTCACTCAGACCGGCTCCATTCCACCCGGGCCTCGACCATTCTATACACACACCAATTAAAACAGCTGATGGCCGTGTTTTGTTTTTTACTTTTGTTTTAAAAGAAAATGGTTTCTTATTATTTATTTATTAATTCAGTTTCTTTTTATAAAAAAATAAATATAGGTAATTAATTTTTTTTTATATTAATAATTTTTTTTTTTTTTAATGTGTGTATTCTTTTTATACATCACAGTACTTCCGTAGCGCGAATTAAACAACTAAGTTTTCACTCTCTCTTTGAAACCAATTACTGATTTGGTTGAAAAATAATAGGTGTCTCAGAGACTTATGAATACATTTACTAAATTTCAAGTTAGATGATACATTCATTATATTGGCAGCTCCTCCTCCCCTCCCCGCCCCCCCCCCCCCCCCCCTATCGGACGCTTTGGCTCAGTCCCATTCGCATCATATATTTATAAATCATTTTTCAGATGATAAATAATAATATACCCACTCACATACATGTTAAAAATGCTTTTATATACTGATAATGATTCAGTCTTAAGAAAAATTATGTTTATAATATGTCCTAGATGGCGAGAAAGGTCTTGGGAAGGGTTCGTGTGTGCTGAGTCTCTGAGATGTTACGGAATTACCCTTATTCCATTTTTTGCATCAAAATTAGTTTCTGCCCTTCTTTCAATGGTTTTATTTTGGTCTGCTTTTTGTTTATGTTTTCAGGCTGCAATGGTTTATTTTTTATAGTTAAAATTATTATAGTTTAAAACAATTAATTTTCATTAATTTACAAAGAAATATGGAAATTTTTTAAAAATATGACATAAATACGTAAATACGATGTTTTTGAAAACGTTTTTCTAGCGGTGCTTGGGCGTTGGCATGTAATAACGCTAGGATTTCTGCTGCCAAGAAAGTGTGTTCCAGATATTTCCTTCCTTCGGATTATGTTTTTCCAAGTAAGTTATTATAAGGCGTAATCTAAGGGTGGTCATTATATTGTGGCGTTCATTTCCAAGTATAATCTATATTAATAAAGCTGAAACGGGGTTTGTTTGTTTGTTTGTATGTTTGTTCCAGCATCACGCCCAAACCGCTGGACGGATTTTTATGAAACTTCCCATGTAGCATTCTTTTGAGCCCGATTGAATAATAGGCTATGTGGCGTCCCAAAATTTTGATCGGGAGGGGGGGTTGTAAGGGGGGCCTAAGTATATAAATAGTGCTAACTCATTAACTAATGGTCAAATTGTCATGAAATTTCACACGTAGTCTTTTTAAAAGCCAAACAGGAAAAAAAGGTGTGTGGCGTCCCAAAGTTTTGAACGGGAGGGGGGGTTGTGGGGGGGCCTAAGTATAAATATAGAGCTAACTCATTAACTAATGGGCGAATCGTCATGAAATTTCACATGTAGTATTTTTAAAAGCCAAATAGGAAAAAAAGGTGTGTGGCGTCCCAAAATTTTGATCGGGAGGGGGGGGTTGTGGGGGGGCCTAAGTATAAAAATAGTGCTAACTCATTAACTAATGGGCGAATTGTCATGAAATTTTACAGGTAGTCTTTTTAAAAGCCAAACAAGAAAAAAAGGTGTGTGGCGTCCCAAAGTTTTGAACGGGAGGGGGGGTTGTGGGGGGGCCTAAGTATAAATATAGAGCTAACTCATTAACTAATGGGCGAATCGTCATGAAATTTCACATGTAGTATTTTTAAAAGCCAAACAGGAAAAAAAGGTGTGTGGCGTCCCAAAGTTTTGAACGGGAGGGGGGGTTGTGGGGGGGCCTAATTATAAATATAGAGCTAATTCTTTAACGGTTGGTCGGATTGTCACGAAATTTCACATGGAGTATTCCTGAAGGCCAAATAGAAAAATAAGGTGTGTGGCGTCCCAAAGTTTTGATCGGGAGGGGGGGTTGTAAGGGGGGCCTAAGTATATAAATAGTGCTAACACATTAACTAATGGTCGAATTGTCATGAAATTTCACACGTAGTCTTTTTAAAAGCCAAACAGGAAAAAAAGGTGTGTGGCGTCCCAAAGTTTTGAACGGGAGGGGGGGTTGTGGGGGGGCCTAAGTATAAATATAGAGCTAATTCTTTAACGGTTGGTTGGATTGTCACGAAATTTCACATGGAGTATTCCTGAAGGCCAAATAGAAAAATAAGGTGTGTGGCGTCCCAAAGTTTTGAACGGGAGGGGGGGTTGTGGGGGGGCCTAAGTATAAATATAGAGCTAGCTCATTAACGGTTGGTCGAATTGTCACAAAGTTTCACATGTAGTATTCCTGAAGACCAAATAAAAAAATAGGCGGTGTAACGGCTCAAAATTTTGTACGGGAGGGGGGGTAGTGGCGGTGGGGCCTAAGTATAAATATGGTGCTAGCTCAATAACAGTTGGTCGTATTGTCATGGGAAAATCTTAAAAGCCAAATGGAAATATAGGGTGTATATGTCACAAAATTTTGAACGGGAGGGTTGGTTGATGGGGGCCTAAGTATAAGTATAGTGATAAGTCATTAACGGATGATCGGGTTGTCACGAAATTTCACATGAAGTATTCATAAAGGCCAAATAGAAAAATAGGGTGTGTGACGTCAAAAAATTGTGAACGGGAGGGGGGTTATGGGGGTAGGCCTAAATTTGAAGATAGTGATAGGTCATTAACGGATGATTGGATTGTCACATGTAGTATTCTTGATGGTCAAATAAAAAAATACACTATGTGACATTTTAAAAATTTGGGAGGGGGGGCTAAGCATAAAAATAATGCTGAATCATTGAAGGGTAATCGGATTGTCATGAATTTCACATGTAGTAGTAGTAACTATATATTCGCTGTGGGGTTCACTGTTGCAAGACATTTACTAGCTGTGATGCCCAGCGTTCCTAATTACGTACTAGCTGTGGGGTCTGCTGTTGCAAGGCGCTAGCAGTGTGGCCCAGCGTATTTAACTACGTAGGTACTAGCTGTGGGGTCCGCCGTTGCAAAACTCATACTAGCTATGATGCCCTGTGGTTCTAACTACATACTATCTGTGGGGTCCGCAGTTGCAAGGCACCTACTACCTGTAGGGCCCAGCGTTCCTAAAAACGTACTAGCTGTGGGGTCCGTCGTTGCAAAAGCATACTAGCTGTGATGCTCAGCGTTTCTAACTACGTACTAGCTGTGGGGTCCGCCGTTGCAAAACACATACTAGCTGTGATGCCCAGTGGTTCTAACTACGTACTAGCTGTGGGGTCCGCTGTTGCAAGGCACTTACTAGCTGTGATGCCCAGCGTTCCTAACTTCGTACTAGCTGTGGGGTCCGCTGTTGCGAGGCACATACTAGCTGTGGTGACCAGCGTTCCTAACTACGTACTAGCTGTGGGGTCCGTTGTTGCAAGGCATTTACTAGCTGTAGTGCCCAGCGTTCCTAACTATGTACTAGCTGTGAAGTTCGCTGTTGCAAAGCACTGAAGGACTATAAGCCTTATTCCGTAAGAATAATTGAAAATTATAACATCATGAATGTACTGTCGAGGAACTGAATAGCGTTATAGAAGATATTGGGACAAAAATCAAAGTTCCCCGGGCAACGCCGGGTATTACTGCTATAGATTTAATATTTGTTAAAACTGATAGAGAACGACCGGATTATCTGAATCCTACACAAAAATCAAAATAAAAATGTTTTTCAAAAAATTCACGCTATTTAACGGTTTATAGGCTTAATAATTGTTAAAACTGATACGACAGAATCAGATATATCCGAAAAGTCCCATCCGACGGACGACGTGCTCAAGGCTATTTTCAACCTAAGTGAAATTTCACCTAACCAGGTTTATTTACATAACATACGTCTCATTATCGAGTACCTCACATTCGAAAAAGCCCTGGATCATCGCTTAAAGTCCCATCCGAAGGACGACGTGCTCAAAGTGTTTTTTAACTTCCCGATTGAAATATCTGACCTAAGTGCCTCAGCTAAATTTCTAAGTGGCGATCCTGAGCTCGGTAGACTCCATTCTTCAAATTTCTCGCTTTTTAACGGTTTATATATTTAATATTTGTTAAAACTGATAGAGAACGACCGGATTATCTGAATCCTACACAAAAATCAAAATAAAAATGTTTTTCAAAAATTTGCGCTATTTAACGGTTTATAGGCTTAATAATTGTTAAAACTGATACGAGAGATTCAGATTTATCCGGAAAGTCCCATCCGAAGGACGACGTGCTCAAGGCTATTTTCAACCTAAGTGATATTTCACCTACCCAGGTTTATTTACATAACATACGTCTCATTATCGAGTACCTCACATTCGAAAAAGCCCTGGATCATCGCTTAAAGTCCCATCCGAAGGACGACGTGCTCAAAGTGTTTTTTAACTTCCCGATTGAAATATCTGACCTAAGTGCCTCAGCTAAATTTCTAAGTGGCGATCCTGAGCTCGGTAGACTCCATTCTTCAAATTTCTCGCTTTTTAACGGTTTATATATTTAATATTTGTTAAAACTGATAGAGAACGACCGGATTATCTGAATCCTACACAAAAATCAAAATAAAAATGTTTTTCAAAAATTTGCGCTATTTAACGGTTTATAGGCTTAATAATTGTTAAAACTGATACGAGAGATTCAGATTTATCCGGAAAGTCCCATCCGAAGGACGACGTGCTCAAGGCTATTTTCAACCTAAGTGATATTTCACCTACCCAGGTTTATTTACATAACATACGTCTCATTATCGAGTACCTCACATTCGAAAAAGCCCTGGATCATCGCTTAAAGTCCCATCCGAAGGACGACGTGCTCAAAGTGTTTTTTAACTTCCCGATTGAAACATCTGACCTAAGTGCCTCAGCTAGATTTGTAAGTGGCGATACTGAGCTCGGTAGACTCCATTCTTCAAATTTCTCGCTTTTTAACGGTTTATAGATTAAATATTTGTTAAAACTGATAGAGAACGACCGGATTATCTGAACCCCACACAAAAATCAAAATGAAAACGTTTTTCAAAAAATTCGCGCTATTTAACGGTTTATAGGCTTAATAATTGTTAAAACTGATACTACAGATTCAGATATATCCGGAAAGTCCCATCCGAAGGACGACGTGCTCAAGGCTTTCAACCTAAGTGGAAATTGACCTACCCAGGTTTATTTACATAACATACGTCTCATTATCGAGTACCTCACATTCGAAAAAGCCCTGGATCATCGCTTAATGTCCCATCCGAAGGACGAAGTGCTCAAAGTTATTTTTAACTTCCCGATTAAAACATCTGACCAAAGTGCCTCAGCTAGATTTCTAAGTGGCGATCCTGAGCTCGGTAGACTCCATTCTTCAAATTTCTTGCTTTTTAACGGTTTATAGATTTAATATTTGTTAACTGACAGAGCCATAGAGTGTGCTGGTTTCGAATTATGCCAACGTCAGCACAACGTTCAGACTGACTTTAAATATGGTGACACCGATCCACTATGGAACAAAAATGCCAAAAAAAAAAAGATGTATGTATAGATATGAACACAAATTAAAACTTGTGTACATTGTGATATAATCTATATAAATAAAGCTGAAACGGGGTTTGTGTGTGTGTTTGTTTGTATGTTTGTTCCAGCATCACGCCCAAACGGCTGGACGGATCTTCATGAAACTTCACATGTAGCATTCTTTTGAGCCCGATTGAATAATAGGCTATGTGGCGTCCCAGAATTTTGAACGGTAGGGAGGGTTGTAAGGGGGGCCTAAGTATATAAATAGTGCTAACTCATTACGGTTGGTCGGATTGTCACGAAATTTCACATGTAGTATTCTTAAAGACCAAATAGAAATATGAGGTGTGTGGCGTACCAAAATTTTGAACGGGAGGGGGGGTTGTGGGGGGCCTAAGTATAAATATAGAGCAAACTCTTTAACGGTTGGTCGGATTGTCACGAAATTTCACATGTAGTATTTTTAAAAGCCAAATAGGAAAAAAAGGTGTGTGGCGTCCAAAAGTTTTGAACGGGAGGGGGGGTTGTGGGGGGGCCTAAGTATAAATATAGAGCTAACTCTTTAACGGTTGGTCGGATTGTCACGAAATTTCACATGTAGTATTCTTAAAGGCCAAATAGAAAAATAAGGTGTGTGGCGTCCCAAAGTTTTGAACGGGAGGGGGTTGTGGGGGGCCTAAGTATAAATATAGAGCTAGCTCATTAACTAATGGTCGGATTGTCACGAAATTTCACATGTAGTATTTTTAAAAGCCAAATAGGAAAAAAAGGTGTGTGGCGTCCCAAAGTTTTGAACGGGAGGGGGGGTTGTGGGGGGGCCTAAGTATAAATATAGAGCTAACTCTTTAACGGTTGGTCGGATTGTCACGAAATTTCACATGGAGTATTCCTGAAGACCAAATAGAAAATAGGCGGTGTGACGGCTCAAAATTTTTTACGGGAGGGGGGGGGGTAGCTGGGGGGCCTAAGTATAAATATAGAGCTAACTCATTAACTAATGGTCGAATTGTCATGAAATTTCACATGTAGTATTCCTAAAGGTCATATAGAAATATTAGGTGTGTGACGGCCCAAAATTTTGAACAGGAAGGAGGGTTGTAGGGGGGGCTAAATATACATATAGAGTTAGCTCATTAACGGTTGGTCGTATTGTCACGAAATTTCGCATATATTATTCCTGAAGGCCAAATAGAAAAATAAGGAGTGTGGCGTCCCGAAGTTTTGAACGGGTGGCGGGGTTGAGGGGGGGGGGGGGGGACTAAGTATAAATATAGAGCTAGCTCATTAACGGTTGATCGTATTGTCATGAATCGGATTGTCATGAATTTCACATGTAGTAGTAGTAACTATGTATTGTATGTACATTATTAGAATGGCAACAGCGTTGGGCGCGATCGACAGATGGCCGAACAACCTTCGCCTATTTCCCGAACGTCCAGACGCGACTTGACTCCCCATGGATACAACCAGACCACTGGATGTCACAGGTGCTAACAGGTCACGGCGACTTCAACGCCAAGCTCTTCTTCTTTAAGAGGAAGAACAGCCCTGCCTGCTCGTGTGGCGGCGTCGAGACTGCGGAACACGTGGTCCTCGAATGCCCGCTATACGACGGGCCCAGGGCGGCGCTGATCCGCCGGACAGGTTCGTATCTGGGACTGGACCTGCCGGGACTTATGACGGAGGCTGGTTACCTGGCTTTTGGTCGGTTCGTCTCCTCCTGGCGGAGAATCAAGAAAGCCTTCTAACCCGGCGCCGGGGGCCCCGCCGACCGCCGACAGGCGCTGCGGCGACAGCCCCCGGCTTAGGGAAGCAGGCAGAAAAGAACCCTTGACAAAATCCCGAGCTCACTCGGTGTGAAGCGCCGAAAACTACCACAGACGACCATGGACGGTAGTCATCGAGCCGGTCCACGACCGTCCGTAAATATTGTATATATAAAGTATTGATACATATAAATATAAACATAGGAAGATATAGGGTGATGTGACCGACCCCCCCTCAGGGGGTCAGGGGCACCTATAATGAAAAAAAAAAAAAAAAGTAACTATGTATTCGCTGTGGGGTTCACTGTTGCAAGACATTTACTAGCTGTGATGTCCAGCGTTCCTAATATCGTACTAGCTGTGGGGTCCGCTGTTGCAAGGTACTTACTAGCTGTAGTGCTCAGCCCCAGCGTTCCTAACTATGTACTGGCTGTGGGGTTCGCTGTTGCAAGGCACCTATAAGACATTTACTAGCTGTAATGCCCAGCGTTTCTAATTACGTACTAGCTGTGGGGTCTGCTGTTGCAAGGCGCTAGCAGTGTGGCCCAGCGTATTTCACTCGTAGGTACTAGCTGTGGGATCCGCCGTTGCAAAACTCATACTAGCTGTGATGCCCTGTGGTTCTAACTACATACTATCTGAGGGGGTTTGCAGTTGCAAGGCACCTACTACCTGTAGGGCCCAGCGTTCCTAAAAACGTACTAGCTGTGGGGTCCGTCGTTGCAAAAGCATACTAGCTGAGATGCCCAGGGTTCCTAATATCGTACTAGCTGTGGGGTCCGTTGTTGCAAGGCATTTACTAGCTGTAGTGCCCAGCGTTCCTAACTTCGTACTAGCTGTGGGGTCCGTTGTTGCAAGGCATTTACTAGCTGTAGTGCCCAGCGTTCCTAACTATGTACTAGCTGTGAAGTTCGCTGTTGCAAAGCACTTACTAACTGTAATGCCCAGCGTATTTAACTACATACTAGCTGTGGGGTCCGCTGTTGCAAGGCACTTAATAGCTGTGATGCCCAGCGTTCCTAACTTCATACTAGCTGTGGGGTCCGCTGTTGCGAGGCACATACTAGCTGTGGTGACCAGCGTTCCTAACTACGTACTAGCTGTTGGGTCCGCCGTCGCAAGGCACATACTAGCTATGATGCCCAGCATTCCCAACTACGTACTAGTTGTGGTGCTCAGCGTTGCAAGCCACATACTAGCTGTGGTCACAAACGTTCTTAAGTACGCACTGACTAGGACGTCCAGCGATGCTAAGTATTCACGAGGTGTGGCTTCCGCCGTTGAAAGGCGCATACTAGCTGTGGTGCCCAGGGGTCCTAAAAACTTACTAGCGTTACAACAGCTGAAGGACTATAAGCCTTATTCCGTATGAATAATTGAAAATTATAACATCATGAATGTACTGTCAAGGAACTGAATAGCGTTATAGAAGATATTGGGACAAAAATCAAAGTTCCCCGGGCAACGCCGGGTATAACTGCTATAGATTTAATATCTGTTAAAACTGATAGAGAACGACCGGATTATCTGAATCCTACACAAAAATCAAAATAAAAATGTTTTTCAAAAAATTCACGCTATTTAACGGTTTATAGGCTTAATAATTGTTAAAACTGATACGACAGAATCAGATATATCCGAAAAGTCCCATCCGACGGACGACGTGCTCAAGGCTATTTTCAACCTAAGTGAAATTTCACCTAACCAGGTTTATTTACATAACATACGTCTCATTATCGAGTACCTCACATTCGAAAAAGCCCTGGATCATCGCTTAAAGTCCCATCCGAAGGACGACGTGCTCAAAGTGTTTTTTAACTTCCCGATTGAAACATCTGACCTAAGTGCCTCAGCTAGATTTCTAAGTGGCGATCCTGAGCTCGGTAGACTCCATTCTTCAAATTTCTCGCTTTTTAACGGTTTATAGATTTAATATTTGTTAAAACTGATAGAGAACGACCGGATTATCTGAATCCTACACAAAAATAAAAATAAAAATGTTTTTCAAAAAATTTGCGCTATTTAACGGTTTATAGGCTTAATAATTGTTAAAACTGATACGAGAGATTCAGATTTATCCGGAAAGTCCCATCCGAAGGACGACGTGCTCAAGGCTATTTTCAACCTAAGTGATATTTCACCTACCCAGGTTTATTTACATAACATACGTCTCATTATCGAGTACCTCACATTCGAAAAAGCCCTGGATCATCGCTTAAAGTCCCATCCGAAGGACGACGTGCTCAAAGTGTTTTTTAACTTCCTGATTGAAACATCTGACCTAAGTGCCTCAACTAGATTTCTAAGTGGCGATCCTGAGCTCGGTAGACTCCATTCTTGAAATTTCTCGCTTTTTAACGGTTTATAGATTTAATATTTGTTAGAACTGATAGAGAACGACCGGATTATCTGAATCCTACACAAAAATCAAAATAAAAATGTTTTTCAAAAAATTCACGCTATTTAACGGTTTATAGGCTTAATAATTGTTAAAACTGATACGACAGAATCAGATATATCCGAAAAGTCCCATCCGAAGGACGAAGTGCTCAAAGTTATTTTTAACTTCCCGATTAAAACATCTGACCAAAGTGCCTCAGCTAGATTTCTAAGTGGCGATCCTGAGCTCGGTAGACTCCATTCTTCAAATTTCTTGCTTTTTAACGGTTTGTAGATTTAATATTTGTTAACTGACAGAGCCATAGAGTGTGCTGGTTTCGGATTATGCCAACGTCAGCACAACGTTCAGACTGACTTTAAATATGGTGACACCGATCCACTATGGAAGAAAAATGCCAAAAAAAAAAGATGTATGTATAGATATGAACACAAATTAAAACTTGTGTACATTGTGATAAAATCTATATAAATAAAGCTGAAACGGGGTTTGTTTGTATGTTTGTTCCAGCATCACGCCCAAACGGCTGGACGGATCTTCATGAAACTTCACATGTAGCATTCTTTTGAGCCCGATTGAATAATAGGCTATGTGGCGTCCCAAAATTGTGAACGGTAGGGGGGGTTGTAAGGGGGGCCTAAGTATATAAATAGTCCTACCTCATTAACGGTTGGTCGGATTGTCACGAAATTTCACATGTAGTATTCTTAAAGGCCAATATGAAAAATATTGTGTGTGGCGTCCCAAAATTTTAAATGAAAGGGGGGGTTGTGGGCGTAGGCCTAAATATAAATATAGTGATAGATCTTTAACGGATGATCAGATTGTCATGAAATTTCACATGTAGTATTCTTAAAGGCCAAATTGAAAAATATTGTGTGTGGCGTCCCAAAATTTTAAATGGGAGGGGGGGTTGAGGGGGGGGGGGCTAAGTAATATAAATACAGAGCTAGCTCATTAACGGTTGATCGTATTGTCACGACATTTCCCATGTAGTATTCCTGAAGGCCAAATAGAAAAATAAGATGTGTGGTGTCCCAAAGTTTTGAACGGGTGGGGGGGTTGAGGGGGGGGGGGGGGGGCTAAGTATAAATATAGAGCTAGCTCATTAACGGGTGATCGTATTGTCACGAAATTTCCCATGTAGTATTCCTGAAGGCCAAATAAAAAAATAAGGTGTGTGGCGTCCCAAAGTTTTGAACGGGAGGGGGGGTTGTGGGGGGGCCTAAGTATAAATATAGAGCTAGCTCATTAACGGGTGGTCGCATTTTCACGAAATTTCCCATGTAGTATTCCTGAAGGCCAAATAAAAAAATAAGGTATGTGGCGTCCCAAAGTTTTGAACGGGAGGGGGGGTTGTGGGGGGGCCTAAGTATAAATATAGAGCTAGCTCATTAACGGGTGGTCGCATTGTCACGAAATTTCACATGTAGTATTTTTAAAAGCCAAATAGGAAAAAAAGGTGTGTGGCGTCCTAAAGTTTTGAACGGGAGGGGGGGTTGTGGGGGGGCCTAAGTATAAATATAGAGCTAGGTCATTAACGGGTGGTCGCATTGTCAAGAAGTTTCACATGTAGTAAAAAAAAAAGGTGTGTGGCGACCCAAAGTGTTGCCCAGCGTTCCTAACTTCGTACTAGCTGTGGTGTCCGCTGTTGCAAGGCACATACTAGATGTGGTGCCCAGGGTTCCTAACTTCGTACTAGCTGTGGGGTCCGCTGTTACAAAACACTTACTAGCTGTGTTGCCCAGCGTTCCTAACTTCGTACTAGCTGTGGTGTCCGCTGTTGCAAGGCACAAACTAGATGTTGTGCTCAGCGTTCCTAACTTCATACTAGCTGTGGGGTCCGCTGTTGCAAGGCACAAACTAGATGTGGTGCCCAGGGTTCCTAACTTCGTACTAGCTGTGGTGTCCGCTGTTGCAAGGCACATACTAGATGTGGTGCTCAGCGTTCCTAACTTCGTACTAGCTGTGGGGTCCGCTGTTGCAAGGCACATACTAGATGTGGTGCTCAGCGTTCCTAACTTCGTACTAGCTGTGGTGTCCGCTGTTGCAAGGCACATACTAGATGTGGTGCCCAGGGTTCCTAACTTCGTACTAGCTGTGGTGACCGCTGTTGCAAGGCACAAACTAGAATGTGGTGCTCAGCGTTCCTAACTTCGTACTACCTGTGAGGTCCGCTGTTGCAAGGCTCATACTCGCTGTGTTGCCCAGCGTTCCGAACTTCGTACTAGCTGTGGGGTCCGCTGTTGCAAGGCACATACTAGATGTGGTGCCCAGGGTTCCTAACTTCGTACTAGCTGTGGTGTCCGCTGTTGTAAGGCACACACTAGATGTGGTGCTCAGCGTTCCGAACTTTGTACTAGCTGTGGGGTCCGCTGTTGCAAGACACAAACTAGATGTGGTGCTCAGCGTTCCGAACTTCGTACTACCTGTGGGGTCCGCTGTTGCAAGGCACAGACTAGATGTGGTGCTCAGCGTTCCGAACTTCGTACTAGCTGTGGGGTCCGCTGTTGCAAGGCACATACTAGATGTGGTGCCCAGGGTTCCTAACTTCGTACTAGCTGTGGTGTCCGCTGTTGCAAATTAATACAGCTATGTTGGTAGATAGGCAGCATCCAGAAACGAAGATGGTCAACCAAAGAAAGATTCAGATGTATCGGGAAAGTCCCATCCGAAGGACGACGTGCTCAAATTTATTTTTATCTTCCCGAATAAAATATCTGACCTAAGTGCCTTGGCTAGATTTCTAAGTGGCGATCCTGAGCTCGATAGACTCCATATGTATGATAAAATATGTTACCGTTTGGTTTCTACTAACATTATCAAGGAAGAAATGTGGAATATAAGTGGGCTTTGGAGAAGGTAGTAGGAAGTTGGCAGGAGTGTTGGGTGATGTCACGTACCCTATGTTGAGCGGAACGTTTAAGTCTATATTAATAAAGCTGAAACGGGGTTTGTGGGTTTGTGTGTTTGTATGTTTGTTCCAGCATCACGCCCATACGGCTGGACGGATTTTTATGAAACTTCACATGTAGGATTCTTTTGAGCCCTATTGAATAATAGGCTATGTCGCGTCCCAAAATTTTGATCGGGAGGGGGGGTAGTAAGGGGGGCCTAAGTATATAAATAGTGCTAACTCATTAACTAATGGTCGAATTGTCATGAAATTTCTCATGTAGTATTTTTAAAAGCCAAAAAGGAAAAAAAGGTGTGTGGCGTCCCAAAGTTTTGAACGGGAGGGGGGGTTGTGGGGGGGCCTAAGTATAAATATAGAGCTAACTCATTAAC
Organism: Aradus depressus; assembly: GCA_963662175.1. Taxonomy (NCBI): domain Eukaryota; kingdom Metazoa; phylum Arthropoda; class Insecta; order Hemiptera; family Aradidae; genus Aradus; species Aradus depressus. Next base: position 35,476,975 of record OY759224.1, on the reverse strand, counting down.
TAATGGGCGAATCGTCATGAAATTTCACATGTAGTATTTTTAAAAGCCAAATAGGAAAAAAAGGTGTGTGGCGTCCCAAAGTTTTGAACGGGAGGGGGGGTTGTGGGGGGGCCTAAGTATAAATATAGAGCTAACTCTTTAACGGTTGGTCGGATTGTCACGAAATTTCACATGGAGTATTCCTGAAGGCCAAATAGAAAAATAAGGTGTGTGGCGTCCTAAAGTTTTGATCGGGAGGGGGGGTTGTAAGGGGGGCCTAAGTATATAAATAGTGCTAACACATTAACTAATGGGCGAATCGTCATGAAATTTCACGTAGTATTTTTAAAAGCCAAATAGGAAAATAAGGTGTGTGGCGTCCCAAAGTTTTGAACGGTAGGGGGGGTTGTGGGGGGGCCTAAGTATAAATATAGAGCTAATTCTTTAACGGTTGGTTGGATTGTCACGAAATTTCACATGGAGTATTCCTGAAGGCCAAATAGAAAAATAAGGTGTGTGGCGTCCCAAAGTTTCGAACGGGAGGGGGGGTTGTGGGGGGGCCTAAGTATAAATATAGAGCTAGCTCATTAACGGTTGGTCGAATTGTCACAAAGTTTCACATGTAGTATTCCTGAAGACCAAATAAAAAAAAAGGCGGTGTAACGGCTCAAAATTTTGTACGGGAGGGGGGGTAGTGGGGGGGGGGGGCCCAAGTATAAATATGGTGCTAGCTCAATAACGGTTGGTCGTATTGTCATGGAATTTCACATGTAGTATTCTTAAAAGCCAAATAGAAATATAGGGTGTATATGTCACAAAATTTTGAACGGGAGGGTGGGATATTGGGGGCCTAAGTATAAGTATAGTGATAAGTCTTTAACGGATGATCGGATTGTCACGAAATTTCACATGTAGTATTCCTGGAGGCCAAATAAAAAAATAGGCGGTGTGACGGCTCAAAATTGTTTACGGGAGGGGGGGTTGTGGCGGGGGGGCCTAAGTATAAATATAGTGCTAGCTCATTAACGGTTGGTCGTATTGTCATGGAATTTCACATGTAGTATTCTTAAAAGCCAAATAGAAATATAGAGTGTATATGTCACAAAATTTTGAACGGGAGGGTGGGTTGATAGGGGCCTAAGTATAAGTATAGTGATAAGTCATTAACGGATTATCGGATTGTCACGAAATTTGACATGAAGTATTCATAAAGGCCAAATAGAAAAATAGGGTGACGTCAAAAAATTGTGAACGGGAGGGGGGTTATGGGGGTAGGCCTAAATTTGAAGATAGTGATAGGTCATTAACGGATGATTGGATTGTCACGAAATTTCACATGTAGTATTCTTGATGGTCAAATAAAAAAATACACTATGTGACATTTTAAAAATTTGGGAGGGGGGCTAAGCATAAAAATAATGCTGAATCATTGAAGGGTAATCGGATTGTCATGAATTTCACATGTAGTAGTAGTAACTATGTATTCGCTGTGGGGTTCACTGTTGCAATACATTTAATAGCTGTGATGTCCAGCGTTCCTAATATCGTACTAGCTGTGGGGTCCGCTGTTGCAAGGCACTTACTAGCTGTAGAGCTCAGCCCCAGCGTTCCTAACTATGTACTGGCTGTGGGGTTCGCTGTTGCAAGGCACCTACAAGACATTTACTAGCTGTGATGCCCAGCGTTTCTGATTACGTACTAGGTGTGGGGTCTGCTGTTGCAAGGCGCTAGCAGTGTGGCCCAGCGTATTTCACTACGTAGGTACTAGCTGTGGGGTCCGCCGTTGCAAAACTCATACTAGCTGTGATGCCCTGTGGTTCTAACTACATACTATTTGTGGGGTTCGCAGTTGCAAGGCACCTACTACCTGTAGGGCCCAGCGTTCCTAAAAACGTACTAGCTGTGGTGCTCAGCGGGTAATCGGATTGTCATGAATTTCACATGTAGTAGTAGTAACTATGTATTCACTGTGCGGTTCACTGTTGCAAGACATTTACTAGCTGTGATGCCCAGTGTTCCTAACTATGTAGTATCTATGGGGTCCGCTGTTACAAAACACTTACTAGCTGTGTTGCCCAGCGTTCCCAACTTCGTACTAGCTGTGGGGTCCACTGTTGCAAGGCACAAACTAGCTGTGATGCCCAGGGTTCCTAATATCGTACTAGCTGTGGGGTCCGTTGTTGCAAGGCATTTACTAGCTGTAGTACCCAGCGTTCCTAACTTCGTACTAGCTGTGGGGTCCGCTGTTGCGAGGCACATACTAGCTGTGGTGACCAGCGTTCCTAACTACGTACTAGCTGTTGGGTCCGCCGTCGCAAGGCACATACTAGCTATGATGCCCAGCATTCCCAACTACGTACTAGCTGTGGTGCTCAGCGGGTAATCGGATTGTCATGAATTTCACATGTAGTAGTAGTAACTATGTATTCACTGTGCGGTTCACTGTTGCAAGACATTTACTAGCTGTGATGCCCAGTGTTCCTAACTATGTAGTATCTATGGGGTCCGCTGTTACAAAACACTTACTAGCTGTGTTGCCCAGCGTTCCCAACTTCGTACTAGCTGTGGGGTCCACTGTTGCAAGGCACAAACTTGATGTGGTGCCCAGGGTCCCTAACTTCGTACTAGCTGTGGTGTCCGCTGTTGCAAGGCACAAACTAGATGTGGTGCTCAGCGTTCCTAACTTCGTACTAGCTGTGGGGTCCGCTGTTGCAAGGCACAAACTAGATGTGGTGCTCAGCGTTCCTAACTTCGTACTAGCTGTGGGGTCCGCTGTTGCAAGGCACATACTAGATGTGGTGCCCAGGGTTCCTAACTTCGTACTAGCTGTGGTGTCCGCTGTTACAAAACACTTACTAGCTGTGTTGCCCAGCGTTCCGAACTTCGTACTAGCTGTGGGGTCGGCTGTTGCAAGGCACATACTAGATGTGGTGCCCAGGGTTCCTAACTTCGTACTAGCTGTGGTGTCCGCTGTTGCAAGGCACATACTAGATGTGGTGCCCAGCGTTCCTAACTTCGTACTAGCTGTGGGGTCGGCTGTTGCAAGGCACATACTAGATGTGGTTCCCAGCGTTCCTAACTTCGTACTAGCTGTGGGGTCCGCTCTTGCAAGGCACATACTAGCTATGGTGCTCAGCGTTCCTATTTTCGTACTAGCTGTGGGGTCCGCTGTTGCAAGGCACTTACTAGCTGTGATGCCCCGCGTTTCTAACTACTAACTACGTACTAGCTGTGGGGTCCGCCGTTGCAAAACACATACTAGATGTGATGCCCAGTGGTTCTAACTACGTACTAGCTGTGGGGTCCGCTGATGCAAGGCACTTACTAGCTGTGGGGCCCAGCGTTCCTAACTACGTACTAGCTGTGGGGTCCGCCGTCGCAAGGCACATACTAGCTGTGGTCACAAACGTTCTTAAGTACGCACTGGCTAGGATGTCCAGCGATGCTAAGTATTCACTAGCTGCGGTTTCCGCCGTTGAAAGGCGCATACTAGCTGTGGTGCCCAAGGGTCCTAAAAACTTACTAGCGTTACTATAGCTGAAGGACTATAAGCCTTATTCCGTATGAATAATTGAAAATTATAACATCACGAATGTACTGTCGAAAAATTGAATAGACTTATAGGAGATATTGGGAGTAAAGTCAAAGTTCCCCTGGCAACGTCGGGTATTACTGCTAGTATATCTATAAAACAGAATGTGACGCAGCATACACTACATTTACTTTTTTTTTTTTAACCCTTACAATGATATTTGAAATGTGAAACATTCAACAAATATTTATAATTTTAATTTGATATTATACAAATATATGGGATCGGGCCATTATAGGACTTTCTTATACCAACCACGCTTACAGAGCTAGTACGTAGTTAGGACCACCGGGCACCACAGCTAGTGAGTGCCTTGCAACGGCGGACCCCACAGCTAGTACGTAGTTAGGAACACTGGGCATCACAGCTAGTATGTGCCTGGCAACAGCGGACCCCACAGCTAGTACCTAGATCATATTGTTGAGATGTCACATCTATTTCGCTTTTAAAAATACTAAATGTGAAATTCCATGACAATCCGATAATCCATTATCTTGGATCTCCCTTTCAAAATTTTGTGACGTATACACCCTATTTTTCTATTAGTGAAATTCCATGACAATCCGATCACCCATTAATGAGCTAGCTATTTATACTTAGGCCCCCACATCCCCCCCCCCCCCGTTCACAATTTTGTGACGTCACACACTCTATTTTTCTATTTGGCTTTTAAGAATACTACATATGAAATTTCATGAAAATCCGACCATTAATTAATGAGTTAGCACTATTTTTATACTAAGCCCCCCCCCCCCCCCTACAACCCCCCATCCCGTTCACAATTTTGTGACATCACACACTCTTTTTTTCTCTTTGGTCTTCAAGAGTACTACATATGAATTTTCATGACAATACGACCATTAATAAGTGAGTCAGCACTATTTTTATGCTAAACCCCACCTTACAACCCCCCCTCCCGATCAAAATTTTGAGGCGCCACATAGCCTATTATTCAATCGGGCTCGAAAGGATGCAACATGTGAAGTTTCATAAAAATCAGTCCAGCCGTTTGGTCGTGATGCTGGAACAAACATACAAACAAACCCCGTTTCAGTATATAAGTATAGAAGCCGGTGGAAGAGAATGGGTAGATAAGCGAATCTGAATTTAAAAATCCCAATAACTGCCGATGTAATGAATGTATCAGGGGCCAAGGAGTTGGGCAGTGGTAGTACCTTTGTTTTGGTTGACACAACACTGGTCCACCCCCAACCCCAGGGGAGTAGCTGAGGAGACGAGTGGGAATATCTCCCAGGAAGCTTCTCCCAGGACCGTCCGTGCGCGGCGAAGAACCGCATCCTGCCAGAGGTGGCCCTGCTTTCGACAGAACACGGCGGATCTAGACCGGGAGGTCGATAAATGTCCCTGGTGGTGGGCAGCAGCAACCACCAGTACTGGGGTGGAGCCGAAGACGGGAGGTCAGCGGGTCCATGACTAGAGATCACCGGGTCGTGCTAGAATCGAGCTGTACGGTGGTGAACTGCGAGGGCGAATGAGGCTCTACAGCCGTGGTGAAGGCAACTCATTTAGGGGCAGGGTACCCCGAAATTAACACCCCTGGTCCTCCAGGTTGGGGCGTTGGGCGTGGGGCTAACAACCCCACCCTGTAAAAAAAGCAATGTTTCGAAACCACAACAATCAAGAAAAGCCGGACGGATTAATGGTAATGACAATGGAACTTGGAAACGGACTAAACAAATTAATATTGGAACATGGAATGTAAGGAGCATATATGAAGCTGGAGCAAGTCAGGTGTTGGAGAGAGCCCTGGGGAAGTATGGAGTCGACGTGGCTGCACTCCAAGAAATAAGATGGAGAAACACGGAACTCGTGGACCTCAGGGACTACACCCTGATCAACAGTGGTCATAGGGCCAACGTGGTGGGGACAGGCTTTATGGTGAGGAAAGGTTTAAAGCACGCCATCCTCAACTATAAACCTGTCAGTGAAAGGATATGTACACTGAGGCTGAAGGGTAGGTTCTTTAACCTTTCCCTGGTCAGTGTACATGCCCCAACAGAAGATAAGGACGTAGAAGAAAAGGATCAGTTCTACGATCTGTTGGAGAGGACCTACGACAGCCTGCCTAGGTATGATGCCAAGCTGGTCCTGGGAGACTTCAACTCCAAGGTCGGGAAGGAGCCGGCCCTCAGACCCACCATTGGGTTCCACAGCCTCCATGACATCTCTAATGATAATGGGCTGAGGGTGGTTGACTTTGCTGCTGGGAAGGGCCTCAGAGTCTCAAGCACCTTCTTCCAGCATAAGAATATACACAAGGAGACGTGGGTGTCGCCGGACGGGAGAACCCGCAATCAAATAGACCATGTTCTGATAGAGAGCCGGCACGCAACTGATATAAAAGACGTCCGAAGCTATCGGGGTGCCGACTGTGCTTCAGATCATTTCCTTGTATGTGTGGCTTATATGCAGAAAATGGCAGTAAGGCCAAGAGGGAAAACAGAAAGGACGAAGAAATTTAAGGTTGAAGCCTTGAAATGTCCTGTGAAAAGTCAGGCCTACCGGGAAAAAATCAGGGAGAAACTAGAAGGCGACATAGTACAAGAAGCTACCGTACAAGAACGATGGGAGAGAGTAAAAAGGACTCTGACATCGGCTGCGGAGGAGGTGCTTGGTACAGAAAGAGGAAGGAACCACAGAGACTGGTTCGATGAGGAATGCGAAAGGGCAATAGAAGAAAGGAAAATGGCCAGACTGAAGATGCTCCAGAGATGTACACGGGCCAGCACTGAAGCATACAGGACCCTGCGGAAAAAAGCAAAACAGGTGTGCAGAGGGAAGAAAAGGGACGCAGAAAAAGAGAAGCTCAGAACCCTACTTGAGGCTTATGAAGGATTTAAGAGCAGGAAGTTCTACCAGCAGCTGAAGGGAATAAAAGAGGGGTTCAAACCACGGATGAACTTCTGCAGGGATGAACAAGGGGATCTGCTAGGAGACCAACAACGTATCATGGACAGATGGACCAGATACTTTAGCGACCTTTTGAACCCTAGCGATCGCGCAGAAGCCAGTAGGCCGACCATAGGTAGCGGCGCAGAGCTGGAAGAAGAAGACGTTCAGGAGCCGCCGGAGTTGGAGGAAGTAGCGGCAGTTCTCGCATCCCTCAAAAATAATAAGACGCCAGGAGAAGACGGAATCCCAGCGGAGCTGCTCAAATTTGGAGGGGACGAAATAACGAGGGAGGTGTACCGACTCGTGTATGACGTCTGGATGACAGAGGAAATGCCGAGGGAGTGGTCCACCGCGTTGATCAGTCCGATCCACAAGAAGGGAGACAAGTTGGACTGTGGAAACTACCGGGGGATCGCACTTCTGGACACCACCTACAAGATATTCTCTATACTCCTCCTGAAGAGGCTAACGAGACGGGCTGAAGAGGTGGTTGGTGAATACCAATGTGGTTTCAGGCAGGGAAGATCGACGATAGACCATATTTCGACGCTGAGGACAATGCTGGAAAAATGCTACGAAGACGACGTCGACCTGCACCACCTCTTCATCGACTACAAGCAAGCCTACGACAGTGTAGATAGAGAACAACTCCTACAAAATATGTATGGGTTTGGCTTCCCCCCAAAACTGATAAGGCTGGCAAGGATGACGTTGACGCATACTTGTGGAAAGGTCAAGGTCCAGAACGCGATCTCTGAAAGCTTTGGGGTCAGGCAGGGTCTGAGACAGGGCGACCCATTATCCCCCTTACTCTTCAATATAACACTGGAGAAAGCTATTAGGGGCATCCGTACGAATCCAGATGGCACTATATATAACAGGCTCAGTCAGCATCTCGCATATGCGGACGACGTGGTCATAACCGGACGAACGAAAGCTGCATTGGCGGGGGCGTTCCAGGAATGGGACGAGGAGTCCAGGAAGCTTGGTCTTCTTGTCAACGAGAGCAAAACCAAGTACATGAGAACTACGAGGAAAGAAGTAAAAGAGAAGGAACTCGTACTTGGAGGCTGCAGGTTTGACCGGGTGGATAGCTTCAAGTACCTGGGGGCCGTTATCACGGAAAGGAACGAAGTTAAAGAAGACATCAAAGCGAGGATAACGGCCGGGAATAGATGCTACCGGTCACTGCAGAAGGTGCTCGGATCGAGGACTTTGTCCCGAGACGCCAAAATAACAATCTATAAAACAGTCCTGAGACCTGGTCACATATGCCAGTGAAACCTGGGTCCTGACTAGGAGGGACGAAGTTTTACTCAATACGTGGGAGAGGAAGGTATTGAGAAAGATATACGGCCCTACTCCAGAGGAGGATAGATGGAGGATACGGACCAATGGGGAGCTGAGGGACCTGTACAAGAGCCCGGACCTGGTGGCCATAGTGAAACAGGGACGGCTGCGATGGCTGGGACATTTACAGAGGATGGAGCCAGACAGATTGCCGAGGAAGATACTGGAAGGACACCCGGGAGGACGAAGAAGAAGAGGTAGACCCCGCCTACGTTGGCTGGAGGACGTGGAGGACGACCTCAGAACGATGGGTGTGAGAAGATGGAGACGGGAGGCCGAGGATAGAGTAGAATGGCGGAAGATTGTTGCGGAGGCCCAGGTTCTACAAGGACCGTAGCGCCAGGGAAAGTAAAGTAAGTAATGAATGTATCGACGTCAAATTTGGTATTTAAAATTAAAATTCCCGGCGGACATAACAAGTTCAATTTGAGCGATGTCGGATGAGGGGAGGGGGGAGTTCCGGGGTCGGACTCAATTCAATAATCCCAATAACTGCCAATGTAATGAATGTATCAACATCACATTTCGTATTTAAAATTAAAATCCACCGAGGACATAACCATTCCATGACAATCCGATCTTCCATTAACGAGCTACCACTATTTTTATACTTAGGCCCCCACAACCCCCCTCCCGTTCACAACTTTGTGACGTCACACACTCTATTTTTCTATTTGGCCTTTAAAAATACTACATATGAAATTTCATGACAATCCGACCATTAATTAATGAGTTAGCACTATTTTTATGCTGAGCCCCCCCCCCCCCCCCCCCCCCCCCCCACAACCCCCCATCCCGTTCACAATTTTGTGACATCACACACTCTTTTTTGCTCTTTGGTCTTTAAGAGTACTACATATGTATTTTCATGACAATCCTACTATTAATAAATGAGTTAGCACTATTTTTATGCTAAGCCCCACCTTACAACCCCCCCTCCCGTTAGAAATTTTGGGACGCCACATAGCCTATTATTCAATCGGGCTCGAAAAGATGCAACATGTGAAGTTTCATAAAAATCAGTCCAGCCGTTTGGTCGTGATGCTGGAACAAACATACAAACAAACCCCGTTTCAGTATAGAAGTATAGAAGCCGGTGGAAGAGAATGGGTAGATAAGCGAAACTGAATTAAAAAATCCCTATAACTGCCGATGTAATGAATGTATCGACGTCAAATTTGGTATTTAAAATTAAAATTCCCGGCGGACATAACCAGTCAAATTTCAGCGATATCGAATGAGGGGAGGGGGGGGTTCCGGGGTGGGGGCTTAATTCAATAATCCCAATAACTGCCAATGTAATGAATGTATCAACATCACATTTCGTATTTAAAATTAAAATCCACTGAGGACGAAACCATTCCATCACAATCCGATCTTCCATTAACGAGCTACCACTATTTTTATACTTAGGCTTACCGCTACAACCCAACTCCCGTTCACAACTTTGTGACGTCACACACTCTATTTTTCTATTTGGCCTTTAAGAGTACTAAATATGAAATTTCATGACAATCCTGAGCTAGCACTATCTTTATAATTTTTTTTTAGTTTTTTAAAAAATATTGTATATTTTACAAAATCTATTTAGATCTACGTTAATGGGGTAGTCTACTTTATTCATTTCATGTTTATAGCTACAATTTTTTCGGAGTTCGGGCGATCCATTAATCTTCCATTACATGCACGCACAGACAGACTTCATCATGAAAATAGTCAAATGTTATTTAGGGGGCCTTGAAACGTGAAGTTCTTCTGAAAACTCGATCTCGGATTTTTGCACGATTACAATAGTAACTGTCTTTTACTATAGGTGTAAATAAGTAAGTAAAACTTGAATGCTTCGTGTCCTAAGTTAGGAACATGAGAAAGCTTAAATGCATGCCCATTGTTAGTTAATTGTTTTCTTATCTCTCTTTTAATTTTTACATGGAAACTACCAGCTGATACGGTTTAGTTTCTGAAGACGACGAAAGCCCCTTTTGACTCGCTGGATGGGTATGGCTTAAGCGTAAGAGACTATTCAGGAATCTCATAATCAATTTTATTTTGAGGAGAGTCTAAACGGTTTCTGGGATGATTGCATCCAAAAAGTGAGAATTGAGAAAAGAAAAAATTTATCTTTTAATTGTAGCTTGTAACATTGTGGCAACATGTCACCTTGCAACCTCCTCATCATCATGAAGGTGACATGTTGCCACAATGTGCAGCCCTGCCATGTTCTCTCATCAAGTCAGCCTCCATGGATTAGGGCTCTACATGGGTGCAACATGTTGTTTTTCTTTTATTGTACAGCGTAATTCTGAATGTGACTTTCTTATATACTTGAAGAGATGTATGATTAGGTCTTAAATATAAGTGGTATTTTGTAAAATGTAATTAGTCCTCGAAGTAAAATGGTTTCAATTTTGATTTCGGCCAAAATCTAACCAGATCTAAGTTAGCACTTGTGACTTCTTCATTCCTCATTTCAACTTCATCGATACAACCGTTTCTGCGTTAGAAAGTTTCAATCACACACACACACACTATCATTATAGCGAAAGTGGTCAAATCGCATTCAGGTGACCTAGAAAACTTGTTGAAAACTCGAATTCGGATTTTTGCATGATTACAATACCTTCTTATACTATAAATATAAAAAAGTAAAACGTTTTAATAATAGTACCATATATATATTTTATATTAAATATATTTGGTCAATAAATTAATTTATTGTTCCAAATGAATTTTTTTGATGTCCCTTTTTCAATTTTCTAATTGTAGAATTAAAAATGAGTATAGTCTGAACATTGGGCCGCTGAAACCTTTACCACTGTTATAGTCTGAAGTTTCCTACCTGGTTTGTGATTGTCAGACACGAGATCCTATGATGTATATGATGTTATATTGATTTTAATATTTTGATATATTCAAATGTTTTTTTTCGCAGTATGGAAAAACTTTGTTCATCTTTCTGGTATTCGATCCAGATCTTAACTATGTTGGAATTAGCACATTTTGAGTTTTCATTCAAAATTATTAAGGTAATGGTATTTCCCTTTAAAATAACAATTTTTTTTCTCAATTAATTCATTTGACTCAAATAGGAATAGTCTATTTATTTTCTCATTAAATCTGATAATTTCTTTTCCATTCACGTTTTGTCTCTCATTCATTGTCATCTTTCTGATCTGTGGGAAAGTAACCATATCGTATATAAGTAGAGATGAGAGTCGAAGAGAGCACAGTCTATTTTTCTTTTTTCTTCACGTTTTTTCATTTCTGTTCTCTTAAATTTCGGCTTGTCATTTTCTTTTGTTTACTCCGATTAATTTTTATTCTATAGATTGCTTCCCTCCATGTCCCATTCAATAACTCGGGGGTCAGTCGTAAATTTTTTTATTCTTATTTGCTGAATAAATCTCTATTTTATTATTATTATTTCTTGGTAAACAACATTATCTGCCTGATTCGTGTGGACCATGTGATTTTCTGAAATTTCACCAAGTCCAATCCACGACGTTTATAGCTGTAGCTTTATTAGGCTTATTACTAGTTATTTACATATCCTCTGGTCATCCAAAATTACGAATTTTTTCGATACCTTGAATAATCAGTGGCCTAGTTCCCTTAAAAGTAAGCCCTTTTCGTTCTTTTGTTTATAGGGCCTACCGTTTTGACATTAGGTCGTACCGAGAGTATTGAGTTCAATCAGTGCTGCCTAGACTGGGAGAAGAGACAGTCTAACAGACTCTTGATGGGAGGACACCTCAGAGCCGGTGGATGACAGGGCATCTCAACTACAGCAGCATATCTAGCACATGCCCTGGCCTCCATTTAATGGGACGCTATTCACCGGGGTTAGTTTTGCTGTCTTAACTCCCGCAGGAGTTAGTTGTGAAGAGGGTGCTATTTTATCGGTAAATAGTTAATGGTGTGAAGCTGTTATCAGAAAAAAATAAATAAAATTAAAATCAGAAGATATTTGAAGAATAACCAATCCCCAGTTAGGTTTCTAAGAATCCTGCCTAATCAACATTTTTGACGTGAAAACGTCTATTCGCTCGTTACAGTGATAGCCGGTCAAACTTTCTTGTTCAAACAAAATGCCGTCAGATTTCAATCGATAATAACTACGAGACTAATAATGCGATAACAACGGTTGAGGTCACAATGAATAGAGCATGTCTGTACGTGTTTGTTGTGCAGTGTTTGTTTTGCCTGTGACGTTATCGGGCTAGTATGGGCGCCGGCGGATGATTGTTGTGAATTAGCGTTGTGTAAAATTAGAAATTAGTGTAGCGTGATAACGCGTTTAGATAGGACGTTGATTCGGGTGTCATTGTAAAGAGCTTGAGGAGCACTACTAGGACTACAAGTGAAACAATAAAAATATTCGCCGAAATATGTGTAAAAATCGGTATTAAATTGAAAATTGCAAAAAAATTAAAGATGTATAAATCGTAAATATGCGCGGAATTATAGAAAACGCAAATCAGAGGAAAGCTCGCATCAAAAGGAATTTAAAAAGTCTAGTGCCGAGAAAATGCAAGAACTACGGCAGCATCGAAAAGAAAACGAAAAACATTAAGGCGTAAACAATACAGTGTGAGGTATACGTGTGTTACTTTAGCTACCACAGACCCTTGCTACATGCAATAAACTTGTGATTTATCTATTCTGTAACCACACTACTCTGTATAACCATTGTATTAAAGAGATTGATAATTAAATTACATATTAACACGAAACACTTGTTATGATTTTATACCGACGTTTTCACGGAAAATCTACGTCGTGGACCTTGACTACGCCTTAATGTCTTTTTTCTCTACTGCATCACAAAAACTCAAATAAAATGAATTGTCCCGGATGCCATCTTCGGATAGTTTTTGAAAGGAAATATTCTAGGAAAAAATAAGAGAGAATTTAAAATCAATCTACGCTATACAAAGTGTTCCTTTTGGTTCCAAAAGTATTTTAGTGTATTGGAGATAAATCCGCAAGCCTCGACATTCTTTTTAAATATACTAATAATTCATCTAAGATGTCACAACCTTCCTCATTCCATTGTATTTTGTTTTCGGATTTTAAGATTATTCTTATGAGTTACATTATGTCCTGTATTTTAAACCTTTCATTATTGCTAGTTGTAAAGGGGGAAACATTATAATGAATGCCACCCAGGCCCGACAACCTAACTTGCCGTCTCCTCGGGGCCACTTCTTTCACTACACGGTTGTACGATCCTACTCTCTTCTCATTTTTCGAATGCATTTTACCTTGTTTTCAATGACAAAATTATTAAAAAGCGGCGCCCTCAACTGTAGCATCGTGGTTTGTCGCAGAGCCCGACGACCTCCTCAGTCCAGGTAGCCCCCGGAGCCACACAGCGGCGCCCTGAACTGTAGCATCGTGGTCTGTCGCAGAGTCCGACGACCTCTTCCTCAGTCCAGGTAGCCCCCGGAGCCACACAGCGGCGTCCTCAACTGTAGCATCGTGGTTTGTCGCAGAGCCCGACGACCTCCTCCTCAGTCCAGGTAGCCTTTTCACGGTTTCACAGTTTCTCACTATATTCCCTATATCGTCAAACGTGTCCTGGACCACATTTAAATGTTTGAACATTTCCAGCAGCTCTTACTCTTTTTTTTTTTTTTTTTTTTTTTTTTTTTCGGGTGTACCGGCCCCTGATTGGGGCTCAACAACACCCGTCCGCCGCGTAGAGGGGAATTTAGGTCATATTATAGGTTTTGTTTTTTTAATTCAATTTATTTGCTGCTACGGCCGGTTGTAGCACCCCGCCAATCACCGGAGCGATCGGTTAGGTCTTCCAACCTACCTTTTCGTTGTTTCCCGAGAGAACTCGGGACCAGGCACCTACGTTCTTGGCTGCGTTGCGCCGAAGATGGTCGCAGGTGGGCCGTGTTACCAGCACCCAACGGTCATCCCCGGAACAACGTTAAACTGCCTTTTTTACCTTCCGCCAGGAGGCGACGAATCGTCCGAACTCCGGGTAGTCAGCCTCACTCATCAGCTTCCTCAGGTTTAGTCCCAGGTACGATCCTGTCCGGCGTATCAACTCCACCCTAGGCCCGTCGTACAGCGGGCATTCGAGAACTACATGTTCTGCAGTCTCGACGCCTCCGCACGAGCAGTTCGGGCTGTCCTTCTTCTTGAAAAAGAAGAGCTTGGAGTTGAAATCCTCGTGACCCGATAGTATCTGGGACGTCCAGTGGTCCGGCTTTACCCAAACCGACTCTAGACGCCCGGACGTTTGGGAAGTAAGCCCAGGTCGTTCGGCCGTCTGATGATGGTGACCATCGCTGCTGCCATTTATCTACTATCCACTCTTGGACTATGTCCTTACAACGCTCCGGACTGGACTGTCCGTGTAGTTCCTCCTCCAGGGCTAGTCGCAAAGACTCGTCGGTGTCTGCTCTAAGGGGCAGATTGCGTCTGCAGTGGTACGAGGCGACGGCCCCGTCCAAGACTAAGTCAATGGGCGGAGCTCCCGCCAGTACTTGCAGCGCTGCCGTAGAGATAGTCCGATAGGCCTTTGTGACCCTTAACAGGGCTGTTCTCTGTGCCTGAACGAGGATAACTCGCTGTCGTTTCGTGGGGTGATGCCACCATCCTGCGGCCGCGTATCTCGCAACGGCCTCGAACACCCCGGTGTAGATAGCTCTACACGGGGAGTAGCCGAGGCCCCATGTTGCTCGGGCTAGGCAGCTCAAAGCGTTGAAAATGGCTATAATCCTTTCTTTAATGGCAACAGCGTGGGGTGTCACGTTCAGACCCGGCCCGATTCGCACTCCTAGGTACGTAACCGTTGCCGGGCACTCAACGCGCAGCCCGTGGTATCTTATGACCAGAGGATGCCGGGCGTCAGTCCTCCCTCTCGCTAGCAAGGCCAACGTCTTGCCGGGCGAGAGGGCGAGTTTGTTGGCGCTGCACCAGCTGTCTATATGCCCCTGTTGGGTCAGAGCAGCGCGACTATCTGCGTGCACCGTGACCACGAGATCGTCGACGTAGGCTATTGCCTTGAATCCTCGGTTCTCTAGGTCACGGAGCAGCTCGTCAAAGAGTATCCCCCACAGAGTAGGTCCGAGGACCGAGCCCTGAGGACAGCCTCTGGTGACCTCCGCAGTAGTGCTGGCATAGCGCTGGCTCATGGTTGCAGAGCGCTCGCGAAGGAAGCCAGAGATCAGCCCAAATAGATTCCTAGGTGGTCCCATCATCCGCAGTCGCGTGAGGACCGCAGGCCACCAGGCGCTGTCGAAGGCTGCTGCAATGTCGAAGAAGACACAGAGTGCATATTTGCCCCCGTCTTCCTCCACATCCGCCCTTAGCCTCCTCAAGGCGTCCTCAGTGGACCTACCCCTCAGGCAACCGTACTGCTGATGGGACCCGTGGGCATATCCCAGCAGCTCTTACTAAAAGCTGGGCATTTTCCGAAAAGGTGTTCACTGAACCCGCAGCTCGAACTTGCTGCCTATGCCCTCTGCTTCTCGTTTTGACCTATATCTCACAACTTTATCAATTATTCTTTCACAAGCCTCTTGAACTCCTACCGTCTGCCTCATTTCAACAGAACAACTTTCCTCAATCCAAAGAGAAACCAACGTTTCCTCCAAATTAATAAATATTAGATATATATTTTTTAAACAGTTTCTTCTTTAATTTCTCATTTATTAATTGTTTTTATTTTCGCGACTGCGCCATGTTAAATAAATCATTCAACAATATTTTATTGAACTTCCACAAAATCTCCATTTAATTTTAAAAACTTTTGGTAATTGAAATACATTTAAAACCTTTATAACAGTAACTATAACCTTTTCTTTCTGGAGATGAGTGCCTTTAATTCTTAAAAAATGTCATAATGTCACAATCCCTGACATTAAGTAAAAGCTGTGTCCACAGTGGCGACAGAAAGATGGAGACAGGAGCTTGCGAGTATTTACTCGCCTTTGCTTGCTTTGGAGCTTCGTCATATTTGCCTCATAATGAAATGGCCCCAGAGTCATTTAGCAGTTTTCTCTGATTAGTACTAGCGCACTTCTCCACTGGCTCTCCAACAACTATCAAACTAGACCCCCCCACCTTAGCTCATTTTCAAAATTTATCTCCCTCATTATTTATGAACCTTCTCCTTTAAAGATATCTAATAAACTGAAATCTAGGTCAAACCCAGACTGTCTGCATACCTGCTCCATATTAAAAATTCAACTCATTGACTTTAAGTGAATGAATCATCAATTTTGAATTATTATAAACAGTAAAGCATCTAGGCCTTCTCCTAGAAGGATGCATTTCTATGCAGACCCGTGGGGGGTTAGAAGGATGAATTTCTATGCAGACCCAGGGGGGAGGGGTATAAACAGTGAATTTACGGTATATAAGAAATTCATCGATTCATTTTAAAATAAAAAAAAATATATAAATATAAATGACTATTTAGTATTTGCTCTAGAGGCCAAGTATTGTTTAATATTGGAAGGTTGCTAACTGCTCATAAAAGAGAGAGCCTTCTTCTAAACTATTACCTAAGAGGTTTATTTCAGAAATGCCACTTTTAGGGGTGCATTAAAACAAGGGGTGGCCCATTTAAAGTAGTTTCAGTGAGAACAGAAAGCAGGCAATATATATTAAATGTTCCCTTAGGATTATTTTGAAATGTCCATCCATCCATTCAAGATAATGTGCTTTTTCATTTTATTGCCACACTTATTTCTTTAAATTTTTTTTCTTTTTTTTTTAAGAAAAATATTCATGTTTCTTACCTTCTGAGGTAGTTATTTCCTTTTAACTTCATTTTGAAGCACTCGTTTAGTTTTATTCAAAACATTCATTGGGGCGAGTCGTCGGAGCAAACAGGGGTTTGCTTTTATCAATTATGAAAATTATTATTTTTATTTCTCCGTAAGGAAAATTATGTATTATAACAAAATTCAAATTTGGGTTTTGAGATTTTTTCATGTTTAATAACCTCAGGTACAAAATGTTTTTTATTTTATTGTTTTCTGAGGCACAGCTTCAACCAATTCGAAACACATGTTTCGGCATTAATTTTAAATTTCAACATTTCAATATTTGAGCTGAGTTTACGAAGCTCTTTCTTAGGCGACTCATTTATTTCGTTGTACTCGTACTCCTCCTAAACCCCTTTACCGATCACATTGAAATTTGCCGCGATGGTAGTGGACACGGTACGATGGTTTACTACTGAAAAAATCTGAAATCGAACATACCACGGAGGAATAATCACCGAAAAACGAAATCCCCATTGAAATCAATTGAGAGACAAAATTCTCGCGCAAAATAGAATTTTTCGATTTCAAATGTAAATCCCGGGCGAAGCCCTTTTCGGTTTACCATCGGACACCACTTTTTTTGAGCCGTTTTTTTCAATGTTCTAACGTACTCCTACTTTTTTTCGATAAAAATATTCACAGCTGTTGTCTACAAAAAATCTAGAAAAAATCCATTGTATTCAATCGAAATCTATTTAAAGTATTAATATATTCTTAAAGAACATACAAGGTGTCGAGGGCGCCGGTAGCTCAGTGGTATGCGTGCTTGACTTCTGAGCTCAAGGTTGTGGGTTCGTAGCCCGACCGAGGCCCTTAGTTTATTTTATCTGGGAGGTAAAATAAACTTAAGCAGACCGTCCTTCGGATGGGACGTTAAGCGATGGTCCCGAGCCTGCACGATGTCAGGTACTCGTTAAAGACCCCTACCCTAGATGAATAAAAATTTAGGGTAGGCAAAATTTAGGACTCCCACAGTAGAATCGGGCTCATGTCCACCAGAGTGACGAAAGAGCGCTCTGGTAGTAGGCGATATGACCTCGTAGTTAAAGCCCGGGCATGAGTCATAAAAACCTAACCATAAAAACCTAACTTAACATACAAGGTGAGAAGTTACTGATAATTATTAAAACATTAACTGAGTTTTTTATACAGATATGCCTGACTCAGCTCAGTTGTTGCAAACAGCAGAATGTATTGCACACCATTATTGTATTGTTTATTGGACTGAAGTCGGACTGTTTACGGTCTCCTCCCCACTAATCCTACTTATCCTCTAATGTTTACTAAAGTAGGCTGCCTTAAGCCTCTCAGTACCCTGCCAGGAGCCGCCAAGACCACATCGTACTTTTATCTATCTACCTGTTCAACCATCACCAGATCATCTCAGCATCCCATCACGTCCACCATTTCAACAGTTAGCAGCCACCTCCTCATCTCAGCGGCGTAGAAGGCATCGAAACCGATAAGAACATTATTTTACCAATTTTTTGAACTCTTATATTTATCCTATGTTTTGTTCTTTATTATTCTCCAGTTGGCCAACTCCATCTCCCCAGGTTTTCTTTTGTTCATTACATTCCTTTATATATAAACTTCATCAATCTTATTATTTAGGTACCCTTTATCTATTCTCCAATATTTTGGAGTGGTCCTCCAGAACCGCCAGAGGTTTTGTAGCCGGTTATTTGGAAATTCTTATTTTGGATAGCACTACCGGTCTATACCCATATCTAGGATGTAGTTACTAAGGCAAGGTTGAGATCCTCAGACCCTCTAGCTTCAACCAGTTCGAATCATAGATAAAATGGCAATATTATATTTTTTATATATCTATATCTATATATTTAGCACTATACTTGTAAGGTTGGAAGTTTACTGGTGGGAAGAAATGTGAAAAAGACTTAGCCACACAAAAGGCTGAAAATGTCAAGAAAATATGTCCAGCTTTTAGTGAAAACAAACAAGATAATTGTGTTGATGGAAGGCTGGGGTCGTAACAGACGGCACTGTGAGCTCCCGAAGTGTCCGCCCTCGGCTCAATGGACGGTAGAACTATTTACACTGGTCTCACTTACCCCCTCCAAGGAATATTTGGAAATAGAATTGTGAAATAATCCAAGACATTAGCATCTGTATTCTATTATTTATAACTTTAAAACACACTTAAAAAACAAATATGTCCGTTAGAGGACTTTCTTATTCCAACTTTTGTAGATCTCTCCCCCTCTCCCTCCCCTCCTCTCTCTCTGACATTACTGGGTACATGAAAGCAATGTGTTAGCCTCCTTTCTTTCATTGGACAGCGTCATTCTGTGTGACTTTCCTATGCCCAGTAATGCCAGAGAGGCGGGGAGGGGAAGAAACAGTGATCTGTACAAAAGTGGTTGGCATAACTAGTCCTTTAATGGCCACATCACATATATTTTCTTTTTCTTTATTTTTATAATTTTTCAATAAAAGAACAACTACGCCATGTTTTAAATTCGTTGCTATGTGATACATTTTAAACATTACATTGAGATATTTCCTAATGAAATTTATTTTCCATGAGGATGAACAGGAAAATAGATGAATAAGTTGATTGGGATTTCTTTGTCGATTTCTTATCACTGTATCTCATGGAAGAACGATTTATGCCTCAGTATATGATAGTAAAGCTTTGCCCCACGGGACAACAGGAAGTGTCCATGGAAAGACGGACTGTGCCTCATTGAAGTATATGATAGTAAAGCTTTGCCCCACGGGACAACAGAAAGTGTCCATGGAAAGACGGACTGTGCCTCATTGAAGTATATGATAGTAAAGCTTTGCCCCACGGGACAACAGAAAGTGTCCATGGAAAGACGGACTGTGCCTCATTGAAGTATATGATAGTAAAGCTTTGCCCCACGGGACAACAGGAAGTGTCCATGGAAAGACGGACTGTGCCTCATTGAAGTATATGATAGTAAAGCTTTGCCCCACGGGACAACAGAAAGTGTCCATGGAAAGACGGACTGTGCCTCATTGAAGTATATGATAGTAAAGCTTTGCCCCACGGGACAACAGGAAGTGTCCATGGAAAGACGGACTGTGCCTCATTGAAGTATATGATAGTAAAGCTTTGCCCCACGGGACAACAGAAAGTGTCCATGGAAAGACGGACTGTGCCTCATTGAAGTATATGATAGTAAAGCTTTGCCCCCACGGGACAACAGGAAGTGTCCATGGAAAGACGGACTGTGCCTCATTGAAGTATATGATAGTAAAGCTTTGCCCCACGGGACAACAGGAAGTGACCATGGAAAGACGGACTGTGCCTCATTGAAGTATATGATAGTAAAGCTTTGCCCCACGGGACAACAGAAAGTGTCCATGGAAAGTCGGGCTGTACCTCTTGGAAGATGGGATGGTAGGCTTGTGCCTCATGGAACATGGGGCTGCATTCCATGAAAGGACGGGATGGTAGGGCCCCGTCCCATGGAAGGACGGGATGGTTGGGCCCTGTCCCATGGAAGGACGGGATGGTAGAGCCCTGTCCCATGGAAGGACGGGATGGTAGGGCCCTGTCCCATGGAAGGACTGGATGGTAGGGCTGTACTTTATGGAAGGATGAGCTGTGCCCCATGGAAGGACGGAGGCTGAGATGGCATGGCATCTTGCCAACAACGCTACACACTGCCCCTCCCGTCGTGGTGGCTGGGCAACCATCTCCTCCAAATTGTTTGCCCGGCTTTCTCAGACAAATCTACTACACACAAACAAACACTAAAAATATATAAAGAACCTTGTGGAGGCCCCATCGTTCATGTCTGCACTCCAAAGGCTGGCCGGCTAGACCCATCTTTTAAAAATAACGCAACATACGTATATTGTTTGTGCCGCTAATTCCAATGATGAACATTAATAACAATAATGATAGATGAATCACCGACAATTTTCTTCCCCAGCTTAAATTATTTGTAATAAATAAGTTTCCGCTCTTCCTCTAAACCACTCACTTCTTGTCTGATTTAGCTAACAATCAATAGGTGTGTTATTCATGGACTTATTCTATCGGGGATGTGCCCTCAGACTTACAGACAGAGATATTTTTTTTCTTTTATTCAGAGGGTCGGAAAAGTCCAGTTGAAAACTCATCATGAATGTTTGAAACGATTACACAACTTTTCTTATACTGTATACAGTTGGGGAAGTGAAATCTTGAGAGAGTGGGAGGGTATCATATCTTATCTGAAGGTAAGTTGGAGGGTGTCATGTCTATCTGAAGGTAAGTTGGAGGGTGTCATGTCTATCTGAAGGTAAGTTGGAGGGTGTCATGTCTATCTGAAGGTAAGTTGGAGGGTGTCATGTCTATCTGAAGGTAAGTTGGAGGGTATCATATCTATCTGAAGGTAAGTTGGAGGGTATCATGTCTATCTGATGGTAAGTTGGAGGGTATCATGTCTATCTGAAGGTAAGTTGGAGGATATCATGTCTATCTGAAGGTAAGTTGGAGGGTATCATATCTATCTGAAGGTAAGTGGGAGGGTATCATGTCTATCTGAAGGTAAGTTGGAGAGTATCATGTCTATCTGAAGGTAAGTTGGAGGATATCATGTTTATCTGAAAGTAAGTTGCAAGTATTGAAAATGAAGCATAGAAGCAGACCAGAAACGTTCTCTCACGTTGGTATACAGTGTAGAAAGTGTATCAGTTGTGAGTCAGAGTGTAGCTCACGTCCCACGTGAACAACATAACATAACGTTCACCATTCTTATTTAGACTATTTGTAACATCAATATCAGTTTTAAATCCATTAATTCATGTTTTGTTTTTTTCTTTCATTTTAGATAGAACCGTTCATCATTTGTCTCTAAAACAGGCCTACACACCTGGGAGGCCCATCAACAGGCCTACAGACCTGGGAGGCCCATCAACACAATACTTATACTTCATTGGTACAATTAACAAAGAAATATGAACAATTAGATTTTTTTTTTTTTAAACACAATGTTATGACATTTCCGCAATGGTCATACTTTTTGAAAAATGAGAAAAATTATCCACTATTATTCTCAATTTCAGTTTTTTCCCAAAGACTATCCAAGCACTGACTCATGGGATTGATAGTTTTAAAACCAATATATCATCTGAAATTTCCCTGTAATATGTCAGTACCGTTTAGCAACAATCCCAGCCTTTTCAGCACAGGTGTTTCTGTATGTTTCTTTTTTTTTGCTGATGAACATGTAATTTGGTAACACGTTGATGCACTATTTGTTAAATGAAATGCTTCCATTCTCCTTCACACTCAGTTTACGAAACTTTTTTTAGTTTACTAAACTCAACTTAGAAGTTATTATTATTTCTTCATACTTCATTTTTTTATTTGACAGCAAGCCTGAAATTTTACGGTCAATATAATAAAAGGAAATAGTCCTTTTTCAAATATTTCCTGGGGAAAAAAATAAATAAAATAAAAATAAAGAGAAAGAAGTGGGTGGGGGATTTTTACTGCCTTCTGTATATTATTTATTGTTCTTTTTCTTTCCATAATTTATATTATTCTTCTTTCTGTCATTGCCTTCTTCTTCCCTGTATTATTATTATTTTGTGTCCTGCATTGTAGAGCTCATTGTGCGGTGAACATTTAATCAAAAAACATTTGTGTGCCCCTAGATGCAAAAATAATGGCCAATAGACGGATTGCATACGCAATATTTGTGTTCACCAAACAATCTCAATTTATTAAGAAAAAAATAATGTAAAAATCGTTTATTAGATTCCTAGTTATAAGAACAAATTGTTAAGCCCGTCATGATTCCAATAGATTCTAGGCAAAGAAATAACGTAAATGAAATTGGCTATAATGACGTCGGCTATTTCTCATCAAAATAAATGGATTAAAAGAGGCTAGTTACGTCGAATATCCAGGTAAGCACAAACAAGAAGGCTCGAGCCACAAATGCAGGGGCCTGTTGCAGCAATGACACAATAAACAAATATTCAAACATTTTATTAATAAAATATATATTTTTTCACACCAACTTGCTTGATTGCCGGTTACCAAGCCTCTTTGTCCCCATACCATCTTCCAGTGAAGATTTTCCAATTATTAATATATTTTTGTTCTCCTTAATTAATTGTTCCTTTGATCTAAATATTTTGATTTCTCAATGAATATCTGCCCCTCTGCAAGTGTCAAACTGATGGACAAAGGGGAGATGCTGTATTAGGGTGGCCGTTATTTCTAAAAAGTTCAAGTTTTATTGCTCTCAACCCAAAATCCGGTTTAGAATATCGAAAAAACAATCCCTGAATTTTTTCAGATTTTTTAAATTGAATTTACCCGAATCTAATTGAGGTTAAAGTTTAACATGCTTTCTAAATGGGGTTTTGGAGCAGTCGCGGACTTTCGAGCGTAATGTTCAGTATTTTAATTCTAAAAATTTGATAATTGGTATATTTATGTTTTCGGGGTCGCGGATCTCGAATCTAGTGTCAGAATTTAATTTTTGACAGTTCTAGCTTTAGTTTTTGATATTCTAAACCGGATTTTGGGTTGAGAGCAATTAAACTCGAACTTTTTAGAAATAACGGCCACCCTAATGCTCTATATATTTCTTACTTATCGTAGAAGTATTCTGAATCTTTCAGATGTTTTTTTTTTTCCTTTTTCCACTATATCGACAAAGATAAACATGTATACTGACAAAACTTTTCGCTTGTAGTAGAGAAGGACTAAATCGCGGATTTAAGAAAACAGTTTTTCAATTTACATACCTATGAATTATATTTAGTGTGTAGAGATATCAAAAGTTGACATTCTCATTTCACATTATTTTTTTTTACCTGTCTCTTTTGTGGAGTTGCCACAAAGTATATTTGTCAGAGTGGGCAAATTGGTGAAGCCTCCCTTCCGTGACTTTATATATATATATAGATCGCCAACTATCTATAATTTTTCACTGAAAGTAAGACACAAAATAGTACTAACCAGACAGACGTGAATCAAAGAATGCAAGTAGAATTTTTAATTATAATATACCTGCTGATAGTTTGTATGTAATTTCGCCATATATAAGTAGAAAATGGACGATGAAAAATATGTATATTGTGTAAATATTGTTGTTTTGTGTCTCTTGGTGACAAAACAGTTTCAAGAACCTTGTGAATTAGTGTTTGTGCGAAAAATATAAATAGACAATAATAACAAGGATAACCCGGATGAAACCTGCCTTGTTTCTCAGACACTTCGTCCCCAGATATATTTCAAGAATGTTGCCTTTTATTTTTGTATGCTCAATTCCACCTGAGATGAATTTCTATCACCCAAAATTAATTGTGGATAATGAAAAAATAGAAAAGAGACGTATACAGTACTCCAGAAGAATATTCCATCAAAATATACAACATTGGCAGCGGAAATGCACCTCCATTATCATCCGCGAACGTCATTTGTTTTCGAACATTCTAGAACGTTCCAGATGGACAGATTTCAGATCGTCAGTTGCTTGTCAGGTCCTGAAGGGATAGCGTGTTGGAGAGGGCTTCCCTTCAAGACTTACAATTACTCAAAAAGTTTTGTCCAAACAAGTGTCCTCCCTTCTTATGAACGCAAGCTGGATCTGCGGACCACCTATGCAGTTCATATTATTAATCTAATTGAAATTCAATCATCCACCATTTGCATTATGAACCTTCAGCTATTTCTCCGGTAAAAGACTTCCATATTCATCTCACCAAATTCATCTTTTGAACATCCATTTTCCTGTATCTATGTTTTATGAATTCCAGTCCACCTCTACCATGATGTAATTATCCCAACTCTAAAGGAGCAGTTGAAGCCATCATTCAACCCTAAAAGGTCCTCGATCTTTCTGGCGGAATCGACTAGACATTTTTCCAAGGATTCGGGTGAAGTTGAATAATTTTTTTTTTAGTCACCAAGAGAGTTTTGTCGAATTTATTTTATTTCATAATCTCAGTGATTCAAAATTTTTTTGCATTTGCCTGTAGATATATATATCTTCTATTGTTTGTTAAATTCATAATGTCGTCTATGTGGCCATTATCTTATGTTATATTATCATTATCTTTTGGTAAAGTACCTATATGTTAATTTATAATTGTATGTGTACATTTCAATGAGATCGCTCACTACAGAATTTAGGCTTACATTACTCTTCTAGTGTAAGAGTCGGGGAAATTAACCCTTAATTTAATAAAAACAATGATAATTCTAAAGTTTTTTTGTTCAGCGCCTCACGCAAATCTCATTATATATATTTATATGATTTTTTTGTTATATATATTTTTTTTTGTTTTCAATTTATAATATACATTTCCTTTAAAGTCGTGAGTTATTATTTACATTTCTGATTTTTCTTCAATTGTTTGATGGAAGGGCAGTAAACTTTGTTCAGGCTGATCATCCTATAATATACAACCAAATTAATACCACAAGCGGTTTGAAACATTGTGTTGTCCACGATCCGAAATCTTGGTGGGCCCACGAAAACCCTTTCGATTAGTATATCTCTTTCCACTCTTTGTACACCCGGGCATCACCCTGTGACATTGAGGGAAATTATTTTTTGCAGCATTTGGTTGCCAGGTGAGACGGAGTTTCCAACCCGCACCCAAAGGCAATTGCAAGTGTATAAATGTTTAATTTGACAACTATTTTATTCAAATTTTTATATAAGATTTCTACTGTTTTTTATTTTCCCAGCTATACGAAATTTGGGGGAAGTATGTAATCGGACAAAAATTGGATGCGGAGTGTCGATATGTTCATTCTATCAGGAGTTACCCTGTTTACAAACACACACGCAGACATACATTTTTGTAAAAAGGGGTTCGGAAAACATGGAATTCCTGTGAAAACTCGACATCGAATTCCTGACCGTTTGCATAACTTCACCTATACACCTCGTATAGCTGGGGAGTGAAATAAAGAAGTGTAACTGGTCCCCCCTCCCTTCCTTGGGGGGGGCTTCATGCAAATGGAGAGTGTTTGACACTGAATTAGATTGCTGTACTTCAGTCATATATATTTATATGCACCCAAATCGAGTTAAAAATGCTTTTTAGTTGGTTACTAAAGGATATAATGCAATTTTTTTTGTTGTCCCTACAATTTTGTTAAAGGCTTTTTTTTTTTTTTTTTTTTTTCTTTTTTTATAAAGCATAACGTCAATGGGGAAATGCAACGAGGGAGTGCAAGTACATGTCCATCCTACCGAAACAAGGTCCTCAGAGAGATCAAAGCTCAAATTATGTTGCGCTTATAGAATGTTGTACATTTGTTGTCGGTAGCTGTCCACCCCCTTTCTTCAGAGAACTGCAACCCTTATAATTATCATTATTAACCGTATTAATTATAATCAAACAACTGCATGGGACCCTAATGAAAGAAATTCATGTTTTTGCCGATAGAGTTCATCATATGATCAATTTAAAAAAGTCGTCAGTGAATCGCCATCAATGTACTTTCCCAGAACGAAGAAATATAGAATATACGTAGTCCTTGTGGCTCCGATTCTTTATACTTTCTGAAGAAATATTAATACAGGAATGTCTAGCACCTCCTAACTCATCAAACGTCTGATTCCCAAGGCTAGCGTCCTATGGGATAGTTCTCGTCTTCCCATGAGTCTCTCAGTCTACAGCTGGACTGATGTTACTCTACAGTTTCATCATTCGATGTGTGACACACATTATTTATTTTATTTTATTAATTATTCTAACTGTTTTTGTTTCTTTAGTTGCTATAGGCCCTTATTTGTTACCTTTCATTTTAACTTGGTTGATACTTGTATCTCTTTTGTTTATTTCTTATGTTGTTATTCTTAGGAGAAGAAATATGTTTATTTCATTTCAGTGGAGAGGTTTCAACCAGATACGATGATAGTCAACCATATTCTTTGACTCTAATAACACACAACATGAGAATTCAGAAGCCCCCTAAGTAAGTCGTATATTGATTTTTAGCCAGAACGGTCGGTTGGTTTTGGAGAGAGAGCAAACACTTATTTGATAAATTCGTACTGGGGAAGTACATCGCCGGTGATTCAGCGACTTCTTGTAAACCTTCGAAATCTTTATTTACTGAAACTTACCTTCATTTTTAGCTCTTTTGAGAGTCCTTTGACTTCTGAATTTGAGTCTACACACAGATCCCATGTAAGTTTCTACTCTTCCTTTAAACCTTCAATCTTTTTATTTGGTGGACTCTTGACTTCTGTTTTTCCACTTTTGAGGATCCTTTGACCCCTGAATTTCTGGCTATACCCCGGCTATATGTTCCGCTTTCCGTCTGAGTCTTCAATATTTTTTTTTTTTTGATGGACTCTTACATCATTGGGGTTCAGACCCGGATTGCGGTCTCAAATCATGCTTGATCAGGGTCCAGGTTACATCCAAACTGAAATGTAACTTTTTGCTCTCCTTCTAAATCGTCTTTATTTGCTGGAACTTATCTTCAGTTTTCGATCTTTTGTGGATCTTTCGATCTCTGAATTTAAGGCCACATCCCAAGTCACACATACGTTTCCGCTCTCTCTCTAAACCTTCAGTCTCTTTATTAGGTATTAACTTCTGTTTTTGCTTTTTGTAGGTCTTTTGATCTCTGAATTTAAGGCAATTTCAACTCTGAGAAGTGTGTTTAATGCAAGATTTTTTTAAGGTGTCTCCTACAAATTTTGCATAATCAATACTTCAGAAAATAAAAGCTGATCGATGGCCGGGTCTACACCTGTCCTTGAAGGCTGCCATGGGGTCTCATGAGGGGATGGCCGGGTCTACACCTAGCCGGAAAGAACTAGGTCTGCCAGGAAGGAGGCTCATGTCTTCCGCCATACACAATAGGAACATCAGTTCGATATAGCTGGAGCCGTCCACCCTCCCCGCCTTCATCCACCTTAGCCCCTTTTTTTCCATCAAATCTCAACATGTTTTATGTTATCTTTAAGTAGAACATTACAGAACAGAAACATTAAACTATTATATATATTTTTTTTTTTTTATGGGGGGGGGGGGGGGGGGTATCAACATTCTGAACGGTAGGGGTCTAAACATAACATGCGTGTTGTTCCGGATTTTCATGAAAATTTATATGTAGCATCCTTGTAAGCCCTGATCAAACATAGGCCATATGCCATCTCAACATGTTGAACGTGACGGGGTGGTGTATTGTGTGAGGGTGGGAGAACATAAAATAAGTGCGGTTGGTCGCATTTTCTTGAAATTTTACATTCCTTACAAACCTATTCGAACGTAGGCCATGTGGCACCTTAAAGTGTTAGAGGGGGGGGGGTGAATACTGAACTATATTATATTTTATTGAAAGGGAGGGGAGATAGTATTTTTGTATTTTTCGTTCAAACTAGCAGCTGAACGTGACTAACCTGCTTTTAAAGTTACTAACATTCGGATAACCTGTCATTAGTCAATAAACATGAATCCAAAAAGTGGAAAATGAAGGATCAAATATCCAGTGACAATCACATATTTTCAAAGCGGAATGATTTAAAGTCTGACAAGTGGTATCATTACTAGAAACTTTTATTGAGGTTTTGGGGCTCTCTGAATGGGAGGCTGAGAAGGAAGGCGAAGTGACCCTCGGGAGAGGACGGGTCATTAACGAGGAAGGGGAGACAAACATGTTGGCAGCCCTCAGCCCTCAGCCCCCCGACCACCCTTCTCTCTGCATTTCAAATTATTTTTCTAAATGCATGTTATGTATAAAGGGTGTCCGCCCGCCCAAATAAAGGGGTTGGCCAAATAATAAAGTCGGGGTTGTTGTAGCCCCTCTGGGAGGGGGAGGGGGGGGGGGACTACAGACACAACTGATGAAATACGGAGGGATGCATTTTGCAAAGCACCATATAACATTTTGAAAGTGTATTAAAACAAATCATACAAAAATATATGAAGGCATCTCTCAAAACGTATCTCGCCATTCTAGAAAAGTGGCCATTTTAGACAGGTGGCCAACACAGACCTACAAGGGTTTCCTTAGTAAGGTTTGTATCTCTCCCATATAGAAATGTGGCCATTTTAGACAATGATTTCCTCTACCGACCGATCAGTGCGTTAGTTAGGGTCACGAGAAAAAAATAGTTCAATAAACGTCTCAAAAACACAATAATTCTAGAATGATTCTTGAAGCGTTGAGATATCGGTTTTACCCGGTTTGTGTCTGCAACCAAAAGGACAAACTTCTCCCCTTTAATTATCCTCAGGCAAACATTTGTCCACAAATATCTTACAAATGGACCAAACAGAGACTCAATCAATTGTAGAGATATTTGATAATTTAGATGTTAAAAAGATTAATAATGTATTTTTTACAAAAGGTTTAGAAATCAAAAAAAGTAATGAAATGCTATTATTGAATTATAAGAATTGATAAAAAATTAAGTTCTTTTAAAGTTAATTTTATTTATTATGTACCGTAACTAGGGGTTACTTTACTCTGCTTTTTCATAAATTCCCCTTTTCATGAAGATTTTAAGTAACATCCAGTCTTCATAAATTAATGTTTTTGTTATTAAAGATTCTCCTAGATCTGTAGTTTCAGAATATTATTTTAGTTTTTGGATTCTGACACATTTACTATGTATTTTTATTTGTTTTTCGAAGTGGCGTAAAGTTAACTTCGGGGGTGGGATACTTTACCCCACTTGTAAATATTACTAATTTTTCACAGGAAAAAAGCCTGGAGTAAAGTAGAAATCTCAAATTCGAATTTTACACCATCGACAATAACTACCATATTTTTCCCCTGTGAAAAAAGTTACATTTTTCTCCAACAAAAAAAAAAAAAAAAAAAATCTAATATTCTTTCGTCATATTTTTTTTTAAGGTATGAGGTTTGATCAAACAAAACCCCTAGTTACGGTAATTATTTTTCTTCAAATTCGTATTAATATATACGATTTTTAGAGACCTATTTATTTTCATTTGATGTAGTTAGGTATTTCAATCATTCCCAAATAATGGAAACTATAGATAAAGACATAAAGTATTTCAATCAAAAATCACTATAAAAAAAGATGCACAATGAAGATGTACAAATATATGTTAGAAATGTGGACACGCTATGTTATGTATGAAGAAATAAGGGTTCATAGCATAACAACATGGGGAATATTATAATTCGTTGTACTTGAAAATGTCCGGATGGACGAAATATCCTATATCTAAATGAAGAAAAAATTAATAAAAGGAGACCAAAAGGGCCAATATTTGGGAATTATTGAAATACCTACATCAAATGTAATTATTTTTACAAATTCATTGTGCTTTAGTTATTAAAAATAACTACAGATATGATTTCCACTAATTATTTAGCTGCAAAACCCTTTTTTTATTTCAGATCAGCTCCAATGGCCGTGGCTACTATTATTTTACAATGTTTCCCTTTGCAAAGTTCTTATTTTGTTTTTATAATCTTGAATTGTTTTTGTTTTCTAATTGTGTGCACAATTTATTTCTGTTTTCTATTAAAGAACATCTCCATATTTATTTATTTGAATATTATTTGTACCTTTGTATTTAATTACTATTCCTATTACTTATTTGTTATTATTACATTTTCTTCCGGTTGACGCATTTCATATTCACTATATTTACTATATTCACTATATTATTCACAATTCTTATTATTACTTATCGATTATAAGAATATATGTATTTTGTAAAGAACCCCATTCATTAATATTAAGCTTGTATTATTTAGTAGAATAAAGGTTTATCTATCTTTAGATTATGAGAAAAAATTGTGGTATTATCTGGCTGAAACACTAGTTGCACTAGTCAGAGAACTTATAACTAACATGCTGTTATCTAAAAATATCAAGTGAATATTTGAAAGAAGAAAATATGATTTTTTTCAGGAAAGTGAGGAATGATTTATAAACCCTACCTCCTCAAAAAATAAAAAAGGACAGCAGCTATTTATTTAAAAAAAACTCAAGTAGCAAATAGAGCAGGTCGGGTTCTGGGCTTGGGCTACGTCGATCCCGCCATAAAGATGGCAAACCTATCGCCAGAAGCTTAATATGTTACATTTTTTTGTAATGGCTAATTTTCGAAAGAATTTCCCCTTTTTGATCAATTGTCTGAGAGATAAGAATATTTTCGATTTTACTTTTATACTTCGAATTAACGATTCTCGAAAAGTATAAAAAAATTAACTCCTACAATTTATGAAGTATTTATTCTGTTTTGTTAAAAAAAAAAAAAAAAAAAAAAAAACCGCATCCTTTCAGTAAGTTCGATTGCTAATTTTTCAAACACTTTTTTGAGCCCTTAAAATCATATTAAATCATCATAGTAGATTTTCCGCCATGAAGTGACAAAAGATTAAATAACAAATTTGGAGTTTATAGCTCCAGTAGTTTGACCTGAGAATTTCCAATATTCAATTACTCTATCGACCATATCTTCAAACCAGGAAAACACTCGAAATTTAACGGTTTTGAGTAGTTGTCTGCAAGATTTAGATAATCAGTCCACGATAGCAGGAAGTCGAAGTTGATAAATCATTCCTGGTTAGCTCGCCAATTTCATGGTGATGGTAAATACCCAGACGTTCGAATGGATCATATTAACTATGGGGTCAATGGGTGAAAGAAAGAAAGCTATCACTTGCAAGATCAATTTATTGCAATAAACGACAAAAATATTCAACAAACACATTAATAATATAGATAAAAATATAATATACATAATCAGATAACAAAATAAATAAAAAACTACTTTTATCAGAGATCTAAAAGTTCTGTATATATGTATCGATGTAAATATATATATTGAAGTTATATCTAAAAAAAATATTATCACTTATTTTAAATCACATTTAATACATATATATATAATTTTTATTTTGGCAAACAGTGCATTTGACTCATTATAGGTGGACAGATGAGCGAAAACAGTGACGCTCCTCCCATCCTAAACCGCTTGCATCTTGATCTTCATCCATGGTGGCACAGTCGCAATGTTCGTCACTTCTGCCAACTTAGAAAGTGCCATCTGTTACACTTTTACAACACGAACACCCATTTTACGTTATGAGGGGGGCACATATAGATGCAAAACCGATTATACAAAT
This sequence comes from Aradus depressus, assembly GCA_963662175.1. Taxonomy (NCBI): domain Eukaryota; kingdom Metazoa; phylum Arthropoda; class Insecta; order Hemiptera; family Aradidae; genus Aradus; species Aradus depressus. The sequence goes on along the minus strand of OY759224.1, from coordinate 35,445,261 downwards.
TTTTCTTTTATAATCCAACGTTATATTTTGGAACATTTTTAATTCAATGATGTAATAGACTTCTGGCAAAAATGATTGACTATTGGAAAGTATATAATATATATTTGGGAAAGTAAATAATTTTCCAGAACGTTGCCTGTTAAATATTTTAAAATTTGAAACAAAAGTCGTCGGTGAATCATCGGCTGTACATTCCCAGCACGAATTAATCAATATGTTACTGACATAGTGGCGTCTGAATCCTCATATTAAATTTTGTGTCGATACATTCATTACATCGGCAGTTTAATAACTGAGTATCTCTTGTATTTACCCCTTCTCTGGTCCCCGCCTTCCCTTCCATCGATTTCGCAGAAAATTAATAGGTGCCATCCTTATGGGGTTTCAATTTAAATATAAAATGTTGATTCATTCATAACATCGGTAGTTGTAGTGATTTTTGAGTTGACCCCCCTCCGCTTCGGTTGATGTCATCAGTACATCCATTACAACGGATAATTACATCCTTTCCCCTAAATCCCTCCTTGCCTTTCGCCGATTTTACCGAAAATTTATAGGTGTCGTGTTTAGAGGGTTCTGGATACACATATAAAATTTCGTGCCGATAAATCGTGTTCACAGACACACAGCAGATATTCAGTTTTCCATCTATACTTTATTCATTTCATTTTGGGTATTTCACATTTATAAAGCAGAATATCTAATATGCAAAATAGAGAATATAGAGATATTCAGTTTTTCATCTATACTTTATTTATTTCATTTTGTGTATTTCACATCTATAAAGCAGAATATTTAATATAACTATGAGCTACTAAAAAGGCATTAACTCACATATTTTTGAGGCCATTATATTTAAGCAAATCAGAAAATAATAATAATCCACTTTAAACTATATTATTCAAGACTACTTAATTACTATAAATATTTATACATTTTCTTCACATGAATATAACTCTTTAACTCTATGTACCTTGTTGATACAGATTATATATATATATTTTTTTTTTCGGATCCTATTCCGAGATTGAATAATCTTTATACCAGAAACAAAAATAAATAAATACATTTTACAAGAAGAAATTGTCAGTTAACCAATGAAATTATAATTCAGTGTGGTCACGTTACACAGATCCAAAAATTTTACTGCAAGTTCTTAAGTTTATTAAGATCTTTAAAATGAGACTTTAGTACAATCGATACAATATAGATAGAAACTGTCATGGTTAATTTGAATGTGAATTTTACAATTAAAATTTATATAATACATTATACCCAATTGTAATCATATTTTAAATATTAACCATTACACTACTCAGCGAAATTATGGCTGCTGTCCATCGACCACTTATCTTGGCCTCCGAAACTGAAATCCGCTTACCATCATGTAAGGGTTTCGCAAAAAGATTCGTAAGATAACATTTTCAAAAATGCAAAGCTCAAGTTAATTCCCGATTTGGAATGTTGGATACGAAAATGTTTTATCTTACTCTGCAATCATTTAAATATCCCCAATAATATAAATAAAATGAAAATCAACAAACAAAAACCGTAGAAAAATTAGGATACTTACCCCCATTCATCTTGTTTATGACTGTTTAAGTGGCATGGATTTATTTCTAGAGAAGATACTATAAATGATTAAATTTCGTAACAAGGCCAAGAGCTGTGGCAAGTACGAGGTGTAAAGAGAATTATTGTACAGACTAACAACAGCCACAGGTTCAGAGAGTAGTCAAACTAGAGTAATAGGGAATAATAAAAATTAACAATATTCAATCACAGACAACACTATAAAAATGACAGGTAATATAAATACTAACCAATACTTCTTTAGAGGGAAAATAATGCACGGTACCTTCCCATAGGACTTTGAATAGGTTTTTTAAAGTTTGCGCAAGCTCCTAAGTGTATTAAATAAGTTTTACTACAGTAAAATTATGAGGTACGTTTTTTTTTTTTTTTTGTTAAAAAAAATGGATAGTGTTGCCATGGCATCAGTTATTTTCGTTCCACTTAACCACTGAATCAATTTCAACCAAAATTGGTAGATATGTATAGAACACCTTCCTTTTCAAGCTATGTATTACGCTTCAGTTCAGCGTTTTGCTTGCAAGTTGCTGACCCAATAGAGGTTCACATCTCATTACAGTGTACCAAATTTGATCGGAATTGATTGATAGTTTCGGTGATATGAGCAATAAAGGACATACAAACGTATATAAACATGTTCCAGAAATGGTCTCATTTTAATACTAAGAACAAAAAGCATGGAGAAAATACCTAATTTCGAATTATGAGTTCTTATGGGAAAGTAATAATATTTTAACATAAAATAAATAATGTAATAACTTTAACATAAAATAAATAATATAATAACTTAAACGAAAAATAAATAATGTATTCAAACAAGAATACAAAGGGAATAACCTAACTTCACCAAGGTTAGATGATTTGTGATGATACAATCACAAATTCAAAAACAAAATAATTCACATAATTAAGTGAATAGTTGACAATCAATCAGCAAAAAGCAAAAACGAAGACAAAGAAACGGAATAATAACAACATTGTCTTCAAATTAATCAATTTGTTTAGAGTTGAAGTCTTATCAATTCTGTATGACTCATATTTATTTATTTTATTTTGTTTTATAATAGCAAGAAGGATCTACATCTCAAGCTGTCTGTCTGTCTGTTCATGTATCTCATTAACAAGGAACATATATTTAAAAAATACTTATAACAAATATCAATAAAAAATATATATAAGGAAAAATTATCACAGCGACTGAAATTATGCAGCTAAATATAAAAAATTGTTAAATTAATATTTTAAATTTTAAAAATAGAATATTTTAAATTACTAAAATCGTATAAAAAAATACTGACATTTTTTAAAACATGCTTAGCCCAAGTATAGGAACCAAAGTAGGTCATCGTAAGCGATGAAAAAATTACAAGGTTTCGAATTCAATGTAAATAATATTTACAGTGAAGATGAAGACAAAAAAAAAATTAAAATTGATTGAAATGTTAGATCAGCAATCAACGAAAATAAACTAAAGGCTTAGTTCGAAATTCTGTCTGTACAAAGAGCTTAGAAATTGAAAAAATATAAATAAAACGTTAAAACAAAATTGAGAATTTTGTTGTCATGATTAAGTGGTTTTTCAAGTTTTAAAAATTGATTACAACAAATACAAACGCATAAATAGAAGAGAGACGAAGTCAAATACATTGAAATGACAGAGATTATAAATGAACATATTAAGAACTAAAATAAATATCCTACCAATATTTTCTGTTCTGTTTACTTAAGAAACCAAAACCAGATTTCGATACTATTGTAGCTCAGTGGTGCATCACCCGAACAGTCAGTCTGCTAACCAAAATTTAGTTCACAATATCTTATTATCATATTTAAGAGGCACTATTTTTCATTGCTGCGGTTTTAAGTGGAGTATAATAAGTAAGGATAATCTCAAGTAAATGTATCGGCAACGCGTGCTTTCGAGGGAGGCAGCACTGGCAATAGCCAAGAAAAGCTTCCTATTATAGATAATCTGTGAAGAAAAATATGTTTGCTTATGTGCATTGCTGTTGGCAAAAGTGTAATGTAAAGTTAAATTTTAATTCAAATCAATATAGATATTATTTTCAAATTATCTATGAAGCTACAAGATCTTTTATCTGAAAAACAATATTATAGCATATATCGCTTCTGCGCATGAGCCGACTTTCCCTAAAAACAATAGGGATCTTCTTATTTGCTTGTCGAACAACCAATCAAAATTTACTTTCGATCCACTAAGCTGTGTGACGGAGATATTTTACCTTTCCAGGAACCTCAGAAAGTGAAAATATTATGAAAGTAGCACCCTGAGTAACTTTAAGAAGAAGGTTGGTAACTTTAAGCAGTTTAGTAACGTTATGTGTCAGTTTGGTAACTTTCAAGTAACATGATTTTAGAAATAAATTTAAATTTTCAATGTCGGCGGTTTTGACACCATAAATGGAAATGTTGATTATTTAGGTCAAACAGTGTCCGCACTTATGTATCAAGCCGAATTGAGTTTTTCTCCCTCGCCCTCTCTAAAATAGTTTTTTAAACTAAGGAATATTATTTTTGAACCCTTGTCAGAACCTTTATAAGGTTCGGTCATGCAATAAATTATAGAGTAGATAGATGTGTTATATTATAACGCTTTTACGTTGCAAGGAGGTTGTGTTTCTTAGGATTTTCTTTAGTGTTGGGAAGAGAGAGATGGCCCTGCTAAAATCAATCCTTCGATTTGTTACAGAAATAAATAAATAAAAAATAGCTAGACGTGATTATGTCTAACTAATGGCGAAGGTCTGGGGGGTGGAGAAGATGGGCGGCTAGTTGGTGAAGACATAGAGAGTGGGGTCGTCGGTGAAGGAGGCCAAGGGGGCGGAGCAGACAGGAGCCCTGACAACGCCGCCCCGCAGGAGATGGCCACCGTAGACGACACCCTCCTCTCGGTCCTTCACTAGTCCCTGCTCCAGAAGCCAGCTGACCAGGTCCTGTCCGGAGAAGCACAGACCGAACTCCCACAGCCTCACCCTGCCCAACAAAAAAACAACCTCATTCAAAACTCAAACAGTTCCATGTTGCAAACAAGTGATGGGGCCGAGGCTCCCAGATATCAATGGTGGATGCCGCTATATAACATATATATATATAGGCATATATATATATATATATATTTTGGATTGGCCTCGGCAGACATCACACTAGCCATCAATGTGTTATTTTTTAGTTATATTTACGACATCCATGGCCCCGAGAGGGAGTTCTAACTACGAAATAAAACTCACTCCCGGACGGGATTCGAACCCGCAAACCATGATGAGACCATGCGACCAAAGCCCTACGCTCTAGCCCGCACGGCCACCATAGCTCCCTATAGAACATTTAGTAGCACAGGGCTATACATTTTAAAACATTTTCTGGTATCGCCTTTCTGAAACGGGTCACTCTATATAACATTTTCAATGATCAAATAGCCATCAAACTAGTTGATCCTCTTTCAATATAATTCCACCAGCAAACCTGTGCACAAAGTTGCCCTCCCTACTTGCAGACAAAATAAATCGTGAAAATTATTGTACATTTTCATAAAAGTTAATATAGCAACTAAAATGTGAAAACAGATGATTTTTTTTTTTTTTCGATTTAACATGACATATTATTTATGTCCAATACTGTCAGATAAATATGAATCTGAGGGTTCTCAGGACCGTGGGCCTACATCACATTAGACGTTATTCCCGCAGATCGCCCTACATTAACCACCAAGTTGCGTTTTGATCCAACAAATCTGGAGAGCAGAAGCTGTCTTTGAATGAAAGCTGCAAACTTATTCAATTTTTTTTCTTTCTTGCAATTTATAATATAATAATAATTATTATTTTTTATTACTCAAGGGACAAAAATATTAGAATGAGGACCTCGTTAGAAGAAGAGTGAGCGGTGTAAAGATGTTATAGTAGTGATTAATTTTACCCAAAGTCCAAATCCAGAATTAGTTCTTCGAGAGAAGGCCCAAGGCGCCGCACAGTGAGACGCTTTTGTGGGAAACTCGCGCCCTGGTCTGCAGAAACTTGGAGAAACAGGCTTGCGTAAGAATGTAGGAAGTCTCATTTTGAACTAGGTTGAGATAAAGAGCAGGGAAGGGATAACAACTAGGTCGCATTTAAACTATCATTTTTTATTTTATTTGTTGTTTATCTTTATACCTTCTGGGGTGGTATGAGAAGGGAACGATGGAGAAGTTCAGCGGGGTATTGATCGACTCCAAGCGCTTAGTTTTAATTCTATACCAAAAATATATAAAATAAACTAATAAAAAAAAGTATTGTTATTTGTCATGAAGCTAAAAAAAACTGGTTCCTAAAATATTTCTGAAATTACTTAAAGAATAAGTAGAATTATCACTTATTAAAATAGAAACGATCCTGCACCAACATCCGTTATGATTTACCAGAAGATATTGATTTGCAAAAAAACAAAATACTACTCACATGAGTACCACACAATGAAAGCCTATCTTTTTAATTCAGAGAAAATTTTTTTTTTTAAATGTTAAAAAAATTGGAAAACCACCAACTGGAAGATGGTATGGGGCCAAAAGACTTGGTAATCGGCATCAAAAACAACAACTGAACTACAGAAGGAACATGAGGGAGTAATGTCAAAGAAGTTGAACATTTTAAGAGACCAGACATCCAACCTATCAAGATGAGGAGCCTAAAAAGAACGGAGAGCATCAGGACGGCGCCTGTCGAAAAGGGAGGACTGGTGTAACGAGCCCGCCATTGGTAATTGAAAAGGAAATAAGTTCTTTTTATTTGTCATACGACTAAATAAAAACTCAAGATCGCGGGTTCGAATCCGGCCGAGGCACTTTGGTTCTTTCATCTGGGTTGTGAAAAAAACATGAGCATGACATGCCGTCTTTTGGGAGGGGATGATAAAAGACTGTCTGAGCCAGTGCGTTATCAGATACCCGTCAAAACCTCCTAACCAGGACCTGGGTAGGAAAAGTACGAGTATATAAAAAAAATCAAGTGATTATCTATTCGAGTTCCGCACAGTGAAATAAATTGCCCTTGCGATGTCAGACCCCGCCTTAGTTCGGGGAGGCAAACTTTGGGACTCTCACAGTACAGTCCACAGATCAGAGCGACGAAAGAGCGCATGGCAAAAGGCGATATTACCTCACACCGGGCATGATTCGATAAGAAAAAAAAACAACTTGAAATCTACGATTTTTTTTCTACAAAGTTAAAATACTCAACATGTTTATTCGCAAAGGTAAACTTTTGATATCATTAAACATCGCGCGTGACGGAAGCATTGACTGTTTTTGAGATATCGCCCTGGGAACTGAACATATATTCCGTATTATATATGTTTGAATACTTTATTAGATACACGATATCTTGTTTACACAATGTGATTCTTGTGGGTTACTAGAGGTAGGAAGTAGAGGGTATGATAAGGTAACGAGTATACCTCCGTCTGCGCAGGATCTGCGTCTTGGACGGTTCCAGATGGTAGGTGAGGAACTGGTCACAGAGGTGTTGGGTCTCTGAGGGGACCTCCTCCAGACTTGGCAGCCTCCCAGGACCCGGCCCTTCTCTAGAGAACGAGTCCACCAACCTAACAACACAATACATATATGTATATATAAATATAAATACTAATTAACTTGTTATCTACCCAAATAAGCTATAAGAGCACGCCGTCCTCCGGATGGGACGTTGCGCCATGGTCCCAAGCCTGTACGATGTCAGGTACTCGTCGTTAAAGATCCCTTACCCTAGGTGAATTAAAATTTAGGGTAGGCGCAATCTAGAACTCCCTGAGTCGGCTCATTTCCACCAGAGCGACAAAAGAGCGCTCTGATAGTAGGCATAACGCATATGACCTCGAAGTTAAAAGCCCGGGCATGAGTCACACTAACTAATTTACTTGAGCGCTCATGCTCCTCATTTCCATATCGCTCTTCTTTTTTTTTATAATTAAGCCAGCTATTGTCAAAGATTTGTTCATTATCTTACTAAATGATAAATGTGGAATTGTTCGTTGTATTAAAAAGCGTAATGTGATTTATGCCATTTATTTTTACCATATTATAGGATGTCATATGGTAACAGAGGTAGGGCTACTTGATTGAAATGATCAGGTTATATTTTTATGTCCAAATCCAAATTACAATTTTTTTGCTAAAATTAATTTTCATTTTTTTCTGACAGTTGGAAAAACGTTACGAGTAACCAGTGCGGAGACTTTCTCACAAGTATCACCATCTTCCGCACTTGATAGCCAGTTAACTACTCAGGTCTACTTTTACAAAATCGATAGGTTGGTTACCTCTTGAAGGAGGGCTGGATGAAGGAGATGGCGTCCAGTCCGAAAATGAAGAGGATGATGATGCTCTGAGCTCTAGTGAGCGCCACGTCGAGGAAGGACAGTTCTACATAGACCGGGGTCACAGCCTCCATGACCAGACGCCAGATGCTCACCGACAGCGACTGTAACAGCACTCTGTCCACATTAGCAAACAAGTCAGTGCGACGGACCTCTTTTTGTTAGCTTATACTATCCCATTTCCACAAATGCTTCCTGGTATCTTTGTCACATATTATATTCGCTATGTCACTGATCCCATGGATCTACTAGTATTTACTATTTGATTTTTAACAAAAAATTGCACATATTTCACGATCCAAAATATAGCAATTCATTTTGAAGGCTTTAGTGGGTATAATCAAATGCTTTTCGATATGATTCCAAATAAGTACAGATCCTATATCCCTTTATTAGCCCTATTAACGTTTCTTTAACCAACATTTTGGTCATAGAATTCACAAAAAACAGAATAAAATTACGAATTTACTTACAAACAAATTTAAAACCAAATGAAAGAAAACAATGTTTAAACGCTAATGCCACATAAAATATAGTTTAAAAAAAAGAATTCAAACGTCTATTTTGAAAATGTTGAGAGAAATAAAGCCTAGAGAAATTAGACTTTCTTATAAATAGAAATATCTTACAGCAAGTAATGAATAAGATCTAAATATAAACTGAATAGTTATGTACATAGCAACAGAAAGACTTAAATATTTGCAACAATAGAAAAAATAACTAATATAAGAACTAGTATAAGCAAATAATTATTTTCTTCTACTAGTTTTATTTTGCTATTATATACATAATATTATAAATCGGGTAAAGGAGGAAAAGGGTTTAGAGGGAGAGCAAAACTTTAGTTTATTAATTGGACCTGGGGAAGTACATTGCCGGTGATTCATCAACTTTTGTTGCGTAAGTTCTGTCAAATAGGGTCGAGAGACTCTCCAAGGCATGGATAAGGACCTGTGAGGGTACAGGGGTCATTACAAGGTCCCTGATGTGTCCTTCCTGAAGAAGAAATGACTGAAATAAGAAAAGATGGAGAGTGCCAGGGTACCAAAGAAGATCCTGGAGGTGCAAGAACATGAGGTAGAACAATAGGAGGACGACATACACAGAGGAGATGGAGAAGCCTGAGAGGCAGAAGTCCCCGGGTTGCAGGACCATAGCGTACCGTTGTACTTGACAAGTACTCTTATGATGCGTTAATAAATACTTACGATGAATATGGAAGTGAGGAGAGAGAAGAGTAGGACTATGTGGTGTATCGGCTGTGAGTCGTCCGTATCAGCTCCGAGGGGAGTCTGGAGCCGCAACAGTTGATCCTCATCTCTGAAACGAAGGAAACCTCCCCGTTAGATTTTATTTAGAAGAAAACAAATAATCCAATTTATTCTCCAGTGACGAATAAAAAATTTTAAAAATAAATAAAGGAATGTTATAGCATACAATAACCAAATATAAATAGTGTGTCGCATTCTAGTTTTAGACCTACAAAACCTTAAAAACTAAATGATGAAAACACGTGCATAACCCCCCCCCCTTCCCTTCAGTCGATTTAGCTGAAAATCAGTAAGGATTGTTCTCATGGGGTCCTGGATTCACATATAAAATTCCATGATGATACATTCATCCTAGTGGGCGTTATGGCGTTTACAGACACACAGACTTTTTTTAAAGATTCCGGATGTAGGAAAACATGAAATTCCAGTAAAAAGCACACTAAATAGTTGATATATTACATAACTTCTCTTATACTACAGCCTGAACTGACCTTGGTTGCGGAGTGGCTAGGATCTCCTCCGAGGACTGGACCAGTCCCTCATAGTTATCGCTGGCCTCCCGCGAGTAGACCAGATAGCGGGCATACCGCCTTCTGTACCGCTGCTGGACGATCATGTAAACTACACTCACTGAGATATCAAACCATTTATTATTTTGTGATGTATAAAAGAATACACACATTAAAATGATTAAATTATTAATATTAAAAAATTAATTATATTTATTTTTCTATAAAAAGCAATTTTATTTTAAAACAAATGAGTAAAAAAAAACAAAAAAAAACACGGCCAACAGCTGTTTTTTAGTGAGTGTAGAGACGAGTCGAGGCCTGGGTTAAACTTAATAGAAGTGAATTGACGGTGAAATTGATCCGCAAAGAAGGTACTGTTGTTTGTTTATATGTACAGAATATATGCCCAGAAAGATATAACTTAAATTTAAAGAATGGCCAAAAAGAAAAAACAGAAAAATAATTGAAATAATAGTTTTAAGAATTTAGTTTTTAAGAGTTTTTCTTTTTATTTTTGTTTGTTTCCATGTTTCGTTTTTTTATTTAATAATGTAGATTTAAGAAAATAAACCCAAACTATTTGTTCTCGTAAATTCTGTTCTATTAATTTTCCCTGTTGGCTCAGTAAGATAATTTGAAAACCTTTGGATTAGATTTAATATTATTTAAAATTATTAAAAATGGCATCTCTTTAGAAATCCAAATTTAAAGTTGGTTAATTGAATTTTTTTTAAAAATATTTGCACTTTCTTAAAAATTGCACGTCTTGAACTTTTGATATTTTTAGGGCCCTTTTCGAAAAACTACTATAGAAATCAAAATTTAGTAAAAGAAAAGAGATAAAATTTCTACAGGAAATGTGGTAATTGTTTATAAAATAAATGTTTATTTCATTATTATTAATTCCATTATTATTTATATTTTTATCTATTTATCATTTATTTAGGATAAGATTAACAATTAAACCTTTTTTTTCATTACCACAATTTATACATAGGTATGAAACTAGTTTACAAACAACTTTTCTATCACTACATAAAAATCAAGTCTGTCTTAAATATCTCCTAAACTGAAATTCTGTCGTTAAAAGATTCTCAACGCAGAATTACATTTTTTGGACTTCTAATGTTACATGCCATGACACTAAGATGTAACATACAAACTATTCAAGAAATAAATGATTAGCGTTAAGAGCGAAGCGGAGATATAACTTTTAGTTGGACGCTTCAAAGAAAAATGCGTTTAACCTTCTAATGCATTCCCAACTCGGCCAGAAACGACGAACTCTACTGGTTTTTGTCCTTCCTATTCTAGCTCTAAAATTTACTCTACTCCAATGGCAATATTCTGAAAATTTGCTAAAACACTCGCTAGCACTTTAAGTTTAATGAAAAACAAAACTAGTACCGGCACACTCCGTACCCTTCAAACTTCAAGCTAGATCCGATAGAGGAGAGGCTCGTGTCCCCACGGTTGCTGTACATGCAGATTGGACGGTTGTGGCAAGTGGGGCGAGAATGCGGAGGCGCTGCCCGACTAGCCACCACCTAGGAGTAACCAGAGCGAGCGTGCAAAACAAACGGGCTTACTACGAATAGGCAGCGAGCACGATTGCACGATTAGACCGGAAGACTCCTACTAGCTGTAAGATAAGTTAAGCATGTAAACATTGTAATGCGGGAATACATGTAAGTTGTGTATTTGGTCAAGTCATTTCTGTAGCCTAGTGCCCATACATCCTCTGCAGTACGCACAAGAGGTTTCACGTAACCCACAGCGGCTGCGTCCCGATACACCTGTTTTAATTTTTTTACCAGATTTTTAACATCAATAACAAGTTTGGAGGGGAAGGGGAGATATTTGTTTGTTCTTCAGCAAGTTTTCACGCGAACTGTATTGAATTTCAAATCTTGAAAACAATATTCTCTCAGAACCCTTCAATTTGATATCCTACTCGACTAGGTAACCAAAATATTCTGTTTTTCAAAAACTATTTTTTTTATGCCAAGCGGCGCAAAATCACTTCTAGTGTCTATGCTCTGTTTATAGCTGCCACTAAGATATACATACATTCAGAGTTTCATATGGTTCCGATTTTCCATGTGGGAACTAGAGGCTGCCCATATAGACACAATCGAAACCATAAAGGTTTTTTTTTTTCATTACATAGAACATTAAAAGTATAAACTATAGCCTACCGATAAGGGAGACGAGCAGTATGAAGACGGAGACGGCAGCCTCAGGGGTCCCGTAGAAGTACTTCTCCGGGAGGTCGTCAGGCGGCGCTAATGAAGGGCTGCCCAGCAATAGCCCTCCTATCATCATGATCGGGAGCCTTAAACATATATCAACTCTACATCTCGAGATACAAATAATTTTATTATTAATTGAAATATATCATCAGTTTCATCACCATACCAAAATGTCTTCTAGAGACAATAATGATACTAAAACATCATAGTTATAGAAGTATACAAGCTATTAGCAACTCTCATAAGAAGTTTTTTTTCGGTATTTATAATGGTGAAGTCAAAACCATCGATTTCTCAATAGAAACATCTATTTTTCCTTCCGGAAGTGAGGATACTGATTGAAAAATCGAAAGTTGATTGCGAGTTTCTAATTTTTGACAATGGAATCTCTGCGAAGCTCCAATAATTTCCGAGAGCTACTTTAGTTGGGGCATTCTCTATATCAAATTCTGTGAGAAACAAAATTTTTAAGTATTTATTTATGGGTATTGCACATAAATTAATACACCCTATCCACGATGGTACTACAGATAAATAAGTAGATCTTACAGCCAGGCGATTCCTATAAAAATAGGTTGAAGCTTCACTAGACACGTGAAACTCTTGGCTTCGATAAGAGCGAGTGAGATGGCCAGACAGGGGGTCCATATCTGAGAGCTGAAGTCCCCGAACTTGGACAGACTGAACTTGAGGTAGGACAAGCCGGGCGAGTCGAGGCCACTTATCAACACGCCAGTGCAGCTCAACACCTGCAACAACAATGTTTACATCAGAATAAAGAGAACATTTTTCAGAACTTTTGAACAAGTGGTTGTATCGAGACATTGATTGACCCAGCCCACCACCAGAGGCGTTCCATGCACATTACCTTCAAAATCTCCAGCAGAATGGAGGGTCAAATCGTACCTTATTTTTAAGGTCTTCTGAAAAAAAGTACGTTTATCCGAAACATTTTTTCACATCTTTCATTACTACAGGAAGTTCCAATGAAGTAAAATATCGCTTATACAAAATTCCTCATTCACATGCGCACTATTTCACAATAGAGTAAAGTATTCCTGTTTCTAAGAACCCTTGAAATAAAATTTCAAAAAACATGCTCTATGTTGACACTTTCTCCCGAAAATGGAATATTCTTATGGATGGTTGTCCTAAAAGTCAAGTAATGGAAGTCGAATAGTATCTAAATCAAGAGCAGATCCAGGATGTTCATCAGGGGGGAGGGAGGGGAGGGGGGGAATTTCGTTGGTTCAAGATTTGGATGTTATACCCTACCCTATTCACAAGATTTGGAAGGGTGAAGGACGAGGAGGGGCCCAATATTTTGGCTTGTTTAACGAAGCGCATGAATTAATAATAAAGACTGAAATATTATTATAATAGTATCAGGTTGAGTAACAGTGTGTCTGTAAACAAGGGGAAGCAGGCAGAAAAGAACCCCCGACAAGATCCCGAGATCACTCGGTATAAAACGCCGAAAACCGAAGACGACCATGGACCGTAGCCATCGAGCCGGTCTATGGCCGTCCATAGCATCATGTAAATATTGTATATTGTAAATAAACTGGAGAAGATTACCCATTCCCCAACTAAGATAGGGTGATGTGACTGACCCCCCTCAGAGGGTCAGGGGCACCCAATAAAAAAAAAAAAAAAAAAAAAAGAGTCTGTCTGTAAACGAATGACGTCATTAAAGTCTGTGCGCAACACCGCAAGAGGTCCTTCGCGCATCACTAAGCGTATTTCCCTATTTCCCAATTTAACGTGCATATTTCTTTATCCTTAACGAAACTGACTTATGAGCCTCTGCGCTAGGAGGGGGGGGGGATTCTGTTTTTACCGCCCCCCTCCCCTTATATCCGTCACTGACCTAATTTTGAAGATCTTATTTAACCATGCTTGAGGAGCTTAGACTAGTTGGCAGCAGATTACACCTGGTCATCAATATTCCTCCAGAGGAGGTAATTTAGGTTTCAAAAGGTTATCAACAATAAACCGCTGTAATTAAATTCCGTTATAAAGAATGACACATTATGTTCATATCGTTTAAAGAAAAGAAAATGTTAAAACAACAGTTTTTAATAACTACCTGTGAAAATAAAATGAGCATGGTGATTCTTTGAGGAAATTTTAGGAAGTTACGTCTCAATGAGAAAATAATCAGCAATAAAACCTAAAAAAAAGTAAATGATTAGTGATTAGTAAATATTAGGTTATTATTCATAGATAAGGATGAATATATTGTGTAATACACAAAATACAGGCTTACTTACAGCACAAATCAATCCAGCAATGCTCACGTCGAACTCAAAACGTTTAAGTGATGGCAAAAAGTCCTTTCCAGACATACTTGAAACAGATATCATTTTCGCCGAAATAAACATCAGAGGCGCAGAGAAAAAAGTACAGGCAACCATAGCTCCAGCAATCTGCAAAATGTTGAAACATATTTGTTGGGATTTAATATACTAATGTCAATATAATCTGCTGAGATACGAGAGGCTGGACAAACAAGGAAACCAAACATGGTATACTCAAGTTACCATTCATTTTTTATCTACATTATTTTTGTTATTAAACCCTATTAATGAGTATTTGACAATTGTCTCTCTGTTTTTCTTAAAAGTATAGGTAATTTGAAAATATTGAAGAAACAACTAAATTATTTACGATTCACAACTATGGAACTCATATAATCCTCTAGTGGCGGTGTTAGGAACTACAAGTCATATTTAAATTCGTTGAAATTGTTGCGTACTATCCAGTCAATATTCCCGATTCAAAACGATGAACTCGTCGAATTTTCATGACTCACAGCAGAAACTATATTTCAGAACAATAAAAATAATTTAATGTGTATTAATACAGAACCAGTTTGTGACCTGATCCTTCTCTGTAATTGTTTTATGTGTGTCATGTTTTTCTTTGCGATCGAGGAGGATCTATAATTCAGGACTATAATCCTGGGGTTAAGAGCTAAAAAAAGAAGAACAATAAGAAAATACAAAATTAATTGTTGTCAGCCATAAGGAATGAAAATCTCCTTTTTCTCCAACCTTCAGAGGATCCAACCGCCGACAGATGTAAATCCCTGAGAACTAAATCTCGACAAAACGAAGTGTTATAGAAGTGACCCGCTATAACAAATAACACAACATAAAATATATTTTTGTACAATTTAAATAATCAATTGAACAGAGAGGGCGCCGGTAGCTCAGTGGTATGCGTGCTTGTCTTCTGAGCTCAAGATCGTGGGTTCGAAACCCGACCGAGGCCCTAAGTTTATTTTATCTGTGAGGTAAAATAAACTTAAGCAGGCCGTCCTTCGGATGGGACGTTAAGCGATGGTCCCGAGCCTGTACGATGTCAGGTACTCGTTAAAGACCACTACCCTAGGTGAATAAAAATTTAGGGTAGGCAAAATTTAAGACTCCCACAGTAGAGTCGGGCTCATTTCCACCAGAATGACGAAAGAGCGCTCTGGTAGTAGGCGATATGACCTCGTAGTTAAAGCCCGGACATGAGTCATAAAACCTAATCTCAATTGAACACACAGAAGCCTGGGTGAGAATAGTACTCTACGTAAAACAATTTTTTCGATAGGACATACCGTTTTTGCGTAAATCAGACAAACTTATAAAAAAATATTACAAAGAACATTTTGGTCAAAAGGTAATTTCGGCAAGTATCTTGCAAACCAAGCAACCTTCCAAGTATTTAATATAAGTGTTCCTTTCAGTTTCAGTTTTCTCTACAATCATAAACCAATTTCATACTATTGGTAATTATACTTCTCGGGAGGAAAAGAAAAACCAAGTACATCTCTTATTATATATATATATATATATATATATATATATATATATATATATATATATATATATATATAATACTTTCAAATATTAAAATAACTGTGATTTACCAGGTCAACTTCAAGCGAGTATGTAGTCGCATACACGAACACGCCTGGGGCGGCCGGGAAGGTTCCGTAGAGGAAGCCGAAAGTGCTGAGTTCCGTGCTGGCAGTCGTGTTGACACTGGCCCAGTGCAGCACCGTGCTCGATATCTGTCGAATCACCAACGGCAGGGCCAGTCTGAAATAAAACTGAACTATTGCAGGATCCAGTTAGGAGGAACATGAGCTGTCACTAAATACCATCTCTTCACCCGGACCCGCCTACCGCCGTTCTGGTAAAGTGAGACACATGATTTTATACTAAAAAAATACTTAGTATAGTATAGTATAGTATAGTATAGTATAGTATAGTATAGTATAGTATAGTATAGTATAGTATAGTATAGTATAGTATAGTATAGTATAGTATAGTATAGTATAGTATAGTATAGTATAGTATAGTATAGTATAGTATAGTATAGTATAGTATAGTATATATTATAAAAACATATTCATCATTCTTCTGAATCATTAATTATTTATTTATTTTATTCACAATGAAGCTTTTTTTGCAAATTCTAATCTTTCATTCCGGATCGAAGGGCAGATGCAATCTACTCATGTTTCTCTTCCTTTTCATGTATTAGTTATATTATTAACATTTGTGTCTTCCTTAAACACTTCTCAATCGCATTTGTTAAAACCACTAATTTTATTGTCCGAATACATTTTTGAGACCTGTGGCCGATTTAATGGAAACCAATAAAAAACAAGGTCTTGTTTAACAATTATATTGTCTAATTCCACAAAATATATTCATAAAGTGTACAAGTTTCGGCTTAAGCCATCTTTTGTTCAAGGTTCAACCAATAATTCTGGGATTACGAAAACCGCTTAAAGGAGGGAAGTCCCCTACGGAAAAATCTAACTGTGAAATATTTGGGTCTAAACGTAAAATTCAAAAATGTTGACCTAAATGTTAAAATAATACAAATGTCAATACTTTGTTCATTAAATGTATATCCATACTTTTCAACGAGAACCTTCAAACTAAGCAAAGTGAATAATTATTGTGTGAAAATGATAGACAGTTACTCTTTGGTAGCGATGAGTAAAGCTGGAGCAAGCAAAGCGGCACCCTTGAAGTTCCTGACATTGCCGACCATCCTGAGTCCAAGGAGAAACAGAGCAGTGGCCGTGAAGGCAGACCCCAACACCTGCAACAACCAGTCAGCCGCTTTAGACAAAGGTTAGTTTAAAATGGACCAGGCATACCAACAACCACAAATGCTAAGTATTAAATTCAAAATGATTTTGTCCATAGATTTCTTCTTTAACGTTTGATAATTTTAAAGGTAAAATTTTTGAAGAGGTTTTTTAATTTTTCTGGAGAAATTATAATTGCGAACATATACCCATTTCGAAATTCACCAGCCAATAAAGGTAGAAGCGACAGTATGTAGATAATTGTTTAAGAAACTCGATGTTCTTCTGTCCGTGTATAAAAACACAATTTGGAGTTCTCATTATGGTTATACATGACAGGTTATGTTACTCGCACCTCTCTCTATGTATCAGGTTATAATTTCTGATTTTTTTACCACCCCATGCTAATCACCGCGCAGCATAAAGGCGCAGGAGTGAATAGTTACCTATGTCAGGTAATGTTTCCCTCACCATCAGCCACCGTCATGACGCAAAAGCCTAAACATTTATTTTCATCAGCCAACTTTTTGTTGGGTTTGAAAGACGACATGCCTCATATATATGTACATCACTGAAAATTTTCATTTTCGGACTTAGCGGGGCAGAAACATGAACATCTGATGAAAACTAGTTTTGAATTGTTGACCAGTTACATAACTTCTCTTATAATGTGCTACTTACATTAAGTAGACTGTAGAGGGTGAGAGGAAGGGTGTGATTGAAGAGGAGGTTGCCGGCCATGCCGAGGGCGGTCATGAAGACAATGGGGTTAGTCGCAATGCTGGTGACAACTGCGGAGGCGAGCTGGAGCGGGGAGGTGGCTGGGTGAGCCTTCCTCTTGCCAAGCTCCATGAGGACGAACCCGATCGGGTTGAGGATGATGAGGGAGATGGGAGCCAGAAGCCAGAGATAGCTGACCAGTTCAGGGTGGCTCCTTCCGTACGTCGACACAACTATCAAAATAACCACCTCACTGAGCATCAAAAAGTCTCCCCTCTTATATTCAACATAATAGATAAGTTGGCCTGCTCGTAGTAACCTAGTTTCCCACATAAAAGCTTTAATTTTTATTTTCTAGGCAAAGGTCCTCCACCAATATCATATTATTTTGTATATCTCTATTTATTTTTTTATTTTTTCTATATTTGCTCCTAGTGATCTGAGACAGGGACCCGAAATATACGGTCGCACCAAAATATCGTCCTTTAAGATTTGTAAGTTGAGGAACGCGGACATATTGTGGAAACTTGTAATAAATGAATAAAACAAACTTATTTATGAAATATTGTCTATTCCACTAAAGATATATATATATATATATATATATATATATATATATATATATATATATATATATAAAACTACCGGTTTCGGCTTTATACCATCGTCAGATCTAGTTATGAACTAAGTCAGTTTGCAGAGATTAAGATTGAGAGAGCGACCCTTGAAATACCTCTCAGGTGAAAGGGTGCTATTAAAACTTGGGAGTCCCCCGGCTGTACCGTTAGCTAACTCATGAAATATTTCCTAACAAAACCTAGTTCTAAATTTACATAAAACAATATCACTAGACTAATCGTGGCAAAACAACAAGTACAAATACAAAAAAAGAATAAAATTATTAATAATATTAAGATTTAGATAACATTAAACATATATGTGGAACCAAATATTAATAACAGATAATACAAACATATATGTGGAAACAGAACTGGATCAGGGTGTTAACAAAGGGGAATAGTTGAGACTTTAAGATTTGTCTATATAAATATAAAATATTTATAATTAAAAATAGTTATTGTGATTCATGCCCGGGCTTTAACTACAAGGTCATATCGCCTACTCTTTCGTCGCTCTGGTGGACATGAGCCCGACTCTGCAGTGGAAGTCCTAAATTTTGCCAACCCAGGTTTAGTAGTGGTCTTTAACAAGTACCTGACATCTTACAGGCTCGAGTCCATCACTTAACGACCCAAGGTTTTTCACTTCCCAGATAAAAAACCTAAGGGCCTCGGCCGGGTTACGAACCCGCGATCTTGAGCTCAATAGGCAGGCACGCAAACATTTTGTATTATGAATGTAATATTCATTTAACTTCTATTATTTTTTTCTTTTTAAAAATATTGTTCACCTGATATGTGTTTGAATTCTAAGATTCAAGTTCGATTAATGTAAATAATTTATAAGTTATTTTGATACAGAATTGTATGACGTATCTAATTACCATGTTATGGTTTAACGGAAATAAATATTATTGTTATTACCACGCCAAACAGTTCATGTCATGATGCAATACCATAAATGTATATTTATTGTAACATTTATATTTTTATTTGGTTACTGTCATTGACACACTTGAATAGCGCGTACAAATGAACAAAAATAAAAATACTTTCTAAGTTCTTCTATTGGTTGTATAAAGAAATTCATTATTTTCAAAATGCTTACAAGTCTCCATCTACCTACAATTAATGACGTTTCACATTTTATCTCAATTGCAGTTATATTCTTAACTGCATAGCTGAATTACGTTCCAAATATCTATGTTACAGTGGTTATAATGACTGACAATCAGAGACGATGCCATATATTTATAGGGCTCTTCTCTTTCATAAATAATACAAAAAAAGTAATATTGAAACCAATGTTGTTTAATGATTGAGCCATATTTAAGGAGAATGTTATCAACGGATTCTCAAGTAGTATGCAATGAATCACACAACATGAAGAGATAAAAGAGAAAAGAAAATCACAACTTTTATTTGAACAGACAGAAGATGTTCATTATACAGATAAAGAAGTACTTGCAGTTTGGGTCCAGTTAATGGGAGCCTTGCGAGGGTTAGGATGGGGTCCGTTTGGAAGATGGGTCTGAACAAGAATACAACTTGAAGACATATAGATCACGTTCAAAAACTGAAGAGGGACAAGGGCCAGGCGGCATCTCGTTTGGGCAGTCCTCAGGCAAGCTGGTCCCCCCCCTCCCCCCACACACGACACGCTTGCGGATCGACTTTCAGCCAAATAACCATCCCTTGGCAAGCGCCAAGTACAGGCTTCATATCCTTTAATTAACTGGGACCAACTAGGCGGCAGTAACTATTTAATGTATGCAGGTAAACCAATATCATACACATTTATTAAATCTCAAAAGCAGCGTCAACAAAATATTCGAAGTATTTTAGACGTAATCTAGTCATACGTAGAATTTGTTTTAATGAATATCAGGCCTGGGTTCTTAGTTCAATATTTCAGTTAGGAGTGAATAACCAATAAGTGGGTAAAGGTTATATTTGCTGAGCTCTTATCACAAGAAATTGTCGGGAAAGTAACGAACATGAAACAACTCTCTTGAAATGCGAGGGATCAAAATTTACGTTTTGCGTTCAATTTTCTAAAATGTTATTTTAAATAATACAGACCACAAGATATTTAAGTAATTCCCTTCATATCCTACTATGTTTTCTGCATGTAGAAAAATAATTATTGTGTGCTTAATGACCCAATCCTGCAGAGAAAATATCAATCATAAAAGAATAAAATTTACCAATAGGAAAACCCAAAGCGAAGTCATTACTCTGAGTGCAGAAGATAGCATAGAGCCCAGCCCTGGCAGGGTCCACAGGTCGAGTTATAAGAAGAGTGATGAGAAGAACGGCGGAGAAGACGAACGCTTTGGCGAGAAACACGGAAAGAAGAAGGTACCAGGAGACAGAAGAGAGGTCAAGAGTGGCCAACTGAAGGAAGATGAGGGAGGGAAGAGAGAAAGTGGCCACAAAGGTGGAAAGGCCACTGGACTGCTGCTCAGTGACGATTCCCAGTCGTCCGGCCACATACCTGCAACCAAGAAGAAAGAAGACCTGCATTAGAGAGTTGAGGGCCTTCTATACTCTGCGCAGCTCCCCTCAAAAGGAGTAGAGCTTACAGTAGAGTCGACATTAGGGCTAGAAAAAAGCAGAAACCTGAAGAGGACTCGTCATTTCTGTCCAAGTTGGGACCCACAAGGAGGTTAAAGTTATTGTTTTCAATGTTTTTACAATTCACAACAGCCAACTCTCGTACTACTTACTATATGGAAACTATTAGGGATTTTTTAGATTGAAGGAGTCAAGGATGGCAAACCTGAAATCCCGAAACTCGAGCCACGCTGAGAAGCCGCCTATGCGCGGTTAGGAAGAGGGGGCGTGGCCAAGTTCAACAGTAGAATGCCCATCAGTTCCAAAAGATTTGCATTCAGGGATCGCAGATACTATTTTTGTCATAGAATTTAATATATAAACGAGATCCTATTCTAAAAATATTCTCCGTTACCAAAATGTGTCACATAATAATAATAACATACTGGTGTGTTGTTCAGCGTTGTTCGGTACATACTAGCAGGACGGGGCCAGCGGCCTTACTTGCTGTGACGCCCAGCGTTTCTTATGTATTCATGCAGATACATCTTCGATAAATATATACCCCGATTTGTAGGTTTTATTTCCACATGGGACAATTACGCATTTCTTTCCAAAGATTAGAAAAAAATGCTGTACAGAAAGATTCAGTTGTAAAAACATGTATGAAAGGAATTTGCTTTACACAGATTATGCGATTTGAGTTAATATGTTACAGGCTTTTTGTGTATGACTGAATTATGAACAAGATTGGTTGCTAAGGAAGGTTGAAGGGGAGATTCAAGGAACACCTCAACTGTACCGGATTAGGTACTAACTTCAGGCCAAAGGAATTGATAACTCTGGCATTGGGAGCTGTGAATTAGGTACTAACTTCAGGCCAAAGGAATTGATAACTCTGGCATTGGGAGCTGTGAATTAGGTACTAACTTCAGGCCAAAGGAATTGATAACTCTGGCATTGGCAGCTGTGAATTAGGTACTAACTTCAGGCCAAAGGAATTGATAACTCTGGCATTGGCAGCTGTGAATTAGGTACTAACTTCAGGCCAAAGGAATTGATAACTCTGGCATTGGGAGCTGTGAATTAGGTACTAACTTCAGGCCAAAGGAATTGATAACTCTGGCATTGGCAGCTGTGAATTAGGTACTAACTTCAGGCCAAAGGAACTGATAACTCTGGCATTGGGAGCTGTGAATTAGGTACTAACTTCAGGCCAAAGGAATTGATAACTCTGGCATTGGCAGCTGTGAATTAGGTACTAACTTCAGGCCAAAGGAATTGATAACTCTGGCATTGGGAGCTGTGAATTAGGTACTAACTTCAGGCCAAAGGAATTGATAACTCTGGCATTGGCAGCTGTGAATTAGGTACTAACTTCAGGCCAAAGGAATTGATAACTCTGGCATTGGGAGCTGTGAATTAGGTACTAACTTCAGGCCAAAGGAATTGATAACTCTGGCATTGGGAGCTGTGAATTAGGTACTAACTTCAGGCCAAAGGAACTGATAACTCTGGCATTGGGAGCTGTGAATTAGGTACTAACTTCAGGCCAAAGGAATTGATAACTCTGGCATTGGCAGCTGTGAATTAGGTACTAACTTCAGGCCAAAGGAATTGATAACTCTGGCATTGGGAGCTGTGAATTAGGTACTAACTTCAGGCCAAAGGAATTGATAACTCTGGCATTGGGAGCTGTGAATTAGGTACTAACTTCAGGCCAAAGGAACTGATAACTCTGGCATTGGGAGCTGTGAATTAGGTACTAACTTCAGGCCAAAGGAATTGATAACTCTGGCATTGGGAGCTGTGAATTAGGTACTAACTTCAGGCCAAAGGAATTGATAACTCTGGCATTGGGAGCTGTGAATTAGGTACTAACTTCAGGCCAAAGGAATTGATAACTCTGGCATTGGCAGCTGTGAATTAGGTACTAACTTCAGGCCAAAGGAACTGATAACTCTGGCATTGGGAGCTGTGAATTGGGTACTAACTTCAGGCCAAAGGAATTGATAACTCTGGCATTGGGAGCTGTGAATTAGGTACTAACTTCAGGCCAAAGGAATTGATAACTCTGGCATTGGCAGCTGTGAATTAGGTACTAACTTCAGGCCAAAGGAACTGATAACTCTGGCATTGGGAGCTGTGAATTAGGTACTAACTTCAGGCCAAAGGAATTGATAACTCTGGCATTGGGAGCTGTGAATTAGGTACTAACTTCAGGCCAAAGGAATTGATAACTCTGGCATTGGCAGCTGTGAATTAGGTACTAACTTCAGGCCAAAGGAACTGATAACTCTGGCATTGGGAGCTGTGAATTAGGTACTAACTTCAGGCCAAAGGAATTGATAACTCTGGCATTGGGAGCTGTGAATTAGGTACTAACTTCAGGCCAAAGGAATTGATAACTCTGGCATTGGGAGCTGTGAATTAGGTACTAACTTCAGGCCAAAGGAATTGATAACTCTGGCATTGGCAGCTGTGAATTAGGTACTAACTTCAGGCCAAAGGAACTGATAACTCTGGCATTGGGAGCTGTGAATTAGGTACTAACTTCAGGCCAAAGGAATTGATAACTCTGGCATTGGGAGCTGTGAATTAGGTACTAACTTCAGGCCAAAGGAATTGATAACTCTGGCATTGGGAGCTGTGAATTAGGTACTAACTTCAGGCCAAAGGAATTGATAACTCTGGCATTGGGAGCTGTGAATTAGGTACTAACTTCAGGCCAAAGGAATTGATAACTCTGGCATTGGGAGCTGTGAATTAGGTACTAACTTCAGGCCAAAGGAACTGATAACTCTGGCATTGGGAGCTGTGAATTAGGTACTAACTTCAGGCCAAAGGAATTGATAACTCTGGCATTGGGAGCTGTGAATTAGGTACTAACTTCAGGCCAAAGGAACTGATAACTCTGGCATTGGGAGCTGTGAATTAGGTACTAACTTCAGGCCAAAGGAATTGATAACTCTGGCATTGGGAGCTGTGAATTAGGTACTAACTTCAGGCCAAAGGAATTGATAACTCTGGCATTGGGAGCTGTGAATTAGGTACTAACTTCAGGCCAAAGGAATTGATAACTCTGGCATTGGCAGCTGTGAATTAGGTACTAACTTCAGGCCAAAGGAACTGATAACTCTGGCATTGGGAGCTGTGAATTAGGTACTAACTTCAGGCCAAAGGAATTGATAACTCTGGCATTGGGAGCTGTGAATTAGGTACTAACTTCAGGCCAAAGGAATTGATAACTCTGGCATTGGGAGCTGTGAATTAGGTACTAACTTCAGGCCAAAGGAATTGATAACTCTGGCATTGGGAGCTGTGAATTAGGTACTAACTTCAGGCCAAAGGAATTGATAACTCTGGCATTGGGAGCTGTGAATTAGGTACTAACTTCAGGCCAAAGGAATTGATAACTCTGGCATTGGGAGCTGTGAATTAGGTACTAACTTCAGGCCAAAGGAATTGATAACTCTGGCATTGGGAGCTGTGAATTAGGTACTAACTTCAGGCCAAAGGAATTGATAACTCTGGCATTGGGAGCTGTGAATTAGGTACTAACTTCAGGCCAAAGGAATTGATAACTCTGGCATTGGCAGCTGTGAATTAGGTACTAACTTCAGGCCAAAGGAATTGATAACTCTGGCATTGGGAGCTGTGAATTCTCATCAGCCAGTTACAATTCAGTCAATACTTCAATTATTGCTTTACCGCTGCATAAATTCATTCTCAACAAACCAATAACTTATCGGTTCACTTTTGCTTCTCGTTGGACACTTAAAAAAAAATTATAATTCACTTGCCCACAAATGATGACGCCAAAACATTCGACCAAGGCTTGGTAAAGGTTCTCAAGTGGGGCGGAGCCAGATACCTCCTGATCCATACTTGAGACAATATCTGAAATAAAACAAACAATATTGAGCACTCCAATTAAAATAAATTACATAATAAAACAATAAAAAAAAATTATAAATGTATCTCAACATTGATAATCTTATCGTAAACATAAAAAACTACTAAGTGTAATATAATGATAGGTCAATAACCAGTGAAATAAAAGAGTATTATTTACTCAACTATGTAAATCCTGTAGTACATATATTGCAACTGCATTTAATGGATATTAATTATAAAGGTACATTGCTTAGCAGTATCAAATATGTTCACATATCGTTATTGGCTTTAAGTTAAAATTGTTTGAAACTTGGAACCGCCTACATTTAACACAAATTGGCACTTCATGCAATTCGTTTGTTTAACATCAATCAATTAATGATGTATATGACAGTTAAAAGAAATATTAGTTACGTAAAATAACATGATAAAATTAAAACTATGAGCTAAGTAGATAAAAAATAATAAATATAGCTATTTTCTTTTTTATCAATGAACACTAAACCAAAAAATATAACAAGTAAATGAGGCCTAAATGAGTTAAATTATAAATTTCTTGCCTTACAAATTATAAAATGTACCTTCAGAAATTACAATGGGAGGAGAAAAAGGGATAAAACTTTATATCAATGTAGAGAACATCTTATCACAAGAGCTTAACAGACGGCCCTTGATAAGGTAGGTTACACAAGACCAAGGAGGCTGTTACCACGGAGGTTGGAATATAATGGGGGCCTTCTCACAGCACGAATGGGGACGAATCTAGCAGCCCAGCCCCGCCTCTACGTCCAACTACAAAACTCCAATATTTTACTTTTATTAAAACTCAAGTTTCGCATATCGGAAATATTTCATTAATTAAACAATCTCTAAACCGAATATTTTATTTATTTACACAAGAGCCATATTTGTGTACCGTCGAAAACAGAAAAGTTTAAATCGAGCGGATCTATGAGAACTTATGTAAAGAGTATTAAACATGCATGTGCTGCCTCCAATCTCGACATTTAAACTAACTTGGGAATGTCTGAAGTTAAAAAAATGTACGAACTGACAGCGGCAATAACAAGTGTTCAGTCATCTTATTGCAGAATTAACATAATAAATCTAATATCTCTTTTAAATAGATGAGAAGTGGGTATTACAAGATTTGATTTGAATTTGCCATGTTTTACATGTTGGTATATTGGGACGCTGAAACTTGCTGTAACTATTATAACCTGAAGTGTCCTTTTAAATTGTTCTGTGGTACATAGGACAATAAGGGGAAATCGTCACATTGCGCGTCATTCAGGTGGACCTATCCTAAGTCCTTGGCTCGATTTAAGATTGAAAACTGCGAGTCAATGAAAAATAGTTGTTTTTATTGTTGCTATTTTTGTTTCTTATAGTTGAAATTGTTCAAATTAACTGAGTACACTTAAGGGTAAGCTTTCATTAAATTTGTCTGTGTTGAAGGATCACTCTCTCTACTTGAATTTGAACTTATCTTGGACCAACTCTGAAAGTTAGATTTTGGCCTGATTCTGAGTGATGGGAAAGACAAATGTAACGATTGGTTCCTTCAGATTCTGATTCGGCTAACTTATTCTAAAACAAACAAATCGTAACCAGTCTGGATTTACATTCCTTGCCGGATCTGCTATTATTTCAAGATCACATTGCTACTTCTTATTTTATAATACATCTGGATTTCAGAGTAGCGAGGAAAGATCTCATGGCGTCATGAAAATATTTCAATAAAATATATTACAACATTTTGATTGGAAACTAATGATGGTAAATGTGTCGATATAGCAGAATGGTAGTGAATTTCCCGTTCAATAGCGAGAACCTGATAATTTAATTTTAGCCATCCTTACGCAATTCTGAAAGACTCGTGAATTGATGTTAAGACGTACAAAAAACTAAAAGGATCGCTGATTTTTGGCATTTCGTGCGAAAGCTACTAGTCCTTGAAACAAATCGAAGATTTCAATTGCACATTTTAATGAAAAAAAGGGGATTTTTGGAACTGACTCAGTCTACCCATATATCTCTTTGTTTCGTGCGGAGGAAGCTCCGTTCTCTTCATCCGTGGCTTCCCACCTGCCGGGTCCTTCTGACACCACTGTAAGGAACGTCTAAAAATAATTTACACACTTCAATGGAAAAGAACAAATAAATTTGTATTTGTTTTCACATCTCCACTCGAGTAGGCACTCGTCTTGACTTTGGTTAACAAGCGGTACATCGAAAACAAACACATTCCATAGGAAATACTAAGCCTTACGATTTTGGTTAGATGATGGTTTATCATATCTTTAGTCGTTCAAGAGGAAATAGAAATTAACCTAGAAACTGTAGGTTCTAAGTAGTGTCTCCCTTCTTTCTTCACGATTGGGCCCTTTTTGTATTTATAATATTTACTAGCAGTAATACCCGGCGTTGCCCGGGGAACTTTGACTTTTCTCCCGATATCTCCTATAAGGCTATTCAATTCTTCGGCAGTACATTCATGATGTTATAATTTTCAATTATTCATACGGAATAAGGCTTATAGTCCTTCAACTACAGTAACGCTAGTACGTTTTTAGGACCCCTGGGCACCACAGCTAGTATGCGCCTTTCAACGGCGGAAACCTGTGTGTGATTCGTGATTGAAGTTTTAAGCTAGTGAATACTTAGCACCGCTGGACATCCTAGCCAGTGCGTACTTAATATCGCTTTTGACCACAGCTAGTATGTGCCTTGCAACGGCGGACCCCACAGCTAGTATGTAATTAGGAACGCTGGGCACCACAGCTAGTACGTAGGAACGCTGGGTACCACAGGTAGTATATGCCTTGCAACGGCGGACCGCGCAGCTAGTACGTAGTTAGGAACGCTGGGCATCACAGCTAGTATGTGCCTTGCGACAGCGGACCCCACAGCTAGTACGTAGTTAAGAACGCTGGGCACCACAGCTAGTATGTGCCTTTCAACAGCGGACCCACAGCTAGTACGAAGTTAGGAACGCTGGGCACTACAGGTATTAGGTGCCTTGCAACAGCGGACACCACAGCTAGTACGTACTTAGGAACGCTGGGCACCGCAGCTAGTATGTGCCTTGCAACAGCGGACCCCACAGCTAGTACGAAGTTAGGAACGCTGGGCATCACAGCTAGTATGTAGTTATTGTTATTGAGTATTGTGGAAATGAAGTATTTGATTTTGGGAATGAAAGGTTTAATTAAATTTAGTAGTTAGGTTTGATGAGGGGTCTTGTTCGTTGAGGTTAGTTTGATGAGGGGTGCTTGCTGGTGTCTGTGTGTGGTGTCTGCTCCGGGTAAACCAAGGGTTTGATTTAGCTCCTGAGGGGATGTTTTGCTGTGACTGTGGAGGATTTTCTGGACTGGTTGGGGAGTAAGTCTAGATGGATTTGCATTTGTTGTGTCATGAATGTAGGTTGGAATGTGTTTCTGTGTGTGATTCGTGATTGAAGTTTTAAGAAGGTTTCACAGCCTCTATAATTGGCGGGGTGGCTTCCACCACAGTTAGAGCACTTTGGGGACTCTTGGAGAGTACGTGATGGGCAAGCTGTGAAATGATGATCTCCTGCACACTTGACACATTTTGGGTCAAGGTGGCAGAAGTTCTTGCTATGTCCCACTTGCTGGCAATTCGTGCACTGCACAATGCGTTGAGACCTCTTCCGCGGTTCGACAGTCACTATAGTGTAAAAGAGACGAGATAATTGAAAAATCGTTTTCCCCTCCGGAGTATTCTGGAGCTCGACAGCACACAGTGGAGTGGGGCCTTTGTCCTTGTTCAGTAGCCTTGTTACACTCTGGACTGGGTATGTCGGGGTTAGTTCGTCTTGGATTTCGGTTTCAGTCAGGGAGTATGGAACCCCTCGGATAACAACGGAAAGTTTCCTATCCTCGGGGGTGAGGAAAGTATAGTATTTTACGTCATTTGTTTGGTAAAATTTGGTCAGTTTCCTAAAGTCTTCAGATGTCATAAGGGATATTTTAATTTTTTTGTGGCATTGTTTTGTTTCGAAGGGAGATGTTGTGATACTTTTAATGTCTGTCAGTACTTTTTGAAAATCGTCGGCTTCACAAAGGAAAATTGGGGGGATTTTAAGTTGTTTTTCGGTCTGTGGGGTGGTATCACAAAGTGTGTTGTGGGTATCGTTAGTGTGTTGGTCGGTGATGAGTGCTGCGAGTGGCGCGAATGTGTTGTGCGTGGGTATAGTGGAATGAATTGCGTACCTGTTCCGCTTGGGCTGGGTGTGGCTGGCACCCGGTGAGGGCTCTCCGTCTAGCTGCATGGCTGACTCCGGGAGTGCTGGGAACTCCATGTCTTCTTCTGGGGGACAGGGTCTCTTCGGCTGGCTCACTAGTCGGGGTGAGTTCGACTGATCTGGGTTACCTGTATTGTTCAGTCGTGCTTTGAGGTTATCCGTGAGTCCATTTTTCGTGTTGACCGGTTTTTCGGTCGAGTTGATGTTGAGTTTCATTCTCACCCGTAACTTGGGTGAAAAGTAAGTAATTTTGCTCACTTTTATGGGTATAAATAACTTTTCAAATAATAAAAAGGTAAATTTTCTTGAGACAATTTGTTTACGTGTTTAAACAAACAAAAGTTCACAAAAACGTTAAATAAAACATTGAATTAGCAAATTTCCTAGCATCCTTAAACGTTCTGCTCAAACATAGGGTAGTGACATCACCCAACACTACTCATAGGGTACGTGACATCACCCAACACTCCTGCCAACTTCCTACTACCATCTCCAAAGCCCACTTATATTCCACATTTCTCCCTTGATGATTTTAGTTGGAACCAAACGGTAACTTATTTTATCATACATATAGAGTCTATCGAGCTCAGGATCGCCACTTAGGTCAGATATTTTAATCGGGAAGATAAAAATAAATTTGAGCACGTCGTCTTTCGGATTAGACTTTAGGCTATGATCGAGGGCCTTTTTGTATGTCAGGTGCTCGATAATGAGTCCTATGTTATGTAGCTAAACCTAGGTAGCTAAAATTTCACTTAGGTTCAAAAAACCTTGAGCACGTCGTCCTTCGGATAGGACTTTCCTGATATATCTAAATCTGTCTATCAGTTTTAACAAATATTAAATCTATAAACTGTTAAAAAGCAGGAAGTTTGAAGAATGGTATTTAGCCCGACTTTTTTCGAAAAACATTTTTATTTCAATTTTTGTGTAGGATTCAGATATCCCGGTTGTTCATCAGTTTTAACAAATATTAAATCTAAAAACCGTTTAAAAGCGAGAAATTTGAAGAATGGAGTTTACCGAGCTCAGGATCGCCATTTCGAAATCTAGCCAAGTCAATTAGGTCAGATGTTTTAATCGGGAAGATAAAAATAAATTTGAGCACGTCGCCCTTCGGTTTGGACTTTAAGCTATGATCGAGGGCCTTTTCGTATGTCAGGTACTCGATAATGAGTCGTATGTTACGTATCCAAACCTGGGTAGTTGAAATTTCATTTACATTAAAAATAACTTGAGCACGTCGCCCTTCGGATTGGACTTCAAGCTATGATCGAGGGCCTTTTTGTATGTCAGGTACTGGATAATGAGTCGTATGTTATGTATCTAAACCTGGGTAGCTGAAATTTCACTTAGGTTAAAAATAAATTTGAGCACGTCGTCCTTCGGATGGGACTTCCCCGATATATCTGAATCTGTCTATCAGTTTTAACAAATATTAAATCTAAAAACTGTTAAAAAGCGAGGAATTTGATGAATGGGATTTCGCCCGACTTTTTCGAAAAACATTTTTATTTCGATTTTTGTGTAGGATTCAGATAATTCGGTTGTTCATCAGTTTTAACAAATATTAAAACTAAAAACCGTTTAAAAGCGAGAAATTTGAAGAATGGGGTCTACCGAGCTCAGGATCGCCATTTAGAAATCTAGCCAAGTCACTTAGGTCAGATGTTTTAATCGGGAAGATAAAAATAACTTTGAGCACGTCGTCCTTCGGATGGGACTTTCCCGATACATCTGAATCTTTCTTTGGTTGACCATCTTCGTTTCTGGATGCTGCCTATCTACCAACATAGCTGTATTAATTTGTTTTTCAGAAAATATGTCAAAACGGTACCTCAAAGCCCACTTATATTCCACACTAGCAGTAATACCCGGCGTTGCCCGGGGAACTTTGAATTTTCTCCCAATATCTCCTATAAGTCTATTCAATCCTTCGACACCACATTCATGATGTTATAATTTTCGATTATTCATACGGAATATAGTCCTTCAACTATAGTAACGCTAGTAAGTTTTTAAGACCCCTGGGCACCACAGATAGTATGCGCCTTTCAACGGCGGAAACCACAGCTAGTGAATACTTGGCATCGCTGGGCACCACAGCTAGTAAGAAGTTAGGAACGCTGGGCATTACAGCTAGTATGTGCCTTGCGACGGCGGACCCCACATTTAGTACGTAGTTAGGAACGCTGGGCAACACGGCTAGTATGTTCCTTGCGACGGCGGACCCCACATTTAGTACGTAGTTAGGAACGCTGGGCACCACAGCTAGTAAGTGTCTTGTAACGGCGGACCCCACAGCTAGTGTTAGGAACGCTGGGCATCTCAGTTAGTATGTGCCTTGCGACGGCGGACCCCAGAGCTAGTACGATATTAGGAACGCTGGGCACCACAGCTAGTAAATGCCTTGCAACAGCGGACCCCACAGCGAATACATAGTTACTACTACATGTGAAATTCATGACAATCCGATTACCCTTTAATCAGTCAGCATTTTTTTATGCTTTGCCCCCCCCCCCCCCCCTGTTCAATTTTTGAAGATGTCACATAGTGTATTTTTCTATTTGGCCATCAAGAATACTACATAAGAAATTCCATGACAATCCGATCATCCGTAAATGATCTATCACTATCTTCAAATTTACGCCTACCCCACAACCCCCCTCCCGTTCAAAACTTTGGGACGCCACACACCTTTTTTTCCTTTTTGGCTTTTAAAAATACTACATGTGAAATTTCATGACAATTCGACCATTAGTTAATGAGTTAGCACTATTTATATACTTAGGCCCCTTTACAACCCCCCCCTCCCGATCAAAATTTTGGGACGCCACATAGCCTATTATTCAATCGGGCTCAAAAGAATGCTACATGGGAAGTTTCATAAAAATCTGTCCAGCCGTTTCGGCGTGATGCTGGAACAAACATACAAACAAACAAACAAACACACCCCGTTTCAGCTTTATTAATATAGACTTTATTAATATAGATTAAGGAGAAATATAAACAGTGCAATAACACTTGTATATTTTATATTCAATAATAATACATTAAGACGACACCAGGTGGCAGGTAATGAGATGGACCACAACGTCACCCTCTATATTAGTTGATGTAGAGCTACTGTAAAGATTTGACCCTGTTCAATATTTACCAAGATTAGTTAGATGAGGTGGCCTCCCGTCCAGTATCCTTGTTTTGTGGATATTTTCAATGTCGACCCATGACTAATGGGCTGATCTCACCGAGTCAAGATCACGGACCTCGCCCGATTGTCATTGAACATTTTGTCTCCACTTTGATCATTGTTTCTAGGGCATTCCACGCCAAAAAAAAAAAAAAAAAAAAAAAAACATCAATTGATTTTAACGAAATTTGTAGAGGATGTTTGGTCCAGGTTCAAACTAAAAAATACAAAGAAACAATTTTTGATCATTATTTTTTATAAACGAGTGGTGGACCCGCCGGAGACGGTTCAGCTTTGTCGAGTGAAGTGGAGGGAATTGCTTCCGATAAAAAAAAAAAAAGTGAGGATAATCCCGAACCCTGCTACCTATATCCCAACTTCAAAAAACACACTTTTTCTAAAAAAATTATCAGCAAGTCTTAGTTAATTTTTTTTCTTGTTCTGGTGCAATAAAATTGAGTGGCAAAAAAAATGAACAAACAACTAAATACTTACAGAAATAAATAATGGCTGTTGAATCATCTTCCTTTACTTGTAAAATTAATAGGTGAACCTTGAATTTCGGATATTAGGGTTAGGATAGTATATCAAAAATTATTAATATCATATTTTTTTTCTCAGACCAAGAGAAAAAAAATATATATATTATTAATTTTTGATATAGGTACATCCTAACACTAATATCCGAAATCCCAGGTTCACCTATTAATATTAGAAGTAAAGGAAGATGATTCAACAGCCATTATTTATTTCCGTAAGTATTTAGTTGTTTGTTCATTGTTAAATATTAAATTTATTACTTGTTATAATTAAATATTATATTACCAGGATAACTGGCACCTAATAATTCAATAACAAGACATCCCTCTACTATGTAGTACTCAGTTAACTTGAATCTAACCTTAGCAACTGGTCTACAACTCACCCAAATGATCCCTGTCCTCTTCCTTTTCTTATCGTCTTCTTGGCATCTATCCCATATTTTTAAATTTTTAAGCACGCAATTTTTCTGAAAAATGAACTGAGAACTGTTTGTCGATTCCTCTTCATTGACATTTCTGAGGTTCCGTTCCACAAATGGTAAAAACGGAGTCGTTATGGAAAGTTTACGGTGTCTGTCCATCATTCTGTCACAACATTAGATATTTATTTTTTTCCTGTGTGATGTATAAAATTACACACATTCTAATTATTAATAATATATTATAACATTAATTATATTTATTGGTATAAAAAACTGAACAAAAAAAAGCTGTTAGAAATGAAGTAACTTAATTATTGAATAAATATATGAAGTCGCATTTTGTTTTAAAAAGGAACCAATGAATGAAGTACAAAAGACGACGATCAGCTGTTTTTAATAGAGTGGAGCAGTCTAAGATGGGTTGTGGAGGTTGAAGTCTGGGAGAGATGTGAAGATGGACAGGCTAGGAGTGAGAGAAGTGTTTAGGCTTAAGGTGTGGTGAACCAAAAAGGTGTGAAATAACATGGAAATAGATGCGCAAAGGAGGTACTTTTATTTATTTATATGTACATATATAGGGTGGCCCAGATAAGCGGGCCACAAGTGAAATAACTCCTAAACGGTTAGAGATATCAAAATTTTGCATAGGACTAAAGTTGTAGCACTCGCCGAGAGCTATAGTATGGCGTCCTCGAAAAGAAAAAAAATACCCTTTTAATGGCTCAAACAGCCCTTCGAAGGGCGGGGTTCTCTTTTGACCCTTAAGTTTCATTACATTTTATTAAAGTACTAAAGAAACAAGGAAGAACTGTGCAAACAGATTTTTGATACGTCAAGTAGTTCTTGGGAATTAAATTAAATATAATTATTAAATTCCAACTAACTTCAGAGTAAGAAAAACGTGCTACTTTAAACGTTTTTGTTCCGAGAACTACTTGACGTATCAAAAATCTGTTTGCACGATTATTCTTTGTTTCTTTAGTACTTTAATAAAATATAAAGAAACTTAAGGGTCAAAAGGGAACCCCGCCCTTCGAAGGGCTGTTTGAGCCATTAAAAGGGTCATTTTTGTCTTTTCGAGGACGCCATACTATAGCTCTCGGCAAGTGCTACAACTTTAGTCCTACGCACAATTTTGATATCTCTAACAGTTTACGAGTTATTTCACTTGTGACCCGCTTATCTGGGCCATCCTGTATAGGCCCAAAATAACATTTGAGATAGTTTTAAGTAATCAGTTTGTAAGATTTTTTTTAATTGTAAGTAATTTTTTTTTTTTGATATTGACATTTTGGTTCAATTTATTTAGCTAAATAAACCCAATATTTGTTCTCTAATTATGTGCTATTCATTTCCCCTGTTAACCCAGTAAGATAATTTATACTTTTGGATTCGATTTAACATTTTTGCAAAATTCAGAAAAACAATATGGAATCTCTTTCGTAAATGTAGAAGAAATCCAAATGAAAAGTTTGTTAATTGATATTTTTTAAATACGTGCACTTTCTTCAAAATACGTCTTGAACTTTAGATATTTTTTAGAGCCCTTTTCGGAAATTACTGTAGAAATCAAAATTTAGTAGAAGACCAGCTACAATTTCTACAGGAAAAGTGGTAATTTTATTTATTTGTTTATTTATTATAAATTTTACTTATATTTTTTTATTTTACATTATCACACCTGGCCGAGGCCTTTATGTTTTTTATCTGGGGAGGTTACAACACCTTGAAAACGCGGACGTTCAGCGATGGTCCCGAGCCTGTACGATGTCAGGTACTCGTTAAAGACCCCTGCCCTAGGTGAATAACCCTGAGTATCCTGAGGCAAAATGTAGGACTCCCACTATATGTCCACCAGAGCGACGAAAGAGCGCTCTAGTAGTAGGCGATATGACCTCGTATTTAAAGACCGGACAACTGGCCTTTAACTATAACTTTTCAACCGTTCAACCTTGAATGCTAAAATTTGATCAGTTGATAGGCCATACGTGCCTGCAGATATAGCTTTAACAAAATTTCAGAATAATCAAAATGGCAGATTTTATTGTCGTTGAAAACGTATTATTATTATTATTTTGATTTCAAATTGTGTATGTATATGATCCTTTCAAAAGTTCTGTAGTTTTTTTTTTATAAAGGAATGTTTATTTTGACTGTAGCGCCTTTGTTATGATTCTAATTTCAATGTGACCTTTGCTAATGCAAACAGCATTGTTTACTATCAGGGAAAACAGTACAGTTTTCTGTTTTAAAACTTGAATAAACCAATTTTCACAAGTATGTATATACCTATTCCAAATTGACGTTGTTTGTTTGAAGTTTTTTAAAATCTATGTAATATTAATGACATGTAGGTACATCATCTTCCCTCTGCCCGATATGACTGAAAATTCATCGGTGCCGTCCTTAAGAGGTTCTAGATTCACATATATTTCACATAGATTTACTAATTTTTTGTCGGGAATTACAACTTTCACAGACACACTAAAATGATTGTTTCTTTTTTTGTTCAGTGGCTCGGAAAATATGAAATTGTGATGGAAACCCAACATTAAATTGTTGGCCGATTACATAACTTCCCCTCGTATAGCTGAGAAGTAAAAAAATAAGTAATCAATGGGCGTCAGATTAGTTTTATGCGACTTCACCGTAAAAATCTAAAAATAAAATAGAAATCATATGAAAACTTGAAGGGAAAAAAGTACTTTATTTTGTGTGTATGTGTTGTGTGTGTGTGTGTGTGTAAGGTTACACAATCAACAGAAGGAAGAGCCTTGACATGTTATGTTATGTATATAGGCCTCGGCAAGAGTTTCAAACAAAAGGATGAGTTTCGCCTTTTTGCTTTTTGACAGGATGACATATGTGAGGAGGTGATTTTCGCCAAAGCTCCCTCCAGACAGACGGATTTGTCAGCTGTCTCGTCCATACCACTGCATCCTGCTCACAAACTCAACCTCGGACCATTCCCAAAAGTGGCTACTCTACCTAGATAATGTATATTACCCATAATTCGCTTGCCACCTTCTTTGTGGATATTACAATTAAAATTATATAATATAAATAAAATTTCAAATTTTTAAAAATAAAAACATTATGCTACATATTCTCTTTTTGTGTGTGTGTAAATAGTTTATTTTGTCCTATTGGATGTAGTTTCTTAGATATAATCTACATTGTTTTTTAAATATAAATTTAAGCTCAAGTAGGGAAGAGATATCAAGCCCGGTAAGCATGAGATAAGGTTCTTTTGTGATTTTTTTTTATCGCTGAATGCATTGTGATAAATGATATTTTTCTGTAATCATTCGTTCTTAAGATATAAAGGAAAAACATTAAGACAATCGAAATAAATCACATACTTTTTTAGTTCAGTAACATTTAATAAACTTAACAGTAAAATTTCAATTTTAATAAACATTTTAGTGATGATATTCAAACGTTGTGTGCGGCCATTTGATGGCAATGTTTGATTCAAAGCACACTCCTCAAAACT
The DNA here is from genome assembly GCA_963662175.1 of Aradus depressus. Lineage (NCBI taxonomy): Eukaryota > Metazoa > Arthropoda > Insecta > Hemiptera > Aradidae > Aradus > Aradus depressus. Next base: position 35,408,456 of record OY759224.1, on the reverse strand, counting down.
CATTAAGAGAGAATTAAATCAGCACAACTCGTCACTCCTTTTTACACTTCCATAATAATTATGGACAACAATTATTGTCCTCCTTAAATGTCTTATTCATTGTTACTCTTGCACGAAATTTATAATAATATTGTAAGTTAAGAGACAATTTTGGAATCGTTGATTAAGTTAACCTCTTTCTGGAAACTTTGCGTCCTTGACAGCAGAACTCTGATGGTCAACTGATCTCGGGAAAGTTTCACTCGAATTTGTATATAGGTACTGTCTAATTAGCCGTAGGTCTGGGCAGCCGACTGTCTCTAGGTTTCCTAATCTAAACAAACATTGATCCCGATGCTAAAGACTGGAGGACAGCTGATTACCATAGCTGTTGTCCGACCTGATTAGGCTGTCCTCAGCCGACCATGGCTTGCATTCGTTTACACTCGCGATATGACTAACAAATCCAACATCGACCTTAACCAAAAGTAGAACAGTAGACTTAATGAAGCGTGAGTGTGTCCACATCTCGTTTTTAGCCTAACAAAATAAATGTGATTAATTGAGGGAGATTGTGAATTGTCCCATATTGGGGGTACTGTTGGCCAACCTGTGCTGGGTCACTGGAATAGGTCGATCACGTGTTGTCAGCTTTTTCGCTCGTCCACTCGACCACATCATCCTCCTCGCCAGACTCCCTTAATCAATATCCGACGACACCTCGTGTTTTTCATTGATTAAAAGGTGAACCTCAGGGAATTTGGAAGACGATTACAAAAACCACAAATGACCCTTCCCAAGGTGATAACAAAAAATTAATAACGCAAAAAATGTTCGAAACCTGGCCGAGGCCCTTCGTTTATTTTATCTAGGAGGTAAAATGAACTTAAGCCCGCCGTCCTTCGGATTGTCTCGAGCCTGACCTACGTCAGGTACTCCTTAAAGACCCCTGCCCTAGGTGAATAAAAATTTAGGGTAGGCAAAATTTAGGACTCCCAAAGTAGAGTCGGGCTAATGTCCACCAGAGTCACGAAAGAGCGCTCTGGTAGTAGGCGATGTGATCTTGTAGTTAAAGCCCGCGTATAAGTCATAATAACTAACTACTGGCCACCCGACCAGTGTACAGGTATGGCCAACCTCTCAACCCTGCCAGAAGGAAGGAGAGCGACCAGCCGGAGGCCCCGCAGCTCCAGAGACTTGTGAGGTACAGGAGCCCGACCAACAGAGGCTGCGATGGGCGCGACGGCCACCCGGCCAGTGTCCAGGCATGGCCAACCCCTCAACCCTGCCAGAAGGAAGGAGAGCGAACAGCCGGAGGCCCCGCAGCTCCAGAGACTTGTGAGGTACTGGAGCCCGACCAACAGAGGCTGCGGTAGGTGGGACGGCCATCCGGTATGGCCACCTATATCTGGTGAATGAGGACCATGAATCCATGTTAATGGGGATCATGGATCCATGTTGGGAATAGTTAAATATATCCGATTTTTGATTTAATAAACAGATTACTATTTAACTGTTTAGAAGTATCCTCACATTTTGCAAAATTTACTGCTCAAAACTTCTCTGCTAGAGCTCTGGCCATTCTTATTAAAGTTAAGTGAAGTAGATGATCCGTGAACCATTATTCTAGCGCATTTCAATTCAAATAAAAAGATTTATTCAAACGGTTTAGAATACATTAAACAGATTTTTAGTAGCTAGACGGCTGGAACAGCTGAGTTAGTTCTTCATAGTCATCTTCAAGGATTTATAAAAAGTGTAAGTTGTTGCTTTGTGGCCAAAAATGGTTCACTTTTTCATAGATCATTTTATTGTAATACAATTTTATTATATAATTAAGTCGAACAGACGGAACTTTTGGTTGTGTGAACGTGCAGAAGTTTGCAACTAAGATAAACTTCATAAGCGTTTTCGCTTTAGTATTCAGCATTAGATTTTTCTTGAAAAATAAGCACTATAATTTTAGTCAGCAAAGCTTCTAATAAGCACATGTAGGCGTCCTTCTTCATGTTTCACAATCTTTCGGAAGCAATGCCCACTTTTATATTTCTTTTCTTCAATATACGTAGCAATTCCATTACTTGCTGTATTTCTGTTTAGGAGAATTGACTGTACCATGTTATCAAAACTACAAGTGAATATAATTTCCTTTTACAAATCATTTAAATATCTCAGCATTTATTTGTTAATATTTACAAAATGAAACTTGGAATCAAAAGATAAACACAAACTCAGGGAAGCGGACTGCAACCCTTCCCTCTCTTAAACAGAAAATCTCGACTCAATCTTACATATTGTTATGGTTACATTGTTTTCTTTCTTTTCTATATCTCGCACATTGGGACCTGATGATGGGACGTAAGAACGTCCTGAAAGATCGTCGGGAATAAGACATTTCCGAAAAGTTTTTTGAAAAATAGTTACCTTAATTTTTATTAAATTGAAAAATGTGCCTATTTATTATAAATGTATCTTGTATTAAGATTATTTATATTTTAATTATTTTATATACCTACTCATATATTTTTAAGTATTTATTTGTTCAGTTTTATTAATTTCATTTTACTTTTTTTAATAGTTTTGTTATTACTACTAATCATAGGTGTGTTAGACTCAAGTAGTTATAAATCTAATATATAAGCTATCTTATTTTATAAATTATTTTGATTATTATTATTTTTATTATCACCTGAAGCATCCTTTTTTCAGATTACTACTCAGACTTGTATTCACCTAGGCAGAACCTGGCTGACAATGTTCCCAGTTTGGCAGTAACCACAGCCTTGGGGAACACTCACAAGCGGTCTTACAGACATGGCAGACTTCCTGCAGAAAGTGACCACGAAGGGATGGCTATCCCTGATATGAACTTCTGTCAATTGGGCCAACCAACCCTAATTTTATAATTAATTTTTTTTTTTTTTTTTTTTTGTATGTAGTACTTCTTGCACTGGACGCAGAAATAAATGTTTATTATTTTTTTGTTATTAGCTATTTTGATACATATTATATGACGTAGGTATCTCATTACCATATTATGCTTTAAAGCAAATACATATTATTATTATTATTATTTTTTATTCATTATTATTATTATTATTATTATATTACTTTTTTTTTTTCTTTATAATTCATTACTTTACCTATAATTGTTATTGCTGACATCTTGTTGTTTTCACATGACAGTATAGTTCGTAATTGAGCTGTTGTCAATAAATAAAATATAAAACAAAAAAATTATTATTATATGATAGTTGGGGTGTGTGAAGGAGGAAGGGGGAGAGCACGTGTCTGCCCCCCTCCAGGGCTTCATTCAGCATTCATCTTCAGCTACATTTTGGAACACTCCCCATGGAGATTTGGGGAAGAGACTCATGAATGATTGAACCGTACCGGAGAAGAGAGGGACAGTGAGAGTGAGACCTGGGAGAGTGGCCTGAGACCTGAGAGAGTGGCCTGAGGCCTGGGAAAGTGGCCTGGGACCTGGGAGAGTGGCCTGGGACCCGGGAGAGTGGCCTGGGGCCTGGGAGAGTGGCCTGGGGCCTGGGAGAGTGGCCTGGGACCTAAGAGAGTGGCCTGGGACCTGGGAGAGTGGCCTGGGGCCTGGGAGAGTGACCTGAGGCCTGAGAGAGTGGCCTGAGGCCTGGGAAAGTGGCCTGGGACCTGGGAGAGTAGCCTGGGGCCTGGGAGAGTGGCCTGGGACCTGGGAGAGTGGCCTGGGACCTAAGAGAGTGGCCTGGGACCTGGGAGAGTGGCCTGGGACCTAAGAGAGTGGCCTGGGACCTAAGAGAGTGGCCTGGGACCTGGGAGAGTGGCCTGGGACCTGGGAGAGTGGCCTGGGACCTGGGAGAGTGGCCTGGGACCTAAGAGAGTGGCCTGGGACCTGGGAGAGTGGCCTGGGACCTAAGAGAGTGGCCTGGGACCTAAGAGAGAGGCCTGGGACCTGGGAGAGTGGCCTGAGGCCTGGGAGAGTGGCCTGGGACCTGGGAGAGTGGCCTGAGGCCTGGGAGAGTGGCCTGAGGCCTGGGAGAGTGGTTGTCGAAATTCGTCAGGTTTATCAGATATTTGCGAAATACCGTCTCAGAATTCCTATTTTACGACACATTTGCTTGATTTATGCGAAAACGAACAATCAGATCGAAAAATGTATTGATACACAAAATTAGCCACATTGGACACTTTTCGCCAAATACCATGTGATTAAGGGATCGAAGGACGGTCTGGTTTCGAACCCGCGATCTTGAGCTCAGTAGACAAGTTTTATATGTTTTGCCAATTATTAAAATGTGAATAATACTGAAATCTAGATATTCATTTATACTTATTTTAAAAATCAAACTTTGTTTAGAATGAAAACGTGTAATAATAATTCAAACCATCATCATTTTAGTTTGATGAGAATTTGAGCAGTGGAAAAAACACTACATACAACATTTTGAACTATTTTTTAATAGCGATTGAAACTATTCTAAAAGCGACAATAAACAAGTCTCAATACTTTTAAGCGACATTGAAGACGAAGATAATAAGCTGGATGAGGCAGTTGGTGTCTTTAAGTTGTCCATTGTTCTAGATAATATTGTTCTTTGAAGAAAATCTTGTAAGTTATTGTGACTCATAACCGCACTTCAACTACGAGGTCATATCGCCTACTACCTGAGCGCTCTTTCGTCGCTCTGGTGAACATGAGCCTGACTATGGAACTCCTAAATTTACTAATTTTGTTTAATTGTGATTTTAATCTTGATTCCCCCCATGTTTGTAGGCCCTGATGAAGATATAAAATATATCGAAACGTTGGCGTTTGAATAGTGTTTTCTTCATCCATCTTGGACTGACTCTCAATATTCCTACAATTATTAATAATATATTATAAAATTAATTATATTTATTGGGATAAACAAAAAACAGCAGTTAGAATTGAAGTAACTAAATTAGTGAATAACTATACGATACATTTTGTTTTAGAATGAACCAATGAGTGGAAAACAAAAGACGTGTTGATCAGCTGTTTTTAATAGAGTGGAGCAGTCTAAGTTGGGTTGTGGAGGTGTGAAGTATGGAACAGATGTGAAGGTGGACAGGCTAGGAGTGAGAGAAGTGTTTAGGCTTAAGGTGCGGTGAACCAAAAAGGTGTGAAATAACATTGAAATAGATGTGCAAAGGAGGTACTTTTATTTATTTATATGTTTTATATGCCGTAAATAACTTTGATTTGAAGAATGGCCATTATTTATTAGTTTATAAAATTTCTTTTTTTTAAATTAATTTAATGTCTTTTTATTTTTCAGTATTTAGTTGATAATATAGATTTAAGTAAATAAACCCAAATATTTGTACTCTTATTCTGTGCTATTCATTTTCTATGGTAACCCAGTAAGATAATTTATTTATACCTTTGGATCAGATAACATTTTTGCAAAATTTAGAACAACAGTATGGCATCTCTTTAGTAAATTTAGAAGAAAACCAAATGAAAAGTTTGTTAATTGGATTTTTTTTGACGTGACAACGTCTTATAAATTGGAAGGCCAGCACCCCATGTTAGAAAACTGTGTTACCTACATGTTACTTTCGTATCGCGCATGCGCCGAGAGAGAGAGAGCATCCGCCACCTTGTGTTATCTCTTAACTAATCGAATTGTTGATTGAACTTCACAATTACATTATTGTCCTACATGATGTATAAATGTGAAAATAGCATTGATTTAAATAAACGCTTCATAAAATTGTTCACTATTCTAAAACTATTTGATCTATGAATTTGAAAATAATATTTTTATCGAATAAACTCTTTTTAACCAAATTTTCATTTTTTGAAAACTATTATGCTTATGAATGTTTTCTTTCTATATTGTTTTTAAATTGTTTCAAGGTTCAAAAATTTTATTGAAATGATTTGTTATATTTGATTCTTGACACTTTCGCAATCTCGCAACTCAGACGTTGTCACGCTCATTTCGCCACGCATCGGAGTTGCACGCACCCGGTTTTTAAAAATACGTGCACTTTCTTCAAAATTGCACGTCTTGAACTTAGAAATAAAAATTTAGTAGAAGACCAGCTATAATTTCTACAGGAAATGTTATTCTTTTTGTTTTAATTATTATTTATTTTATTAATTCAATTATTATTTATATATTTATTTAACATTTGACATTATTTTCTTTGTGACAATAACAAACACTGTTATTTCTAAATTTAGCCCTGTAAAAGCCATCTTACGACCTGTATAAAAGAAGTGAAATATTGAGATGGAATTTAGTGATGAATCATAGTGATATTGACTAAAAGTGTCAAAGTTGACCTCTAGCTTGGTCTCAATGTCACACAATATTAAAATGTATGAGATGAGACTTGAAGTGGCATATGTTAGTTGGAACCAAACCAGATTATAGATGTGTGTCCACGTGGCCAGGCACACATCATCCGTCCTCCTAGACAACTAGCACTAGCACAACTAGCACTCGCGGTGTACTAACTGTTAGGCTATATTTGAATAATTGGAAACACCGTTTCACAAATATTACACTTTACAATAATCATAAATTTCATGCAGGATTGTAGAGGGTTGGGTCTAATTGTTGAGAGGCTGTTTTGCCTATGGGATTTTGACGTGAAAACATCTATTCGCTCGTTAAGCACAGTGATAGCCGGTCAAACTTTCTTGTGTTACAAAATACCGTCAGATTTCAATCGATAGTAACTACGAGACTAATAATGCGATAACAACGGTTGAGGTCACAATGGATAGAGCATGTCTGTATGTGTTGGTTCTGCAGTGTTTGTTTTGCCTGTGACGTTATCGGGCTAGTGTGGGTGCCGGCGGATGATTGTTGCGAATTAGCGTTGATTAAAATTAGAAAATAGTGTAGCGTGATAACACGTTTAGATAGGACGTTGATTCGGGGTGTCATTGTAAGAGATTGAGGAGCACTATTAGGACTCGAAGTGAAGCAATAAAAATATTCGCCGAAATATATATAAAAATCGGTATTGAATTGAAGATTGCAAAAAAATTAAAGATGTCTCATATGAATCGTCAATATGCGCGGAATTATAGAAAACGCAAATCAGAGGAAAGCTCGTATCAAAAGGAATTTTAAAAACCTAAAAAGTCTAGTGCCGAGCAAATGGAGGGGTTAGCTGCCAAGTGGTGTAAGTCCAAAAATACGAAAATGGGCTTATACCAGTTTTACAATGTTCACAGTCGCATCTGTTGATTTGCCAAGTGGTGTAGTGTTTAGTTTTCTGGAATGCTGGTAGAGAGCACTGTTATGTTGTTAGACTAATAAATCAACTGAGCGCTTTGGGGCCAAGTGGTGTAAGTCCAATCAGCCACGTCATCGTCGCAAGGTTATACTCGTTATAACCTCCTTTGTATCTTCCTAATACTATCGGTGTGTTTTCTCTTGCGTTGTTTGTGTTTGTAAGCCGTGTTTATTGCGTTGTTCTTGTCTATTCGAAATACGGTCTTCATAGAACTGTGATAACCATAAAAAATGGACGACGGAAGCATTTCGCGGACGAAAAAACGAGCTGTACAGCCTAAAAAACATAAACGACTCTTTGCAAAAGAAAAACGAAACAGTGGGCAACAGTATACTGACCGTTCAGGTAAGCTAAGAACAGCTAAAATGTTTCGTCACATAGATTGCATGTGCCGTAAATCATGCTTTTCAAAAATGTCCGAACAGGAAAGAGCCCAACTGCACGACACATTTTGGAAAATGGGAAATTTTTCTGCACAGAATGCTTATCTCTGCGGACTCATTCAATGTTTCAGGCCTACGAGAATTCGCGAACGAGACAACAGTCGCGGTACTCGTACTGTTGTGAATAAATTTGTTGTTAATGTACCTTCAGGCACAGTCGAGGTTTGCAAACAGTTCTTTTTACAAACTTTCTCTATCAGTGATGGCAGGATGACCAGAGCAGTGCAAAAATTTCGTGGTGGAATGAAGCCAGGTGAGGATTTAAGGGGAAAGAAGGCCAATCCAAGAAAGATCCCTACAGAAGATGTTACCTTCATTGAAGATCACATCAAGAGTTTTCCATCGTGCGAATCACACTATACAAGGACTGACAATCAGAATAGGCAATACCTGAGCCCTCTTCTGAACATTAGAAAAATGTATGATCTATACAAAGAAGTTTGTGCCAGGGAAAACGAAGTTGCTCAAAAGGAAAGTTTCTACCGTCACGTGTTCAATACAAAATTTAACCTACATTTTCAATCTCCACGGAAAGATACGTGCAAGTCGTGTGACGAGTACAAAATCAAGAAAATGACTATAACTCTAACTGAATTAGAGATGTCTGGCTCGGACACTAGCCATGAATTGCATCTCAGAAGAGCTGAAGCAGCGCGTGCGAGTATGAAGAGTGATTCTTTGTCAAGGAACCCCGAAACATACGTAATGGCTATGGATCTGCAGAAAGCCCTCCCATTTCCTATCCTGTCAGTTAGTGATGCATACTATAAACGTAATATGTATGTATATAACTTCGGAATCCATGACATGAAAAAAAATAAAGGCTACTTCTACTGTTGGGACGAAACCATTGCGTCCAGGGGGTCAGTAGAGATTGCGTCATCTCTCTTAGTTCACTTCAGAGAGGTAATATCTTCCAATCCGTCAATTAAACATATTGTGATTTATTCGGATACCTGCGCAGGCCAGAACCGTAATATCAATGTAGCACTTACATTGATGCGATACGTCCAAGCCCGAGACAACCACATAGAAACGGTGGAACAAACATTCTTGGTTTCAGGACATTCGTACCTTCCCAACGACAGCGACTTTGGAAGCGTCGAAATTGCCAGCAAAAAGAAAATATTGTACGTTCCTGAGGACTGGTATGATGTGATGGCAGATGCACGTCGAAAGAATAAGTTTATTCTGAGAAAAATGAAAGCTCCTGATTTTGTTTCCGTCAGAAATCTTCAAACTTGTGTTACCAAGAGGAAGAAAAGTATTTCTGGCGCAGAAGTCAATTGGTTGAAAATGCGACACCTAAAATACATGAGAATAAACCCGCATGCAATTTTTTACAAGGAAACCTTGAATCCTTTGACTCCTTTTGAAGAACTAGACTTACGGAAAAAACACTCCACTGGTAGTATGGCTGGTCGACCGTCTATGGGTTTAAGTCGGCATCAACTTCAATTGGAATATCCTGTAGGAAGATCTGTGACAGCTCAAAAGAAGAAAGATATGATGGATTTGTTGACCTTCATACCTCCATACCGTCATAATTACTTCATCAGCTTGAAAACTGGACATGGTGACGTTCAAGAGAACCAAAATAATATTCCAGAAACGAATCCTGAATCTGAAGAATAATTACGGAGTTTCTTTGCTACGACTAGTTATTTTTATCCCTTTTTCATGATGAATCTTTGTAACCTACTACTAATAATGATACCTTAATAATAATAATACCTAATATTTTTCTATAATAAAAAGTGTGCAAACCATAATTACTCTGTCATTTGCTGGTTGTTTTCCTTGAATAATTACGTAATGATAATTTTAAAATTTTATTTCTGAGGAACTAACTGAGACTAAATGCATTTTTACTTCAAAAATCATTGCATGCATTGCTAAAGTAAATTTAAAAGCTAGTAGTTAATTTTTATACTGTTTACTCGAATTTACCTAGCATGCTGAATTTTGAATTGTGTCTCCTCAACATTTACAATTTCGGACTTACACCACTTGGCGGCCAACCCCTCCAAATGCAAGAGCTACGGCAGCATCGAAAAGAAAATGAAAAATGATTTTATCCCGACGTTTTCACGGAAAATCTACGGCGTGGACCTTCACTACACCTTAATGTTGTTTTTTTTATGTCCGTTGATACAAAGTAACCTCGCTTAACCGAAGCCTGGCTAATGAGAAAATTATCTCTCTCATGAGGAGTTGGCAGCTGTTTATACATGCTGTAGCATTCCAAAGCATCATAAATAAGAGGGAGTTTTGAATTGTAAACCGATAGAGCCGAGTTGGGCAAGACCAGGCCCCCCCGCCCTGATTAACGCATCCAATTTGGCTTCTTAGGAGACATTATGTAACACTATTTTTTTCTCTTCTTTTACAGGTGTAGCGGCCCTGAAGGGGGCTCCACACCACCCGTCCGCCGCTTAGAGGGGACTTAGGTAATTGAATTTAATATATTTATTTGGTGCTAGGTCCCAGTTGTAGGACCCAGCGACTCTCCTGGTCGATCTCTTGGCTCCCCCAACCTACCTTATTGTCGTTTCTCGAGTGAGCTCAGGGCATCTATGTTTATGGCTGTTGTCTTGGAGCACCCAGCGGTCATCCCCGGAGCCACATTATACTGCCTTCTTTACCCTCTGCCAGGAGGCGACGAATCGACTGAACTCTGGGTAATCAGCCTCACTCATTAGCTTCCGCGGGTTCAGTCCCAGGTACGATCCTGTCAGGCGTTTCAAGTCCACTCTAGTTGTAACACTGAGCCTCGTCCTCTCTACAGCGCTATGGGCACAATGTCGTCAGTGAATCACCGCCAGTGTACTTCCCCAGCTCTATTCAAGTAGGTACTTCTTAATGCTTATATAAAATTTCGTTTTTAGGATTTTTGACTTGAATCGTCATTTAACACAAAATCAGTTCACATCGTCTTCACCCTTCGTCGAAAATATACCTGCCCTCCAGTGTACCTTAACAAAAATCCCATCCCTTTAAAAAACGAAGTCCGCTATCTAGGCCTCATACTCGACAAACGACTAACTTGGAATCCTCACACGAGACTGAAAAGACAAGAAATGAACAGACGTTATAAACTTCTACTAAGACTACTAGACAAAAGATCCAAACTAACTTTGACAACAAAACGACTTATATACAACTCAATACTCAAACCTATGTGGACTTACGGACTTGAACTCTGGGGTTCTGCCAAGGCTTCCAATCTCCAGCGCATCCAATCCCTTCAATCCAAAATCCTTCGTACAATAGCCAATGCTCCTTACTACGTCTCCAACAAAACCCTTCACACTGACCTTAACGTATCTTTCATTACTGAAGTCGTTAAATCCAAATATAAAAAATTATTTTCCCTTCTTAGTTCCCACAATAATCCTCTAGTCCGTGCCCTCCATTCTGCCATACTTCCCCAACGACGGCTTAAGCGTCAATGGCCTAGATATCTCCTGATCAGAAGCAGTGACAGTGACAGTGATTAGCCAAAAGCGAGAGAAAAACAGTGACTAGGGAGTATCACCACTGGGTGATTTCTCTTCTCATGACATTTTGACATTGCCATTACCTCTTTATTAGCACATTTGCTTGTTGTATTTATGTGTATACAGTTGTAAATAGCCATTTGTAAATAATAATAAAAAAAAAAAAGAATCGTCATTTTCTCAGAACCCCTCTTTCTCTCTTATCTTATTTATCTGAAAATCAATAGCTGTCGACCTCATGAGATTCCGGATACAGCTATAAAATTTCGTATCTACATAACCATTCTTGATTTTACAATATGAAAACATGAAATTCCGGTAAAAACCACACCGCATTTCTTACCAATTACAAAACTTTCTCTATACTTTGTACGAGTATTGCTGGGAAAATAAAATACATACAAGACTGCACAACTATCCTCCCACTCTACCTGCACACCTCAGTTTGAGGCGGGCTTCCATTTCGGATTAGGTTGGTCATGGAGCCGATTGGCGACGTCCCCAAAATTGGCAACAAACTAACGAACAGTCTAGTTTATGAACTTAAATGAAATAAAACATAAGTTTATTAGTGGTATTGTCTAATTTTACCTAATATATATATATATATATATATATATATATATATATATATATATATATATATATATATGGGACTACTTTCGGTATTTCTACCATCCTCAGCCAAAAGCACAAGAGATAAGACTCCTTTTGGCTGAGGTGGTAGAAATACCGAAAGTACTCCCATGTATATATATTATGTGAAAAGCCCGCCCTAGGTCCTTAGTTTATTTTATCTGGGAGGTAAAATAAACTTAAGCATGCCGTCCTTCGGATGGGACGTTAAGCGATGGTCCCGAGCCTGTACGATGTCAGGTACTCGTTAAAGATCCCTACCCTAGATGAATACAAATTTAGGGTAGGCAAAATTTAGGACTCCCACAGTAGAGTCGGGCTCATGTCCACCAGAGTGACGAAAGAGCGCTCTGGTAGAAGGCGATATGACCTCGTTGTTAAAGCCCGGGCATGAGTCATAAAACCTAACCTAACCTATTATGTGAAATTAGACAATACCACTAATAAACTTATGTTTTATTTCATTTTTTTTTTTTTTTTTTTTGGCTTTATGTATGGTGCATATCAGCCATGTCAATATGTTATATATAATTATTTAAGACATCCATGGCCCCGGGAGGGAGTTCTATCTACGAAATAAAACTCACTCCCGGACGGGATTCGAACCCGTAAACCATGGTGAGACCATGCGACCAAAGCCCTACGCTCTAGCCCGCACGGCCACCATGGCCCCCTTATTTCATTTAAGTTCATTGAATTATTTCACAATATCTCTGCAATAATGTCAGTTTTCATAGTCTAGTTTATGTTTGCCTTCAAGTTTAGAAAAACAATTTCGTTGTTCTAACTGGTGGCGCACTCTAATTCATACAAAAATATGATAAATAGGAATGTGATGATCTGTAGATTAGTGCAATCGCTAATAAACGTTTTTAAAAATTAACTAATGGTTGATCGGAAGTCCTTATAAGCCCCATTTTACTTACTATAATAAAGACATTAGCCTGGGAACAGAGCTAACACCAACTGCTAGTATTTAGTATTATGTCAACTTTGGCCATTTAAATCTTTCAAATACAGGTTCTATTTGCACAAAACTGTTGTACTGCTTGTGTTTAGGTTTATTTCAAATGAATTTCCGTCCAAGGCCTAAAAAATCCAAACTCAGCCATAAGTTAAGTTGGGAATCAGATGAGGTCATAAGATGTTTGGATCCATTGGAGGTGTGACAGGGAACTGGACCATGGCAGAACAGAGAGAAATGGTCCGGTTACTCATTGTCAGTCTGAGGTAGATACATACAAGAAAGGATTGAGGAGAGCCAGTTCCTATTCTCACCTTCTTCTCTCCTCTCCCTAATGTATAAATTCATTCTCGTATCTCCTCCTAATCCATCCTCTTCCATCCCATCCCTCCATTCAAATTACAATACATCATTCCCACTCCCTCTACTTATCTCACCTTGACTCCATACTTTTTTTTTTTTTATGATGTATTTTATACATTTTGGTTGTGATATCGAATACAAATTAGAACATTTTTCAGCCTTTGTATCTATCCGCTAAATAACACCAACTAAACTATTGCTAGACTTATAACTATCGAAATGATAATATATCATAAATACCATTTAAAAAAAAACAAAGTAGTGTAAATAACGAATAATAAATATAACAAATTACATTTTTGTAGCATATGCATTACAAGATATTCGTTGTGTTTTGAGGGGTTACAGGAGTTTTTTTTACAAAATTTACACTATGGTTTTCTCAATTTTACGCAAAAATGACAACTTTTAAGCGAAAACGTTTCGAGGTTGCCTTGAAAAAGACAAAATTTTCTTTCGAGTGAGCTTTCTTTATAATTATTATTAAAAAGTGTGTCGCAAGAAACGGACGGCGCTTCCCTTGGACAGACAACATCAGCGCCATCTCACAACAGGCTTGCTTCCCTTGGACAGACAACACCAGCGCCATCTGCATATGGAGTCTATCGAGCTCAGGATCGCCACTTGGAAATCTAGCCGAGGCACTTAGGTCAGATGTATTAAGTGGAAAGTTAAAAATAACCTTGAGCACGTCGTCCTTCGGATGGGACTTTCCCGATATATCGTATAAAACGTATTTGTTGTTTATATTTGGTGTCTAATGAGCTGAGGATCGCAAGTTAAAAATCTAGACGGGGCTCTTAGTTGTTTTAACTGGGAAGTGAATAATATGCTTGAGCACGTCGTCCTTCGGGCCGGACATTATGTGATGTGACGATACAGAATATATAGAATGAGGAACTCTGGGCACCCCTGCTAGTAAGTGCCCTTCCAATTTAATAGGTGCACTGGTGACCACAGCTAGTTTCCCATGAGTCACTCACTGGTCACCCAGGTATTATGTGGTTAGGACCGCTGAGCACCACAGGTAGTATGTAGTTGTGAACGCTTGTTTGTTTGTTTAAATGTTACGCCATCTGTCGCATCTGGACTCCAAATTTTGTATTTTGTAAAAGATGACAAAGAAAAAGTGTTGGGATATTGGCCTGATGGGTTTCGACTCATTTTTAGTTTTTCTAAACATGGGAAATCATTTGATGGAATGTCGAGAAGAACACTTTTGTTGAGGGAGAAGGGTTAACATTAACCGAAACATTAACAATTGGAAAAATTCAGTCGCAAAACAGGTCCCAAAACCATTTCCAAGAGTATCTGTTCAAAAAAAAATCTTCCATATCAAAGCGAAATAAAATCATTCATTTCAACCCAATAAAAGTCGAATCAAAGCGAGATAAAATCATACATTTCCGCATATTTAAAATCATACTACTTCATAATATCGGATTTCCTTTAAAATGTTTCGCAAAGCCCGTTAATACCACTATTTTATAAGTTTTTGCATTAGAAATGGAACCTGTATCCGATACCTGCTTTAAAGGCAACATGGTGGCCGTCTAGCTTTTCAAACTCTGTTTGCGCGGGTTCAGAACTAACAAAATTTTATCTACGGAACCCTTCAATGTAATCCAAAACATTTGGATAAACGTAATTACTGCAATCAGATCTTGTACCTATGTACATCAGAAGTATGTTTCCTCAAGGGGCATTCCACGCCAAAACCAAACAATTGTTCGCTTCGGTTCACCGATTTCGCTCAAATTGAAGAGGTGGTTTCTACCACAAAACATATGAATTTTCTTAAAATTTGGAAACATTATCTCAAAAACTGCAAATTTCTAGACACGATTTTATGAAATTGGCCATTTTTTAAAATTTAAATTAACAAAACCGGTTATTGCTTGTAAAATATGTTTTTTTTAACTAGAACTAGGAATTCGAATCTGAGCTCAGATTTTCTCTCTGTTGTTGCGCACGCGCGCAAAAGATGTCAGCGAATTGTCGAAAAAGATCGAATTACCGTCAGTGGAAAGTTCAAAATACCCAGATTTTTGATATGACTAGTATAATGATATATATATAGAAAGTATGAGGTTTCAGCTGTCTTCTTTCTTTCTGTCTTGGAAATCGAGATAGGTATTTTGACGCTACAAATTCTTGAAAAAAAACATTAACAGTTTTTTGAATCTACTGCGCATCCGTCACAACATGGCTAAAAGATTTTGGCGGCATTCGATTCTCCGAAAAAGTTCCCGTCGATTAGTGTCTTAAAATTTTGTTCCAGTTAAAAAAACATATTTTAAAAGCAATAACCGGTTTTTTTAATTTAAATTTTTAAAAATGGACAATTTCATAAAATCGGGTCTAGAAAGTGCAGTTTTTGAGATATTGACTCCACATTTTGGGAAAATTCATATGTTTTGTAGTAGAAACCACCTGCTAAATTTGAGCGAAATCGGTGAACCGACGCGAAGAATTGTATGGTTTTGGCGTGGAATGCCCCTGAAGGATAATTTTCAATTATTAGTCAACTCTAACAAAACATTCTTTATGCTAAAATATGTAATATGTAAATAAATAATTTATGCTAGTTAGTGTCCAAATAGAGTTAAATTATTTTATGGGGGTGAAATCAAAATAATGTTTGAATAGTTGGATAACAAATGTTTTATTCACATCTATGTTGAATTTGACGTGGAATCAACGATCATATAACATCATTTATAGATTCATAATGCAAATAAATTGGTGTGACGAGGTTTGAGGCAGATTTGCATTGATAGTTGTGAGTGGCTGGTCGCCACCATGGTTGTTATGCTCCCAACCATGGATATTTCATCTCAAACTGAATAAAACATCAACCCGCCATCTGAGACTCGACCTGAAATTTTATAACGGTACAAACTAACGAAAACATTCTTGAAAAGTCACTCAGTCTCATTACTGAGGCGGCTCCATTTAAAATTGATTCCTTTATCCATGATGTTTCTTACATAACGATCCATGGTTTCTTACAGACATTTTAATGCCTACCGCTTACATAAAAACCTCACAATATCTATTTTTGAGAAAATTATTAATATATACAGTAAAATGAGAGGTTCTTAGTGAAAGTCTATTAGGATTAATGATTAACTTAGTATCGTGACTACTAGGAGTTTTTTTTTTTTTTTATAAAGTAAAGCAACATGGACTCAGAGGACTTAAAATTCTAATTATAGGAAAAGTCATGTATAATACAGAATAAACTGAACCTTTAAACAGGATTGAACCGGACATGGCTCAGCCCAGCAGCTTGTTATACATTTTGCTGTGTAGTTGACATTAATGAATCCTTTTTTTTTTTATTCTATAATCTGTACAAAAACAATAACAATAAGCAGAAGTGATGACAATAGGAATACATGACAAAACAATAGGTAGGTAATACAAAATGTATAGGTAATAAGAATCAAGAAGAAATGAATAGTTAAAAAATAATAGCAAATATGTACAAAATAAATAAATAGAAAATGTACTAAATCAATGGTGGTAGATAAATAAACAGAGTGCATAAAATAAAAGAGATAAAACGAATAAATAAATAAATAAATAAATATCTAAAAAAATTAAAATAATAAAACTAAAAAATAGAAAGATGAAAATATAACATGAGGAGGCCACAGGAGACCAGCGCTGACCCTCCAACCACACTGCCCAACTATCCACTGTCCAGCAGTGGAGGAAGACCGGGAGGCGGGGCGTCGAAAGGACAGAGAGGCGTGAGGGGAGAATCCGGTCATCACCAGCACTTCCTTAAAAATGGCGTATGAAACTTGAATACATTTTTAAAGAATATATTTGAACATGAAATGTTGTAATAGAAATAAAAGACGTTGTCTTCCCACTGTTTTATTTATACCAGAACCGGTTTTCGACGCAACAGCGTCATCATCAGTGGTTCATCCACCCACACAGCAACTGTGCTGCTGGGTGGATGAACCACTGATGATGACGCTGTTGCGTCGAATACCGGTTCTGGTATAAATAAAACAGTGGGAAGACAACGTCTTTTATTTCTATTAGAAATTTAGTCCCACAACATCTTACTATCACATATGATGAAATGTTCTTTTATAATACCGAGATAATATTTGAAAAATAACCTTTTTTTTATTTATAGATATTTTCCCTAACCTGCACTCAGCAAACCAATCGCCGGAGGAACAACTACCCTGAGCTTACCAAGTCTTATTAACGTTGAGGAAGCATTCTCAAGACATTCCTGGAACCTTTCTTAAGAAACACATAGACTTGTTGCAGTCTACATTCTTAGCATGTTTCAAGGAGTCTCACGGATTTTTGAGATTCGACCGAAACAACTTTGATGTTATTTTAGTTTCCCTCATTTTTAATGTTTATTATCTTAAATCATGAAAGAATTCTTCGAAGTCGGCATTTTTTCCAGAGTTTCTGACCATTTTGGGTTGCATGGAATGCGCCAGGATTGGTTTCTCCATCTCATGAGTATCTGTAAAAAAAAAAAAAAAAAGAATATAGCTAAATTTATATTTGACCCGATAACATAGGCTTAATAATTTCAAAATTATTCAAGTAGAGTCGAACCTCTGCTCGAAACCTTTTGTAAATAATGTTATTTGTAAAAAAATGGGAGTTCAGTTTTTTTTATTATTAATTTTTTTTTCTTTGACGTTAATAACCTCTTTGCAACTTGAAAATTTACAAAGAAAAGACCTCAGCTAATAGAAAAATAATTATATAATAACGAAATATATTACTTTCAAATAACTTGTTTAGCATTTGTACTGTCGAATTCCACAAACAAATATATAGGTACTACATATAGTGTCCAGGATTTGGCTACACAATTCTCAGCGCAAGGTTCAATAGTAACATTTAGTTTGCTAGGTTGCCAATTTATACAATTCTGTCCCTTTGTGTTGGAGAGACAGCCTTAGATTGGAAAGACACAGTCTCAGATTGGAGAGACACAGCCTCAGATTGGAGAGACACTGCCTCAACTTGGAGAGAGACAGCCTCAGATTGGAGAGTCCCAGCCTCAGATTGGAGAGACACATCCTCAGATTGGAGAGACACAGCCTCAAATTGGAGAGTCACAGCCTCAGATTGGAGAGTCACAGCCTCAGATTGGAGAGTCACAGCCTCAGATTGGAGAGTCACAGCCTCAGATTGGAGAGTCACAGCCTCAGATTGGAGAGTCACAGCCTCAGATTGGAGAGTTACAGCCTCAGATTGGAGAGACACAGCCTCAAATTGGAGAGTCACAGCCTCAGATTGGAGAGTCATAGCCTCAGATTGGAGAGACACAGCCTCAGATTGGAGAGACACAGCCTCAGATTGGAGAGACACAGCCTCAGATTACCTCAGAATTGGTCCTTCTTCGGAGCCCTCTTGACTGCAGTGTGGGCAGAGAGACCTGACTCAGGTTGGATCGGTCCACTTCCGGAGCTTTCCTCATTCCACGTCTCTTACCACACTCCTGTCAACTCTTGCCACCAACTAATCCCGCCAAATCTAGGAAACCCTTGGACCCTATTTGTTTCCTGACTCAATCCCCTGTTCCGTGTGAGACTAACACTAAACATCAGGTGTTTCTTCAGCTACTCTGAGGTGCTTACTGGATCATTTTTCCCGACAAACTTGTAGCAGAGGAATGGCGTTTTCTCTGATGAGTGTTGGGGTATGTGATGAAGCCAAATTTCTGCAAGAACTTTGACGGGACAAAGAAACCTGTATGAACCCCCTCCCCCCCCCCCCCCCCCCCCCCTTCAAATTGGAGCTACTGAATGAGGATGTCCTGTATAACATTAATGACTAATCAGTTATAATGTGTGTTTGGTTTACCGATAGATGGCTGCACGCAGTTCTGTTAGCAGATGATATTTATCTATGCTTGGGATGGGCTGGTAGCTGAGGAGACACGAAGACCGTCCAGAGATGTCCCTTCCTTTTTATGCCGGTAAGGAGGTCAGGTCCCCCACACGGATCCATCCGAGGGACATTCATCCATCACATGCCCACATCACAATCCATCATCTCTAAACAGAGTCAAAATGGCGCTCTTTCTTACACTCCACCCCCCCCCCCCCCCCCCTCCACTCAAGGGTCAAGAGAAAATTCCATACAAGCATCAACACTCTCCATTTTAGTACACCTCATGATGTAAGGTTCCACGGCCGATTCAAGTCGAAAATTCACTCGGTGCCTATGGAAAATTTCTTGCCTCTTGACATTATGACGCTGCCATTTTTTTTCTTTCTTATGTTAGTACATTTGCTTCTTGTATATTATTTTTATAGCGGAAACAACGGAAATTAAAAAAGATAAGGTATGCTATACTGGAGCAGTTAGTTGTCGACCCAAGAACTGGGGGGCTCCTGTTTACCACCCCCCCCCCCCCCCGCCCCCCCCCGCATTCCCTCCTTTTCTGGTTTGAATAAATAAGTATTTTATCAGTAGACTTTTGATTCTACAATAAAATTTCGAGTCGATAAATTCATTTCATTAAGAGTACCCATAGAACACAGACAAACAGAAATCAATGTTTTTTTTTGTTTTTTTCGGCTTCAGGGCGTACAAAAAAGGTGAAAAATCAATATAGATACAATTTTTGATAGATTTCGTAATATTCTCTTAACCAGGTTGGTAGCTATTATTACAAGCTGTAGGTAAGAGTGAAACCTGAAACCCGGAGCGGGCCCGGATATATGACTCACCTCTTGACTCCGTTCATCTTATATCTCAGGATCTGAAATGAATAATGGAAAATGACTGCGCTCGTCTCCCAAATGCACTTTCCGGATGTCGACATTGCTCCTATTGATTGAAACCATTCCTGCTATAAATCATCCGATAGTCATGAGACCTACCTCTTCGCGCTCCGAGGGATGCAACTCCTTCAAAGTGACGCTAAGATGACTTCATTTTATAATTTCAATACATCTTCATAATTATTTTTCGGCTATTTTCAAATCTTTCTTCTTCAGATTTTTTCTTTACAACAATGAAGATCTATTATTTTGGACGTGGACGTACAATATCATTACAAACTATCAATCTAGGCCATGTGTCCACCCACAATTTTTATTTATGCCAAGGGGGCTGAAAATGTAAGTATCACACCACATCTACGGCCACGAAATCATAGACAATTTCAAATGGTTATAGAATAATCTAAATTAAAGTAATGTAGCGACAAAATGTGCCTTCTTATAAAAAAAATTGAAATTAGGTCTGTTTGTCGAAGCTTCACTTGAAAACAGCGTATATCAAAATTTTTAACGGAGCTATAAGTTACGTAATAAACAGGCCTGCTTAAAGTGACTACAATGTCTGGGAAAACTGCTATTTCTCATATTTACTAACAAAATTAAAAAGAACATTATGAATCATTTAAAACATTAATTTATATTTTTTTAAATAAATTTGATATTTAATGTTATTCATATTTTATGTGTAACATCATCAATGTTACATAATCGGTCAAAAGTAAAATGAGAATAAAAATAATTAAATGATAAATTGCCTTCATATATGTGTAATACTAACCCACACAACCAGGTTTAAAACTATTTCCATTAATTTTAATTTTACAACTATACAGAAGGTTTAATGTTGTGTTGGTTATTTTACCAAAGTTGGCACCGCCTCTGCGAACATGTAGTTCCTATCCTCTGTGTTGAGTTTATACATATTTAGGCATTATTATTAAGTATCATTTATGAAGGGAATTTTTAGTAAATTAGACGGATCTTAGCTATAACGATTTTTCCGGAGCTGGTCCCTCAACCATCATCGAGAGGAGAGAGCGGACCTTACTTATAATGGTCTCAAATGAGCCCTGTGTTAGTGGATTAGCGTCATGTATTTCTGAAGTTTGGACGCCCCTCGAAAAATTTTTACCCAGCGTAACCGAGGGATGACAGTTGAATAATCCTCAAAACTCACAACTCCTGACATAAAAAAAGAAAGTAATCCTCATAAATATGAACAGGGTCCTGCTGTTGTAGCCATAGCCGTTGTGTAAACTGTGAACTAGCCCATTAATATAATGACAAATTATATTCTGTTATAAAATTTCAAATGTTGTTTTTTTATTATCTTTTATATACTCCCTCTACCGATTGGTCAGTGTTTTAGGGTCTCAGGAAAGCTATCTTTCATTAAACTGCCATATTGAAAAACTCCGACTTTTAGCTCAAATTCGTCTCCACAATAGCAATAGAAATTTTAGAATATTACTTGGAGAGCTTAGGTATGAGTTTTGTCCTGAGAGTGTCTGCAGGCTCTGTACCTTAGACAAAAAGGACGACCTCATACACTTTTTGTTCAATTATCCCTCTTCGTGTATCCCCAGGCAAGCATTTCTCCACAATTATCTCACCAATAGACCAGAATATTACTCATAAACATTTGTGCATATTTTAAATAATTTATAAGTTAGAAAAATTAAAATTTATTTTTATTTTTTACTGTTGCTTTGAAAAAAAAAAAAAAAATTTAATTTAATTTGTTGTATGTAAGATGGATATATATTTTTTTTTATTATTATTTTTTTTTATTATTTATTCATGTTGTTTTACATAATTTTTGAATTGTTTCTTTTATCATTTCATCATTTATTTTGTAAAAAAAAACACTCATTTCCATAGAGGTTGTAATCTTTTGTGCAATAAAAGTTTATCTATCCATATATTATCTTTTATATGAAAGCCTCCTAAAACTTATACTATGGCCATTGGCCACTTTAACGAAGCACATTTCATAAATTAAAAAATAAAATAAAATGAACAAAATTGTATTATTTATGGTTTAGCAAATGTAAAATAAATAAAAATAAGCACATAGTGTTATATATATTTTGTACATTACACAAAACTTAATGACTGTTATTTAAATCCTGGGAATGTACACAAGTAGATTCACGTCAGTCTTATTCATTGGGGATTACTTAACTCTCCTCCACAGACTGCGTTCAGTCAGTTTTTTTTTATCGAATATAAGTTAGGAGTTAATTATTGTGACTCATCCACGGGCTTTAACAATCGCCTACTACCTATTTAGCACTTTCGTCACTCTGGTGGACCTGAGCCCGACTCTACTGTGGAAGTCCTACATTTTGCCAGGTTTATTCACTTAAGGTAGGGGTCTTTATCGAATACTTTTTTGGGGGATATTCAGCTCTGATACCCCAATTAGGGTAGGCTAAAGAGAGCTTGAGGATTTACCACGCAACTTATCACAACAGGTAAAAACTAGACGAATAAAAAAGGGACAAATTAAAAATAGTGTAAAACTTAAAAATCTTGCGGGGAAAAAAGTTAAACATAAATATTTAATTATAAAAATATTTAGAAATGTAATTGCTTGATAAGCTTATCTCAAATATCATGACGGGTAAAAGACAGACAAACAAATTGGTACAGATAGAACAAAAATCCTTCTAGGAAAAGAAGACTCGTCGAATAGAATCACCTCTTGAGAATTGTTTACACTTCAAAACAACTGCATTTATATTACAAAAATGAACTGTATTGGTGTCAAAAAAAAAAAAAAAACTATGAAATTATGCCTTAAGTACGACTGGGGTGATTGTGGCTCACGAATCAAGCAAACCTGAAAAATAACTTCGTCCTAAAAGTTCGCCTTGACTTTCACCCTCGTATTTGAGCGGAAAAATGTCCCTACGTTTTCGTTTTCCATTCCGAGCATTGAAATTTTCCTGAAAAAGAATGTTTTTCACGAAGTGGATACACTGGACAAATGCTACATGTTTCTCAACTTGAATCTAACCTTTACATGATACGGCACATCTAGCTTGATGTTGAGTTAAAGGCGCAAAAAAAAGGTATCACTCAAAGAGAAACTATCATGAAAACCCGATATGTCGTCTAGGGCGTGATGTTGGCACAAACACAAGCAGACTTCATCAAACATGCACCATTTCAACTATTGATATAGATTGATTTGAGATTCGTGATGAACGCTTAAAGTTTTTTAATTTGATACCTCACTTTTAATTGTAATAAGGCCCTTGGACAGATTTATTGCCAAAAAATTTTCTCAACCCAGTTGGTTTGATTAATTTTTTTTAACGAATGAAAATAAGGGGGTTTAAAAACAACCTGTTTTCTGAGAAAATCTAGTAGGACGTCATATGAAAGGTGTTCGCGCATCCCTTCTTCCATAGCCAGCCGTAACTGATCATCAGTACCTACTGATCATCAGTACCTACTGACCATCAGTACCTACTGATCATCAGTACCTACTGATCATCAGTACCTACTGACCATCAGTACCTACTGACCATCAGTACCTACTGATCATCAGTACCTACTGACCATCAGTACCTGCTGATCATCAGTACCTACTGATCATCAGTACCTACTGACCATCAGTACCTGCTGATCATCAGTACCTGCTGATCATCAGTACCTACTGATCATCAGTACCTGCTGATCATCAGTACCTACTGACCATCAGTACCTACTGATCATCAGTACCTACTGATCATCAGTACCTACTGACCATCAGTACCTGCTGATCATCAGTACCTACTGATCATCAGTACCTACTGACCATCAGTACCTACTGATCATCAGTACCTACTGACCATCAGTACCTGCTGATCATCAGTACCTACTGACCATCAGTACCTACTGATCATCAGTACCTACTGACCATCAGTACCTACTCCTCCCGGCCGAAGCCTTAGTTTATTTTATCTAGAAGGTAAAAAAAAACTTAAGCACGCCGTTCCTCTGATGGGACGTTAAGCGATGGTCCCGAGCCTGATGTCAGGTACTCTTTAAAGTGCCCTATCCTAGTTGAATAAACCTGAGTATGCAAAATGTAGGACTCCCACAGTAGAGTCGGGCTCATGTCGACTAGAGTGATGAAAAAACGCTGTGGTGGTAGGCGATATGACCTTATGCCCGGGCTTTCACTATGGTCAAAGCCCGGGCATGAGTCACAATAACTAACTAATTAACTGATGAAACCGATCCAGTTCGTAACAATATTTTTTGGTAACCAAACTAAAATTATTGTAGTTTAGGAGAAATACTAAGAGAGGTATAATACTTCTAAGTTACAATAGGTGCACAATATCGCTTTTTCTATTGCAGTTGTTATTGTCAAAGTGGACCTACGAAAGCCTACATTGTGTCACCTTATCACACTTCTCTGTAACTGACCGAACAAGACTAGCTCCTTCCTTTTGAATCAGCAAGTTTGTTCGTTACTTTTTCAATGTTTGTCGCAGCTGGTGTCAGATTTACAACAAATGTTACATAAAACTTATTCAGTTCAAAGGGACAGAGTCCTCTCGTGTTTGGATATGATCCGTGGTTTATTATTATGAATGAAATACAAAAGAAGGCTATTGACGGTCGGTTGATCTAACTTCCCCAGCTCTACGATGTATAGGGTAAGTCATGTAACCAGTCAGACATTCAATGTTGACTTTTCACCGAAATTTCGTGATTTCTGGCCTCCTCATGTGTGTCTCTATACACGTTAACTTCCATAGAAAGAATGTTACAATAAAATTAAACTATATGTGTATCCTAAACCCTATAAGGACGACATTTATTGATTTTGCTCCAAATAAAGCCATGGGGAAGAGAGGGGGGAGGGCTTAACATAAAACTCTAATAATTGTTGCTGAATGTATCGACATGAACATTTATATTTAAATTCATTGATTTATTTGTGCTGGACAAGTACATTGACGGTGATATACCGAAGACAAAACCTCAAAACAATAACTGAAGCCATTAAAAATAACATCAAAGAGAGAACCTGATATATTATAATTCATGGCGTTTATATTACACAAGCATACTTGAAACTGCTGGCTTCGAGCATTGCAAAATGAATCACAGGTACCACTTTGTTCATACAAAAGTCGGTATTCACAAGAAAACGATGAAAAGGTTATAGAGAAATTGGACGTTATCACATGGCAGAGTTTCAATGGCGACAATTAAAGACCTCTGGTAACCGGAGAGCAACGTTTAACGTTAATAATTGACTAAATAACTTCAAACATTTTTTTTTTTTTTTTTTTTTTTTGCCTTATGTACGATGCATATCAGCCATGACTCTTATAATGGTGGTTTACCTTATTATTTACGACATCCATGGCTCTGGATAGGAGGCCCTTAGGCGACTTAGAGGAGTCCTCCGTTTTCCTTTCAATGGAGCCCATTTTTTTTGCAGTAAAAGTCTTAACTGCACATTGTAGTTGATGGTTTTTAAACTTATTTATCACAGAACTTTCCCAAAAATTTGATAGCTATTGAGTCTGAATTTTATAAATAATAAATAAGTAATCAAAGTTCCAAAAAAAATTTATTTTTTTTTATTTTGAACTCTTCCCCCGATTTTGATGATGTTGAAAGCTTCAGAGATGTTTCTTAGCAGGACATGTTTCCAAATGAATCGAATGGTATCAATAGATTTGATCTAGCGATAAAGTGTCTATTTATAGATCCTAATTTTGGTATCAAGTTGTTTCACGCGAAAAAAAAATGTCATTAAATTTCTAGAATGGTTGAGAATCGGACCGGGGCTTTTTGTTTCCCTGGAGTACTACCATCTCTTAAACTTTTTCCCGCAAGCTAACAATCACTCTGTACTTCTGAAAAAGTAAAAAAGGATCCATTTCCGGACTATTTTTTTTTCTGTTTTACTAGCGAATTTGTTTATAAATGTCTTCTGTTGCTCTTCCAAATAGATATGATGCTGAAGTGGGGTGGGTCAGTCTCTATATCTCTAATACTGGCAGCTCAAGTATATTTGCATATATATAGTGACCTGATGAAGTGTCTCTGACAGGAATAATAACAGCTGTGAGTGAGTGAGTGGGATATGGTTAAGGAGGGTCCCGTGATGGAGATGAGCCGCTCCACTTAGAGACCAAAATATACCATCACTAATTCAGTGTTTCCAGGGAGAAGTGAGATTGTAACGGGGGCGGCTCTGCAAAGATACACGTCATGACATGGCACAGAAACATCTGTAAACATGTGTGGTGTGAGGGATGGTCCCAATAGCCGCGCACGTTGCTCCCACACAACTCACTCATATATTCGCGTTATGGTTTCATTCTCCAGCAAAACAACACCCGCCCCTCCGCCGTCTTGGCCTGCTCCAGTTTTCACTGTTTTATCATTAACTGCCTCCTTGCTAGATTCACTCCTAGCAACTGAGTTTCACAAATCCCGCGGGCCACCTACCTGTTAATGAAGTTTTGGCTGACTTTACATTGCGTCCGAGGAGAAGTGACTTCGCATGAGGTCCCGGCTGCTCTATTATTAGCCAATTAAATCGATGTAATGTCTCGGGGCAGCCATTTAGGATTTTGCTATAATGGCTGTCACAGCTCAACTTAATTGTTTTAAGATGAAACCGGTCTGCTTATGACAAGGGTTCCGAACACTCTCAATTTTTCCCATGTTATATATTTGCTAGAACAACGAAATTAATTTTTGGAAAAATAAAGTCTGTATCAAAATAGTTTTTCTCTAATTTTTTTATAGTCATAAACAGTGTTATTTTATTAAACACCCATGAATTTTTCAAAATATTTAATAGCAATTTTAAATATAGCTATTAAAATAATAGCAATTCAAAATAATAGCAGTTTTACAAAAAAGAGGCATTTTTTCTCAAAACTCGGTGAAGCAAAAATATATATGTCTAGAATCAGTACGTTACCAACTTCCATTTGACCCCCATAATAAATTATATTTAAAAACAATTTACATTCCAACTCCCAAAACCTTTTTTGTTTTCTCACCTTTTTAAATTTCACTTTAGCAATGTCTGCTGATTCTCATCTCTGGTCAAAATTTCAAATGTCTATACCAAACGGTTTCAAAGTTATGAGACAGACAACCGACGCTAAAGACAATTGTTCCATTTTTATTACTTTTTAAGATTTGGAACTTGACAATGATAGAATAACTAACAATTGAAGTTACTTGACCCACATGACTCCGGGGGACGATCAACATCAGGGACTTCTGCACCAAAAGACACCCCTAACTGACGAAGAGAAGAGTGAAATAGTGTAATCATGTGGAAAAAAAAATCACGAGGACTGGCCCATACGATCATGACTTCCCAGCAAATTACAGCATTCTTCATAGCCACACTTCCGAGATTTCGTATAGTTAGGTTTGAGATGGTTACAAATAAAGAAATTTAGACGCGCTATATCTCCTCAATTGTGGATCAGTTTTCAATAATCCAGCTTCTGCGCATGTTCATGTATCACTTTTAGCTGCAATAATCTATTTTCTAGTACATATTCAATGATGGGATCAATGACCTTGATCAAACGGCCTTGTTACATAAGTATATAAAAAATAAATAGGTTAACGAGTTGACTTATTGTTAGAGATTTTTGGAGAATAAACGTTTTTTAACAATATTATCTATTTTACAAAATATATGGGAATACTTTCGTTGTTGCTACCATCATCAGCCATGTCTTAACAAATACTAAATGCAAGTTCAGTCAATGAAAAATGTATTTTTATTTTTATTCTTATTTTCATCATTGTCATCTTTGATGTATCTCATATATGCACATATAGTTGTATTTTAATCAGCACATATTATTTCAAAATGTTTCTGTTATTATTAAGATTTCAATTCGAGATGTTTTAAATATTTTCCAAGTTCCGTGGATGCTGGAGTCACCAAAAGTCGGTTTATCTTCAATAACCTATTACATATTATTATTTCGTAACTTTTTTGAGTATTAGGCAAAATGACCTCGTAATTAATTATTATTAATTAATAATTATAATTCAACCTCCTAAATTAATAATTATAATTTAATCCCCTGTTTTGGTACATCAAGTATTTTTCAAATCTTATATACTGAAATAATTTTGGAATCTCATAAAGCTGACTGACGTCATTGGCCTATTCAAATTATAAAGTAATTATTGACTTTATATTTTTGAAGTTGCGTTGTTTCCTTCTAATTCTTCTGACTTCTGAGCTCAAGATCATGGGTTCGTAACCCGACCGAGGCCCTTAGTTTATTTTATCTGGGAGGTAAAATAAACTTAAGCACGCCGTCCTTCGAATGGGACGTTAAGCGATGGTCCCGAGCCTGTACGATGTCAGGTACTCGTTAAAGACCCCTACCCTAGATGAATAAAAATTTAGGGTAGGCAAAATTTAGGACTCCCACAGTAGAGTCGGGCTCATGTCCACCAGAGTAACGAAAGAGCGTTCTGGTAGTAGGCGATATGACCTCGTAGTTAAAGCCCGGGCATGAGTCATAAAACCTAACCTAACCTAACCTTTTCCATATTATTAAGACTTATCTGTACAGAAATGACAGGAAAAAACGTGGGAGTGGAAAAAGGAGACAGTTTGGATTGTAAACGGATTGAACTTACATTTAGTATTTGTTAAACCGTGACTGAAGAAGGTAGCAGTAACAAAAGTATGGGGGCCATGGTGGCCGTGTGGGCTAGAGCGTAGGGCTTTGGTCGCATGGTCTCACCATGGCTTGCGGGTTCGAATCCCGTCCGGGAGTGAGTTTTTTTCGTAGATAGAACTCCCTCCTGGGGCCATGGATGTCTTAAATAATTATATATAACACATTGACATGGCTAATATTCACCGTACATAAAGCCAAAAGAAAAAAAAAAAAAATATATATATATATATTTTTTCCAAAATGTTAAGTGTCATATAAATGTTTTATGGTTTTCTTAAAAAAAAAAAAATAATAATAATTTAACATATTCTAATATACATCCAGCTTTTTTGCTTTACTGAAAAGTTCATTTATTGAAAAAGTTTCATCTAACGGTAACAATTTTTTTGAGTGCTTATAAACTTTTCGCTTTTATTGTAGGTCAACTTGGTGGAAGCTAATATTGAAAATAGGCGCCTGAAGATCTCGGTATTGAAAAGAGGCGCTTGGAATGGTCGCTGGAGGAGAGATGAATGGGTGGATGCAGCTAAGCAGGAAGACGGAGGCTGAGGCTCGACCAGGTCAGCATCCAGGAATTTGACAATGGCAAGGTTGCAGCCGAGCTGGGAGATGTGATGCAACATTGCTGAGACAGCCCGAAACTGCATATCTCTAGATCAGATCTGCGTGTCATCTTCTCTAACTAGGCCATCGCTCATACCATATAACACTGCATTTTGCCAGGGCAAAGCTCATATAAATGTCCTCAAGGTGTACAAGATTCTCTGCGATAAAATACAGGGTGTTTCTTCATCGATGCACCAGTCAACTTTCTATGAAACTGTTGGTCCAATTCAACGAAATAGTGTTATCTCTAGACAATGGCTGCTCGAAAATATCTTTTATGTGAAAATCTGCCTAAATTCAATTTACTTAGTTTTATATTCCGTTGGAAAACCGGAATTTACCCTAAATATTTCCAAAACTACAAGACCACTAGATGCGCAATAAAAGAATTGAGGGAGAAGGTTTATATCTTTTTTTGATTTGACTAATTATTTTAGAGAAAAGTGGATGGTTTGCGAAACAGCCTGCACCTAATTAGGTAAATACCAACAGTTGTTACCCATCTTTGACGAAGTTGACCCTTAAGTAGGTACTACATTCATTTTCATATTACGATAATAGAAATAATTTGTTTTTTTGTAAATTTATTTAATATTTAAAATTTTTATTAATGTATATAGAATTTTTTTTGTATTTTATTTATAAGGATGCAACTGTTGCTGGGTTTAAATTTACAATCAACAAGACGTATATGCAAGCAGATAGATATGGTGGCATGTGAGAGGAAGGCCACCCAGTGGTAGGTCCTCGGGACGAAAATATATCTTAAATATGAGGACATTGTAAGTGTGAGCATAATGCAAAAGGGAGAAGAAAAAAAAAAAATATTAAAACAAATAAAAAGGAATTGATGGACAATTTTGATGGTTGGGCAGTAAAACCGAGGTTTATAGCAATAAGTGGCGGTTCCACCTCCTCAACCTTGGTGGGGGTTAGGTGGTAAGTGTTGTGAAGATTACGGACGGATTTCTGAGTTTTGTTTGTATTTGTGTAAAGTTTGCTAAAAAAACCGTATGTAAGTAGTCCTTTGCGCCCAATCCGCCATAGACAATATAGACAACTGGTGCTGCGCCAACAAACTGGCTCTCTCACCTAGCAAAACCTTGGCTTTGCTGATGAGAGGGAGAACCGACGCCCGACACCTCCTGGTAATCAAAATCCACGGACGCCGCATTGAGAACCCGGCAACGGTCACTTATCTTGGACGCCCCACGTTGTTGCCATTAAAGAAAGGACAACCGCCACTTTCAACGCTCTGAGCTGCCTAGCCCGCGCGACGTGGGGGACACTGGAGTATTCGAGGCTGTAGCAAGGTACGCCGCTACTGGGTGGTGGCATCGTCCCACGAAGTGGCGACGCGTGATCCTTGTGTAAGCTCAGAGAGCAGCCCTTTTAAGGGTTACAAAGGTCCATCGTACTGTCTCTACGGCTGCGCTACAGATGCTGGCAGGAGCTCCGCCCATAGACTTGATCTTGGACGGGGCTGTCGCCTCGTACTTTTGTAGACGCAATTTGCCTTTAGGAGCAGAAATAGATGAGCCCTTACGTCTAGCCCTGGAGGATGAGATGCGCGGACAGTCCAGACAGGAGCGTTGCAGGGACATAGTCAAGGAATAGATTGTGGAGAAATGGCAACAGCGGTGGTCACGATCATCGGATGGGCGAACGACCTATGCATATTTCCGGAAATCCGGGTACGTCTGGACTGTACGTGGGTACTGCCTGACCACTGGAGGTCCCAGGTACTACCAGGTCACGGAGATTTCAACTCCAAGCTATTCTGGCGGAGAAAGAAGCAAGCACTATGATCCTGCGCCGGGGACGACTGCAGGCCTGACCGGCAGCGGTCGCTCCTAGCTCACCACAGCAACAGATATGAATTTTACTGGATTATTGTTTTAGTTGATAATAAAATTGTTAGGCCCTTTTTTCTCCCGATGATTCGGCGATGGTGTCGTGGCCTTCACCGGAGATCGGCCACCAAAAAAAAAAAAAAAAAAAAGTAAGTAGTATGTATTGTTTTGTGGTTCTGTTTTATCGGTTTGTTTTAGATTGAAACGCCTGAATTCGATTATGTTGTATGTTTTTGTTGAACCGTATATGTCAATAATTGTTTTTGTCAATAATTCATTTCAATGTATCTTAATCTAATCATGTTTTAGAGTAGGTAATTATTATTAATAAACTTAACTTCTTTTTTTTGCAAAAGTTTGGAAAAAAATTGGTTTTACTTGCATATTACTTTTACTAATAAATAATTATAATTTATGACATTTACATGTAGAAGTAATAATGAACAATAATTTAAACAATAAAAAATGTAAGCAAATAAGGTTTGCCTCTGAAGGTTCGTTGTATG
Source organism: Aradus depressus (assembly GCA_963662175.1). Lineage (NCBI taxonomy): Eukaryota > Metazoa > Arthropoda > Insecta > Hemiptera > Aradidae > Aradus > Aradus depressus. The sequence continues at coordinate 35,376,847 of OY759224.1, read as the reverse complement.
GCTGACCTGTGTTTAACTGACCTATCTCACTTTGTCCCCGCCTCCCTCCACGGATGGAACTAATTTTTATCTTTATTTATCTTCGATTCCCTCGAAATTTTAAAGACTAACTTCAATTCTCCAATTGATAGTCATCAATATACATAATTAATTAATTGAAGTAGAATTGAATAAGTCTTAATTTGTTTTTTGGAGTTTCAAAAATATGCTATGTCATGATTATTACCATTTGATAATGGTAAAAAATTCGTATAAAAACTTACAAAAAGGACATTTTAGTGTGGTTTCCGGCATGGATCTTCCAAACGTACCGACCTTAGAAAAAAAGTATTTCATATCGTATAATGTGCCTTCTGTACAACTTTTATTTGAAAAGAGTTTTGATTAGGTAGGCCATAAATTTACTTCGGATAAGAAAAGTTGTCTCAATTTTCACCATTAGTGTTATTTCAAAATAAACACCATTTTATTCAGTCTAGTTAGACTTGTCTAGACAGTCATTGCTCAATTTTTAACGATACAATATTCCATGCTTTTCAATACAAAACTGCAAACTTCCCGAACAGCGAAATGCCCGACTTATTTGAGAATCCACGCTGCTCAGCTTAACTTTTACACGCCGTTGTTTAAAGTTAAGGAAAAGTAGGAAGCCGTTGACAGGTAAACAAAACAGTAAACAAACACCAATCTCTCGGCACTTCACACTAACACTTCCTGTTCCATTCCTCCAATTTTTTATTTACATTTCATTTATAGATTTTTTTTCTTTATTTTGTTTATTTTGTTGCCGGAAAAAAAACGTTGTTTACTCTCCCGTTGTGTCTCATTCTCCTTCAACGATCCTATTTTTGTTCTTCTTTCCTTTTTACTTCTACATAGGTACTTTAAATATTTATTTCTGGGATGCAAGGACATCAGAGGACTCATGTGACTATCTGCTGCCACTAACAGATTTTTATTACATTACTTAACAAAAGTTAATGATATTAAAAAGTGTAAAATTCCCTATTATGGAATGTTCTTGGTGTTTGGTACGATTTTTCTCTAATCCAAGATATTAACGATGTCTTTGAGGTCATAACTTATAAAACTATTATGTTTCTAGTGCTTCTTCTGCTAAGCGAGAAAAAAGTTAATGTAACTGAACTATCAACAGAGGAGCCTACTTTATGTTTTATGCATCAGATACAGGCGGCTCTTCAAACGAATCGTGTTTTATGAAAAAATCAAGGTTTTGTATCCATTTCACGGAAAAATTGCTACTTTTGAGCAAAAACTTATAAGAAGGTATCACGAAAGGGACAACATTTTCTAAGAGATGAGTTTAATTTTTAGTTTATAAGTTAATAAAGTTCTGTTGAAAGAGCAGTAGACTCAAAACCTCCAAAAGGAGAGGCTTTTGTTCTAAAAGAATGTCAATAAAACTATTTTATTTTTATTTTTTATAAGTTAATAAACTAAAAATAAAGCTCACACCGAATAAAATGCTGTTCTCTTCGAAGCTTGACTCAAAAGTTGCCTTTTTTTGCTTGAAATGGATAGGACCATGATTTTTTTCTTATATAACATGTTATCATGCCAAGGAGTTGGGGTTCAAATTCCAGAGAGCCGAATCAACTTATTTAACAGATCCCTCATGTTACCAACCTTATATTTATCTAAAGGGGGATTATCCTACTTATTCCAATTATCAATGTGTTTTCTGACCATGAACATCATCATGACGTGTAGGATGGGAAGGACTTTTAGCAGGTTTGCCCAAAGGTATTTTGTTCGTTCTTCAGTAGAAATAAGCTTTGTAAGAGCCATTGATCCATCTTCTGGGTTGTCGTGGGGTTAAGAATGTTTTTGTCCATGAGGTAATCTTGTCTGTTGCCACAACGCTCTTGCGCCACGTTTGCCTAACATTAATTTGTTATTTCCTGATGTATTGTGGTTTGCTTCGGCTCATTATAATGAAAGTTGATGAAAAACAAAGTAATAATAATAAAAATTAAAAAAAATAATCTTCCAGTTAGTTATTATAACTCATGCCCGGGTTTTCACTTCGAGGTCATATCGCCTACTACCAGAGCGCTCTTCCGTCACTCTGGTTGACATGAGCCCGACTATACTGTGGGAGTCCTAAATTTTTATTCACCAGGGTAGGGGTCTTTAACGAGTACCTGACATCATTTAGGCTCGGGACCATCGCTTAACGTCCCATCCAAAGGACGGCGTGCTTAAGTTTATTTTACCTCCCAGACAAAATAAAGTAAGGGCCTCGGCCGGGTTTCGAACCCACAACCTTGAGCTCAGAAGGCAAGCACGCATACCACTGAGCTATCGGTGCCCTCAATAATCTGACAGGTTTTCTACAAGTTGTCACCACACATTCGAGGGTGGTCACAACAAAAAGTGATCTCTTGGTGTGCTTATTAGTCAGCAACGCTAATCACTATACCCATTGGAGCCCCAACAAATTATTACGATTTTTTTTTCTCTCAATGAAACTTTACTCTACTCTACTTTTTAAAATTATTTAATTCTGCTGAGATTTGATCTATTATTATTTTATTGTAATTGAAGACTAATCACTTTTTTCGATTCCATTCATTTGTGTGATTCTTTTGTGTTCAACTGTCTCTCGTCAACAAATGCTAAATAAGCAGTTATTTTTTAATAGAATAAAACGCAATTTCCGGTGGTGTGGAGTGGGCTCTTTTCGGCTGAATATAAAAATTGATTTCAATAACAGATTGTAAGTGTGTCAGTGGCGAGGAAGAAAGGAGTTGGACTGCATGAGTTTACCTGCCAAGTCCACGTTCTTCTCCCCTCAGAGAGCTACCTTTGTCAAAACATTCCCTCCACTCACTGAGCCTTCCACACGGAGTTTCATTTAATCTATCTTATACAATATATTTTCGTTCAAAAAAATTATAGTTTTGTGAGTGGTTGACAACAGGAAAATTTAACCAAGTTGTAAAAGTGAGGCTAAGCAGTTAAGTGGGACGTATGTATAAGGCTGGAGGATGAGTTCCTGGAAGAGGGCCGGTGCTGCGTTCTGCATCTAGCCTCCAGTTGTCTGGCTCTGCTCTCCAGGGCAGGGAACAATCACCACCAATCAGCTAACAGGTGACCCACTTTTCACAGTTTACAACATACATCTCGACTATTTCATGCCAAAAAAATGCAAATCTCACGTTTTTGAAATTTTGTTATAACGTAGAATTCAAATAAATTTTTCGCGATATGTTAAATTTTTGAATTAACTATATTTCGCGGAAGTTATGAAATAGTAAAAAACATCTGATTGAATAAGAGGAAATATTCTTTGTAACCTTAATTTCTGTAAATAAAAAAAATTTGATTGTTAGTTATGACTCATGCCCATGCTTTAACTACGAGGTCATATCGCCTACTACCAGAGCGCTCTTAAGTCACTCTGGTAGACATGAGCCCGACTCTACTGTGGGAGTCCTAAATTTTGCCTACCCTAAATTTTCATTCACCTAGGGCAGGGATCTTTAACGAGTATCTGACACCGTACAGGCTCGGCACCATCGCTTAACGTCCCATCCGAAGGACGGCGTGCTTAAGTTTATTTTACCTCCCAGATAAAATAAACTAAGGGTCTCGGTGGTCGGTTTTTTTTTTTTTTTTTTGACCTTATTAACCATGTCCACTGTGTTATCTAATTATTTACGACATCCATGGCCCAGGAAGGGAGTTCTATCTACGAAATAAAACTTACTCCCGGATGGGATTCGAACCCGCAAACCATGGTGAGACCATGCGACGAAAGGCCTACGCTTTAGCCCGCAAGGCCACCATGGCCCCCGGTCGGGTTGATATATGTAATAAAATAAAATACAGAAATATGTTGTAATTTTGAGAAATCAAATGTATTTGCTTACTTTTATACTCGAATTGAACTATTTATTTCGGAGATTCTTTCTAGAGGATTTAAACAGTGACTAGTTGCTATTAAAATTTATAACAACCACACAAGATGTTGAAAACTCCGAGTTATTGTGTGTGAGGGGGGAGGAAGGGGCGTTTGAGGGCTTCATGATGTCATCAAACACAGGGGGGGGGAGCACTACCTTCCCAACCTCCCCACATCAGTACAACACGAGATAGTCAGCTGTTTTCAACCTTTTAACATCTTGTAAATTGCGAAAAAAAAATAAATAAAATAATAAGAAAGAAAATATTTCTCTGCCATTTGTTTAAAAGAAAATAATAAATATTTATTCATTAAATGGTAATGTCATAGTTCCATCCGATAACTTACTCAACTCAACAATATCATATTATTTACTCTTGTTTTAACGAAAGTAATCAGTAACTATAACTGTATAGTTATTGTTTACTTTTGTTGTTTGTTTTGTACATAACTGAGAGAGCCGACATTTGCCAGCCGTGGTGTCCTTCTAACCAACTCGCTTACTTTGAAAGTAATCAGTAACTATAACTGTATAGTTATTGTTTACTTTTGTTGTTTGTTTTGTACATAACTGAGAGAGCCGACATTTGCCAGCCGTGGTGTCCTTCTAACCAACTCGCTTACTTTGAAAGTAATCAGTAACTATAACTGTATAGTTATTGTTTACTTTTGTTGTTTGTTTTGTACATAACTGAGAGAGCCGACATTTGCCAGCCGTGGTGTCCTTCTAACCAACTCGCTTACTTTGAAAGTAATCAGTAACTATAACTGTATAGTTATTGTTTACTTTTGTTGTTTGTTTTGTACATAACTGAGAGAGCCGACATTTGCCAGCCGTGGTGTCCTTCTAACCAACTCGCTTACTTTGAAAGTAATCAGTAACTATAACTGTATAGTTATTGTTTACTTTTGTTGTTTGTTTTGTACATAACTGAGAGAGCCGACATTTGCCAGCCGTGGTGTCCTTCTAACCAACTCGCTTACTTTGAAAGCTTTCAAGTATTTATATAAGCTGTTAAATTTATAATACAAAACATTTTTTAAAAAAATGTCGGTGCATCACCGACAATGTACTTCCCCAACTTGACTCTTTTTATTCAATTAAGTTTTCCTTCTCCCCCTGAATTAAACTATGTCAGGTACTTGTTAATGACCCCAATACTAGGTAGGCAACATTTAGGACTCCCAGAGTACAGACGGGATCATATCCACATAGGCGACTTGATCTCATAGTTTCAGCCCGGGCATGAGTCAAAAAAACAATCATATGTTGATTATAATTAATAGTCATTACACATTAAATTACCTACCTTATGTTGTATGTTAAAGTAAAAGATTTTCTCCAAGTTACTGCGCCTATCAGCAAAAATTGGTCATGGAGCCCTAAATAGTGGTTTGCTTGCAACGCTTTCAGGCAGGAGCTGATCGATATTTTAAAATAGCTTTACGTGGACTTTAAGGACTACAGAAATGTCGGCAGTTCTTTGGAGCCTTGGCTCTGCAATTCCTGCTCATATATTTTAGCTATCTTTTCTTCCGTATTCATTCTTTTTTTTTTTGCAGGCTCCGCAAATTGAACAGTATTGTTAGCAAATAGGTTCATTCGAAGATGTTTTTCTTGTAGGATTGAAAATTACTCATTTTCTTTTCGATATCCACTTCATCAGATGTCTGTTATTACTTTGTTTTGAATTGGGAATCTAAAGAGTCGCGGCAGTGAGAGATGATTCATTATTGCGAAAGCAAATCTCTTCTTTAAAGACACATTTAAAGGTTTTTCATGTTTCACCATTGGATCATCATCATCTTCAGATTATAGTTTAATATTGACTAATGACATAAAAGATGTGTGTAATATCAAGAGTAGCCTCTTAGCGGTGAGCTCTCAATCCGTGCTGTCGGCAAGAGCTCTGTCGCTCCAGTCTTAGATAAGTGCTGACCTCTGTGTCTTGAATTGGTCCTCCTGACGCCTATACGAAGTAACGAACTATTTTTCTACTATTTCTACATGTGGATAACTGAATATAACATATTTTTCGACTAATTGTAAATTATGGGCTATGCAACCGATGCATGTTGCACAACCCTTATTTGAAGCATTGTCTCAGATCACAAGATGCATTTCATTAATTATATTGAACTTGTTAGCAGTCTCAATTAGTTTTTGCATATTATTTTCACTCTTTGCGATTCAATTATAAAAAGTGCTGTGAGACAAGAGAGATCAAGATTTAGAGGGATAATTGTGAAACTTATCCATTCTGATTTTTCAATGAGATAAATCAACTGTTTGTAATGGCTGGATTTAATGGAGATAGATGTCTGAAAGCAACTCCTTCGCCAAAGAATATAGAACCATATCGACAGCAGGGTGACAACTTGATCTATTCTTCGAGAAATCTCATGGTCATCTGGCCTAAAGAGCATACAACAATATTGTGACGTGACGAACGTAGTTACAGCGAGAGTCCAAGGTCCGACAATTTATTGACCGAAACCGAAATCGAACCTTCTGTCGGACACTATCTGGTAGATAAAAAGCCCTTAAGCACATTTGTTCTGATTACAGTTGTGATACCGATCACAATAATCCAAATGTATCAAACAACTAATTTTTCTGGTTAAATGTTTTTGTCAAAATTGTAATTGATTCAATTAAATTTTTCCCGACATTAATTTTTAGACGAAATGGCTTCTAGAGGTAAGAAGGAGATGAGAGGGATGGTTCAAAAATTGTAATAACTGAGAGCAGGCTGAGCAGGGGGGGGGGGGGGGGGGGGGGGGTCAATCCACGTATACCTCTTTCAAAAGATTTTGACAAAAAAAAACAGTTTTTAAAAAACATTTTGCAAGATATCTATTTTCGTTTTCGTCTGATCGACAGTTGTTAAAGGGGAAAAAAACATGAGCTAATTTGCAAAAGATCACAAATTCACTTTTATGAATAATTGAGTTAGCGCTGAAGTCGCACTTTCCCTACCGAATGTATGTATGCTGAGCTAAGCAACTCACCCTAAATCCTTTGTTAGAAACCTGTGGAAATTAGAGCGAGTGAGGAAAATCTGATGTCAGGATGGGTGAGAACCTGAGCCGACATTCGAGTGAGTCACGGACCATATTGCTTTTCAGATAACTTGCCGTCAGCTTACTCTGGGTGTTTCATTTGTGTATGACTTTTTTGCTAGTAACTTTGTTTGAAATAATGGATGCAAATGATAGTGTATTGATTAGTGCAGGGAAGAATCCAGGAAAAGATAAAAATTGTTTTTCTTATTATTATCACAATCATTTTACGTACAAAAACAATAATTTTCCCTACTAAATCCGTGCAAGCGCACAAAAGTCCCAAATGTTCAAACAAAACCTCATTTGTCCGAAGTTATACTCCATTTTTCTGAAATATTAGGTAGTTATTATGACTCATGTCCGGGCTTTAACTACGAGGTCATATCGCCTACTACCGCTCTTACATCGCTCTGCAATGGGTAAAATATTGCCTACCCAGGTTTACTTACCTAGGATTTGGGGTACCTGACATCATACAGGCTCAAGGTTTCTTCATCTCCCTATACATAAACCTAAGGAGCACGGCTGGGTTTCGAACCCGCGATCTTGAAGGCTAGCACGCTATCTCTGAGCTACTGGCGACCTCTTCTCAAATATTATTCAGGATTTAAATAAAGTATTCCAGAAGACTTCTAAAGTACAAGGGCTTTATGCAGCATATGTTATATTAGGTACTTCAGACGTATGTTTTTTTTCAATACCCAAAAATGTGAGTGATTAGATGGACTTTTCCCAAGGTTACTTACTATTCAAATGTAGAGCCACTAATTTTGAAAATAACAATTAACTCTGACAAACCTTTACGTTTCGGCTAAGGAAAGAAACTCGTTAACAGTTGGTCAATATTTAAAAAATAATTTTTTTGTGTTCTTATGACTGTTACATCGAGCTCAAACCGAAGTATCTTCATACTGAACTGCAGTCATGAAAATGATCGTATTGAAGGGACCGGTTCTTACATTTTCAAACACAATGCCAGTTTTGAAGTGATATCATATTTGCTCTCCTGAAAGTAAGATATACGCTTGCTTGCTTTTAGAACGAACGAAAAGAGATATTTGTTGAACTTGTTAAAATAAGAAGTTTTGCAAAAACTACTGAATAATGCCTTCTCCAATACATATTTCTGTTTTTTTTCTTATTTTGAAGAGACGGAGCCCTGCTCAAAATTGGTGTATAGTGTCCTACGTTTCGCTGTGAACAGTTATTTTCGCTTTCTTCACTCCTGTCCCCATACAGTAATATAGTTTCCTTTCAGATCACTTGACTTCTCAGCCACGCCCTTAGAAGATTCTCTGAATCTTTATTTATTAAACGATCGATGACATTTGGTAATGTTCGACACCTGGCGCTCAGTACGGGATCAATTAACAAACACAAACCAACACTACCGTTTATTTGACAAAACATTTTCCGGCGGATAATATACGGAAAACCTATGATTAATGGCTAGTGAGAGACTAAGTTGCAGGTGAACTAGAGAAAGGAATCAGTGAGAATACAGAGGGTGGAGGGGGTTGGGGAAGCTGAAAGGGAAACCGGGGGAGGGACGAATCTGTTAATGAAATGAGATCGAATAGAAAATGAGAGGTTGTTTTGTATATATAGATCGAGTGGTGGAGAGGAGGCCATAGGAAGTGGAGCTTCTCAGACGGTACCAGCTTCGTCCAAGATACCCCACCGCAACGCACAACACGCCATGGAAGGGATCTACCTGAGCTCTGCTTCGTATCTGCTGGTGGTGGGTCTGGGGGTGGCCCTCACGGCTCTGGCAGTGGCTCGCTGGATGGCCAAGCAGAGTGGCCATCACAAGGCTACCACCAGAGCCCCGGGACCACAGCCCTGGCCACTCATCGGCTCTCTGCACCTCCTCGGTGGCCACGAACTGCCCTACCAGGCCTTCGATGCCCTGAGTGTCGAGTATGGTCCGGTGGTGAGTCTGCGGCTGGGCCAGGTGGACTGCCTCGTGGTGAGCAGCTACGAGCTCGTCAAGGAGGTGCTCTTCAACAAGGGGGAGCAGTTTGACGGACGGCCTACCTTCGCCCGTTTCGTACAACTCTTCGGCGGCGACAAGGACAACTGTAAGTACACACATACCGCTATACAATTTCTCTCTTTAACTTCTTTCACAAAGGCCCAATCTCTAACGTTGCTATCTCTATCAGAAATATTAAATCAACAAAATGGTAAATTTAAGTTGTTCTTGTAGACTCAATACTGCTCACAACTAAGGCGATTAAATTCAAACATGACAAATGTAGTTTTCAAAAAGTCCCTCGCAACTCCTTGTCATTGGTTTTATTTCTTCATTTAATACGTTCTAGTACTAGGATTGCTATTCTATCTTAATCAAGAAAAAAATAATGCAAAATTATTTACAAGGGAGCTTCTCGCTTCTTTAGTAAAATGTTGAAAATTGCACTTGCTCTTGAAACTAGGCGACTTACATAGGAAACATACCCTTCGGAACCAATCTGGAATCATTCTGCCATTTAGTAACATAACATACAGTAAAACAAGTTATTTCTTTTTTCAAATTTTATTGCAGAAGATGGATTACATTATATTTCTATTACCTAAAATAAAAAAATAATTAACCGGCTTTATTTAAGCTTTACTGGTTGCCTTCCAGTTTCTAAATTACAGCAATTTCTTCAATTTGAAAAACTAAATGAAAATAATAAAATTTACATGTTGTCTCTTCATTTGAACCCGGGCTTTCACATTACAAAGCGGATATCTTAGCCCAGTTGGCCAAGCTGAAGCTTCGGCTTTAATATATTTAACAATTAATATAATATAAATTCAACTTCTACTTGTAACTCGTTAGTATGGTCGTTCTGGTAGGGGCTTAACTCCCTGTTAAATATTGGTAATTCATCTCATTATAATAGGGTGAGTCAAAAATAATGAAAAGATTGAATGCCCTTCGGATCATATTGGTATTACCATAATCACGATCCATCTGAATCATTTTGTAAACATAATGTCTCGGATTTGTAGTTCAGGTTCTTTAACTGTCGGACCAACAGGAGAGGGGGCGGTTAAAAACTCGTAATTTCGCGCTAAACGCTCAATGGCACACTTCCTTGGGGGGAACCTTCAATAACTTGGAGGATGAGCAGCTGCAAAACTACAGAAACCAGGAAGCTAGCCCATGCTTCCATATTGGGTTTTGTTGTTAAGAGTTCAGCCTTGCTATTAGTACTTACCTTTACTTGAGTTTAAATGTAGGCATAATTAAGTTATTGACAACTATAACAATTTTTTTTTCTTTTTGTTTTCAGCCTTGGCATTTTGTGATTGGTCTGACCTACAGAAAACAAGAAGGGAAATCCTAAGAGATCACACATTCCCACGAGCCTTCTCGAGCAAATTCCACCAGCTGGAGTCACTGCTGAACCGGGAGATGGTGGATCTGTTCAGCGCACTTGAGAAGGGCGCGACCGACATCAAACCACTAATTATGTACGCATGCGCCAACGTGTTCCTCTCCTATTTCACCAGTACACGCTTCGACAGACAAGACCCGGATTTTGTTCAAATGGTCAAAAATTTTGACGACATATTTTATGAAGTGAATCAAGGTTACGCTGTGGACTTTTTGCCTTGGCTTAGACCTTTGTACATGGGAGTGGAGGCCCAAATGAACAAGTGCGCAGCAGGAGTGCGAGGGTTCTTCAAGAAACGGGTGATGTCGGGAGGGGAGCCCGGAGACCTCCTGTCGGCTCTGATGGAGAGTGCGAAGAGTGGGGCGATGACCCAAGACACGGCATTGTATGCCCTCGAGGATATGATCGGGGGGCACACAGCCGTGGGGAGCTTCATAGTGAAGACACTTTGCTTCCTGTCAGAGGAACCAGAAGTGCAGGCCAGGATGCAGGAGGAAGTGGACCGGGCGAGTTGCGGCCAGCCTCTGCGGCTGGAGGATCGGGAAGCCATGCCGTACACGGAGGCGGTGATACTGGAGGCCATCAGACACATCTGTACACCTATCGTGCCCCATGTAGCCAGCCACGACACCACCGTTAACGGTACGTAGATCCCCTCCCCTTCTTGGTTCATGTTTTCCGGTAACTCTTACAGAGGTGCTCTCTCCCGACGGTTGCCCGCTCCTCAGACCTCAGAAAGGCAACCACTCTTGAAGAATGGCTGGAAAAAATGAACCAAGGATAAAACTTCTCATATTCGTGTCCGGAAACGCACACTTTTTTTTAGCCTTTCACTATTTTCTAGTTTCACATCTATTTAACACAAGTTTTTATTCAAATCTAAGTAGTACAGCATTAAATTATGAAAAACAGTTTTCTGATAAATCTCGAGGTCAAATATTATTGTCAATGTAAACATAAAAATAAATAGTGACAGAGGAAGGTCAGCCCTGTTGGGCTACTAATAGTGACAGAGGAAGGTCAGCCCTGTTGGGCTACTAATAGTGACAGAGGAAGGTCAGCCCTGTTGGGCTACTAATAGTGACAGAGGAAGGTCAGCCCTGTTGGGCTACTAATAGTGACAGAGGAAGGTCAGCCCTGTTGGGCTACTAATAGTGACAGAGGAAGGTCAGCCCTGTTGGGCTACTAATAGTGACAGAGGAAGGTCAGCCCTGTTGGGCTACTAATCAACGCCGCCTCTTAAATCGGCTAGACTTTGCGTAATGACCTTCTTTCGTAGATTAGACTTACATTTAGCATAAAATAATTATTTTATAATTGAGTTACTATTCCATCATCCATATATAATAGGCGGTTATCTAATGTTGTGATTTTTGCTTGTGTTCTCAGACTACGAGGTGAAGAAAGGGACTCTGGTCTTCTTGAACAACTACACACTGAACATGAGTGCTGAGCTATGGGAGGAGCCGACAGCGTTCCGACCTGAACGGTTCCTGGCTCCAGACGGCCGACTCGTCAAGCCGGAACATTTCCTGCCGTTCGGGGGCGGTCGTCGCTCCTGTATGGGCTACAAAATGACCCAGTTCGTTTCCTTCGCCACTCTTGCCTCTCTCATGCAGAGGTACAACATCGTCCCCCATCCAACCAACCCCAAAGTCCCACTCGGCAATTTGGCCGTTCCTTCAAACACCTTCAAATTTAACTTTAAACCCCGATAACTTTATTTAAGTTCGTTATATAGTTGTTATATTTTTAAAAAATTGCTTACCCCGTTATTTGAATGTGATATTACTTTAGGAGAAATTTTCATAATTTTTTTTTCAAAAATATTGATGAATTCTGTTTGGTTACCGAAACGCGTCATGGAATCAATTAGTATCACATTGAACTGAAGAATCTAAGATAAGGGGTAATGAGACTGATTAGATATCCGAAATAAGGTGAGTTTAGATATACTCGTACATATGTAAATAGTCGAACTGTTATTTAAAACGCGAATATGTACAATGTTATCATCCCTAACTTACAAAGGCTTCTAATGTAACACCAGGGTTAAAAAAATAAAAAAAAATAGTAAAAGTTATTTAAGAGAAGAGAAACAATTAATAGTTAACTACGCCACAATTTTTAATTGCAGATAGCTCTATGAGACTTCAAAAATTTTAGAGGTATCTGAATATTATTTAGGTACAAAATTGATTTGCCAAAGAATATGTGTTAAATGTGTGAATATTTATCAATCTTACTGTTAACACACATTTATTACGCTCAGATGAATTATTATATAAATGTTTATATTAAATCGAAAAATTATATTATATTATATTATTGTACTCGTGTTTGTGTACATAAAACAGACTGTACTGTACTGCGTACAGAATTATAGTGCCATTTAATATATAAACCTATACATAAATATAATATATATTATATGGTCTTTGAATGTCTATCTTTTTTTAACGCGGTTTTCCACAAATATAAATGTTATCAATTTATGTCTTTGAATAAAGGAAATAAATTAGTGTCAACGAATTTTAAATATTTATTTTTCTCCTAAATTTTCCTTATTCTACTTTATTGGTTTTAACGAGCTTAGAAGGTACAGCAGCTGGAGGTGAAACAGCCGGCTTTCTGCACACTCTCCTTCTGTATATAATTTAGAGGGACGACAATTAAAAACCACACTAACTCTACATTTATATAAACAATTAAAAAAATTTATTCATAATTTTATTACTACATTTAATTAAAAGAACAATATCTAAACAACTATCAGCGAATTATCATTAAATGTACAATTCAAGGTAACATTAGAAATAAATGATTGAATAAATATACATTATATAGCAGTCTAAACTGCACAAAATGTTAGAAATCCTAAGTTTTTTTTATAACTTTAAAGGGTTTCCCCTCCAAATTAAAGTCTTTAATAATGTGCCAAAATTAGCAATGAGATAACTTCAACAGAGATAGATAGTTACAGATCAAGTTAAAACAAAATATATAGTTAGAGGAGAACAGTAGTTAGAGGTCTTCAGAAACTCCGGTCTCATCAAAAGTCTGCAAACAAATAGAATAGAATTAGAACAAGGTTACTTTTTCTTTGGAGGTTTTTTTATAAATAAATAGTTTCATCAAGAAGCAAATGAATATATATATATATATATATATATATATATATATATATATATATATATGTGTGAATCAATCAATGCGGAACAATAAGCAGCTGAACAACAGCCGGTCAGTTGCCAAAATCAGCTGTACTCATCGCAACCTCTGGGGTGAGGCTAAGTACTAGTCAATGTTACACTAAAACATCCCTGCCAAGTTTTGTGCACAATTTAGATGTGAATATGTTTATTTTTTTTCTCTCTCATTATTTCTTTGCTACTATTCATCCAAAAAATTAATATCATACTTATTAATAAAAAAAAAAATTGTAATTTAACTATGTTTAATTATGCACTCAGTCTCGAGTGTTGACTGCAGATAAAATTTAATATTTCATTCAAACATTATATTATCATTGTTTATTTTCCATGTATATTTTGGGGGGGGGGGGAGGGGGGGGCATTTATGCAAACTATGTCAACTTTTTGTAAGTCAATCTAGAAAAATAAATGAATTACAAATAAATTTTATAATCTAGTATTTTAAATACAAGTTTTTTTTCTATAAAATCCTTGAGTTATTAACCAAATGCGAAAATAACACAAAAAGAAGTAGGCAAATATAAGGAAAGAATCTATGAAATATAAGATTAACAGTGCATAAATTAATACACCCCCGCACATACTATTAGATCTTATTTTGAATTTATTGAACACTCTCATCTTACAACTATTATATAACTATAGTTACATATTTTTTAAATATATTTTTTATATTTATTACTTTAACTGGTAAATAAATGTATTGAGGGGGCCAGCCAATGAATGGTTTTGTAACAATAACACAATTTATCTGCCAATCATGATGTGATGCAAGCACTGGGTGGGCGAGGAAAGGAACAAAATGGGAACACTTATAACAAGGTAGGCAGATAGTCTACTTACATATGGAATCATCTAGTGACTGCTGCAAAATTGAAAACAAATATCAGTTCCACTCGAACAAAACAAGTCCATAAGCCACTCTCATTGTTAGCATTGTTAGTGTTAGGCTCACCCAATTTTCCAACCAATTTACACGATTATTTTCATTCGGGAGGAGATAAACTTTGAAAATAAATCAAACTGATGACTTTATAAATTACTAGTTATGTTGTCAAGACAAGACAACGTTTGATCATATATTCTTAATAACTCAAATACGGTTGTTATCATATATTCAAGGATGGCCCAACTTAGGCCATGTAGCTTCTCAAAATGTTGACCGAGAGAGGAGGCCTATGGCCAATACTTCAAAAATGCATGATACAAACAGTTAAAATAATGGAGATATAAGGAGACCTTGTTGAGACTGGAGGGAGGCTGCCAGGAGAGATAGTCCGGCTTGGTGGCGGCGTAGTACTCATCCACCAGATCCTGTATGACGGCCCTCGACAGGTCCAGCTCCTCCAGGCTGTTCTGAAACATGGCCTGTTTCCGGAACTGCTCCAGGAAGGCCTCCCGCTTCCGCAGCTTGTCGTACTGCGAGAGCACCTGGTTGAACAGCTGCAACACACCACACATCATCCTCCCATATCTTATCAAGTCTTTGTGACATTTCCTCCGAAAGGTATAAAGAAAAGCAAAGAAAGAAGAATGTTGCAGAGGAATCAACGCGCGCACCTGAAGGATAAATCTACACGCATGGCACTTCACAGGTTAGTAGGAAAGATTGATGCCTGGTGGAGGACAACAAGGGGATACTACGTTTTTAATCGGTCAGTTTTTGCGTAAAATGGAACCAAGAAGAAATCTTTTTTCGCAAAACTCGAATCTCTCATAGCGCCAACTATAACGTCTGATGCTAAAGCCAAAAGAAAACTGAACATAAATTCGTTTAATAGGAAATGTGCTCTGCAATAAAAACCATATGACAGTGTGTCGTATCTGAAGTCGTTTCAGATCGCTGCAAAACAAACATAATAGTCGACCCAGGTCGATCCTAATTAGGCGTGCCGCATTTGCTCCGAAACGGTTGATTTTTCCTAAAAGTGAATTGAATCTTCTTGGTAGAGAATATAATAACTTTAATCTTAATAACTTTTTTTTTCATATTTGCAATGTTGAGATATTGAAAAACTACAAAAATGGTTAACCTTAGGATATAATAAGGTTGCCATTTATAAAAGGTCAAACCCTCAAATGATAACTCCACAATAGATCAAATACATTGAGCATAGTAAAACATTTTAATGAAATGAGTCAACAAACTCCTGCCCCGGCTCAAACTAGGCACTGCTTGAGGACGCAAGGCAGAAGGGAAAAAATAATATATACTAAATACTCAACTTGAATTGTTTTTTTTCCTTTCTGCCTTGCTTTCTAGTGCAAATGCAATTTGCGTTACAAATGGAACGTCGACCGATAATATCGGCGTTACGTCTTTCGGAATATCGTTGCCTAATGAAAGTGGTGTGAGTGACTTACAGAGACGATGTTGGTATGGTTGGCTAGCATGAGGCCTGAGACGCGGTGTGCCGTATGGACGTAGGGAGACTTTCTGGAGAGGGCCACTTGGATGCTTGCAGGTCCCCAAGGGATGAACTGGATCATTTTTCTCTCCCTGATTCGATGGAGGGACTTGTGCACATGGGACACCTCCACTTCACCCTGGAATCACAGCATACCCACAGTTTAGCTGACGGTCAACACAGAAATCAGAACAACACTTGAGTATCCAGATCCCGTTTTATACCAGATACTTGAATCTTCAAGTAAAGCTGTGTATACTTTTAGTAAAAACACTGGATGTGGCTACTTTCCAATTCCAAGACGCAGAATGACATCGCGTTAACCACACAACTGCAGTAATTATTGCCTTACCTACGAGGACACATCGTCTATTATCAGAGCACTCCTTCGTCGCTCTGGTGGAGATGAGCCCGACTCTGCAATGGCAGTCCTAAATTTTGCCTACCCAGATTTACTTATATAAGGTAAGGGGTTACCTGACTTTCTGGCAACACATATAAAATTTCGTGTTGATACATTCATGCTATTGTGAGTTAGCGTTTCACAGACACACACTTTTTTTTTTCATTTTTAGAATCAAGAGGTTGGAAAAAATGAAATTTCGTTGAAAACTCCACATCGAATTTTTGACCGATTACATAACTTTGTATATCTGGGGAGAATAAAAAAAAAACATTTATTCGTTAGTCCAAGCCAATCAAGTTCCTTTATTTCTTCAGTGTGTGGAGGAGGAGGAGGTTCCAGTGAACCACGAGCAGACCACAATCATCAGTCGGCCCTGACCACTAAAAACCGTCCTTGGAAAGACCCTTAAATTAATCAGGAGTCAAAACCATAGTGGCTGTTAGGAAACCGGTACTACTGCTTGTGCTTTCACGGACAACGTCAGGGAAAATAAGTACAAATTGCATGGCCTTTGCAGTATTTTCACAGCGGAGCTGACTGCTGTTGGGTTCGCATTACATTATGCCCTGTCCGTCCAGGAAAATGAGAGTGTAGTCTGCACTGACTCAGAGAACAGCCTCCCAGGTGCGATCTTTGCCACCTCCCACTAAGTGTTTACCACATCTTCTCGGAGTGCTCCTTTTATGAAGACCTTCTCAAGAAAAATTATGTTCCAAGGAGCTTGGAGGAGGCGCTGGGGGACAGCCCCACCATTTTGGATGGAGTTATTAATTTCTTAAAAGAAACCTCGCTATACCAAAGAATCTGAACTTTTTATTTGCCTATTTTAGGTGGCTCTGCCAGCTGAGTAGGGTCTAAACAGCCCATGGGGGGACCCCCTGGGGGTCCGGGGGCCCGAGGGAGGTCCTGCGTGGGGCCCTCGGGTGGCTGGCGTGTGCGGCTGGCTGGTTCGGGGGGCCTGGGGCAACTCCGCCGGGGCCTCTGGACTGGAATAGTCCCGGGCTTGGAGGGTATGGACGGCTTTCCTCACATGCACACCCTCGTCTTCAAGCCCCGCTATCTTCACGATTAAGCTAAGTGCTTACATATACTTGAGAGAGTGGCCCGGCGTTGCTGTTGTTTGTCCCCTGGCCTGGCCTGCCTGTTCGTTGGTTGCCCTGGGTCCTGTGCTTGGCCTTCCCCGGTCCCCCAGGCCCCCTGTGGGATCCCACCATGGCTGTTCTTGTCATTTGCATAAAGAGTTCGCTGGTTTAGTTAGGACAAGGAATGTAACAAGATAGGGCGATAATAACCAAAGCAGTTGTTCGCCCCAAATAAATAAACCAACCAACCATGTTATTTATGCAACTGTTATTGTTGCATCTCAGTAGCGATTTCCTTGTCACAATCCTTATATTAACTACTGTATTGTTATTAATTGTGATCTACTAATATTGATATTTAAAGTATGTATACATAAAAGAGAAAGCTCACCTGAATGATGTTCAGTATGGATATGTAGCAGTGAGTGCCGACCCTGTCCAGCTCTGTGGAGACCATCATGTTCTTGGTCTGCAGCAGTCGGCGCATCACGTCCAACACGGATGTCTTCCGCACAGAGGCCTCCTGACAAAATAATAACCAAGGCATTACTGGGCATGAAATAAGGAAGAAAAAAAAATCATGCCTCGAGAGACAATGTACTTTCTTTGGTTGGTCCGATTTTTATTGGCTTTGGAACCTAAGGTAGTATTTGCAGGGCTACATACGTATGTAGTATGTTGTTATGTATTAAAAACATTAATTCTGATTTTAAACATCCCAGATAATGATATCGAAATTTTCATATGGACCGATCATAATGGTAAAATTCCACTTTGGTCAAAAGGCGAAAAGTGGAAATAGAAAATTGTGAGTCGAAGATATGAACATTTTGTACAACTCGGTTGAATTTGAAATTACTCTAGGATCAATGGGACGCCAGACTGAACCTACCCTGCAAACTTTATCAGAATCTGTTCAGTAGTTCAGTAGTATACTATATAACCTATTTCTGACTGGAAATGAATTTGAGAGCGTAGCGCGAAGTTACGAATTTTATTTAATTTCGAGTCCTCATTTCCCTCTTTTCCGGTAGTCCCATAAATTGAAATTTTACTAGAACCAATGAGACGCACAACTGAACATACCTCGTAAATTTAATCCGTTGGGTAATTCCGGCAATTAAGGATATATGAACGAAGGAGACATTGAGATTTTTGAATTTCCGTACTCGAATCGAATCAAAGCCAAAATACGTCAAAAAATCGAAGTTGAAATTGTTGACGTTATCAATACTTTCTCTTTCTGAAGGATCAGAAATAAAGAAATGTGAAGTCATTGAGTTCCAAGCACTCAAAGCTAATATTATTTCCATATAATTTTGAAGCAGAATACGTCTTTTGACACACCAAAATGGCGGTGGCAATGGGAATGTTTCCCAAACAAATAATCTTTCGACATAAAATTGTAATTTTATAGTCCATTACGGGAAAAATACGTGCAATTTCATGAATAATTTGGCACCAGATATATTCGCAAAGCTGTACACTTTCAAAATCAGCTAGCAACTCTGATACATTCGCTAAGAGTAATTTTATTGAGTTGCATGTGTATGTACTCACATCGTGGTCTCCTGTAAGAGGGGTGTATCCGGTCATGAGGAAGTGGAGTCGTGGGGTGGGGATGAGGGGCCCGATCAGGCCGTTCAGATCGTTGTTCATGTAGGACGGGTATCTGCAACAAGAAAAGCCACCACAGTTAACTCCAAGATGGGACCCATCCCTCCTCACATTCCCTGGTTAATATCCAATGAAGCCAGGTCTACTTTGTGACTGTTAAAATTATCAAAAAGATATTCGGATATTCCAAAATAACACTTTTTTTTTGGGTTGCCGATCTCCCGTGGAGGCCACAGACAGCATCCCTGGTGACATCCGCTGTAGTGCTAGCGTAATGTTGACTCATGGTAGCAGATCGCTCCTAGGCAGTCCCACAGACCGCAGTCGTGAGGATAGCAGGCCACCAGGCGCAATCGCATACCGTCGCGATGCCAAAGAAGTCGTAGAGGGCATATTTCCCATGGTCATACCCCACATTCGCCCTCAGCATCATCAACGCGTCTTCGGTGGTATTACGATTTGCTACCGTATATTACGTGTATTAAATAAGGTCGGACAGATCGTAATAAAAAAATTAAAGAAGCCAGACAAGTTACATAAATTTATATATTTGGTACTTACAATAGTGTATAGGGCAACAGCTCACACAAGAGAAAGAACACGAAACTGGATATAAAACAATAATAACAGACTATGTTTAACAAGTGAGTGTACTAGTGAAACTGATCTGGCTATCTCTATCTATCTGTCTATCTCTATCCATCTGTCTATATCTGTATGATAGCTGGGCACTTATATAGAGCCATAGAATGTACTGGACCCTTGGAATGTTCTGGACCCATGTTCCAGAAGGTCTATACATAACTTGACTTCTTCTATACAGGTATTACTATTTACATATTTATTTTTCTATATTCTACTATATATATATATGTATTTATTATAATTACACCATGGCGATTCTTATATAGAAAATATATTTAAAATAGAAGTCATAGACGCCATTGCTTCTAGAATGTTCCATTTAATCTATTTGTTCTATTCGTTCTACAAGCTTCTTATTTGAGTCCATGAGGTTCTACACAATTTTAACATTATATATCTACGTTATTATTGTACAACATTATATTCATACATCATTATATTTTATGTTATACATAAATATCCCCCTAACTATAGGTTTGTGAGTGTGTCAAGAATTAGAGGCAGGATATAGGGTTATGATAGAATATGCATATATATGGTGACAGTGGTTCAGGCTATCCTGCCGCTCATATAGACCAGACAGGTGGACTTTTCAATAAAAGATACAAACCTAACAAGCCTCCATTTTGCAGCTTTACACTTTGTGACAAGTCTGAATAATTATGGATAAGGGAGGGTGTCTCTACAAATTTTGGGAAATAAATTATAAAATATTGTTAAAATACATTTAAAAAAATTCACATATTCATTATGCTCAATGAACAAATAGGACCTAAGCACCTTCGCAGAGAATATTTAAGGAGGTTTGGTTTTGTTGTTGAAACGTGCCCAATAAAATCAGTTTTGTGTTATGTACCACTAGAATGGAAATAGTTATATTCATTTTCCAATCATTTATTTATTTTAGTTAGTTATTATGACTCATTATGACCGGGCTTTAACTACTAGGTCATATCGCCTACTACCAAAGCACTCTTTCGTCACTCTGGTGGACATGTGGACATTTTGCCTACCCTACATTTTTATTCACCTAGGGTAGGGGTCTTTAACGAGTACCAGACATCGTACAGACCTGAGACTATCGCTTAACGTCCCATCCGAAGGACGGCGTGCTTAAGTTTATTTCACCTCCCAGATAAAATAAATTAAGGGCCTCGGCCGGGTTTCGAACCCACGATCTTGAGGTCAGTAAGCAAGCAGATTTATTATATGTTACAATGTTAGATTCACATACACGAGTCAAATTAGCCAGCCGTTTTCAAAAAGGTTTATCCTACTCTACCCCATGGAAAAAGACCCTCGGAAATATTTCAAATTTTGTTGAAAATACTGAAAAATTGTATGAGGGTGCAACACATTTTTAACAGTCATTGTACAATTCTCTATTATTTGCGGATAAATCATATTCGGTCATAATAAATAAATTAGTTTACTGGTAATGTAGGTAAAATTAAAAAATAATAATTAAAAAATAATTGATTGTATGTGGTTATCGTGGTGATAATCAAGGAGGTTATAATTAGTTTATCTATAATAATAACCTTTTAAACACACAAGTGAAGTGAAAGATGTTAGGTATTTTAACTTTCCTGTTTTTATAATTTTCCTTTATTAAACTGT
Organism: Aradus depressus; assembly: GCA_963662175.1. NCBI lineage: Eukaryota > Metazoa > Arthropoda > Insecta > Hemiptera > Aradidae > Aradus > Aradus depressus. The sequence continues at coordinate 35,355,468 of OY759224.1, read as the reverse complement.
GATATGTGTACCTGGTCGAGAGATAATTTAGAACATTTTATAAAGCTGATTGCGAAAATTGTTTTATTTTCATTAACCACCCTTTTGTCCAAACTCTTTTTTTGCGTTTAATTTTATTACATAACACAACAGCCGCAGATAACAACAAAAGATGGTCCTGCTACATTGCGTCGACTGAGATATATCGAACTGTGTGTGCGCTCCTTATATCCTCAGATTTATCGTCAATTCAGTCTGAAGATAAATCTGACGATAGATTTGCTTCGTGTATGGGTACCTTTAGAAGACCTTCAAAAGAAAATAAGAGACAGTAGAAGCCCCAGGGTCAGATCAGAATGTGAATTTTATTTCCCCCAAAATTTGATTTTTTACACCCTCATAGAATGTTAGTTCAAAAAAATCTGAAAAAATCAGAGGATCGTTTTTCAAGGGGTAGAGTTGGATAAAAACTTTTGAAAAAAAATCAATGGAGTCGACTAACAGCTAGTCAATTCAACACGGAATATCCCACATTGTTGGGTGCTTATCGGATCAACTGTATTGCCCCTGGGTTAGGACCTTATTTTGTTGTTACTCTACAACTGTTTCTGTTACCGTTTTATTACACTGTTTTTAACGCCCGACCAAAAAAAGAGGTACGTTCCCACGTAACATTCAAACGGTTGAACTGATTTGGTTTAGTTTTTTTTCATATGGTAGTAGATTCTGCGAAGGTGGTTATAGGATATATTTTATTTAGAAATTCGGTCACTATGTTGGTTTCGTCACATTGAATTTCTTTAGAAGTTACCCGATCGATGAAATCCAGTTTGTAGTAGTACTAATCAGAGTTTAATACGGCTCTGGAGCGATATAAGTAATTCTAAACCCCGAGAGCAGACATGGTGTCTTTTAAATTTACAAATGCTCTTAAAAGCTAACATTAAATTTTAAAAACCACCGCGATCAATAATCCAATGGTAAAACTACACTATTTAAAATGTTGTATTTTGACTATACAATCTTTATGGGAGGGGGTGGGAAGGAGGGGTGGAGGGAGAAGGAGGGGTGGAGGGGGGGGGGGGGGGGGAAACCTATTTGAACGAGTTGGGCAAACTCTATGGAATTTCCATGTGTCATATAGCCCCCCTACATAGACCTCAAAAATGTTGTGTGTAATCAAAATACAACGATTGATGGAGTCGACAGAGTCTTTACATTGTCGAGGGAAGTCGAGGATCTAGTCGTGTAAAAAAAAACTCAGTATTTGGCCAACGTTTCCGAAACTGTTCATTTCCTTCTTCGGGGTGACTCATAATGACTCATTGTAAAACCTTGAAGTTTCCGAAACGTTGGCCAAGTAGTGAGTTTTTTTTTACACGACTAGATCCTCGACTTCCCATAATATCAAAATATCTTTTTTCATAAATTTCCACTAGATTATTGGTCGGGGGCTTTCAAACTTTGTAATTATATTTGTTACACCATCCCTTGTTTATCTCTAACACAATGTAACACGACCACATTTATGAACTTGTTAGTGGTGTCTTATGTTTGATTGAGACATAATGTTAGAGAGGATAAAGACCTGAGAGTGGCTGTGCTGACCGACATGATGGTCGAGACGAGCGAGTTGATCTGAGAGAAGGTTGGCTGCTGGATGTGGAGTCGGTCTGTGGCTATCCTGTTGAGAGCTGTGTTGTCTAGCACCACCACGCAGTCCGCACACTTGGTTAGCCGCTTCAGCGTCAGAACAGAGTTGTACGGCTGCACCACCACATCGCTAAACACAAACATAAAATCACATGTTATAAATCTGCTGTTTCAAGCATTGCTTGCGGGTCAATGGCCCTCTTGTATAGTTCGCCAGAGGACTCTCAACATTTGCTTCCAGCAAAAAGAGGTTAGGTTATATATTATTGCAGAGTCAAGAGGCTGTATGCTTTATAACTAACTTTATTTGTATAACTAAGTTAGATATAATATATGTATCCATTAAAACTTCTGTTGTTATAACATTTTCTAGTATATAAGTATAATTCCCTCACGTGAAAACCTAATGCATAATGCGGCCCGCATGAGAACCACACCAATGCAGCCGACGACGATAGTGTAATTAAAGTTCCCAAAATAAAAATTAAATTAAATATTGGTATATTAAACGTTTTAATTGTCAAATACAAAAAGATTGCCAACCCCATTTTTCCTTAAATGAAGATCAAAAATCATGTTATCTTCATGGGTCTCGATGGGTAAAAAAGATCTCTGAGGAATTGGTCTTTTTGGCATCCCATAAATTAATCATTTCAAATTACAACAGCCATTTATAGATATAATTGATAGTTCTTGGCATCCAGGTTACCTGTTTAATTTAAGAAATTCCCTCCGTGACAACTATTAGATTCTTACGAAATGTTTCATTCGAGAAAAACATTTTAAAGTGTCCGAAAGAATTAGATGTATCATGTCTCCAGGAGTTCCGCAATGCTGTGCAATAAATCTGTTGTTACCAACGTTGCGCGCATTCCGTCATTGGCCAGATTATTCGTCTAATCCTAGAATCGAAAGTTGTACTTTTTTCAAAGACCGAACATCTCGGATATCTCAAAATGACAAAACATAGAATTGGTGGAGAAGACTCACGTTCGAAACAAATTCTATGTCGGGCTTTGAACGTATAATAACAATATCCGAAATGAACCTAGAAATTTTATTTATTTATTCAAACACAGAATGGGCAAATTTCCTCATGCCAAAAGTAAAAATTAAAACCATAATATATAAAATGACTGCAACAGGTCTCGTCACTGTTACCAATTTACAAAAAATTATTGATAAAGTCAAAATGGGTTTTAGGAACAACACATTGTTTTAAAATGTTGAAACTACGTTTTTTTTAAACGAATTGTTTACCCCCTTACTGTTTGATACTTAACATTTTTTGCAGAGATAACGTGAAACAATTAATAAAAAGTACCCAAAGAAAAAACGGGTTTTTAAAAAAAAATTGTTTATTTCACAAAATATATTTTTAATATTTATATATATAAAAAAAAAAAAAAACTTTTCTTTTCCCTTACTGTTTCCTTGGAGGCTCCAAAGAGCGTACCATTCATTTCGGGTAATCTTACATATGATCGTTTTTACTCATCCTTAGCGCGAAATGGAATTCGTTTCTATCTTTGAACTGTTGGGCATTTTACCAATCCTAGGTTTGATCATTTTAAGAGGTTCAAAGCCCAAAAGGTTGTATATTTCAGACTTTGGAGAAAGTGCAGTTCAATCCTAGGATTGGACAAATTATTACTCGATGAATGGCAGCATTCGAACATACACAACAATAAATAATTTAGTTCAGTTACCTTAACAGAAAACCATATCCACAATAAATAATGTATCTAATAGACTAAATATAAATTACAATTCAATTCAAGTTTACCTGATTTCATCTTGATTGGGGAAGACGCTGTATGTCTGAATGAGTTTTTTTGGAAACTTATCCGAGAGAGTGTCGAGAAGGTAGGAGCCCATTCCTGAACCCGTCCCTCCCGCGATCGAATGGCACATCACGAAACCCTGCAACAAAACACACCAATTACAATAATCTTATAGCTTACATATATATAATAACAGAACGTTTGTGCATCGGGAAAAGTTGAAATTAGGAAGACAGATGCAGAATACTCCCGCTCTTTCGGGCTGTAAATTTGAAAATTCAAAACAGCAGTCGGGGTAACTGGGACAAAGCTGTGTAATAACAAACATAGGTGTTGCGGAACAATAATCGTCTAAGTAGTAGACAGTAGCTGTATACTACCTAGATTACTATAAGTTGTGGTGTTGCGGAACAATAATCGTCTAAGTAGTAGACAGTAGCTGTATACTACCTAGATTACTATAAGTTATTAGGATACTTTACTACAAGTGAGGTGTCTCCTCATGTAAACAATGATCACCTCAATCTAACCACCTCTTCAGGTTTAGTAATCTGTAGTAACGTGTGCAGGATGTCCTCAAGTTAATATAAACTATCATTTATTTGTCACATTTTGATACTATTCTGGACTACACTAAACAAGGAAGTTTTTCTCTCAAATGCCGATAAGTGTCATGAACTGATATTTTCCTATTTCTATCTCTGTGATACGACTTGTGACTTACTTCATGGTTTGGTTCTTGCTGTACTTGGGCCGAGCTATCTACAAATTGCTACTCGTACCCTAGTCTAGATCCAAAATAGACTCGCCTGCCAAGGCAGGTTTTCCTTAATTTTTATATTGTAAAAATAAGGAATTTAAAATGATATATACCTGATTAATTAGGAATTTAAAATGATATATTTTGAGGGCGCCGGTAGCTCAGTGGTATGCGTGCTTGACTTCTGAGCTCAAGGTCGTGGGTTCGTAACCCGACCGAGGCCCTTAGTTTATTTTATCTGGGGGGTAAAATAAACTTACGCACGGCGTCCTTCGGATGGGACGTTAAGCGATGGTCCCGAGCCTGTACGATGTCAGGTACTCGTTAAAGACCCCTACCCTAGGTGAATAAAAAATTTAGGGTAGGCAAAATTTAGGACTACCACAATAGAGTCGGGCTCATGTCCACCAGAGTGACGAAAGAGCGCTTTGGTAGTAGGCGATATGACCTCGTTGTTAAAGCCCGGGCATGAGTCATAAAACCTAACCTAACCTATACCTGACTATTTGTGCATTCTTTCAAGATATTTATATCAACTTCCCTGTTATTTCAATATCAAATAATGCAAGCTTATAAGACTTCCCCCACAAAAATCTCTTCCCATAGTGCTCTTAGAGCTCATATTTAAGTTTCTGTTTTAGTGTTCACATTTCATTTTTATGTTTGTGTATAAATTATAATTGTGATTCTTCTTTTTTTTTTGTAACTTGCCTGGGCTTCAACTTTGAGGTCTTATCACATACTGTTAGAGCGCTAATTGAATTGCTAAACTGTGACTGTCCTAAATTTTGCCTAATCCGGTTTAACTCCATTAGAATGTGAGTCTTTGAAAAGTATCTGACATGGCATAGGCTTGGGACGATCCCTTAACATCCCATCCGTAGGACGGCATGCTCTGTGGTTCAAAATAATTGTTTCATTTATTTTTAAACTCTTGTGGTTGATGAACAATACTTTCATATAGTGTCCGAATATATTTTTTTGTGTTTTGTGTCCGATATAGTGGAAATACTAATAAATAAAGTGAAAAAGATGATAAAGCACTTTTTTTATTGAACACTCATATTGTCTAATTCCACAAACATATACATAAATGTGTACCGTACCGGTTTCGGATTACGCCATCGTCACAAGGTTCAACAATAATGGAGATAAGAGCTGGCAGACATATTTATATTAACTTAAGAGTACCTGGGTTAAGAGGGGTCCTCCTCACTATCCCACATACATACACATTTATGTACATGTATGTGGATTTAAACAATATAACTGTTCAATAAAAACGTGCTTTATTTATCATCTTTTTAATTTTACTTTCATTCATATCGGCATGACAATAGTTTGAGAACACGAAGACGTTACGACCTAATAGCAATACTTCCCCATACTGTTTTTATGGACCTCAGGCTCCAAGAATACCGCGAACGGGGTATCCTGAAATACGACTAGGGCTGATACAAGACACGCATGACAATATGTGGAGAGAGAGAGAGAAACAACAATCCAAGATTCTGGAGCTATCCATTCCCAGCCTCCAGCAGAGACTACACCAAGAATTAATTAAATGGTAAATAAAGGCACTTTTCTTCTTCTTCTGATGAAGTCTATTAGTTACTATAAAGTAGATACTGCAGAATACAGGGTCAACTTACCTCCAGACTGTCGCTATTCTCCGCTTCCCTCTCGATTATATCGAATATTTCTTCCTGAAGTTTCTCTCCCTGTGAGTAGCCGGAGGCCCAGTTGTTGCCAGCCCCACCCCCGTCTTTTGATAAGTAGATATTCTCTGGATTGTACAGCTGAAAAGTAAGGGGAAAAAATAAGTTAGATTGGTTTCACACGATACCGATAAAAAAATTAATAAAACGTGATGCGAAGGAAAAATGAGGAAAAAAGTAGTCAGTGAATCACCTGCATTGTACTTCCCCAGCACATATTAAGTTTTCGCTCTCTCTCTAAAACTAGTCGACTATGTTGGCTAAAAATCAATAGTTTCCTTACATAGGTTCAAAACTGAAAATCGAATTTCTGACCGATTACATAACTTCCGCTATACTTCAAATGGCTGAGGAAATAAAAAGAGAAAAAATTCATAATTAATTGAATATTATAAAGTCGTCAATCAGCTGAACTGAACACGATTAAAAATCGTGTTCAAGGGTACATCGTTTGATGGAAATACGGAGGAGGTTACGAACCTGATAGCGGCTATGCTGATTTCCATAGATTCACATAAAAATTAATGAGAATTCGCTTTCAAAGGTAGAGATGGGTTTGTGTTTCTGTAAAAGACCTAAAAGAAAAGAAGTTTTTTTGTCGACGATCGTTTCGAATATTTCACTAATTCCTATTTTAGTTTTTTTGGATTCGATTCCTACCCGTTGAAACCCCAATAAAATATTCGAAACGATATAATAAAAAACTTCGAACTCCTCTATTAAAAAAAAAAATGAATGTTTCTAAATTTTTCAATGAGTTTAATGGGATGCAATTTTTTTATAAAGAGATGCAATACTTTTTTAAACAGTCAACTTCATTCAGAAATCCAATCAGGAAATTTATGAAACTTCAAATAGATATTGTTGCAGAATACTTAGTCAAAACTTCCTTTATTACAATATTTGTGGCAGAAGCTAAATATTCAACTCATTTTTCAAAGGTTTGATTTTTGAGTAAAGCCTCGTTTACCTGACATCAACACACAGAGAGATAAGAACTTCCTTTTCATTTTTGGGATCAGGAGTTAGAGAATTAGTTATTAAAATATAAATAAAAATGCATACATACTTTTGCATATTGTGAGTTTTTGATGGCTTGAATAACTCTAGGTTCCAAGTCGAGTAGAACAGACCTCGGTATGTAGTGTTCATCGTCTGCCTATATCAATAAAACTAATGTAAATATAAGCAATTAATACAATAAGAATTAGGCATTTCACAGCTAAATATCGAAGAAAATCAGATGAATGCCACTTTTAGAGTAGACTAAATTGAAAATGTGGATAGACTACATTAAAAACTTAAGTTTACTTAAGAACAAAGGCTTAAAATACAAATGCAAGTATGGATGATAACCTGATAAAAGAAAACATCTTTTCTGTCGGTTCCTTCGGTAGCATACTGTTCCAAAATGCCATCAGGACTAATGCCATGTTCAGAGCACAATTTCTTCCAAAATTCAAATCCAACTGAAAGTAATGATTTAACAAAATAAAAACAGGTAACGTAAAAAAAAGTAAATAAAAGAATAATACGGTCTTATAACAGAAACATAATCAAATATGAGAGACTAACAAAAATATTAGTAAATAACATAAGATAACCAATTACTGATAAACGAACAAATGGCTCGAAGGTTAGGACAGATTTCTTACTTTGATTGCCACACTGGCCGAGCTGCAAAGTTATAATTTCACAAGGCATTCCGATAAAGAGAACAAAGAAAGAGTTATATTCTAAAGATCACATCATTAAAGTATAAAGTTAGGCTTATTTTAACTTGTTATCAAGATACAACCGTGAAAAACAAGAATACCAACTATAAAACAATCAATAGACTAAAAGCATTAAATAATTTCAAATATTGTCCTTATGCTATGAAAAACTTACTCAAATCGTAATTACCTTTAAAAACTGTTTGGCAAAATAAAGCAGAATAGTTGATAAATAAGACATGTTACCATAGTTAATTGTCATTCTTTACCTTGATTTCCACACTGTCCAAGCTGTAACGTTATTATCTCACAGGGCATAATCAATATATATGTTTCAAATAATATGAATGAAACTAAATAATAACGTCCATTTACCTAACAATCAAGGGTAGTTACCTGCATTTCACCTCGCCATGGTAAACAAAACTTAGCCGCCAAAATGTCAACAGGTTATCCATTGTCCACAGAATAAGTAAAATCTGTGTAAACAAAATTTTCTACTCTGCATGTTGGCTCTTACTTTCCCTATTTCTTAAAAAGATTGTATTTGCTGTAGTATTTTTAATTTACCAGATAAACTTGGTAGGCCAAAAATTGTACCATTTTATTTGAAAATTTAAGTAACATATTAGAAAGAAATAATGTACCTATTATTGACTTTCTAAGTCGATTTTACTGTTTAAAGAATTATATGGGGAATTTAAGCTATAAAATTTCAAAATAGTTAAAAATATAAATTGTATAAGTTCCTATTGTTTTCTTAGTAAATGTTTTAAAAATTTATGAATAATTGCAAATAAATTACAATGTCTTGTTCTGATACACTATGAAAAGTGAAATGGCAATCAACCATGCTGACAAAACTAATAGATTAAGTAGCAGACGGGAGGAGGGGGGGGGGGAACAATCACATTTTCAAACTACATAATTCGCTTAGATTTCGGAAGCAGTATCATATGATACACCTTCATATATCTATTCAGAATTGTTCTCGTTTCAATATGCCAAATAAAGCCTTCGTTCACAAAATGTTTTTCATTCCAGTTTATTTGGCATATTGAACCGAGAACATTTCTGAATAGATACTAAAGTGTATCATATGATAGATATAGTGCCGACCATGTGATAGTTTAAATTAAATCATCTCAAGCAGTTTGTTCACTCAATAGTTTCATATAAACATGGTAAATAACGCAAGTAGCAGAATAACTGTTTATTGGCCTTGGCAACAAAATAGTCTCTATATTGATGTTGTTTTTTTTTATATCGCTCAAAGCAGCTATCAGGTCGGTGAGTATAGAGGTTAACAGATTATTTCAATAGATGAAATACATAATCTATTAATCTGCTTTCCTGTTAGGGAATCTGTTATTTTTCAATTTAAGCAACAATATGTTACGGTTGTGGAAAAAATAACAGACTGCTTGCATAACAAACTCTACCAAGGACAGTAACCCCTGTCACCCTACTTTATCGCCTTCGTAGATTTAATACAATTTGGAAAAGTTTGGAACTGTAGCTCCTTGACTATTCTTACCTTCAGAGATAACAAGGGGATTAGATTCGAAAGCTAATTTCGAGGGCTTTCTAGAAGGAGAGGATATTTACCTTTGCGATTTCAGGGGCTAGAATAAGATCAATATTGTTTTTTTAATTACTGAAGAAATGGGATTTGTGACCCTATGCTTACAGGAATATTTTTTCTCTCTCTGAGTTACTTCCTACATAAGCTTTTCTTCAAGACCCGGGATGATTATCTTATTCCCAGATTTATCTGTCTTTCCCTTATTAGTTTTCTGTGAATCATTTTCAATTTTAGAAATTTTGTAAGGTAACACTTTCTTTTTGAGTTATGTACTAGCAATCCCAAGGTTCTTGAAATGTTCACCAGCTGTTTTATTAATTCCTAGTTGTTAGATAGTTATTATGACTCATATCCGGACTTTAGCTACAAGGTCACTACCGAAGCACTCTTTCCTCGCCTGGTGGACATGACCCCGACTCTACAGTGGGACACTTAAATTTTGTCTACCCAGGTTTAGTTACCAAGAGTAGGGATCTAGTAACTGACATCGAACTGACCATTGCTTAACGTCCCATCCGAAGGAAGGCATGCTCTAGGTTTTTCACCTGCCGGTTAAAAATAACATTAAGGCATAGTCAAGGCACACGCCGAGGATTTTCAGTGAAAACGTCGGGATAAAATCATTTTTCATTTTCTTTTCGATGCTGCCGTAGCTCTTGCATTTGCTCGGCACTAGACTTTTTAGGTTTTTTAAATTCCTTTTGATGCGAGCTTTCCTCTGATTTGCGTTTTCTATAATTCCGCGCATATTTACGATTCATTTGAGACGACATCTTTAATTTTTTTGCAATTTTCAATTTAATACCGATGTTTACGTATATTTCGGCGAATATTTTTATTGTTTCACTTTGAGCCCTAGTAGTGCTCCTCAAGCTCTTTACAATGACACCCGAATCAACGTCCTATCTAAACGCGTTATCACGCTACACTAATTTCTAATTTTACACAACGCTAATTCGCAACAATCATCCGCCGGCGCCCACACTAGTCCGATAACGTCACAGGCAAAACAAACACGTACAGACATGCTCTATCCATTGTGACGTCAACCGTTGTTATCGCATTATTAGTCTCGTAGTTATTATCGATTGAAATCTGACGGTATTTTGTAACACAAGAATGTTTGACCGGCTATCACTGTGCTTAACGAGCGAATAGATGTTTTCACGTCAAAAAATTAAGGGCCTCGGCCGGGTTTCGAACCCGCGATCTTCAGCTTAGAAATATAAGTTGTGTAAAGTACATTTATGGAATGTTGGGGATCAGCCGGCATACAAACAGTGACGACAAGATTCGACTAAACATGTGATTGAATTTACATTATTGACTGTTTGTCATTCATTTTTATTTGATGAATGAGTAATCGTTCATGCCGGGAGCCATGGTGGCCGTGCGGGCTAGAGCTTTGGTCGCATGGTCTCACCATGGTTTGCGGGTTCGAATCCCGTCCGGGAATGAGTTTTATTTCATAGATAAAATTTCCTCACGGGGCCATGGATATCGTAAATAATTAGGTAAAACACCATTATAAGATTCATGGCTAATATGCATCGTAAATAACGCAAAAAAAAAAAAAAATTGTTCATGCGGATTGAAAATAATTCATATCCCCAACTTTTATTAATTAACTAACTGAGAAATTAAAGCCCAACAATAGTGTCGACATAACGCCAAAAAACTGTGTTGTAAGTTTTTTTTTTTTTTTTTTCTTAGCATCTTTCAGGGGCCACCCTCTAGGTAGTAGAGCGAGAATTAGTTGAAGGGGTGAAGCATAAAGAAAAAATAACAGAAATAAATCAGTTTTAGGGCAGGGAAATAGGAAACATTTAACTGCAGATAGCGACGAAGGACGTTATAAAAATAACTAAATATCCAACATTTATTTTTCTATTGTTGACAATTAAATGTTTGTTTAGCTAGACTTCTACTTCCGCATATGACATATTCTTTCGATTGGACATTATCGGATTTCCTTATTTTCTAATTCGACAATCCTCACCGAAATTACCACATTTGACCTTGTGCAAGGTCGCTGGCCGTATAAAAAATGAACCAGAGTAAAATGGTAAATACAGTGTAAACTCTATATAACGATACTTAAGGGACTGCGCATTTTATGGCGTTATTGAGAGTTGTCGTTAAATGAAGAGAAGAAAAATCAATGCATATTACATTACATTTAATAGTATTTTACTATTATAATAATATTATAAAACAACAAACATTAATATTGATACAAATAATAAAATAATAACGCTTATTGCGTATAGTCTGTTATCTTTGTCTGACGTTTTTTGCTGCTCCAGTATTTTAATTGTATTTTCTTATTTATTTTATTCATATCTTGGGATATTGTGGGATCAACTTGGTTATACAAAGAGTCTAGCAGCGGATGTAAACACGTGCAAGGTAATCACAACAAACTAAAGAACGAATATCTTAGAATCTTCGGTACGTATGATGCCGACCGTCGAGTTAATACGTGCTAGACCATGTATGGGCAACCTTTGACATGTTGCGGGCCAAACTTTAGTGTGCAAATACGTTCGCGGGCCGCGTAGATGGTTCAAAATAAAATAACGTCGGACTTTAAAGTCATTTTCATAATTTTTAGCGATAGATATCAGACATGAAATAATAAGACAATGTTATTATAATACAATTTATTAAAATAACAAAATGAAATGAAAAAAAATAGGTACAATATTATAATTAAATCGTGAAATTTGAAATTATTAGAAACTACGAAAGTTAAGTAGCGACACCGAAATCAATGAGACACTTGAGCTTGAATTTGGGAAACTAATCCATTGATGTTTGGATTAATTCCACTGATACAAAGACGTAAAGAATTTTCCAAATTATCTTCAGTGAGCCTTGTACGATGTTTTGATTTATTAACTTTCATAATTGAAAATAACTGTTCGCATTTATAAGTACTGCCAAACGCACAAATCAATCTTCTTGCGAATTTTCTAAGCTGCGGAAAATGGTCTTCTTCTAGGTATTTTTTGTAGAAATCGCACAACTCCACGTCTTCAAATTTAGATTTTAGGAGTGAGTTTTTTTTTTAAATTGGGTTTTTCAAAATGTCTCGCGGGCCGGACCAAATCTTACAGCGGGCCGGTTGTTGCCCACATATGTGCTAGACAATAAAGCAACAAAATAACAAACAAAAGACCGTACACAGCTGCAGTTCTTATTAATTTGGGCAACTTGAAAGTACTGTTTATTGCTTAGTAATGACGTATTGTTGTCGTTATTTAGAGTGGGTGTGATGCTACATAGAGTGTATCGTTGTATGGACAACAAGGTAAACCAACCAGATTCAAGTAATTTCGATGTTTTAGGGAGTTTGTCGTTAAATCGAGTAGCGTTAAATAGAGTTTACACGGTATATGTTTTGCTGTCGTCTGTGAGAGTTTGTAGGGTGAACTTCGTCTCTCGTAGTTTTCTTGATGAAATAGTGTTCTAGACTGATCTGAAACTCAATTTTTGCATTATATCTTGTGAATAGGTTGGTTTAATACAGTGAAATTACAAAAAAATTCACCGAGCCGTTTGACTGAAATTTAAAGCGGAAGATTTGTGGTTTTATACAGTAGTGCTGAGTGGAGGGGGTAGCTACACCGGTCCGTTGTTTACTAGCTCTTGTATACAAATTGTAAGTCGTCTGTTCATTGTTTACTTCAACTAAGAAACTCTTGGCAATTCTCTCGTTTATTTTATTTTTTTTATATATTTTTTTCTCCTCTTGGTCTGATGTTCCGTGCATATTGGCCATAAAAAACAATTAAAACAATGATGATTTATGATTTCTCAACGCAAATACATCAATCATTTTATATGTGAATCCAAAATCCAATAAGGACTATATCTATCAATTTACAACCTGAGAGGCGGGGATTCAAAAACTGTAATAACTATCGATGTATGACGACGTTTAACGTGATGATTGAGAAGTCCCTTGGAAGACACCTGTTGATTTTCAAATCAGTAAATTGGGTTCAGGGAGAGAGTGGACACTTAGTTCATAATGCAAGTTGGGCAAGTACATTGATGCTAACTCACCGACCATTTTTTTTTTTCGTTTATTTATTGGATACAATGAGTTTTGATTTATAGCAAACCGTTTCTCAGATAAAGATTGTAGATAAACAAATAAGATAAACAACACAAACAGATAATTGTAGATAAACAAATTAACAATGAATTTAGATATAATAAAGCAATTTAAAACGTTTCTCTTAGAACTAAAGAAAGATATGGAAGACATCAGAGCTAAAACTGTTGCAGATATAAAAGAACATATAAATATTATTGATAGCAAAGTTAAAACAATCGAAACTAATATAAAATACTTGGATCGAGAATGGAGGAAGAACAATTTAACTACATTTGGTGCTAAAGGATTTCTCTGGTTATTGGGAACAAGAGAACTATGTCTGCAACCTCTTGAATGAGAGATTTAGATTGTGTGAGGCGTTTAGGAAGAAGGAATGAAAAGAAGAATAGGCCTATTCTCTTGGGACTTATCACCTTCCGAACTAAACTACTAATCATGCAGAATACGTTTAGGTTAAAAGGAACCAAATGATTTATCTCGCAAGATTATCTGAAGAATGTAATTGAAGTTAGAAAGAATCTCCAGTCGCAACTTATTGAGGCTCGAAGAGAAGCGAAATTCGCAATCCTAAAATATGATAAACTTATATTTAAAGAGGGTGCTACTGCGCAAACATTAAACAAAAAGTGGTTGTTGTCACCTCCTAAAGAAGAAGAACAGTTAGTGAAGAGAGACAGTAGCTCACATAATAAGAAACATAACTTTGACGGAATTACGAGGAGTTAATTTAGAGAAATTTGTATTCACATCTGGATCTATGCCTGATTTATCTGAAGAGAAAGACGTAGGAACAGGTCTGGGAGCTTCGTCTCAGACAAACAGATAGCAACAACTAAAGTACCATGGACTGGAAATAATGACTTACATTAGGTTAGGTTAGGTTTTATGACTCATGCCCGGGCTTCAACTACGAGGTCATATCGCCTACTACCAGAGCGCTCTTTCGTCACTCTGGTGGACATGAGCCCAACTCTACTGTGGGAGTCCTAAATTTAAATTTTAAGGACGGCGTGCTTAAGTTTATTTTACCTCCCAGATAAAATAAACTAAGGGCCTTCGAACCCACGCATACCACTGAGCTACCGGCTTACAATACATCTGAACTGAAAAAGGCTTTAACAAACCAGAATTTTATCCCGTATGTGCATAAGTTTGACGTTTTCATGCTGTTCGAGACGTTCATTGAAGGAAAAGAGATTAGCAATTTTAGTAATTTGTTGAGGGAGTTGACTGTGAAATGGATACCAGCGACGAGGCGAGCTGTCGTCGGAAGAGCATCTGGAGCCAGTGGCTTTAACAGGGATAGTGGGGTGTCTCGTTATGTGAAGTTTGGGAAGATATCAGATTATGAAGTGTTACAAGTTCAACTGTCTAATGAATTTATGTATGTTGTACAAACTTATCTCAACTATAATTCGTGGGAGTATAAGTTCAATAGATTAAGTCAGCTACTATCTGAAAATAATAATTTTAATGTCTGTTTAATTGGTGATTTTAATAGCAGGACTGGCTGTAGGCAAAAAATATCTAAAAAGAGTTCGCAAGCTCTCTGTGCCGTTGGCAATCTGAGCAGAGAATCTAAAGACGGTTGCATAATTGCGAAAGGTATCAAACTTTTAGACTTGCTAAACTATTTTAATTTAACTATCCTCAATGGGCGAACGAAGGGTGATTTATCTGCTGATCTTACTTTTGTTTGTAGTGTAGGTTCATCGGTGATAGATTATTGCTGTATAAATTTAGATTTAGTTCCTTATATAAATAATTTCAGAGTGGAGTCGCACCATAAGCTCATTGTAGCTTCTTGTAATATCAATATAACTAAGCCGATTAATAATTTAATTCCTTTACCGAGATTATGCCATAATCATCAAGCTCCCAAACGCACCTCCTCTTTAATGCTTGCATGTTCCTCTTTTTGCTGACATCATTCACCTCCTTTTCTTCTTTTTCTTCTTCTTTTCCTTATTGCCCTCTCCCTCCAGCTAGTACGGGGGTCTTCTTCAATGTTACTCAAGGCCGACTGACGTCACATTATTTTTCCTGTTATCATCTTCTTTTGAGATAACTTTTTGAACGTGGAACATATCAGAAGAGATAATGTTAACAGCAGATACCGTCCTCACTGACCAAGAGCCACATGTTATCGAAGGAACTGATCTTCTTCCCTTGAAAATCAATTGATCGTTTATAAAAACTGTTTGGGAGCATAAACAGTTGTAAAGATAATATTTGGCAAGCCATTAAATTGATAAACATAGATAAAAATAAAAAATAAAAATAAAAAAACTGCAATCTAGATATTTATTTTGGGATTTGTTGTGCATATTTTCTCTCATGAAAGCAGAAGACGATGCTGTAGTCAGCCGGCTGCCTTCCTACCCTCTAGTATCAGTTTTACTTCAAGGGCACCCTATTTATATTCTAGATATTAGGATCATATAAGAAATATATATATATATATATATATATATATATATATATAATAAGAACTGTTCCTATGTCTGGGGAAAAGAATGGAGATTATTAACTAAAAAGCGGGATCGGGACCACTGAGCCAAAGGTAGGTTCGCTCGGTCGTCCTTTCCACACATTTCTCAGTACTATCGGTTAAGTACGAGCTGAGAAAAAGGATGAGTGACCCACAGTATTGAGACTTCCCGTAAGCAACTAGCAGGTCACTCCGCGTTGCCCGGTTAGTGATTTTAAGCAGGTTAGCAACATTATCTGCCCATTTTCAATAAAACGGTGTCACTTATCCGTCCCCCTCGGCATCAGATTACGTGCGATGTCCAGACAAAGAATAAAAAGCTTATAAGGATGCAACATGGGAAATTTCATAAAAATCCCATCAATGATTAAAGGTCTACATCCATTTTACCTTTTGAGCCCCCATTAACGCCACCTCCCGTTTAGAATTTTCATTTGTTTACAAGGCCTATGTTTCAACTGGTTTTACAGGAATATAACATTTTGTGAAAATCTGATCCAGCGGATACAAAGATAATATTTGTCATAAAATTAAACAAGAAAGAATAACGAACTTCCATGAAATGAATAGGACTCGTCTTGAAGTAGGTGAATACCATTTATTACCTCAACTCAAAGCTCACCCCGAGAAATTTTACGAATATTTCCGAATGGATAAACAAACATTTGGCACTTTTCATAAACTCTTTGTAGATTAAAATGTCTTTATCCGCTTACATTTTATAGAAACAAGAGTCAGGTCGTCTCACTGTTCAGATGTCAATGTTTCAAGTAAATAATAGTTTGTGCAATTTCACATATTTTGTTACTTCTATGTTGAACACAACATAGAATTTGGTGACCCCGACGTGATCCACAAGAATCACGACTCAGATTGGAGCTATCGACAGATGAAAGCAGCCAGTTTTCTCCGCCGACAATAGCAGCCAGCAGCCAGCAGCAGCAGCCTGCCCAGTTACAGTCTCAAGTAAGTCCCGTTATCAAAGGAGCCGCTCTACCCACCCTACCCTCTGCCAACCCAACCTTCCAATAACTTACCATCTTACTTCTCACTAACCTTCAATATTTTACATAAAATATTTTGAGTTTTCATTTCAGTCAATGCATAATTATTTCATTTCACCATTATTCGTATTGTGGTGGTCGAGTGCGGAACTATTATAAAAAGTTATCGATAGTTGAGTTATATATAATAGACCAGCTTGTAGATAGGTTATTGATGTTAATATTTATTTTGTCTATTAAAAATATACTATCTTAATTGTGTTAATAAAATAAGTCTTAACGAGCATTAATATTTAGTAAATTAACAATTACTAAAGTGGTGACCCCGATATGGAGGACCTAAAAGAGCACATCACCGCCCTCGAGGCTCAACTCGCCCAGCTCGGAACAACACAGACCCCAACAGTAAGTCATGTTACAATTAAAATTCCGCCTTTTTGGAAATCGGACGCTGATTTGTGGTTCCGACAATTGGAGGCGCAATTCGAATTAGCACATATCACAAATCCTCAGACGAAATACAACCATTTACTATCAGGTCTTGATGGCGAGTCCTTGAAAACAGTAGCTGACATTCTCCGGTCCACTGATTCCCCACCTACTTATACTCTCGTTAAAGAGGCCATAATAGTGATGAACAACGAATTCGCAAATTATTGTCCGGTTTGGAGTTAGGAGACAGAAAACCTTCTCAACTTTTACAAGAAATGAGAGCTCTTAGCGGCTCTACCACCTCTGAGGACATCATTACACAATTGTGGATTCAAAGGTTGCCCATCGCCACGCAAGCGATCTTATCAGCGACGGCGCGAGAATTAAACAAGATGGGTGACATAGCAGACAAAATAGCCGACGTCAGCCGACCCCCCCTAGTCTGTGCCGTGTCCGGTAGCAACCAACATACATGTTCCGATCTTAAACTGGAAGTCGAATCTCTGAGAGATGAGATGCGCAACATGTCCTCCCAATTTCGATACAGACACCGTTCACCCACACCGAGCAGGGTTAGGTCCAAAGAACGACAGCGCGCACGCCCGAGTGCCTCACCTCGTCGCTCCGATTACAACAACGACTCTGACGAATGCTGGTATCATCTGAATTTTGGCAACAGAGCAAGAAAATGCCGATCCCCATGCTCTTTCAACACAAAAAACTAGTCCCAGTGCAGACATCAGCGGCGTGTTCCTGCCACTGTAAGACTAGCCGCCTTTTCTTAACAGATAAAGGTACCAAAGTTCCTTTTCTAGTCGACACAGGAGCAGACGTGTCTATAGTCCCTCCAAGGTTTGGCGATAAAAATCAAAACCCTATAAAACATCTACATGCAGCTAACAACTCACGCATAGCTGTTTACGGACAGCGCAAATTAGAATTAGATTTCGGTCTCTCTAAGAAATTTCACTTTTCTTTCCTCATAGCCGATGTCTCCAAACCTATTATCGGATCAGATTTCATCATCCATTTCAACCTTTTAGTGGATTTACCTGGTCAACGGATTATCGATAGAAATTCATTTCTTCCTTTAAAAACATCGGTTTTTCTTTGCGACTCCGATCATACCGGTACCATCAGCTCGATGGATCCAATCGATCCTATCAAAACATACGGACTGGACACCCCGCCTATTCTACAAGAGGTTTCAAAGGTTAAACATTCGACACAACATCGTATCGAAACAAAAGGGAACCCTGTGAGTTCTAAACCTCGCAGACTGGGACCGGACAAATTAGAGACAGCCAAAAAGGTGTTCGAGACTATGGAGTCGTTAGGCCTCTGTCCAGCACAACATGAATAGGCGTAAGAGAGTGGCGGATGAGTTGCGAGCACTGGTGTACGATGAGTCCGTCCAGCTCTTGGCTCTACAGGAACCCTATTGTATAGGAAATCGCGTGGCAGGCCTTGGTATTGGCCACAGAGTAATAACTGGCGCAAGGAACAACGAACGGCCTATGGCCGCAATCGTTGTGACCGGCCCCCAGGTGGATGTGATGGCGCTCCACCATCTGTCCACCAGCCACATTGCTGTGGCCTGTATCAGGCACGCCAACGTCGATTGCTATGTAATCAGCGGATATTTCCCTCCGTCTGAGCGCATAGACGTGCAATTGGGCCACTTGGACCACGTTCTGGACGAACTAGCGGGACGCCAAGTCATAGTCATGGTGGACGCCAATGCCTGGTCTGCATCCTGGGGATCGGTTCGCACCGACCGCCGGGGGGACAGACTAATGGAGTTGATCGCCCGCCATGACCTGTGCATAGTTAATGACCAGCATTCTCCGCCCACTTTTCGTGGCCACAATGGAGAATCGCACATCGATGTCACGTTGGTTTCTGGAGAACTATACAGGGCTGTCAGTGGCTGGGAAGTCCGAGGGGTTACGTCTAGTGACCATGAAGTCCTAGACGTGAGGCTCTTTGACGCCCGGCTAACGACAGTCAGGTCTAGGGACCCTCGCTTTGCAACTCGCAAAGCGATACCGGAAGCCTTCGTGGCCGCCGCTGCTGCCTACTCCTGTGACGAGGAATGGGAAGGTCTCAGGGGTTCCGACCCGGTCGACCAGATTGAGGAAGGCGTCGATAGGCTCAGTAATATTTTACTGAGAGCTGCCGACGAAACCATCCCCAAGAAGGTCGACCGGTTGAGGAAAGTCCCCTGGTGGAGTGAAGACCTCACCCTCGCCAAGAGAGCCGTTTATCGTGCCAGGAGGCGGTACCAGCGGTGCCGAGACCAACTCCATCGGGTTATTCGCAGGGAAGAGTACCGGCAGCTCAGCGAGGCCTACGGTCGGAGCATCGAAGCCGCCAAGAGAACCAGCTGGAGGAGGTTTGTTGAAGACGAGTCCAGCAAAAACCCGTGGGGGATTCCCTACCGGGTCGCCACTGGGAGGCTTAAGGCGGTCGCCCCGGTGGCTTCAATCAGGGATGGCATGCAGTATGCCTTGTCCCTGGAGGAGGCCGGCGGGATGTACCTAAGCCAGGCCTTCCCGGAAGACGACCCGGCAGGGGATACACCCACTCAACAAAACATCAGGTGTGCTGCCCGTGACTTGCCGAACACGGAGGATGCCCCTGACTGGGACGAGCTAGACCTGACCCTGGTGATTGGGAGGCAGAAGAGTGGCGGCGCTCCTGGGAGCGATCTCATGGACGCGGCCATAATCAAGAAAGCCTACCCGGTCATTAAGACAGACCTACTCTACTTGTACAATGCCTGCCTAAGGCGAGGCCACTTCCCTAGTGCTTGGAAGCGGGCCATGGTGTGCACGTTTGTCAAGCCTGGGGATAGGGACCTTTCCTTGGCAGGCAGCTACAGACCGATCAGCCTTCTGTCTCTGTTCGGGAAGATACTGGAGGGACTCGTTCTCGACAGAATCCGCACCCAGGTATACGCCTTCGTATCCCCTAGGCAATATGGTTGCTTGAGGGGCAGGTCAACAGAGGACGCGTTGATAACGCTGAGGTCGGATGTCGAAGGGACCAGAGGCAAATATGCCCTCTGTATCTTCTTTGACATCGCGGCGGCGTTCGACTGCGCCTGGTGGCCTGCCATCCTCACGCGACTGCGTGCAATGGGACCGCCTAGGAATATATTTGGGCTGATATCCAGCTTCCTTGACGGCCGTTCTGCGACTGTGAGCCAGCTGTATGCTAGCACATCGGTGAACATCACCAGAGGATGCCCCCAGGGCTCAGTCCTAGGACCAACACTCTGGAACATACTCTTTGATGGACTGCTCCGTGAGCTCGAGAGTCGTGAATATAAGGCTATTGCCTATGTTGACGATCTCGCAATCACGGTGCACGCTGATAGCCGGGCAGCTCTGACCCGCGTAGCCCAAGCCGCCATCGACTTCGTCGACAGCTGGTGCTGCGCCAACAAGCTGAACCTCTCACCAAGCAAGACTACGGCCCTGCTGATGAGAGGGAAAACCGACGCCCGCCACCCCTTCTCCTTGAGGATCCGGGGGATGCGCGTTGAGTTCCCGGAGGCGGTCACATACCTAGGTGTGAGACTGGGTCCGGGCTTCAGCGCGACTCCCCACGCTGTTGCCATCAAGGAAAGGACCAATGCCACCTTCAACGCTCTGAGCCGCCTAGCTCGCGCAACATGGGGCCTCGACTACTCAGCGTGTAGAACAATCTACACGGGGGTATTCGAGGCTGTAGCACGGTACGCTGCTGCAGGGTGGTGGTATCGCCCCACCAGGCAGCAGAGAACGAGACTGCTACAGGCCCAAAGAGCCGCCCTCCTGAGAGTCACAAAGGCCTATCGTACTGTCTCCACGGCAGCGCTACAGGTGCTGGCGGGAGCTCCGCCCATAGACTTGGTCTTGGACGGGGCGGTCGCCTCGTACTACTGTAGACGCAATTTGCCCCTGAGAGCAGATATAGATGAGCCCTTGCGCCTCGCCCTGGAGGGTGAGCTACGTAGACAGAACGGACCAGAGCGTTGCAGGGACATGGTCCAAGACTGGATAATGAACAAGTGGCAACAGCGATGGTCGCGCTCCTCCGATGGCCGAACGACATTCGCGTACATCCCTGACGTCCAGGTCCGCCTACGCTCCACTTGGGTACAACCCGATCACTGGACATCCCAGGTACTATCAGGTCACGGCGACTTCAACTCCAAACTCTTCTTCTTCAAGAGGAAGGATAGCCCAAACTGCTCGTGTGGCGGCATCGAGACTGCAGAACACGTGGTCCTCGATTGCCCGCTGTACGACAGGTCTAGGGTGGAGTTGATCCGCGCGACAGGATCATATCTGGGATTGAGCCTGCCGGAGTTGATGACGGAGTCGAACTATCCGGCGTTCGGCCGGTTTGTCACCTCCTGGCGGGAACAGAAAAAGCCCGCTTGACCCGGCGCCGGGGGCGATTGACGGGCTGCGGCCCGATGTCTACCCCCGGCGACCGCGATGTAGTAGCAGCCCCCACTCCAAGATCCTGAGCTCTCTCGGCGCCATCTGGCAGCCGCAACACAAGGGGGTCTGGGAGCGCCAGTTTGTCCCGCAAGGGACCAGAGGCTGTCGCCCCCAGACACCCACAGCAACAAATAAATAAATAAATTTAGCATAACCATGTCATGTATCCTCATTCCCCGACGAAAAAAAACGGGCCGGGTGATTAACTGGAGCACCCGAGAAAAAAAAAAAAAAAAAAAGGCCTCTGTCGTCCTTCGAACAGTTCGTGGGCTAGCCCACTACACATGGTACAAAAAAAGAATGGTGAATGGCGTCCTTGCGGGGATTACCGCCTCCTTAATTCCATCACGGTACCTGATAAATACCCGCTGCCGAACATTCAGGACGCGTCAAATTGGTTACACAAGAAAAAAATATTTTCTACAATCGACCTAGTCCGAGCGTATCAACAAATACCCATGGCACCGGAACATGTAGAGAAAACCGCAATAAGTACCCCCTTCGGACTGTACGAATTTCTTTTCATGCCATTCGGGCTGCGAAACGCGGCACAGACATTTCAACGCTTCATCCATAAAGCTCTTCAGAGGCTTCCCTTCTGCTTCGTATATTTGGATGATATTCTAGTTGCTTCCGACACCCTAGAAGAACATTATGGATTCCTTGAAATAGTTTTTGCACGTTTAAGAGATTGCGGCATCAGCTTGAATCCAACTAAATGCGTTTTCTGCAAACCTTCAGTTTCCTTTTTGGGCCATGAAATTTCCGAGTTCGGTACCAAACCAATCGATAGTAAGCTCAAGGCCATGAACGACTTCCCACGACCCAAAACAGTATCTCAACTTCGCAGATTTTTGGGCATGGTAAACTTTTACCGTAGGTTTTTACCGCATGCTGCTCACATTCAAGCTCCGCTGAACGCAGTCACCGGACCAAAACACTCCATCATCACCTGGACAACCGCATTAGTGACTGCCTTTCATGACACCAAGAAAGCGCTGAGCCGTGTGGTAACTCTTCATCATCCAAATCCGCTAGGCGCTCTCCACTTACATACGGATGCTTCCGAAAAAGCCATAGGTGGTGTTTTACACCAACTAGTTAGAGGCGTTTTACAACCGCTCGGTTTTTTCTCACGGAAGCTATCGCCTGCGGAAACGCTTTATTCAACTTATGATAGGGAGTTACTGGCTATATATTGTGCTATCAAACATTTTAAATACATGTTGGAGGGACGAACTTTGGTGTGTTACAGCGACCACAAACCGCTTACGTACGCTCTGCATCAAAAGTCGGACAAGGCAAGCCCCAGAAAAGCACGCCAACTCTCCTACATCTCGGAATTCACGTGCGACATACGTCATATTTCAGGAAACAGAAACGTAGTGGCAGGCACTCTATCCAGGATAGAGTCTATATCACAACGCATTCCTACACACGTCGAACTCGCAATTGCACAACATAGCGATATAGAATTGACTTATCTCCTCCAAAGTGTCCAGTCGCCCAACCTGACACCTGTTGCTCTCAGCACGTCATTAGTTCTGTATTGCGTCATCCTTAATGACAACCGTCGCCCATACGTTCCTGCTCAATTCAGGCACAAAATTTGCGAACATGTCCACAATTTCTCACACCCAGGACGAACCGCGACCGTCAAACTCATCAAAGATCGTTACTTTTGGCCGCATATGTCCAAATACATAACTCATTTCGTACAACATTGCATTGGGTGCCAAAGATCTAAAATTAATCAACATGAGCGGACGCCTTTATCGCAATTAAAAACCCCCGACCAACGATTTGCCTGTGTCCACCTCGACATTGTGGGCCCACTACCTCCTGCTGAAGGCAACAGGTTTCTTCTCACATGTATCGACAGGTATACACGCTGGCCTGAGGCCATACCCTTACCTGATCAGACAGCGGAAACGGTCGCAAAAGCCTTCTGGGACCACTGGATTTCTCGGTTTGGCTCCCCCGTTCAAATTGTCACCGATCAAGGAAGAAACTTTGAATCTCACCTCTTCCAAGCATTGTCACACAGGGTCGGCGCGAGAGTACAACACACTACTGCTTACCACCCCCAGAGCAACGGCCTTCTCGAGCGGTGGCATAGGACGCTCAAGGCAGCTCTCACTTGTCGTCTTCAGTCAGTCAACGACCCTTGGACACATCATCTTCCGGCCGTCCTATTAGGTCTACGTTCATGCGTGAAAGAAGATCTACAGTGCAGTCCAGTGGAACTAGTATATGGTACTCAGCTTCGACTTCCTGGGGACTTTTTTCTTTCCTCCGGCGCTGAAGTCCCACAGTCGACTTTTGCAACTCATTTGGCGAACGTGATGAGACAGAACAAGCCTTCGTCACCCGTCTGGCACTGCGGACAGAAGGTCTTCAACCATCCAGACCTCCGAACCTGCTCCTACGTTTTTCTCCGTGATGACTCTTGTCGACCTCCTTTGACACCAGCCTATACCGGACCACATAAGATTATTAACCGCTCAGCCAAGACATTTACCGTCAACGTCAACGGCAGGACTGTGGTGGTTTCCCGGGACAGACTTAAGCCTGCGTATACCTCAGATACAGGCACGCCAGGTCTTCAAAAGCATGAGCAACTCATTCCCCCACAACGAGACCAACAACTGCTACAAGAGTCTCAGCAGCTGCAGCAACAGCCACATCAACCGCCTGACAGCCCAAAATACCGCAAAACGGTACGTTTTGCGAACCCCCTCGTTACAAAGACGTCGTCCGGCCGACCTGTTCGACTTCCCAGCCGTTTTTGGTAATCGTTGACACTGGGGGGGAAGTGATGTGGTGGTCGAGTGTGGAACTATTATAAAAAGTTATCGATAGTTGAGTTATATATAATAGACCAGCTTGTAGATAGGTTATTGATGTTAATATTTCTTTTGTCTATTAAAAATATACTATCTTAATTGTGTTAATAAAATAAGTCTTAACGAGCATTAATATTTAGTAAATTAACAATTACTAAAGTATATTGAAGCTTTGGCCAGTAGTAATTATTTCATTTCATCAATCTACGTATACATTTCCTCTCTTGAACAACGTGCTCAGCCGGAAGATAATATATAATATATGACGGGGTTAGAATCAAAATGGTCTAATTGACATTTTTAAAACTTTGAAGAAACTGTGCATTAAGTTCTTAACTGATTTAAAAATTCTACAATTTGTCGAAACCGGAAATATTTTGTCTCGGCTTTTATGGTGACAGTTGCTGTTAGCAAACCATAAAATTGAATAAAAATCTTAATTTCAAGGTCACTATTGATATGTTTAAGTTACTTGTTCATGTCAACAAAACGGTATACGTGATTTGCCACTAGATCTCAGCACTGGCTAGGATTTCACTTGTACAACTTTTTTCCTGATCATAACTATAATTTTTGTACCCGATTATGTACTTAACGAAAAATTTTCAAAAATGTCACTTGGACCATTTTGATTCTAACCCCTTCATATAGTTTAGGGTTATTACAAAGATAGAAATGTCTAATTCATTGTTCAATTATACATGTTCTTATCACTTATCATACCATTATATTTTCCCATTGACTTTTTCTCTTCTTCTTTTGTTTTACTTATAATTTACTTCATAATTAAGGCCTAATTATAATATGTATTGGTGTTAAATAAATTTAATTCACAGCTTCTAACAAAATGACAGGGACTTATCAACCATGTTGCGGCTTAACTTGGCTATTTTCTTCTAGGAAAAAAGAAAAATAAATATCATAAGTCATAAATACATATTATAATTAGCCATTAATTATGAAGGAAATTATAAGTCCATGGGAAAATATAATGGTATGATAAGAATAAGAACAGATATAATTGAACAATGAATTAGAAATGTTATAAAAACTAAATGTAAGTTCAATGAATGACATAATGTAATAGTATTGATAAGTGTAGATGTTATTTTTAGGAAGGTAATCATGTGTCCTGTTTTTATTTTTTTTAGATAAACAAATTTAATTCCCCTCTACTGTGAAAAAATCATAATCTATCCTAAAATTGCACAACCAAAATTTTCCTTTTCTTATCTTAATAATCTTCATGCATTTATTTTTTAGAGTTCTGCAGCTCGAAGACAATGCACGAAACAATGTTTGACCTATGATTGTATGTCTCTCTTGACGTATAAAACTGAAACTTTGCACAAAATTAATGAGTGATTCATAAAATTTGAATTAGGAGGGAACAAGTAATTACGTCATAAATGTAATTTTGTTTGACCCACAAACAATGTGTGTTGCTTGATGCAGCTGCTACTTAACGCGCATAGAAATATGCTATAAATAGCCTTATTTCACGGAACCAGCTTACTGACAGGGGTTCGCGTAGCTTCGTAGTTTTTCCCTACAAGACGCTGAAAGGTGTGCCAAAAAAAAGTTTAATTACATAATCTTAACGATTCACAATTTTACCGTTTTGTAACAAGAAAGTATAAAGTAAGAAAAACATTAAAATTTTTAGTAAATCATAATTTCAAATTTTCTCATAATATCTACAACACTGGAATAAATCTAAGATCTTCACACTTATATTATACCTTTTCGTTATGAAACAATTGGAAAACAGCACATTTCGTTCATAGCACCGACTGCATATAAAAAATTGCCTGACGAAATAAAAAATGAAGCCAAAGCCATAATTAAAATAAATATTATAAAAAGTATCTTCTTTTAAAAAGTATAAAAGGATATACCACATCTAATTAACAATTATTTATAAAAAATTAAACATAAATATACAGGGTGGCCCAGATAAGCGGGCCACAAGTGAAATAACTCCTAAACGGCTAGAGATATCAAAATTGTGCATAGGACTAAAGTTGTAGCACTCGCTGAGAGCTATAGTATGGCGTCCTCGAAAAGACAAAAATGAACCTTTTAATGGCTCAACCAGCCCTTCGAAGGGCGGAGTTCCCTTTTGACCCTTAAGTTTCATTACATTTTATTAAAGTACTAAAGAAGCAAAGAAGAACTGTGCAAACAGATTTTTGATACGTCAAGTAGTTCTTGGAAAAAACATGTTTAAAGTTACACGTTCTTCTTATATTCTGAAGTTAGTTAGGAATTCAATAACTTCAGAATAAGAAAAACGTGCAACTTTAAACATTTTTTTTCCGAGAACTACTTGACGTATCAAAAATCTGTTTGCACAGTTCTTCCTTGTTTTTTTAGTACTTTAATAAAATGTAAAGAAACTTAAGGGTCAAAAGGGAACCCCACTTTTCGAAGGGCTGTTTGAGCCATTAAAAGGTTCATTTTTCTCTTTTCGAGGACGCCATACTATAGCTCTCGGCGAGTGCTACAACTTTAGTCCTATGCACAATTTTGATATCTCTAACCGTTTAGGAGTTAAGTCACTTGTGGCCCGCTTATCTGGGTCACCCTGTATATATATTTTTTTTACTAGCAGTAATACCCGGCGTTGCTCGGGGAACTTTCACTTTTCACCTAATATCTCTCATTCGAATCCATTTCAATTCTTCGACAGTACATTCATGATGTTATAATTTTCAATTATTAATATAGAATAAGCCTTATAGTACTTCAACGGCAGACACCACAGCTAGTATCTGCTTAATACCGGTGTACAGAAGAAGAGAAAGCTACATGTGAAATTCCATGACAATGCGACCATTAGTTAATGAGCTACCACTATTTATACACTTAAGTCTACCCCCACTATCCTCCCTTTCGTTCAATATCTAGAATGCTACATGTGAAGTTCCATAAAAACCCGTCGAGCCGTTTGGGCGTGATGCTGGAACAAACAAACAAATAAACCCCGTTTCAGCTTTATTAATATAGATTTCTTCCTTGATCATTTTAGTTGGAGCTTTTGGTGTTTTGAGTTTGGTGTGAGTTTTGGTGTCTACTGAGCTCAGGATCGCAAGTTGGAAATCTAGACGGGGCTCTTAGTTGTTTTAACTGACTTATATTATTTATTTTTTTAAATATCCTTGAGCACTTCGTCCTTCGGTTAGGACTTTCCCGATACATCTGAATTTGTCTATGGTTGACCATCTTCATTTATGGTCGCTGCCTATCTACCAACATTGCTGTATTAATTTGTTTTTCAGAAAATATGTCAAAACGGTACCTCAAAGCCCACTTATATTCCACATTTCTTCCTTGATAGTTTTAGTTGGAACCAAACGGTAACTTATTTTATCTTACATATGGAGTCTATCGAGCTCAGGATCGCCACTTAGAAATCTAGCAAAGGCATTTAGGTCAAATGTTTTAATCGAGAAGATAAAAATAAATTTGAGCACGTCGTCCTTCGGATTGGACTTTAGGCTATGATCGAGGGCCTTTTTGTATGTCAGGTACTCGATAATGAGTCGTATGTTATGTATCTAAACCTGAGTAGGTAGCTGAAATTTCACTCAGGTTAAAAAAACCTTGAGCACGTCGTCCTTCGGATGGGACTTTCCCGATATATCTGAATCTGTCTATCAGTTTTAACAAATATTAAATCTATAAACCGTTAAAAAGCAGGAAATTTGAAGAATGGTACTTAGCCCGACTTTTTTCGAAAAACATTTTTATTTCGATTTTTGTGTAGGATTCAGATATCCCGGTTGTTCATCAGTTTTAACAAATATTAAATCTAAAAACCGTTTAAAAGCTCGAAATTTGAAGAATGGAGTCTACCGAGCTCAGGATCGCCATTTAGAAATCTAGCCAAGTCACTTACTTAGCTCAGATGTTTTAATCGGAAAGATAAAAATAAATTTGAGCACGTCGTCCTTCGGATTGGCCTTTAAGCTATGATCGAGGCCCTTTTTGTATGTCAGGTACTCGATAATGAGTCGTATGTTATGTATCTTAACCTGGGTGGGTGACATTTCATTTAGGTTAAAAATTACTTGAGCACGTCGTCCTTCGGATGGGACTTTCCCGATTCATCTGAATCTTTCTTTGGTTGACCATCTTCGTTTCTGGATGCTGCCTATCTACCAACATAGCTGTATTAATTTGTTTTTCAGAAAATATGTCAAAACGGTACCTCAAAGCCCACTTATATTCCACATTTCTTCCTTGATAATTTTAGTTGGAACCAAACGGTAACTTATTTTATCTTACATATGGAGTCTATCGAGCTAAGGATCGCCACTTAGAAATCTAGCAAAGGCATTAAGGTCAAATGTTTTAATCGAGAAGATAAAAATAAATTTGAGCACGTCGTCCTTCGGATTGGACTTTCCCGATATATCTGAATCTGTCTATCAGTTTTAACAAATATTAAATCTATAAACCGTTAAAAAGCAGGAAATTTGAAGAATGGTATTGAGCCCGACTTTTTTCGAAAAACATTTTTATTTCGATTTTTGTGTAGGATTCAGATATCCCAGTTGTTTATCAGTTTTAACAAATATTAAATCTAAAAACCGTTTGAAAGCTCGAAATTTGAAGAATGGAGTTTACCGAGCTCAGGATCGCCATTTAGAAATCTAGCCAAGTCACTTAGGTCAGATGTTTTAATCGGGAAGATAAAAATAAATTTGAGCACGTCGTCCTTCGGATGGGACTTTCCCGATACATCTGAATCTTTTTTTGGTTGACCATCTTCGTTTCTGGATGCTGCCTAAGAACGCCGGACACCTTAGATAGTATGCGCCTTGCAACTCCGTGCAACCAGGTATTAATAAGTTCTTAGGAACGCTGGGCAACACAGATAGTATGTATGTAGTTAGGAATGCTGGGCAACACAGATAGTATGTATGTAGTTAGGAACGCTGGGCAACACAGCTAGCATGTGCCTTGCAACAGCGGATGCCCTAGGTATTTTGTGCTTAACAACGCTGGTGATAGCTATTATTTACCGTGCAACAGTGGACCTCCTAGGTAATACATGCTTGGGAAACCCACCATATTAAAATTAGAGCTATATCCCATCTTTAAGAAAGCTCCATGTGAGATTCATTCTGCATTAATGCACCCCCTCCCCTCCCGTCCAAAGGGTCACAGCCAATTTTTAAATATTGCTTTTGAAACTACCATTTAGGTATATGCTTTCCCTCCCCATACCCCCCTCCCGTTGACAATTTTGAGACGTCACATATCCTTTCTTTGTTTTTGTCTATTATGAATACTACATGTGAAATTCCATGACATTCCGATCATCCGTTAAAGACCTATCACTACCTTTATATGTAGGCCTACCCCACAACCTCCCCTCCCGTTCAAAATTTTGAAATGTCACGTAGCGTATTTTTCAATTTGGCCTTTAAGCATACTACATGTCAAATTCCATGACATTCCGATCAAAAGACCTATCACTATCTTTATATGTAGGCCTACCACCACAACCCCCCCTCCCGTTCAAAATTTTGAGATATCACATAGCGTATTTTTCAATTTGGCCTTTAAGAATACTACAAGTCAAATTCCATGACTATCCGATCATCCGTTAATGACAGCACAATCTTTATATTTAGGCCTACCCCCACAACCCCCCCTCACGTTCATTATTTTGTGACGTCACACACCCTATTTTTTTTATTTGGACTTTAAAAAAACTACATATGAAATTCCATGACAATCCGATCATCCGTTAATGACTTTGCACTACCTTTATATTTAGGCCCCCCTTACAACCCTCCCTACCGTTCAAAATTTATGGACGCCACATAGCCTTTTTTTCAACTTGGCTTTTAAGAATACTACATGTGAAATTTCATGATAATCCGTCCATCCGTTAATGCGCTAGAGCAATTTTTGTGCTTAGCCCCCCCCCCCCCCCCCCTCCAGTTGACCGCTAGGAACTCTCTTCATAAGAACCTTCCTCGGACTTCAACGAATATTTGAAAAAAAAAATAAGCCGAATTGGTCCAGCCGTTCTCGAGTTTTGCGCTTAGCAAAATTTATTATTCATTTTTATTGTATAGATATTATTTTTGGCTTTATGTACAATGCAGATTGGCCATGTAAATGAGTTATCTAGGCCATGGGAGGGAGTTCTAGCTACGAAATAAAACTAACTCCCGGGCGGGATTCGAACCCGCAAACCATGGTTAGACCATGCGACCAAAGCCCTACGCTCTAGCCCGCACGGCCACCATGGCCCCCATACACACATATTGGATAGTAATATAAAACGTTGGCATTGATCAAAACATATCCATTATTCTCGTCTCTTGCTTCGTAAACATTATATAGTTTTCATTTTTATTCAAATTAATTATTTTATTTTATCTCATTTTTATATGACAAAATGTATAAAAAGAAAACATCATTTGGTTATCTTAGACTTTATATTTGTTCTTGTTCCATATCTCTACATTATTTTTAATTCAATTTTTAATTTAATGTGGATGTTTCTTTTAGTCACTGCTTTGACAGCTTAATTTTGAATCTATGTACCTATGAACAGAAAATGCCTACACACAGAAAATCTTTGTGGGTCAATCTATATTTTTATTACAAAGATTGAGAATTATAAGTTTTGCAAATTAATGTACCTATGTAATTAATAATATTAATTACTTATATACATTAATTTGCAAAACAAATTAATTTTGTACATATTACGTACAAAAATGTCAAAATAGATAGATTTATTTATGTTAGAGGCAGCTTTAGTAATTACTACTTGCCCAACAAGCAAGTTTTATAACCTTAAAGTAAACAAGTCCAAAGTATTATGATTTATATTATTATTTTATTGTGTCGTGAGAGAAAGAAAAATTTGTGAACAAAAAGGTTAGTACGTCACCCAACCTGCCAGCTGTTCACAATGGAGACTATATGACGTAAACGGGCTGGGCCTATGACGTATGTAGTCGAGGAGACGATCTAACCAGTTACCACTCTAATAACTCCGAAATAAATGAATGTTTAGAGAGTCTCCTAATAAGTTTCCCCTCTCGCCTCAAACTAAACTTTACTTTCACGTCGACTTTTTTACATGGAAATCACTGGAAACTTACAAATGAGTGGGAGAGACACCAAATAATAAGGTACAAAGAGGGAGAATTCTCAATATAATCAGCCCAAGGCTCAACAAATTTCCAACAAGAATTGCTTTATTTTTCTTCTTAAGACAAGCAGGTGCGATGAGTCCATTAGTATGGCTGGTACACTGTTCTGGGTGAACCGAGACCTGTTCCTGGCGACAGCAGAAACGGGTATTTGAATTTTTGGGCCCACGGTTCCAAACTCAAACCTGTGTCCACGGTTCCTTATTATCACAAGCTTCCCGATAAGGTACAAAACTTGCACAATTTTTTTAGCGCTCACACGTAAGTTACCGATCTCCCTCTGTACTTCGATTTAATTATTTGGTGAACACTTCCTCCTGTTTTTTCTCTTTTGATGGCTCTTCGACCTTCCATTTTGAGGCTACACTTCGACTCAAACATAAGTTTCAGCTTCACTGCTTAATCTTTGATGTCTTTATTTGGTCGACCCTTACCTTCTATTTTTGTTTTTCCGAAGGACATTCGATTACTTAATTTTTCTACACCCGACTCACACGTAAGTTGCCGCGCTATCTCTAAACCTGGTTCCAGACCAGAACTCGGATCCAGGATTTCTGACCTGGACCCGGGTCCAATAATAGTCGTGACCTAAATCCGGATCTGGAAGCCTCAAATGAGGTAAAAGTTCACCAATAAAGAGATGGAAGTTTTCGAGAAAGAGCGGAGAAATACGCATGAGACGGTGTGTAGCCCTTTTTTCAGAGATCGGAGGACCCTCAACAGAGCAAAAACAGAAGTGAAGAGTCCACCAAATAAAGAAACTGAAAGTTCAGAGAGTGCGCAGAAACTTAGGTTTGAGTTTGGCTGTAGCCTCTATAGCCTGCAACATTAATACAGCAGTGTCAGTAAATAGGCATGAACCAGACCCCATGATATGGTCTACCATAAGTGAAGGGGAAAAGTATATCTAGTTGATCCTAACCAAAATAACCGAGGAAGAATATAGGTGGATCTTGTGGCACAGATACTTCATATTTTCTGAAAAAACTTTGGTACAGCAATGTCGGTCGATAGGCTTCAACTAAATACCAAGGTAGGCAACTACACTTAATGATGAAAACTCCTCTGGTTGGTCCTAACCAAAATATCTGAAGAAGAAATATATGGCTTTTGTTGCACCGATTCATTATATTTTGTGAAAAATACATTAAAACCTCAATGATCTAATAATTTGGGACATTCTTACTTTCTGTTTTTGCTCTTTTGACTCTCGATCTCCAAATTTGAGGCTACATCCCACCTCACAAATAAGTTTCCGCGCACTCTCTAAACCTTCTATCTCTTTATTTGTTGGACTCTTAACTTATGTGTATACTCTTTTAAAAGTCTTTCGATCTCCAAATTCTACACCCGACTCACACAAAAATTTCAGTTCTCCCAGTGTCTAGATTTTTTTTGATGATCCTTTGATTTCCGAATTTGAGAATATATCCCGCACTACTTTTAAACCTGGTTCTAGATCCGGACTAGCGTCTATGTTCCGAACACGAATCCGGGCCCACACTTTTAGTCCTGGGCACTGATCCACCATTCTGGAACTGGACTCAGTCCAAGCATGTTTGAGACCTGGATCCGGTTCTGGAACCCTCGAATGAGGTAAGAGTTCACCAATAAAAAGACTGAAGGTTTAGAGGGTGAGCAGAAACTTAGGTTTATGTTGGGTGTAGCCTCTGTGGCCTAGAAAAACACATGGTAATAAAGCAATGTCTGTAGAGAGGCTTCAACCTGATATGAAAACTTACATTATTGCAGAGATATTGTGAAATAATTCAAATGAACTTGACACAACAAAATTAAGAACCTATCGGATGTGAATTTAACAGATAAAGAAAATAAAGTTATGGAAAAAGGACTAAAATACAGCATAAAAACACCGGTCACCAAAAAACAAGCAGAAAAACTAGCAGCCACAGTGGATTCAATATTATATGAAAGGGAACATTTCGAAATAAAAACTATTTGCGCTCAGAAGATAAGGAGAAACCAAAACACTAGAAACACCCAAGCCACAACCAAGACAGAGGAAAGAACATTCCGAAATCTGAAGAAGAAATTGGAAGAGAAAGTTATCACTGTAAAAGCAGACAAAGAAATACTCTAGTGTTGTTAAACAATAGTGATTATGTGAACAAAGTGTTGAGTTTTATAGAAACGAACGGTTTTCTTCAAATGAATAAGAATCCAACCATGTCAATACAAAAGAATGTACGTGCAACATTAAATAGATCTAAGTTCATCATAAAAGGTATGTGTGCACAAAGACTTATAGTAATGAACCCCATAACTCCTAGACTAACAGGACTACCCAAAATTCACAAAGAAAATGTCCCAATAAGACCGGTAGTATCATTTATCAACTCGCCAACCCACAAATTATCTAAATTTCTAAATACAAAACTGAGATCATTCATACAATTTCAACCCTCACATACGGTCATTAATTCTATAGACTTTGTAGAAAAAACCAAATCTATAAATATCACATCGGGGGCGAAACTATTGTCACTGGACGTAACCAATTTATTTACTAATATCCCCGTGGAGGAATGTCTCGACATTGTTAACACGTTGATAATACCAAACATTCAATTTTTGAAAAAATAGAAATATATGACCTTTTATAACTATGCACTAGCCAAAATTATTTCATGTTCAATGAACAAATATATGAACAAAGAGACGGACTAGCCATGGGTTCCTGCTTGTCTCCCCTATTAGCTGACATTTTCATGGACCACTTAGAGAAACTCATCTTACGGGAAACAATACACAATGATAAAATTAATTTCTGGTACCGTTATGTTGATGACATATATGTAAACAATATTCATGATAAAATAAAATTCACCATAGAATTAGGAGGAGACAAATTAAATTTTCTAGACTTGAATTTAAAAATAAATAATAATAAACTTGAATACAACATCTACAGAAAACCGACAACCACAGATTCAATTATACACAATACATCGAACGCTCCTATATCACATAAACATGCGACATTTTACTCATTCTTCCATAGAGCTTACACAATACCACTAAACATGAAAGACAGAAACAAAGAGATAGATATAATCAACAACATAGCCATAAAAAACGGATACAAACAACATACAATAGAAAAAATTAGAAAAAAAAGTAACCAACAAAATCAATTTAAAAGATATCTCCAAACTAGACATAATAAACACAACATAAACAAAGAAATGGGTAAGCTTACCCTATTACAGGAGAATTTCTGAACAAATAGGCAACACTCTCAAAAAAGACTTCAAAGTTAGTTTCAGAACAAATGGGACACTTTACAAACACCTTAACAACACGAAAGACCGAATCAAAACAGAAGAAAAGAGTGGGGTTTATCAATTAAATTGCAATTCTTGCAACCTAGTATATACAGGACAAACTGGGAGACAATTCAAACAAAGACTCAAAGAACATATATCAGAAATAGATACTTACATGGACACAACACACAACATAACAAAATCAACATTTGCACAACACATCAACCAACACAAAGATACATTTGATAAAGACACAGGCATAAAATACCTTCATTTCTGCGAAAAAAGCCCCTTACTCAACTCATTAGAACAATTAGAAATAAACAGAACTTTAAAAAATGGAAATTGTATGAACGACCAAACCAATCTAAAATATTCCCCTTTACTGTCACCAATAATATGACCCTCCAGTCGATGTGCACAGGAACGTTTAAATATACATAGAATTTACCAATATATATATATATATATATATATATATATATATATATATTGGTAATATATATATATATATATGTATATATATATATATATATATATATATATAATTTATATTAATCTTGCCAATAGATATATATATATATATAATTTACAGTATAATAATTTTAATTAGGATGTAATTGGAACCAATTATTTTTGATTTGTTAATGTTATATTATTCGCCTGTTCATTGTTAATGCTTTATACCTAGATCTTAGAAGGGTCACACATTTGAAATATGGGGACCGCCCTGTCATAAAATATCTCACAGCTTGACAATTTAGCTTAGTTAGGAATGTCTGACATCATGGGGAACACCAGTAGGGAGGGTACGGGGTTCCTCGAGAGGCTGACATTCTGTAATATTAACTTAGTCTTATCTCTTATGCTTTTGGCTGAGGATGGTAGAAATACCGAAAGTACTCCCATGTAAATATAGTTGGTGAAATTAGACAATATCATAAATAAACAAGTTTCATTTCTTTCAACATCATTCAACCTGATAGTCAACCATAAGTAAAGATGAAAATTTGTTCTGGTTGGTCCTAACTGAGATAGCCGAAGAAGTTATATAGAATATAAACGGTCCTTGTGGCACCGATTCTTTATTTTCTGAAAAAACATTAATACAGCAATTCTGTAGATAGGCATCAACCAGATGACATCATGGTCTACCATAAGTACAAATGGGTTGATCTTTCTTCCTGTTTTTGCTTTTTTGAGGCTCCTTCGATCTCCGAAATTGGCGCTACACCCTGATTCATACTAAGTTTTAGATAAAGAGACAGTTTACTGTACAGTCGTGTTTTAATTATTGACTGATATTCTAAAAAATGAAAAAAAAAAAATCCAAACATTCTTTCTGATTACGTAACTTTCCTGTTGGGAAAGTAAAAATGATAGCAGAAGTGAGTTGGCCTTGGGAGCAGGGCCGCCAGAAGGAGAGTGACCGGCGCTCCTCCGGAGAGTTGGGTGAGTTGGCCTTGGGAGCAGGGCCGCCAGGAGGAGAGTGACCGGTGCTCCTCCGGAGAGTTGGGTGAGGTCAGTCTGTTTGTAGCACCAAGGGTCGGTTTGTAGCACCAAGGGTCTGTTTGTAGCACCAAGGTTCGGTTTTTAGCACCAAGGGTCTATTTGCAGCACCAAGGGTCGGTTAGTAGCACCAAGGATCTGTTTGTAGCACCAAGGGTCGGTTTGTAGCACCAGGAATCTGTTTGTAGCACCAGGAGTCTGTTTGTAGCCCCAGGGGTCTGTTTGTAGTCCAACCAGGTCTCTAAGATAAGTCACTGGATACAGAAAGTGGTTCATTGAAAAAATAATTTTAATTTTTGAGTTATATAAAATATAACTCAGTGAAATCAGTAATAAAGTATAAATTCATCAATGTATAACGAGTTGGGGAGACAATTACACTTGATAAAACTGTTTAAATAAATACCAAAGAAGTGTTCATGTGAAGGAGGTTTCAAATATAAAGTACCTATTGCGTCATCAAACTCACATGATACTGCGATTGCATTATCATTCATTTATTTACATTTTTACTGACAATGAGCCCCATTTTGTGTAAATCTACTATTTAAGGTTAAATGCCCCGGCTTCAGTTCTCAGCTCGGCCACCAGGTCGCGCCCCAAATTTAATGAAAAGCCAAGTATTTTGGCTAAACGGCTTAAGTTAATATTTTTTTTTTTCCTTTGTACTACAAATTAATGTAGAATTGATATGACAATCCGTTTTTTTATGTTAAATTTTAAATTCCTAATATCATTTTTTTTTACATGTTATCTTTTCATTTTTTTATTTATTTACAGGTACGGTGCCGAAAGTAGACAGTTCAATGAGTTCAAATTATTTTTCAGATTCAAAATCGGATGAATAGATGAAACGGAAACAGAAAAATACCAAATATGTACTGGGGGCCCGGCCGCGGGCGGATTGAACACAATATTCTCCCGGTATTTCAAGGTCGTTGCTCCCCAACCCCACTGCGTTGTGTTCACTTCAAAACTCCCAAACAATAAACATAACAGAAGACACTGACAAGTCTACCTTTCTACATTTTGTTTTGCTAATTAAAACTCAGTTGTAATTCAGAACTCAAAATGAAAAACTGCTTAATTTCCAAGTTTTTTTTTTTTTGAACTTGAAATATTTTATTGACAAATAGTGTAAGTTTAAAATACAAATTTTCACAATATTAAAATTAAATAATTTCAGATTTATTTTTTATTATACATATATACAGGGATACATTTTTATGGAAGTCTAGTATGAATAAAGTTCTCCAAACATCCATTAGCGCTATTTTATTTAAAATTTATTTTTCACTGATTATTCTTCTCGAAGAGGCATATTTCGCCACTGACGAGGGTCTATGATTTCTTTAACCAGGATGTTTTTGTAAAAATAAATCAATTTTGGCAACTCTATTTACACCTTGCGTCATCTCTTTCTATTATTTCGTTGTGGATATCAACCTGCTTAAATACAAGATGGCAATATTTGTTATTTGCGGCTGCCCTTGAAACTGATGGTAATTACTATGTTTTTTTATTAAGAGGCCCGTTTTTTTGTCTAAACAAAACTGCTTTACTTTTGTTAAAGCTTCTGTTATTTTCAAGTGTTCTATAGCCTTTGGGCACTTGATTTCTACTATGTAGTCCTCTCCTACAATGCCGTCCGGTGGCGCAGCAAGGAATCCATAAAGGTTGTTGACAAATAAACCACTATGGACTACTTGTTCCCCTCATGTTTTCCAGGGTCCTTATTGCTGTCCCCGTGTTCACTTCATTGCAACTGTGGTAACATTTGTATACAGGATTTGTTTTATCACTGGCGACCATTTTGAAGTTGGACGCCTCTTAGTCACAATTCCAAAGTTCGAGGCAGTCAGTCTTGACTTACGCTCTTCGAACCACCTGGCATTTGCAGATTGGCCATGAGTCTCTTTTTCAAGGTCAGCAATCCCGGTTGTAGGCAAAGACAGTTTTTCAATGTGGACCTCGATTTGCGTGTTTAGCTCCTGAGTTCCATGTCCAAAGATTGCCAATATTCGCCATAATCTTCTTGCCCTGAACTTGCCTTTCTCACACAAGCAAGACGGTTTCTCCTTCTCTGGGCATATTTAGTTTTGTCCAATGATTTCGGCAGGATATATTCCTATTTTGTCTCCTCACAGCGATTCTTTCAACTATCGAGGGCGGACTCTTGTTACTTTTTTCAAACAGTCGTGGTGCCACAGGGAACCTCTAGGGCTGCTCCTTGGCTGCAAGTGAAAGAGCCACCTTTGCCTCTGTTTACTTGTTTTTCACCTGTGAATTTGGCGACTAGAGACATACAATTTTCGGCCATGTTGCTGGTATCGTTGGTACCATGTTCCCAGCTTTGGCTAGCACAGGCACAAGTGCAGCATTTACCTAGCCAAGGTCTCTGTCAATTATATCCACACTTACTCCAAGGTTTTGACAATAATAAAGCTTGCACTTTGTCTGATTACCAGAAACATGGCACGGGCCATTTTTCAGATCATCTTTCAAACTGTATATTTCCACGGTTTTGGCATTATGTTTGATGGCACCCCCAGTGCATGATTTTAATCTTTTAATTGCAGCTTTTGGGAGACGACGCGACTGTTTTTGGATTTGAAATAGCCTTTTAGTGTAATTTTTTATCACATGATTAGCACATTCTATTTTTCTAATAAATCTGCCATATGAAACGCTTTGTGTAACTTTAATAAAAGCACTCGAGTCGCCGTCACCAACCATGCTACGGTATTGCACATCATGCATTGTTTCACTTTGCTGGAAAGCTTCAATTAGCATGTCTGTCTCCATCGAAGCTAAAGGCTCATCCCAATTTTTGAATTATGTAAATACAATACACCGAAAAATAAAATTCACAATAGAAATGGGTGGGGAAGAGCTAAATTTCTTAGATTTAAAATTAAAAATTACAAATAAAAATATTAAATTCAACGCAAATTCAGAGAACGAATAAAAGAGCACATAACTGATATAGTAAGGAAAAGCGAAAAATCGACATTTGCGAAACATATAAATGATATGGGTCACTCATTCAACGAAACAACCGGCATAAAATACCTCCACTTATGTGAAAAAGGTAGAATTAGATTCTCTAGAACAGCTAGAAATTAATAGGACTCGATAAAATGGGAATTGTTTAAACGACCAGACACACTTCAAATTTTCTCCTTTGCTAATCCCTTTCAGATAACAAATATCCATGACATTTATCTAGGTTAAATAACTTCCTAAATAACTATATATTGTACATTTGTTATATTGTTTTATTGTAATGTTAGTTTTTAGTTCTATCTTAATTGTATTTTCAAATAAGTGCACAGTTAGCTATTACAGTTAGAATATAGACTTCCACCCCCTGGTTTTACCAGAAGAGGGGACCCTTTCACCCCAGGTACTTAGGTTAATATAAATATGTATGCCTGGCAAATATCTGAATTATTGTTGAACATTGTGCTGACGATGGCGTAAGCCGAAACTGGTACACATTGAAGTATATGTTTGTGGAATTAGACAATATAAGTGTTCAAAAAAGTGTTTTATCTATCATTTTATTTTATACTAGCAGTAATACCCGGCGTTACCCGGGGAACTTTGACATTTCTCCCAATATCTCCTATAAGGCTATTCAGTTCCTCGACAGTGATGTTATAATTTTTAATTATTCATACGGAATTCAACTGTAGTAACGCTAGTAATTTTTTAGGATCCCTGGGCACCACAGCTAGTATGCGCCTTTCAACTGCGGAAACGACAGCTAGTGAATACTTAGCATCGCTGGACGTTCTAGCCAGTGCGTACATAAGAACGTTTTGACCACAGCTAGTATGTGCCTTACAACGCTGGGCACCACAGCTAGTACGTAGTTAGGAACGCTGGGCACCACAGGTAGTATATGCCTTGCAACGGCGGACCCCACCGCTAGTACCTAGTTAGAAACGTTGGGCATCACAGCTAGTATGTGCCTTGCGACGGCGGACCCCACAGCAGGTACGTAGTTAGGAACGCTGGTCACCACAGCTAGTATGAGCCTCGCAACAGCGGACCCCACATCTAGTACGAAATTAGGAACGCTGGGCATCACAGCTAGTAAGTGCCTTGCAACAGCGGACCCCACAGCTAGTACGTAGTTAGAAACGCTCAGGATCACAGCTAGTATGTGTTCTGCAACGGCGGACCCCACCGCTAGTATCTAATTAGAAACGCTCAGCATCACAGCTAGTATGTGTTCTGCAACGGCGGACCCCACCGCTAGTACCTAATTAGAAACGCTGGGCATCACCGCTAGTATGTTTTTGCAACGGCGGACCCCACAGCTAGTACGTAGTTAGAAACGCTCAGCATCACAGCTAGTATGTGTTCTGCAATGGCGGACCCCACCGCTAGTACCTAATTAGAAACGCTGGGCATCACCGCTAGTATGTTTTTGCAACGGCGGACCCCACAGCTAGTACGTTTTTAGGAACGCTGGGCCCTACAGCTATTAAGTGCTTTGCAACAGCGGACCCCACAGTTAGTATGTAGTTAGAACCACTGGGCATCACAGCTAGTATGTGTTTTGCAACGGCGGACCCCACAGCTAGTACGTAATTAGGAACGCTGGGCATCACAGCTAGTGAGTGCCTTGCAACAGCGGACCCCACAGATAGTACGTTTTTAGGAACGCTGGGCCCTACAGCTATTAAGTGCTTTGCAACAGCGGACCCCACAGTTAGTATGTAGTTAGAACCACTGGGCATCACAGCTAGTATGTGTTTTGCAACGGCGGACCCCACAGCTAGTACGTAGTTAGAAACGCTCAGCATCACAGCTAGTATGTGTTCTGCAACGGCGGACCCCACCGCTAGTACCTAGTTAGAAACGCTGGGCATCACAGCTAGTATGTTTTTGTAACGGCGGACCCCACAGCTAGTACGTAGTTAGAACCACTGGGCATCACAGCTAGTGTATTTTTCTATTTGGCCATCAATAATAGTACATGTGAAATTCCATGACAATCCGATCATCCGTTAATGACCTATCACTATCTTCAAATTTAGGCCTACCCCCATACCCCCCCTCCCGTTCACAATTTTTTGACGTCACACCCTATTCTTCTATTTGGCCTTTATGAATACTACATGTGAAATTTCGTGACAATCCGATCATCCGTTAATGACATCACTATACTTATACTTAGGCCTATCCCCACAACCTCCCCTCCCGTTCAAAACTTTAGAACGCCACACACCTTATTTTTCTATTTGGCCTTCAGGAATACTCCATGTGAAATTTCGTGACAATCCGACCAACGTTAGGAACGCTGGTCACCACAGCTAGTGTATGTGAAATTCCATGACAATCCGATCATCCGTTAATGACCTATCACTATCTTCAAATTTAGGCCTACCCCCATACCCACCCTCCCGTTCAAAATTTTGTGACATATACACCCTATATTTCTATTTGGCTTTTAAGAATACTACATGTGAAATTCCATGACAATACGACCAACCGTTATTGAGCTAGCACTATATTTATACTTAGGCCCCCCCGCCACTACCCCCCCCTCCCGTACAAAATTTTAAGCCGTCACACCGCCTATTTTTCTATTTGACTTTCAGAAATACTACATGTGAAATTTCGTGACAATCTGACCAACCGTTAATGAGCCAGCACTATATTTATACTTAGGCCTATCCCCACAACCTCCCCTCCCGTTCAAAACTTTAGAACGCCACACACCTTATTTTTCTATTTGGCCTTCAGGAATACTCCATGTGAAATTTCGTGACAATCCGACCAACGTTAGGAACGCTGGTCACCACAGCTAGTATGTGCCTCGCAACAGCGGACCCCACAGCTAGTACGAAGTTAGGAACGCTGGGCACTACAGCTAGTAAATGCCTTGCAACAACGGACCCCACAGCTAGTACGATATTAGGAACCCTGGGCATCACAGCTAGTATGCTTTTGCAGCGACGGACCCCACAGCTAGTACGTTTTTAGGAACGCTGGGCCCTACAGGTAGTAGGTGCCTTGCAACTGCGAACCCCACAGATAGTATGTAGTTAGAACCACAGGGCATCACAGCTAGTATGAGTTTTGCAACGGCAGACCCCACGGCTAGTACCTACGTAGTGAAATATGCTGGGCCACAGCTAGTACGTAATTAGAAACGCTGGGCATCACAGCTAGTAAATGTCTTGTAGGTGCCTTGCAACAGCGAACCCCACAGCCAGTACATAGTTAGGAACGCTGGGGCTGAGCACTACAGCTAGTAAGTGCCTTGCAACAGCGGACCCCACAGCTAGTACGATATTAGGAACGCTGGACATCACAGCTAGTAAATGTCTTGCAACAGTGAACCCCACAGCGAATACATAGTTACTACTACTACATGTGAAATTCATGACAATCCGATTCATGACAATACGATCAACCGTTAAAGAGTTAGCTCTATATTTATACTTAGGCCCCCCCACAACCCCCACTCCCGTTCAAAACATTGGGACGCCACACCTTTTTTTCCTATTTGGCTTTTAAAAATACTACATGTGAAATTTCATGACGATTCGCCCATTAGTTAATGAGTTAGCTCTATATTTATACTTAGGCCCCCCCACTACCCTCCCCCCTCCCGTAAAAAATTTTGAGCCGTCACACCGCCTATTTTTCTATTTGGTCTTCAGGAATACTCCATGTGAAATTTCGTGACAATCCGACCAACCGTTAAAGAGTTAGCTCTATATTTATACTTAGGCCCCCCCACAACCCTCCCTCCCGTTCAAAACTTTGGGACGCCACACACCTTTTTTTCCTATTTGGCTTTTAAAAATACTACATGTGAAATTTCATGACGATTCGCCCATTAGTTAATGAGTTAGCTCTATATTTATACTTAGGCCCCCCCACTACCCCCCTCCCGTAAAAAATTTTGAGCCGTAACACCGCCTATTTTTTTTATTTGGTCTTCAGGAATACTACATGTGAAACTTCGTGACAATGCGACCAACTGTTAAAGAGTTAGCTCTAAAAATTAGAGTAAAAAATTTTGAGCCGTCACACCGCCTATTTTTCTATTTGGTCTTCAGGAATACTCCATGTGAAATTTCGTGACAATCCGACCAACCGTTAAAGAGTTAGCTCTATATTTATACTTAGGCCCCCCCACAACCCTCCCTCCCGTTCAAAACTTTGGGACGCCACACACCTTTTTTTCCTATTTGGCTTTTAAAAATACTACATGTGAAATTTCATGACGATTCGCCCATTAGTTAATGAGTTAGCTCTATATTTATACTTAGGCCCCCCCACTACCCCCCTCCCGTAAAAAATTTTGAGCCGTCACACCGCCTATTTTTTTTATTTGGTCTTCAGGAATACTACATGTGAAACTTCGTGACAATGCGACCAACTGTTAAAGAGTTAGCTCTATATTTATACTTAGGCCCCCCCACAACCCCCCCTCCCGTTCAAAACTTTGGGACGCCACACACCTTTTTTTCCTATTTGGCTTTTAAAAATACTACATGTGAAATTTCATGACGATTCGCCCATTAGTTCATGAGTTAGCTCTATATTTATACTTAGGCCCCCCGACAACCCCCCCTCCCGTTCAAAACTTTGGGACGCCACACACCTTTTTTTCCTGTTTGGCTTTTAAAAAGACTACGTGTGATATTTCATGACAATTTGACCATTAGTTAATGAGTTAGCACTATTTATATACTTAGGCCCCCCTTACAACCCCCCCTCCCGATCAAAATTTTGGGACGCCACATAGCCTATTATTCAATCGGGCTCAAAAGAATGCTACATGGGAAGTTTCATAAAAATCCGTCCAGCGGTTTGGGCGTGATGCTGGAACAAACATACATACGTACATACATACAAACAAACATACAAACATACAAACAAACCCCGTTTCAGCTTTATTAATATAGATTATATCACAATGTACACAAGTTTTAATTTGTGTTCATATCTATACATACATCTTTTTTTTTTTGGCATTTTTCTTCCATAGTGGATCGGTGTCACCATATTTAAAGTCAGTCTGAACGTTGTGCTGACGTTGGCATAATCCGAAACTAGCACACTCTATGGCTCTATCAGTTAACAAATATTAAAGCGATGATCCAGGGCTTTTTCGAATGTGAGGTACTCGATAATGAGACGTATGTTATGTAAATAAACCTGGGTAGGTCAATTTCCACTTAGGTTGAAAGCCTTGAGCACGTCGTCCTTCGGATGGGACTTTCCGGATATATCTGAATCTGTAGTATCAGTTTTAACA
Organism: Aradus depressus; assembly: GCA_963662175.1. Classification (NCBI taxonomy): domain Eukaryota; kingdom Metazoa; phylum Arthropoda; class Insecta; order Hemiptera; family Aradidae; genus Aradus; species Aradus depressus. The sequence goes on along the minus strand of OY759224.1, from coordinate 35,310,606 downwards.
ATTATTAAGCCTATAAACCGTTAAATAGCGCGAATTTTTTGAAAAACGTTTTCATTTTGATTTTTGTGTGGGGTTCAGATAATCCGGTCGTTCTCTATCAGTTTTAACAAATATTTAATCTATAAACCGTTAAAAAGCGAGAAATTTGAAGAATGGAGTCTACCGAGCTCAGGATCGCCACTTACAAATCTAGCTGAGGCACTTAGGTCAGATGTTTTAATCGGGAAGTGAAAAATAACTATTAGCACGTCGTCCTTCGGATGGGACTTTAAGCGATGTTCCAGGACTTTTTCGAATGTGAGGTACTCGATAATGAGACGTATGTTATGTAAATAAACCTGGGTAGGTGAAATATCACTTAGGTTGAAAATAGCCTTGAGCACGTCGTCCGTCGGATGGGACTTTTCGGATATATCTGATTCTGTCGTATCAGTTTTAACAGTTATTAAGCCTATAAACCGTTAAATAGCGTGAATTTTTTGAAAAACATTTTTATTTTGATTTTTGTGTAGGATTCAGATAATCCGGTCGTTCTCTATCAGTTTTAACAAATATTTAATCTATAAACCGCTAAAAAGCGAGAAATTTCAAGAATGGAGTCTACCGAGCTCAGGATCGCCACTTAGAAATCTAGTTGAGGCACTTAGGTCAGATGTTTTAATCGGGAAGCTAAAAATAACTTTGAGCACGTCGTCCTTCGGATGGGACATTAAGCAATGATCCAGGGCTTTTTCGAATGTGAGGTACTCGATAATGAGACGTATGTTATGTAAATAAATCTGGGTAGGTCAATTTCTACTTAGGTTGAAAGCCTTGAGCACGTCGTCCTTCGGATGGGACTTTCCGGATAAATCTGAATCTGTCGTATCAGTTTTAACAATTATTAAGCCTATAAACCGTTAAATAGCTCAAATTTTTTGAAAAACATTTTTATTTTGATTTTTGTGTAGGATTCAGATAATCCGGTCACTTCTCTATCAGTTTTAACAAATATTTAATCTATAAACCGTTAAAAAGCGAGAAATTTGAAGAATGGAGTCTACCGAGCTCAGGATCGCCACTTAGAAATCTAGCTGAGGCACTTAGGTCAGATGTTTTAATCGGGAAGTGAAAAATAACTATGAGCACGTCGTCCTTCGGATGGGACTTTAAGCGATGTTCCAGGACTTTTTCGAATGTGAGGTACTCGATAATGAGACGTATGTTATGTAAATAAACCTGGGTAGGTGAAATTTCACTTAGGTTGAAAATAGCCTTGAGCACGTCGTCCTTCGGATGGGACTTTCCGGATAAATCTGAATCTCTCGTATCAGTTTTAACAATTATTAAGCCTATAAACCGTTAAATAGCGCAAATTTTTTGAAAAACATTTTTATTTTGATTTTTGTGTAGGATTCAGATAATCCGGTCGTTCTCTATCAGTTTTAACAAATATTAAATCTATAAGCCGTTAAAAAGCGAGAAATTTGAAGAATGGAGTCTACCGAGCTCAGGATCGCCACTTAGAAATCTAGCTGAGGCACTTAGGTCAGATGTTTCAATCTGGAAGTAAAAAAACACTTTGAGCACGTCGTCCTTCGGATGGGACTTTAAGCGATGATCCAGGGCTTTTTCGAATGTGAGGTACTCGATAATGAGACGTATGTTATGTAAATAAACCTGGTTAGGTGAAATTTCACTTAGGTTGAAAATAGCCTTGAGCACGTCGTCCGTCGGATGGGACTTTTCGGATATATCTGATTCTGTCGTATCAGTTTTAACAGTTATTAAGCCTATAAACCGTTAAATAGCGTGAATTTTTTGAAAAACATTTTTATTTTGATTTTTGTGTAGGATTCAGATAATCCGGTCACTTCTCTATCAGTTTTAACAAATATTTAATCTATAAACCGTTAAAAAGCGAGAAATTTGAAGAATGGAGTCTACCGAGCTCAGGATCGCCACTTAGAAATCTAGCTGAGGCACTTAGGTCAGATGTTTTAATCGGGAAGTGAAAAATAACTATGAGCACGTCGTCCTTCGGATGGGACTTTAAGCGATGTTCCAGGACTTTTTCGAATGTGAGGTACTCGATAATGAGACGTATGTTATGTAAATAAACCTGGGTAGGTGAAATTTCACTTAGGTTGAAAATAGCCTTGAGCACGTCGTCCTTCGGATGGGACTTTCCGGATAAATCTGAATCTCTCGTATCAGTTTTAACAATTATTAAGCCTATAAACCGTTAAATAGCGCAAATTTTTTGAAAAACATTTTTATTTTGATTTTTGTGTAGGATTCAGATAATCCGGTCGTTCTCTATCAGTTTTAACAAATATTAAATCTATAAGCCGTTAAAAAGCGAGAAATTTGAAGAATGGAGTCTACCGAGCTCAGGATCGCCACTTAGAAATCTAGCTGAGGCACTTAGGTCAGATGTTTCAATCTGGAAGTAAAAAAACACTTTGAGCACGTCGTCCTTCGGATGGGACTTTAAGCGATGATCCAGGGCTTTTTCGAATGTGAGGTACTCGATAATGAGACGTATGTTATGTAAATAAACCTGGTTAGGTGAAATTTCACTTAGGTTGAAAATAGCCTTGAGCACGTCGTCCGTCGGATGGGACTTTTCGGATATATCTGATTCTGTCGTATCAGTTTTAACAGTTATTAAGCCTATAAACCGTTAAATAGCGTGAATTTTTTGAAAAACATTTTTATTTTGATTTTTGTGTAGGATTCAGATAATCCGGTCGTTCTCTATCAGTTTTAACAAATATTAAATCTATAAACCGTTAAAAAGCGAGAAATTTCAAGAATGGAGTCTACCGAGCTCAGGATCGCCACTTAGAAATCTAGTTGAGGCACTTAGGTCAGATGTTTTAATCGGGAAGCTAAAAATAACTTTGAGCACGTCGTCCTTCGGATGGGACATTAAGCAATGATCCAGGGCTTTTTCGAATGTGAGGTACTCGATAATGAGACGTATGTTATGTAAATAAACCTGGGTAGGTCAATTTCTACTTAGGTTGAAAGCCTTGAGCACGTCGTCCTTCGGATGGGACTTTCCGGATAAATCTGAATCTGTCGTATCAGTTTTAACAATTATTAAGCCTATAAACCGTTAAATAGCTCAAATTTTTTGAAAAACATTTTTATTTTGATTTTTGTGTAGGATTCAGATAATCCGGTCACTTCTCTATCAGTTTTAACAAATATTTAATCTATAAACCGTTAAAAAGCGAGAAATTTGAAGAATGGAGTCTACCGAGCTCAGGATCGCCACTTAGAAATCTAGCTGAGGCACTTAGGTCAGATGTTTTAATCGGGAAGTGAAAAATAACTATGAGCACGTCGTCCTTCGGATGGGACTTTAAGCGATGATCCAGGGCTTTTTCGAATGTGAGGTACTCGATAATGAGACGTATGTTATGTAAATAAACCTGGTTAGGTGAAATTTCACTTAGGTTGAAAATAGCCTTGAGCACGTCGTCCGTCGGATGGGACTTTTCGGATATATCTGATTCTGTCGTATCAGTTTTAACAGTTATTAAGCCTATAAACCGTTAAATAGCTCAAATTTTTTGAAAAACATTTTTATTTTGATTTTTGTGTAGGATTCAGATAATCCGGTCACTTCTCTATCAGTTTTAACAAATATTTAATCTATAAACCGTTAAAAAGCGAGAAATTTGAAGAATGGAGTCTACCGAGCTCAGGATCGCCACTTAGAAATCTAGCTGAGGCACTTAGGTCAGATGTTTTAATCGGGAAGTGAAAAATAACTTTGAGCACGTCGTCCTTCGGATGGGACATTAAGCAATGATCCAGGGCTTTTTCGAATGTGAGGTACTCGATAATGAGACGTATGTTATGTAAATAAACCTGGGTAGGTCAATTTCTACTTAGGTTGAAAGCCTTGAGCACGTCGTCCTTCGGATGGGACTTTCCGGATAAATCTGAATCTCTCGTATCAGTTTTAACAATTATTAAGCCTATAAACCGTTAAATAGCTCAAATTTTTTGAAAAACATTTTTATTTTGATTTTTGTGTAGGATTCAGATAATCCGGTCACTTCTCTATCAGTTTTAACAAATATTTAATCTATAAACCGTTAAAAAGCGAGAAATTTGAAGAATGGAGTCTACCGAGCTCAGGATCGCCACTTAGAAATCTAGCTGAGGCACTTAGGTCAGATGTTTTAATCGGGAAGTGAAAAATAACTATGAGCACGTCGTCCTTCGGATGGGACTTTAAGCGATGTTCCAGGACTTTTTCGAATGTGAGGTACTCGATAATGAGACGTATGTTATGTAAATAAACCTGGGTAGGTGAAATTTCACTTAGGTTGAAAATAGCCTTGAGCACGTCGTCCTTCGGATGGGACTTTCCGGATAAATCTGAATCTCTCGTATCAGTTTTAACAATTATTAAGCCTATAAACCGTTAAATAGCGCAAATTTTTTGAAAAACATTTTTATTTTGATTTTTGTGTAGGATTCAGATAATCCGGTCGTTCTCTATCAGTTTTAACAAATATTAAATCTATAAACCGTTAAAAAGCGAGAAATTTGAAGAATGGAGTCTACCGAGCTCAGGATCGCCACTTAGAAATCTAGCTGAGGCACTTAGGTCAGATGTTTCAATCTGGAAGTAAAAAAACACTTTGAGCACGTCGTCCTTCGGATGGGACTTTAAGCGATGATCCAGGGCTTTTTCGAATGTGAGGTACTCGATAATGAGACGTATGTTATGTAAATAAACCTGGTTAGGTGAAATTTCACTTAGGTTGAAAATAGCCTTGAGCACGTCGTCCGTCGGATGGGACTTTTCGGATATATCTGATTCTGTCGTATCAGTTTTAACAGTTATTAAGCCTATAAACCGTTAAATAGCTCAAATTTTTTGAAAAACATTTTTATTTTGATTTTTGTGTAGGATTCAGATAATCCGGTCACTTCTCTATCAGTTTTAACAAATATTTAATCTATAAACCGTTAAAAAGCGAGAAATTTGAAGAATGGAGTCTACCGAGCTCAGGATCGCCACTTAGAAATCTAGCTGAGGCACTTAGGTCAGATGTTTTAATCGGGAAGTGAAAAATAACTTTGAGCACGTCGTCCTTCGGATGGGACATTAAGCAATGATCCAGGGCTTTTTCGAATGTGAGGTACTCGATAATGAGACGTATGTTATGTAAATAAACCTGGGTAGGTCAATTTCTACTTAGGTTGAAAGCCTTGAGCACGTCGTCCTTCGGATGGGACTTTCCGGATAAATCTGAATCTGTCGTATCAGTTTTAACAATTATTAAGCCTATAAACCGTTAAATAGCTCAAATTTTTTGAAAAACATTTTTATTTTGATTTTTGTGTAGGATTCAGATAATCCGGTCACTTCTCTATCAGTTTTAACAAATATTTAATCTATAAACCGTTAAAAAGCGAGAAATTTGAAGAATGGAGTCTACCGAGCTCAGGATCGCCACTTAGAAATCTAGCTGAGGCACTTAGGTCAGATGTTTTAATCGGGAAGTGAAAAATAACTATGAGCACGTCGTCCTTCGGATGGGACTTTAAGCGATGTTCCAGGACTTTTTCGAATGTGAGGTACTCGATAATGAGACGTATGTTATGTAAATAAACCTGGGTAGGTGAAATTTCACTTAGGTTGAAAATAGCCTTGAGCACGTCGTCCTTCGGATGGGACTTTCCGGATAAATCTGAATCTCTCGTATCAGTTTTAACAATTATTAAGCCTATAAACCGTTAAATAGCGCAAATTTTTTGAAAAACATTTTTATTTTGATTTTTGTGTAGGATTCAGATAATCCGGTCGTTCTCTATCAGTTTTAACAAATATTAAATCTATAAACCGTTAAAAAGCGAGAAATTTGAAGAATGGAGTCTACCGAGCTCAGGATCGCCACTTAGAAATCTAGCTGAGGCACTTAGGTCAGATGTTTCAATCTGGAAGTAAAAAAACACTTTGAGCACGTCGTCCTTCGGATGGGACTTTAAGCGATGATCCAGGGCTTTTTCGAATGTGAGGTACTCGATAATGAGACGTATGTTATGTAAATAAACCTGGTTAGGTGAAATTTCACTTAGGTTGAAAATAGCCTTGAGCACGTCGTCCGTCGGATGGGACTTTTCGGATATATCTGATTCTGTCGTATCAGTTTTAACAGTTATTAAGCCTATAAACCGTTAAATAGCTCAAATTTTTTGAAAAACATTTTTATTTTGATTTTTGTGTAGGATTCAGATAATCCGGTCACTTCTCTATCAGTTTTAACAAATATTTAATCTATAAACCGTTAAAAAGCGAGAAATTTGAAGAATGGAGTCTACCGAGCTCAGGATCGCCACTTAGAAATCTAGCTGAGGCACTTAGGTCAGATGTTTTAATCGGGAAGTGAAAAATAACTATGAGCACGTCGTCCTTCGGATGGGACTTTAAGCGATGTTCCAGGACTTTTTCGAATGTGAGGTACTCGATAATGAGACGTATGTTATGTAAATAAACCTGGGTAGGTGAAATTTCACTTAGGTTGAAAATAGCCTTGAGCACGTCGTCCTTCGGATGGGACTTTCCGGATAAATCTGAATCTCTCGTATCAGTTTTAACAATTATTAAGCCTATAAACCGTTAAATAGCGCAAATTTTTTGAAAAACATTTTTATTTTGATTTTTGTGTAGGATTCAGATAATCCGGTCGTTCTCTATCAGTTTTAACAAATATTAAATCTATAAACCGTTAAAAAGCGAGAAATTTGAAGAATGGAGTCTACCGAGCTCAGGATCGCCACTTAGAAATCTAGCTGAGGCACTTAGGTCAGATGTTTCAATCTGGAAGTAAAAAAACACTTTGAGCACGTCGTCCTTCGGATGGGACTTTAAGCGATGATCCAGGGCTTTTTCGAATGTGAGGTACTCGATAATGAGACGTATGTTATGTAAATAAACCTGGTTAGGTGAAATTTCACTTAGGTTGAAAATAGCCTTGAGCACGTCGTCCGTCGGATGGGACTTTTCGGATATATCTGATTCTGTCGTATCAGTTTTAACAGTTATTAAGCCTATAAACCGTTAAATAGCTCAAATTTTTTGAAAAACATTTTTATTTTGATTTTTGTGTAGGATTCAGATAATCCGGTCACTTCTCTATCAGTTTTAACAAATATTTAATCTATAAACCGTTAAAAAGCGAGAAATTTGAAGAATGGAGTCTACCGAGCTCAGGATCGCCACTTAGAAATCTAGCTGAGGCACTTAGGTCAGATGTTTTAATCGGGAAGTGAAAAATAACTATGAGCACGTCGTCCTTCGGATGGGACTTTAAGCGATGTTCCAGGACTTTTTCGAATGTGAGGTACTCGATAATGAGACGTATGTTATGTAAATAAACCTGGGTAGGTGAAATTTCACTTAGGTTGAAAATAGCCTTGAGCACGTCGTCCTTCGGATGGGACTTTCCGGATAAATCTGAATCTCTCGTATCAGTTTTAACAATTATTAAGCCTATAAACCGTTAAATAGCTCAAATTTTTTGAAAAACATTTTTATTTTGATTTTTGTGTAGGATTCAGATAATCCGGTCACTTCTCTATCAGTTTTAACAAATATTTAATCTATAAACCGTTAAAAAGCGAGAAATTTGAAGAATGGAGTCTACCGAGCTCAGGATCGCCACTTAGAAATCTAGCTGAGGCACTTAGGTCAGATGTTTTAATCGGGAAGTGAAAAATAACTATGAGCACGTCGTCCTTCGGATGGGACTTTAAGCGATGTTCCAGGACTTTTTCGAATGTGAGGTACTCGATAATGAGACGTATGTTATGTAAATAAACCTGGGTAGGTGAAATTTCACTTAGGTTGAAAATAGCCTTGAGCACGTCGTCCTTCGGATGGGACTTTCCGGATAAATCTGAATCTCTCGTATCAGTTTTAACAATTATTAAGCCTATAAACCGTTAAATAGCGCAAATTTTTTGAAAAACATTTTTATTTTGATTTTTGTGTAGGATTCAGATAATCCGGTCGTTCTCTATCAGTTTTAACAAATATTAAATCTATAAACCGTTAAAAAGCGAGAAATTTGAAGAATGGAGTCTACCGAGCTCAGGATCGCCACTTAGAAATCTAGCTGAGGCACTTAGGTCAGATGTTTCAATCTGGAAGTAAAAAAACACTTTGAGCACGTCGTCCTTCGGATGGGACTTTAAGCGATGATCCAGGGCTTTTTCGAATGTGAGGTACTCGATAATGAGACGTATGTTATGTAAATAAACCTGGTTAGGTGAAATTTCACTTAGGTTGAAAATAGCCTTGAGCACGTCGTCCGTCGGATGGGACTTTTCGGATATATCTGATTCTGTCGTATCAGTTTTAACAGTTATTAAGCCTATAAACCGTTAAATAGCGCAAATTTTTTGAAAAACATTTTTGTTTTGATTTTTGTGTAGGATTCAGATAATCCGGTCGTTCTCTATCAGTTTTAACAAATATTAAATCTATAAACCGTTAAAAAGCGAGAAATTTGAAGAATGGAGTCTACCGAGCTCAGGATCGCCACTTAGAAATCTAGCTGAGGCACTTAGGTCAGATGTTTCAATCTGGAAGTAAAAAAACACTTTGAGCACGTCGTCCTTCGGATGGGACTTTAAGCGATGATCCAGGGCTTTTTCGAATGTGAGGTACTCGATAATGAGACGTATGTTATGTAAATAAACCTGGTTAGGTGAAATTTCACTTAGGTTGAAAATAGCCTTGAGCACGTCGTCCGTCGGATGGGACTTTTCGGATATATCTGAATCTGTCGTATCAGTTTTAACAATTATTAAGCCTATAAACCGTTAAATAGCTCAAATTTTTTGAAAAACATTTTTATTTTGATTTTTGTGTAGGATTCAGATAATCCGGTCACTTCTCTATCAGTTTTAACAAATATTTAATCTATAAACCGTTAAAAAGCGAGAAATTTGAAGAATGGAGTCTACCGAGCTCAGGATCGCCGCTTAGAAATCTAGCTGAGGCACTTAGGTCAGATGTTTTAATCGGGAAGTGAAAAATAACTATGAGCACGTCGTCCTTCGGATGGGACTTTAAGCGATGTTCCAGGACTTTTTCGAATGTGAGGTACTCGATAATGAGACGTATGTTATGTAAATAAACCTGGGTAGGTGAAATTTCACTTGGGTTGAAAATAGCCTTGAGCACGTCGTCCTTCGGATGGGACTTTCCGGATAAATCTGAATCTCTCGTATCAGTTTTAACAATTATTAAGCCTATAAACCGTTAAATAGCGCAAATTTTTTGAAAAACATTTTTATTTTGATTTTTGTGTAGGATTCAGATAATCCGGTCGTTCTCTATCAGTTTTAACAAATATTAAATCTATAAACCGTTAAAAAGCGAGAAATTTGAAGAATGGAGTCTACCGAGCTCAGGATCGCCACTTAGAAATGTAGCTGAGGCACTTAGGTCAGATGTTTCAATCTGGAAGTAAAAAAACACTTTGAGCACGTCGTCCTTCGGATGGGACTTTAAGCGATGATCCAGGGCTTTTTCGAATGTGAGGTACTCGATAATGAGACGTATGTTATGTAAATAAACCTGGTTAGGTGAAATTTCACTTAGGTTGAAAATAGCCTTGAGCACGTCGTCCGTCGGATGGGACTTTTCGGATATATCTGATTCTGTCGTATCAGTTTTAACAGTTATTAAGCCTATAAACCGTTAAATAGCTCAAATTTTTTGAAAAACATTTTTATTTTGATTTTTGTGTAGGATTCAGATAATCCGGTCACTTCTCTATCAGTTTTAACAAATATTTAATCTATAAACCGTTAAAAAGCGAGAAATTTGAAGAATGGAGTCTACCGAGCTCAGGATCGCCACTTACAAATCTAGCTGAGGCACTTAGGTCAGATGTTTTAATCGGGAAGTGAAAAATAACTATGAGCAAGTCGTCCTTCGGATGGGACTTTAAGCGATGTTCCAGGGCTTTTTCGAATGTGAGGTCCTCGATAATGAGACGTATGTTATGTAAATAAACCTGGGTAGGTGAAATATCACTTAGGTTGAAAATAGCCTTGAGCACGTCGTCCTTCGGATGCGACTTTCCGGATAAATCTGAATCTCTCGTATCAGTTTTAACAATTATTTAGCCTATAAACCGTTAAATAGCGCAAATTTTTTGAAAAACATTTTTATTTTGATTTTTGTGTAGGATTCAGATAATCCGGTCGTTCTCTATCACTTTTAACAAATATTAAATCTATAAACCGTTAAAAAGCGAGAAATTTCAAGAATGGAGTCTACCGAGCTCAGGATCGCCACTTAGAAATCTAGCTGAGGCACTTAGGTCAGATGTTTCAATCAGGAAGTTAAAAAACACTTTGAGCACGTCGTCCTTCGGATGGGACTTTAAGCGATGATCCAGGGCTTTTTCGAATGTGAGGTCCTCGATAATGAGACGTATGTTATGTAAATAAACCTGGTTAGGTGAAATTACACTTAGGTTGAAAATAGCCTTGAGCACGTCGTCCGTCGGATGGGACTTTTCGGATATATCTGATTCTGTCGTATCAGTTTAAACAATTATTAAGCCTACAAACCTTTAAATAGCGTGAATTTTTTGAAAAACATTTTTATTTTGATTTTTGTGTAGGATTCAGATAATCCGGTCGTTCTCTATCAGTTTTAACAAATATTAAATCTATAGCAGTTATACCCGGCGTTGCCCGGGGAACTTTGATTTTTCTCCCAATATCTTCTATAACGCTATTCAGTTCCTCGACAGTACATTCATGATGTTATAATTTTCAATTATTCATACGGAATAAGGCTTATAGTCCTTCAGCTGTTGTAACGCTAGTAAGTTTTTAGGACCCCTGGGCACCACAGCTAGTATGCGCCTTTCAACGGCGGAAGCCACACCTAGTGAATACTTAGCATCGCTGGACGTCCTAGTCAGTGCGTACTTAAGAACGTTTGTGACCACAGCTAGTATGTGGCTTGCAACGCTGAGCACCACAGCTAGTACGTAGTAGGGAATGCTGGGCATCATAGCTAGTATGTGCCTTGCGACGGCGGACCCAACAGCTAGTACGTAGTTAGGAACGCTGGTCACCACAGCTAGTATGTGCCTCACAACAGCGGACCCCACAGCTAGTACGAAGTTAGGAACGCTGGGCATCACAGCTATTAAGTGCCTTGCAACAGCGGACCCCACAGCTAGTATGTAGTTAAATACGCTGGGCATTACAGTTAGTAAGTGCTTTGCAACAACGAACTTCACAGCTAGTACATAGTTAGGAACGCTGGGCACTACAGCTAGTAAATGCTTTGCAACAACGGACCCCACAGCTAGTACGAAGTTAGGAACGCTGGGCACTACAGCTAGTAAATGCCTTGCAACAACGGACCCCACAGCTAGTACAATATTAGGAACCCTGGGCATCACACCTAGCATGCTTTTGCAACGACGGACGCCACAGCTAGTACCTACGTAGTTAAATACGCTGGGCCACACTGCTAGCGCCTTGCAACAGCAGACCCCACAGCTAGTACGTAATTAGGAACGCTGGGCCCTACAGGTAGTAGGTGCCTTGCAACTGCGAACCCCACAGATAGTATGTAGTTAGAACCACAGGGCATCACAGCTAGTATGAGTTTTGCAACGGCGGACCCCACGGCTAGTACCTACGAGTGAAATACGCTGGGCCACACTGCTAGCGCCTTGCAACAGCAGACCCACAGCTAGTACGTAATTAGAAACGCTGGGCATTACAGCTAGTAAATGTCTTATAGGTGCCTTGCAACAGCGAACCCCACAGCCAGTACATAGTTAGGAACGCTGGGGCTGAGCACTACAGCTAGTAAGTACCTTGCAACAGCGGACCCCACAGCTAGTACGATATTAGGAACGCTGGACATCACAGCTAGTAAATGTCTTGCAACAGTGAACCCCACAGCGAATACATAGTTACTACTACTACATGTGAAATTCATGACAATCCGATTCATGACAATACGACCAACAAGGCCCCCCACAACCCCCCCTCCCGTTCAAAACTTTGGGACGCCACATATCTTTTTTTCCTATTTGGCTTTTAAAAATACTCATGTGAAATTTCATGACGATTCGCCCATTAGTTAATGAGTTAGCTCTATATTTATACTTAGGCCCCCCAACTACCCCCCCCTCCCGTAAAAAATTTTGAGCCGTCACACCGCCTATTTTTCTATTTGGTCTTCAGGAATACTCCATGTGAAATTTCGTGACAATCCGACCAACCGTTAAAGAGTTAGCTCTATATTTATACTTAGGCCCCCCCACTACCCCCCCTCCCGTTCAAAACTTTGGGACGCCACACACCTTTTTTTCCTATTTGGCTTTTAAAAATACTACATGTGAAATTTCATGACGATTCGCCCATTAGTTAATGAGTTAGCTCTATATTTATACTTAGGCCCCCCCACTACCCCCCCTCCCGTAAAAAATTTTGAGCCGTCACACCGCCTATTTTTTTATTTGGTCTTCAGGAATACTACATGTGAAACTTCGTGACAATGCGACCAACTGTTAAAGAGTTAGCTCTATATTTATACTTAGGCCCCCCCACAACCCCCCCTCCCGTTCAAAACTTTGGGACGCCACACACCTTATTTTTCTATTTGGCCTTCAGGAATACTCCATGTGAAATTTCGTGACAATCCGACCAACCGTTAAAGAATTAGCTCTATATTTATACTTAGGCCCCCCCACAACCCCCCCTCCCGTTCAAAACTTTGGGACGCCACACACCTTTTTTTCCTATTTGGCTTTTAAAAATACTACGTGAAATTTCATGACGATTCGCCCATTAGTTAATGAGTTAGCTCTATATTTATACTTAGGCCCCCCCACAACCCCCCCTCCCGTACAAAACTTTGGGACGCCACACACCTTTTTTTCCTATTTGGCTTTTAAAAATACTACATGTGAAATTTCATGACGATTCGCCCATTAGTTAATGAGTTAGCTCTATATTTATACTTAGGCCCCCCAACTACCCCCCCCTCCCGTAAAAAATTTTGAGCCGTCACACCGCCTATTTTTCTATTTGGTCTTCAGGAATACTCCATGTGAAATTTCGTGACAATCCGACCAACCGTTAAAGAGTTAGCTCTATATTTATACTTAGGCCCCCCCACAACCCCCCCTCCCGTTCAAAACTTTGGGACGCCACACACCTTTTTTTCCTATTTGGCTTTTAAAAATACTACATGTGAAATTTCATGACGATTCGCCCATTAGTTAATGAGTTAGCTCAATATTTATACTTAGGCCCCCCCACTACCCCCCCTCCCGTAAAAAATTTTGAGCCGTCACACCGCCTATTTTTTTATTTGGTATTCAGGAATACTACATGTGAAACTTCGTGACAATGCGACCAACTGTTAAAGAGTTAGCTCTATATTTATACTTAGGCCCCCCCCACAACCCCCCCTCCCGTTCAAAACTTTGGGACGCCACACACCTTATTTTTCTATTTGGCCTTCAGGAATACTCCATGTGAAATTTCGTGACAATCCGACCAACCGTTAAAGAATTAGCTTTATATTTATACTTAGGCCTCCCCACAACCCCCCCTCCCGTACAAAACTTTGGGACGCCTTTTTCCTACTTGGCTTTTAAAAAGACTACGTGTGAAATTTCATGACAATTCGCCCATTAGTTAATGAGTTAGCTCTATATTTATACTTAGGCCCCCCTTACAACCCCCCCTCCCGATCAAAACTTTGGGACGCCACACACCTTTTTTTCCTGTTTGGCTTTTAAAAAGACTACGTGTGAAATTTCATGACAATTTGACCATTAGTTAATGAGTTAGCACTATTTATATACTTAGGCCCCCCTTACAACCCCCCCTCCCGATCAAAATTTTGGGACGCCACATAGCCTATTATTCAATCGGGCTCAAAAGAATGCTACATGGGAAGTTTCATAAATATCCGTCCAGCGGTTTGGGCGTGATGCTGGAACAAACATACAAACAAACAAACAAACCCCGTTTCAGCTTTATTAATATAGACTAGCAGTAATACCCGGCGTTGCCCGGGGAACTTTGAATTTTCTCTCAATATCTCCTGTAAGTCTATTCAATCCTTCGACACCACATTCATGATGTTATAATTTTCGATTATTCATACGGAATAAGGCTTATAGTCCTTCAACTATAGTAACGCTAGTAAGTTTTTAAGACCCCTAGGCACCACAGCTAGTATGCGCCTTTCAACGGCGGAAACCCCAGCTAGTGAATACTTGGCATCGCTGGGCACCACAGCTAGTAAGAAGTTAGGAACGCTGACGGCGGACCCCACATCTAGTACGTAGTTAGGAATGCTGGGCACCACAGCTAGTATGTGCCTTGCGACGGCGAACACCACATTTAGTACGTAGTTAGGAACGCTGGGCACCACGGCTAGTATGTTCCTTGCAACAGCGGACCCCACAGCGAATACATAGTTACTACTACATGTGAAATTCATGACAATCCGATTACCCTTTAATCAATCAGCATTTTTTTATGCTTTGCTCCCCCCCCCCCCTGTTAAATTTTTGAAGATGTCACATAGTGTATTTTTCTATTTGGCCATCAAGAATACTACATAAAAAATTCCATGACAATCCGATCATCCGTAAATGATCTATCACTATCTTCAAATTTACGCCTACCCCACAACCCCCCTCCCGTTCAAAACTTTGGGACGCCACACACCTTTTTTTCCTTTTTGGCTTTTAAAAATACTACATGTGAAATTTCATGACAATTCGACCATTAGTTAATGAGTTAGCACTATTTATATACTTAGGCCCCCCTTACTACCCCCCCTCCCGATCAAAATTTTGGGACGCGACATAGCCTATTATTCAATCGGGCTCAAAAGAATGCTACATGTGAAGTTTCATGAAGATCCGTCCAGCCGTTTGGGCGTGATGCTGGAACAAACATACAAACAAACCCCATTTCAGCTTTATTTATATAGATAGACTTAAACGTTCCGCTCAACATAGGGTACGTGACATCACCCAACACTACGTGACATCACCCAACACTCCTGCCAACTTCCTACTACCATCTCCAAAGCCCACTTATATTCCACATTTCTTCCTTGATAATGTTAGTAGAAACCAAACGGTAACTTATTTTATCATACATATGGAGTCTATCGAGCTCAGGATCGCCACTTAGAAATCTAGCCAAGGCACTTAGGTCAGATATTTTATTCGGGAAGATAAAAATAAATTTGAGCACGTCGTCCTTCGGATTAGACTTTAGGCTATGATCGAGGGCCTTTTTGTATGTCAGGTGCTCGATAATGAGTCCTATGTTATGTAACTAAACCTAGGTAGCTAAAATTTCACTTAGGTTCAAAAAACCTTGAGCACGTCGTCCTTCGGATAGGACTTTCCCGATATATCTAAATCTGTCTATCAGTTTTAACAAATATTAAAACTAAAAACCGTTTAAAAGCGAGAAATTTGAAGAATGGAGTTTACCGAGCTCAGGATCGCCATTTCGAAATCTAGCCAAGTCACTTAGGTCAGATGTTTTAATCGGGAAGATAAAAATAAATTTGAGCACGTCGTCCTTCGGTTTGGACTTTAAGCTATGATCGAGGGCCTTTTCGTATGTCGGGTACTCGATAATGAGTCGTATGTTACGTATCTAAACCTGGCTAGTTGAAATTTCATTTACGTTAAAAATAACTTGAGCACGTCGTCCTTCGGTTTGGACTCTAAGCTATGATCGAAGGCTTTTTCGTATGTCAGGTACTCGATAATGAGTCGTATGTTACGTATCTAAACCTGGGTAGCTGAAATTTCACTTAGGTTAAAAATAAATTTGAGCACGTCGTCCTTCGGATGGGACTTCCCCGATATATCTGAATCTGTATATCAGTTTTAACAAATATTAATACTAAAAACCGTTTAAAAGCGAGAAATTTGAAGAATGGAGTTTACCGAGCTGAGGATCGCCATTTAGAAATCTAGCCAAGTCACTTAGGTCAGATGTTTTAATCGGGAAGATAAAAATAACTTTGAGCACATCGTCCTTCGGATGGGACTTTCCCGATACATCTGAATCTTTCTTTGGTTGACCATCTTCGTTTCTGGATGCTGCCTATCTACCAACATAGCTGTATTAATTTGCAACAGCGGACACCACAGCTAGTACCAAGTTCGGAACGCTGAGCACCACATCTAGTTTGTGCCTTGCAACAGCGGACCCCACAGGTAGTACGAAGTTCGGAACGCTGAGCACCACATCTAGTTTGTGCCTTGCAACAGCGGACCCCACAGCTAGTACGAAGTTCGGAACGCTGAGCACCACATCTAGTATGTGCCTTGCAGCAGCGGACACCACAGCTAGTACGAAGTTAGGAACCCTGGGCACCACATCTAGTATGTGCCTTGCAACAGCGGACCCCACAGCTAGTACGAAGTTCGGAACGCTGGGCAACACAGCGAGTATGAGCCTTGCAACAGCGGACCTCACAGGTAGTACGAAGTTAGGAACGCTGAGCACCACATTCTAGTTTGTGCCTTGCAACAGCGGTCACCACAGCTAGTACGAAGTTAGGAACCCTGGGCACCACATCTAGTATGTGCCTTGCAACAGCGGACCCCACAGCTAGTACGAAGTTAGGAACGCTGGGCACCACATCTAGTTTGTGCCTTGCAACAGCGGACCCCACAGCTAGTATGAAGTTAGGAACGCTGAGCACCACATCTAGTTTGTGCCTTGCAACAGCGGACACCACAGCTAGTACAAAGTTAGGAACGCTGGGCAACACAGCTAGTAAGTGTTTTGTAACAGCGGACCCCACAGCTAGTACGAAGTTAGGAACCCTGGGCACCACATCTAGTATGTGCCTTGCAACAGCGGACACCACAGCTAGTACGAAGTTAGGAACGCTGGGCAACACAGCTAGTAAGTGCCTTGCAACAGCGGACCCCACAGCTAGTATGAAGTTAGGAACGCTGAACACCACATGTAGTATGTGCCTTGCAACAGCGGACCCCACAGCTAGTACGAAGTTAGGAACGCTGAGCACCACATCTAGTTTGTGCCTTGCAACAGCGGACACCACAGCTAGTACGAAGTTAGGAACCCTGGGCACCACATCTAGTATGTGCCTTGCAACAGCGGACCCCACAGCTAGTACGAAGTTAGGAACGCTGGGCACCACATCTAGTTTGTGCCTTGCAACAGCGGACCCCACAGCTAGTATGAAGTTAGGAACGCTGAGCACCACATCTAGTTTGTGCCTTGCAACAGCGGACACCACAGCTAGTACAAAGTTAGGAACGCTGGGCAACACAGCTAGTAAGTGTTTTGTAACAGCGGACCCCACAGCTAGTACGAAGTTAGGAACCCTGGGCACCACATCTAGTATGTGCCTTGCAACAGCGGACACCACAGCTAGTACGAAGTTAGGAACGCTGGGCAACACAGCTAGTAAGTGCCTTGCAACAGCGGACCCCACAGCTAGTATGAAGTTAGGAACGCTGAACACCACATGTAGTATGTGCCTTGCAACAGCGGACCCCACAGCTAGTACGAAGTTAGGAACGCTGAGCACCACATCTAGTTTGTGCCTTGCAACAGCGGACACCACAGCTAGTACGAAGTTAGGAACCCTGGGCACCACATCTAGTATGTGCCTTGCAACAGCGGACCCCACAGCTAGTACGAAGTTCGGAACGCTGGGCAACACAGCTAGTAAGTGTTTTGTAACAGCGGACCCCATAGATACTACATAGTTAGGAACGCTGGGCATCACAGCTAGTAAATGTCTTGCAACAGTGAACCCCACAGCGAATACATAGTTACTACTACTACATGTGAAATTCATGACAATCCGATTGCCCTTTAATCATTCAGCATTATTTTTATGCTTAGCCCCCCCCCCCTCCAAATTTTTAAGATGTCACATAGTGTATTTTTCTATTTGGCCATCAAGAATACTACATGTGAAATTCCATGACAATCCAATCATCCGTTAATGACCTATCACTATCTTCAAATTTAGGCCTACCCCCATAACCCCCCTCCCGTTCACAATTTTTTGATGTCAAACACCCTATTTTTCTATTTGGCCTTTATGAATACTACATGTGAAATTTCGTGACAATCCGATCATCCGTTAATGACTTATCACTATACTTATACTTAGGCCCCCATCAATCCATCCTCCCGTTCAAAATTTTGTGACTTATACACCCTATATTGGCTTTTAAGAATACTACATGTGAAATTCCATGACAATACGACCACCCGTTAATGAGCTACCACTATATTTATACTTAGCCCCCCCCCCCCCCCCACAACCCCCCCTCCCGTTCAAAACTTTGGGTCGCCACACACCTTTTTTTTTTACTACATGTGAAACTTCGTGACAATGCGACCACCCGTTAATGAGCTAGCTCTATATTTATACTTAGGCCCCCCCACAACCCCCCCTCCCGTTCAAAACTTTGGGACGCCACACACCTTATTTTTTTATTTGGCCTTCAGGAATACTACATGGGAAATTTCGTGACAATACGATCAACCGTTAATGAGCTAGCTCTATATTTATACTTAGCCCCCCCCCCCCTCAACCCCCCCACCCGTTCAAAACTTTGGGACACCACACATCTTATTTTTCTATTTGGCCTTCAGGAATACTACATGGGAAATTTCGTGACAATACGATCAACCGTTAATGAGCTAGCTCTATATTTATATTTAGCCCCCCCCCCCAAACCCCCCACCCGTTCAAAACTTTGGGACGCCACACACCTTATTTTTCTATTTGGCCTTCAGGAATACTACATGGGAAATTTCGTGACAATGCGACCACCCGTTAATGAGCTAGCTCTATATTTATATTTAGCCCCCCCCCCCCCCCCCAAACCCCCCACCCGTTCAAAACTTTGGGACGCCACACACAATATTTTTTATATTGGCCTTTAAGAATACTACATGTGAAATTTCGTGACAATCCGACCAACCGTTAATGAGGTAGGACTATTTATATACTTAGGCCCCCCTTACAACCCCCCCTACCGTTCAAAATTTTGGGACGCCACATAGCCTATTATTCAATCGGGCTCAAAAGAATGCTACATGTGAAGTTTCATGAAGATCCGTCCAGCCGTTTGGGCGTGATGCTGGAACAAATATACAAACAAACCCCGTTTCAGCTTTATTTATATAGATTAATAAAGCTGAAACGGGGTTTGTTCTAGCATCACGCCCAAACGGCTGAACGGATTTTCATGAAACTTTACATGTAGCATCCTTTCGAGCCTGATTCAATAATAGGCTATGTGGCGTCCCAAAATATTGAACGGGAGGGGGGTTGCTCCCCCTGACTACGCATAAAAATAAAGCTCACTCATTAATTAATGGTCGGATTGTCACGAAATTTCACATGTAATATTCCTGAAGGCCAAATTAAAAAATAGGGTTTGTGAAGTTACAAAATTGTGAACGGGAGGGGGGGATGGGGGGGCCTGAGTATAAATATAGTGGTAGCTCATTAATGGATGATGGGATTGTCATAGAATGGTTATGTCTTCAAGGATTTTAATTTTAAATACGAAAGTTGATGTTGATACATTCATTACATGGGCAGTTATTGGGATGTTTGAATTGAGCCCCCACCCCGGAACTCCCCCCTCCCCTCAGCCGATATCATTGAAATTTGACTGGTTGTCTCCTCAGTGGATCTTAATTTTAAATACGAAATTTGATGTCGATACATTCATTACATGGGCAGTTATTGGGATGTTTGAATTGAGCCCCCACCCCGGAACGCCCCCCTCCCCTCACCCAATATCGCTGAAATTTGACTCGTTATCTCCTCAGTGGATTTTAATTTTAAATACGAAATTTGATGTTGATACATTCATGACATCAGCACTTACTAGTTTCGCTGGCCGCCGTTGCAAGGCATATACTACGAGTAGCTGTGTGGCCCAGCGTTCCTGAACACGTACTAGCGGTGATGCGCAGCATTCCTAAGAACGTAATAGCTGTTGTGCCCAGCGGTTTTAAGCACACACTAACCGATACTAGCTGTGGTCACGAGCGTTCTTAAGTACATACTGGCTAGGATGTCCAGCGATGCTAAGTATTTACCAGCTTTGGTTTCCGCCGTTGAAAGGCGCATACTAGCTGGGTCCCCAGTGGTCCTAAACACTTACTAGCTGGGGTGTCTGCCGTTGAAGGACTATAAACCTTACTCCATTTGAATAATTAAAAATTATAACATCATGAATGTACTGTTGAAGAATTGGGCAACGCCGGGTATTACTACTAGTATATAATATATTTATATTTTTTGTGATTCAAATACATATATTACTTATTCTTATTTCGAAATAAAAAACACTAATTAATTTGTTTTTGACCTGTAGCTGGCGATGATGTATAACATTTTTTCCGTTCCAAAATTTGATTTTTTTAAAATTATAATAATTTTTTTATTTTATTTATTTTTCTAAAGTCGTTTCTTTCTGATAGAGCTATGGAGTGTCCGGGGCTTTTGAAAATTATGGTAGGCCTAAAATTTTAAAGTTATCACCACTCCATAAATCCAGAGTTTCTTTTTTTTAGGGTTATTTTTGACCTAAAAATACAATTATAATGTATGCTTTCGCTCAATGTGCGAAAATCATTTTTACAAATTTTCTATGTATTTTAAAATGTCATATCAAAATATTTTCTGAAAACAACATTTTTAACCAATATTTCATAAAATATAAAATTGGGAAGGGAATGAGATTGAATACAAGTTGAAATATTGCAATAACTTTCGTTGTATTATTTATACATCCTAGGTAATGGTTTTTAAAATAATTCAAAAAGTTACAATTTCTGGATTCACCATGGCTTTTTCAGTCTTCGTCACAAATTTGCCCTGAATTCTGGACTGGATCATCTGTTCAGTCCACAAAAAATGGATGACAGCAAGGGGGTATAAATGGTGAAAGGTCCGTCATATCCTTTTTTTTAGCTGCTGTGACGGATTTTCCATGAGGATAAGCCGTTTTAAGATGATGCCGAGTTAGGCTCAATGATGGACGACCAGACCTACCTCCAGAAGCATTCCTTTTTCTCAAGTCAAGCTCATGGAATCCAACTAGGTCGTTCAGTTCTTTATTCATTCTTTATAGAGAATAGATAGTCCGTGCTGTTTATCGTACTTAATATGACGAATTTTTAACCAGTTTATTTCGTTTCCTGCGAGATTCCTTTTTCTCTTTGTGACACAATTTTGAAGACCTTTCACTGACACAAAGTCTGGACGTTGCATTTCGTAAACCCGGAACAGATGTAAACAAAGCCGCTAGAGAAAAGGGATCAGTGTTGCGTTCAAATCAAAACAACCATTCCCCCACCATTCATCTCGAACCTCCCGGACCCCCTGTACATATTTCGTATTTTTCTGTTTCCGTTTCATCTATTCATCCGATTTTGAATCTGAAAAATAATTTGAACTCATTGAACTGTCTACTTTCGGCCCCGTACCTGTAAATTTAAAAAAAAATTAAAAGATAACATGTAAAAAAAATAAATAAAAAATGATATTAGAAATTTACAATTTAACATAAAAAAACGGAGTGTCATATCAATTCTATATTAATTTGGAGTACAAAGGAAAAAAAAAAAATATTTTAAAGTTTAGCCATTTAGTCAAAATATCTTTAATCGTTTTGCTGCTATAGTGGTGCTATCTGTTGAAGTAAATTCATAATAAAAAACGGGACGTTTAACCTTGAAAGGATTAGCACGATCAGTACCGGTGGATAGTAAACTTATTAATTCATTCCAAAATTTCTTGTTTTATTTCTAATTTTACTCATCCATATTTGTTGATGGAGTCTTGCTTGCCCTAGACAAAGTCCAATGCCCTTTAGATGATAAATTAAATCCCTATTCTGTAACTAAGTACTTAAATATTCAATAGGTAGGTAAATAAAAAGTGGCTATATTCAAATATGTACCTTTTTTTTTCTTTTTTTTTTTCCTTTTTGGCCTCGGCAGACACCACACTAGCCATTGCTATTCTTAAAACTACACTATAAAAGATAATTCTGCTAAAGACGGGATACTGGAGGGAGGAGCCCAGACAGAGGGCCCAAGCAAGCGGCCCCAGCCAGGCCGGGGGACAGCCGGAGGCACCGCCGGACCACATCATCCAAAACAATACTCATAGCTGCGACCAGTGACTGGAGTGGAGGCTCCTGAAGGAAGGTCTGCATGTAGTGCCGGCCGTCCAGACCTTCGGAGCTCCTGGGTCTATAGACCAGTGCCCCGACAGTGCCCCCCACAGACCCCCAGCCAAGCCAGCAACCCCAAGCCCAGGCCCCCCACCGGAACCCGCCCCCCAGTCAGAGCTTACATTGGATCAATTAATAGCGAAGGAATCATGGGCTGATTTTGAATTTGCATTATAAATCTGTAAATGGATTGGTAAATAAAAATGTTACGGGTTATTAAAAGCTGGGGATAGTTAAAGGGGGCTTGGGTTAGCTTATACAGTTCAGTGAACATAAGTTCTCTCTGGGTATGATATTTGGTACATGTAAGTACAATGTGCTCCAGGTTCTCCTCCACCCGACACAGCAGGCACAGTGGGCTGTCTGCCTTGCCTATCCTAAAGAGATACGTCCCACATATCCCGTGTTCACCCTCAATCTATTGATAACAGTACATACAGACTTGGGGAGACAGGCCTCCCTGTACCAGGGTTCTGAGCCCACTCTCGGGTTCATCCTCTTATACCAACTTCCTTTGTCACTACTGGTGTACATCTCTTGCCAAATGGACCGACAGTTCCTTTTAATTTGTCCACTAAGATCCTCTTTGGGTAGCCGGACCGGTAAGGGGGTCCCTTCTGATAACGCTTGTTTAGCAAAACCATCAACCACTTCGTTATATTTTATTCCTATATGTACCTTAATATTAAAACTATGTGTAAAGAATGGAAGAATGAAGCAATTTAGAGAGGATTGTAGAGGAATATTTGAGATAAAAGCCAGCGGTACACTAACTAATGTAAGATTTGATGGCAAGTAGGTATGCAGATTGGTTACCTCAGAGGTTCCGGCTTGGTTGGCTTCCGTTCCGCCCTGACCTCTCCGAAAGGCGCCTTCCTATAAGAACCTCCTCAAAATTTTACAACTCACCAAGCCAAAAACATTATTTTTTTTATTTTTCCGATTAACGATAAAAAGGTCCGTTCACATTATCTTTACTCTTCGTCGCAAATAAACTTGCTCTCCTGTATATCCAGAAGTCAAAACGTTTTAGTTCTTGGGTTTTTTCTGTTGGGTTAGGCCTAAGGGGCTAACTTCATGGCACATTTGGGTTAAGAAATTCGATCATCCAGTTTTAATATTCCCTCAATATGTTGATTATTCTTCTTAAAAAAGCATAAAAATAATTGTCCAAGGGAAGTATCTATGAGACTCAAAAAAAAATTAATTAGGATTAAATACGGTGATTTTCATAAGTTAGGTTGGCAACTGTGACTCTGACCTTGACAACCTGTTCCTGCTTGTTTTCATTGCTTGTCATGTATCTTTTATATGTAGTTAGTTTTTCTATTGGGGATAAAAATGTCCAAATCAGTGTCGGTTTTATACTAATGAATATTATTCACGGTCTGTTACAATATAAATTTAAAATGACATACGTACATAGATGTAAATAATTTTTTAAATATAAGTTGTCAGGAATCGGGCCTGGGGTCTGCAGGTGATGCACAAACACTAGAGACGGGTTGTGAATGCCATTGTTCCTGCTACAAACCACTACCTGATACTTTTGTGTTTGTTAAACCTTACATCTATTTTAAATACTTTTTGTAGATAGCAGCATATGCATTTGTCATTAATTGTATCCTATTTATTATGTGAAGCCGAACGATCCTACATCTATATTTTTTACATTATTTATCCAAAATGCAATGTTATTAAAGTATCGAAGAGTCTGAAGGGTGTGATGACTGCGGTTTTCTGGATGTCTTCTTCTGCAATATGTATTAAAAAATACGCCTTCTTTAGATCAAGTATACTGAAGACTTTCTTTCTATGTAAGTTGTTATTTAAGTCCTAAATATTGGTTACTCCGTAACTATCCGGCTGTCTGAGCGTTGAGTTGTCTGCAATGAGTGCTTGCGCATTGCCATGACACTTGAATGTATGTATATCAGATTTCCTTATTTATTTTTTATTTTATTTTTTTTATTTATAACTCCAGCAGTTTGGATTGAGAAATTCGATCACCCAGTTTTAGTGTTCCCTCTATATGTTGATTATTCTTCCTAAAAAAGTTAATTTACATATATATAAGTTAATTATTAACGTATATATACATATAATTATATATAATTCTTAATCATTGCAATAAATGTGTGAGGCATTTTCTAAAAATTAAGCGGTCGAAGCAGTGACTAAAAGAATCATCCAAATTAAATCAAAAATAGAATTAAAAATAATTTAGAGAAAGGAATAAGAACAAATATAAAGTCTAAGATAACCAAATGATGTTTTCCTTTTAATATATTTTATCATATAAAAATGAGATAAAATAAAATATATAATTAATTTGAATAAAAATGAAAAATATACTTACTATATTGATATGTGTGTACAGTTGTAAATAACATGTAAATGTTTTTTTTTTTTTTTTTAATTGGCCAATTATAAGAAAGAAGGGAAACTCCAAATGACTTACGCAATAGATTACAAATCTTGGTGTATTTTCTTGATTTACCATCTTAATATTTTTGACATTTGACCTGTTTTTTTCTTTACCGTTCTTCAGATAAACAATTCTTCTGTGTGATTATGTAATTCGTATACCCCCAAGGGGCACTCAGGACTTGAAGTTTATATACCAGGTAAATAGTATCAGGAGTAGTCTGGCGAATTTAATATCCTTAAAAATTAGCGATGGGGCGCTAAAAAGTAATCTGTTCCC
Organism: Aradus depressus; assembly: GCA_963662175.1. Classification (NCBI taxonomy): domain Eukaryota; kingdom Metazoa; phylum Arthropoda; class Insecta; order Hemiptera; family Aradidae; genus Aradus; species Aradus depressus. Next base: position 35,285,589 of record OY759224.1, on the reverse strand, counting down.
CTAGGATAGCATTCTGGGGTCGAAAGTTACCCCACAACTTAGGTTAGGTTGCATATCTACAAGAAAAAAAATGGGCAGGGAACAGGGATATTTTGTAAATTAAGTTGGCGGTCCTACAGAGCCCCTCTGCTAGTGGTCGAGGTCAGTTGTGTTGCAGAATTGTTGTAGTGTGGAGATAAACTTAGTGCCGGACGTTTTTGACCCCAGGGTGCCGTTGGTGGTGATACTTTTTTGTGTGGGGGACCCCAGAGTGTATTTCAGAATTCTCGTCAAAATCAAGTCATTCTACTCATTCTTTTCGTTCATTTTTTCTCCTTCAAAGCAAAGCATGGTGTTGTTGGCTTATATAAGTGCCAATTTGTTTCTTTGCTGGCTCACAGTTTAGTAGCCTTTCTTTCATGAAGGTTCGCTTGAAATAGCATTGTAGGTCAATAGCGCGGTTAGCAAACGTTATGGTTTCATACGAGTAATTTGAAAATAGGTTATATTGCTTGTAGTGCGGTTTACACTCATAGTAGCTTGTTCTTTCCATTCATTATAGATAACACTGAAATGGAGTAAGTCGTAGATGGGGTAGTTTGGTCTGTAGTCTGGTCACTCATGCGTGAAATTCAATTAGAAGAAGACTCTGATTTTGATGTCTCTCCATTAGATATTACATCAGACAATGAAGAAGATGTACCTATCGGTGAAGAAGAGGTTCACATTGATTCAGACAGTGAACTTAGTGCTTGATGATGATGATGATGATACTCCTGACAATGTCAGCGATGGCCCAGGGTCAGAAGGACCTTCTGCGAGAAAGAGACCACGGTCCAGTTATTTCCGGGGTAAAGATGGAAGAACTGTGTGGTCAGGAGAGCAGCCTGAAAAACGTGGCAGACGTGCTCAGAAAAATTTCGGTCGTACACATGCCTGGCCCGATACATGAAGGGAAAGAAGCGAAAACCCCACTCAGTGCTTGGCGTTTGCTTTTTTCACAAGTCATTCTCGACAGAATTGTGGCACATACAAATGAAGAAATAAGTCGTCGCCTGGAATCAGCAAGCGTGTTGCATACTTATCACAAACTGACTGATGAAACTGAGGTAGGAGCGTTCCTTGGCCTTTTATACTTGATTGGAGTCCGAAAGTCGGCTGGTTTGAAATTGGAAGAATTGTGGTGATGTTGTTTTCAGGCGTCCTTGGATTACTTAGCGAAGGCAAAACCACCGACATCAACTGGGAGAGCACGTTACCACATTTACACTAAGTCACAGGACAAAAAAAAACGAGCAGAGTGTTGTCGTCACTCATGTGACATCCATTCAGTGATGGAGACTACCTGCGACAACTGCAGGGAATAATTGTCTGTAGGAAGAAGGACAATTACCTTTACTATGTCGTTAAAGTCGGTTTTCAAACCACTCATCGTTTGAACTTTTTTTTCCATTCTTCATAAATATTTCATATTGATTTCTTACGATTTTTGTTTGTTTGTTGCCTTTTACCATGAAAACCACTGTGATCGAGCTCAAGAAACAAAACCATTAATATCACAATATGAAAAACAAATCCTAGTAAATAATTATTAGAAAAAAGTACAGTGGAAGGAGACAGTCGGTGGATCAGTGAAACATGAAAAAAGGTCATATTTGGGCTGATCCAGTATCCAGCTCGTTTCTAGAAATCCATTGATTTTTTTTAAATTTGACTCCTCACATTATCAACTTCGAATAGAGATAGTGGAATCCAAAATAATCCCTTCGATACAATTTTAATTTTGAATTTGAAATTTTTCAATTTTTATTACTGATGTTTTTAAAAAATATTATTACAAAATAATTTTGGTTCCGAATGGACCTATTAATGGTTAATAGTTTAACCATTATAAATTAAATCAACAAATGGGCTATCAATGAATTTTTTCAAAGTAAAATAATATTCAATTTTTAGAATTTGGAAGGCATTCTGGAATTTCCAAGTTATGGGGTCATAATCGACCCCAGAGTGTCGTCCACGTTCCAAAAATATATGTATGCATTCCTAGGGTTAATAAAGTTAATTGCATGTTTGTTCTTCTTAGCATGGCGCTTACACCGTCGTGAGTTATATTCATGACATTTTCTGAGAATCTTCATGGTGACCCGGTAAAGAGAATGGATTTCTTTGCGCAATATTTCAGTAACACAGCAGGGGGGGGGGGGGCAAGATATTTTAATGGGCAATATTGATTTACATATCGTTTCTAAGGTCTTGACTGTTCAAAAATACAGTATTCTTGAGTTTAACCACAATTTTAAGGGGGAGGAGTGGCTTTTAAGAGCTAATTCAGCAAAACATGGTGGTGCAGAGACTGTTGGAAATAAACTCACGAAACTTTTAGGGAAAATTCAAGGTGATCCAGGCCATTAGTGCATAGTGTCAAAGGTCATGACAAAAATTATTCCAAAATATGGCATTCTTGAGAGAAAAAACTATATCCCAAGAAATGGTTTTCACAACTATATTATTATTCAACTAGCAAACTATTTTAAAAGGGATGAAGAATTTATTCCGCGTACCAGCGTGGCGCAAAATGTTACATCGTTTTGGAGTTCTAGAGAAAAACTGTTCAAAAATAAAGAATTCTTCAGAGGAAGAACTACTTCGGGCAGTGGGAGTCCAAGGAGGCGAATTCGGCCTAACAGTGGCGTGAATAACATTCAACCGAAACCTAGACTCCTGAAACTTCCACGAACGGTACCCATTCCAAAAATTATTATTTCGGACCCACAAGACTGCATCAATCACAATCTCGAATTTGAATTTTTTTTCAGCATCTCAATAGCTTATACAATGCATTTACGTACTTGGTAGACAGGATCATGTTACAAATAATGAGATGCATTCGTTTAGGCACCTTCCTATATCTCCCCGTAGAGGCTGACGAAGCTGGGAATTTCTTACACTGTTAAAGCGTTATTGTAAACGTGTAGGGTCGAAAGTTAATTTTAGCAAGCTAGATTACAACCGATAGGGAAAACTGTGGAAAAAGTTCATGTGTCTTGCCATAAAGTAATCCATATTATCAATCCAATATGGCAGTCCAGGTAAACTGACCTCTAATGGCGAAACCTCTTTTAATAAGTTATTGTGTAAATTTCTTCCAAAGAGTTATGACAATATTGAAAAATAATATTATCTGTTGAAACATAAATAACAGCACATTGAAAGAAGAAGCATGAAAATGACCCCACCTTGAGCATCCCCACTTATTATGATAAGAGGTGGACCAGTTATATAAAGATGGCGAGTAGTGGCTGAACTTCAGTGTTGTTGGCACTTGCGTTGTGTTGTACTGCAATAGTTCTAGAAAAGTAGTTTTTCTTCGTGTACAGTGTTTAAACAACACGAAAACATTATTTCCACTAGTCCCTATCGTGGCATGAGGACAGACTTTATACACAGGATTAGGCATACATCGTCAAACCACTTTTCGGAAGATTCAATTACAAATAACAAGGTAATTTCTTCTAGCTCTAAATAGTTTCTATTAATGATTTCTTAATTTTCACTAATTATTTATTATTTCTCTTACAGTATTTAAACAATGGCACCTGCTAACATTCCAATGAACAAACTGGAAAAATGTGAAAAGCGTTTTAGTTCTGCTCGTGGTAAGTTTATTTTTGTTTTCTAATGTGTGTTGAACTTGTAAAATCAATCTGGTTCCCCATTTATTAAGTGTAAGAAGACTTTTGAAAGGTAATTTTTATTATGAAAGAATATATATATGGGGGGAGTCACGTCTGTTAATTCATTAAACCCTAGCCCTGTAAATTGGTAAATTTATTGAATGGTAATTTGTATGATTTCTGGAACTGGTCAAATAAAAAAAGTTCAATTATTGTTTTCACCAATTCCACATTTATGTAACCAACTAATTATTTTTTGAAAGGTGTGTTAATAGGAATATCCATGATAGTTGTTCTTCTCAACTCTGTTATTGGCTAAAGGCCTTTGTCCCATATTGCCCTGTCACAGCTCCATTGTTATTGTAATACATAAGGCCATCCAAGGAAAAAATGTGTAATTTTAACTTAAGAATGGTTTTGGCCTTCTTAAAGAAAAATATGACTTTTAGTGCTATTTTTAACTGGGTAATGAATGATCTATGATTCTCTAAATCACTTTTCGAAATTTTCGTAATTTTTCATTTATTCATCTTTTCTATTTGTTTACATGCATTGCATCTAAAAAAAAACGAATTTAATCCTTTATATTTCATCTGCATTCATTTATTTAGAGCTCCGAAATTCGTGGTAGATGAATTCGAACAGAGACCATTTGGCCTCCTGCCAGTAGCATTAATTCGGAGAATGCAGTCATGAATAGTTTGTATTTATCATTCAACAAATTTTTAAGGAAAATGTTCTTATAAAATTAAATCCAGAAATTTTATTAAGTATTTTTTCGCAACCATATTCTTCCAATTTATTTTTAAAATCGAGCTAATTTCATGAAAATAACTTTCATCAACATATGTTATTTTATTTGCTCTTCTTTTTATGGACAATATTCACTATTTTAAATTCCCCAGCTATTCGAAGTTAAGAAGATATGTAATAGGTCAGAATTCACTGATGAATTTTCATCGGAATTTCATTTCATGTTTTCCTTTCGACCCCCGACCCCCCCCCCCCTCTCGGAATCCAAGAATGAAAAAAAAAATGTCCGAACACGTTGACACTCCCGATAGAACGAATATCAACCCACACATATAAGACACAACGATTTCAATCCAAATCGATCGTTTGGTTTTAGAGGGAGAGCGACAACTTAGCTGATTAATTCGCGCTGGGGAAGTACATTGCCGGTGAAATTTTCAAACTTGAAATTTTTGTGAGAGTTCTTGTGATTTAACTTGAAAAAACCCATAACAGAGTGTGTGATTCAAAGATCATGCTAAGAATTAGAAAATTCATGAACCGATTATCGATGTCTATATTGTAGTACAATGGGGCTAATTAAGATAATCCATTAGCTCTTCACTTAGTTTTATGGACAAGATATATTTATAAAAATATTGCAGTCAAGTAGAGGTTGCTGACGGCTGACGTATGGTCTGTTGCAGGAGGAAGCCGCTTCGTGCCGCTGGTGGTTGCAGTGGTGGGACTTCCCGCTCGAGGCAAGACACTCCTCGCCCACGGACTCGAGAGATATCTCAACTTTTCTGGTCACAACACTCGAGGTAAATGGTCGTGTTATTTTTATTTTTTTTGACTTTAGCGATAAATAACTTGGTTTTGCATTGTGGACGTTGGTTTCACGGTATTTACCTGCTCCAGAGTCCACATTTCTTGGTTGAGCCAAATGTACGTTTTGGACAAAATTATACCACCATAACTCTGTGAATAGTTGGTAAAACCTAATTTTTATCTCTCTATGTATAACCTTTGTACATCCGTACAAGATGGTAAAGGCATATGTTGTTGGATGTATTAGATGGGCTTGTTACGCAAAAAGACAATTTTAAGGTACCCATATACGGAGCAATTCGCTCGATGAATCGTTTAATGTATGTCGTTATCGGGTTCGATTGATTGGTCTTCAGATCTATTTTTGGTCTGAAGACATTTTCATGCAATCATCGAACAGATTAATTGATTGTATTGTGTATGTGGTTATCGTGGGGATAATCAAGGAGGTTATAATAAGTTTATCTATAATAATAACCTTTTAAACACACAAGTGAAGTGAAAGATGTTAGGTATTTTAACTTTCCTGTTTTTATAATTTTCCTTTATTAAATTGCGATATGTGTACCTGGTCGAGAGATAATTTAGAACATTTTATAAAGCTGATTGCGAAAATTGTTTTATTTTCATTAACCACCCTTTTGTCTAAACTCTTTTTTTGCGTTTAATTTTATTACATAACAAAACAGCTGCAGATAACAACAAAAGATCGTCCTGCTCCATTACGTCGACTGAGATATATCGAACTGTGTGTGCGCTCCTAATATCGTCAAATCAATCTGAAGATAAATCTGACGATAGATTTGCTTCTCGTATGGGTACCTTAAGAATTGTTATTAGTCGTTAGTATTAAACCAGTTAGTTATTGGTGTGAGGAAGGATGGGGCTTGTGTTCCACGCTAACCGTCACTCCTAACTGGGCTGCTAAAGTAAATCCAAAAAACAGAATCTCTATGTAACGGTAAGAATGGTACCTCAACCATTATAAAATCTACATAAAGCATATCTTGGGAATCTTGAGATTACGAGACTAATGTGTACTCCCTGAGCTAGAATGCCTGTCTTTGCTCCGAATATAATTTCGATTATAGTTAACGGTTAGCGGGTATGAGTGAAACAAACTTTGTCGTGATCGTCTAGTTGAACGGTTTAAAGTTAAAGATCTTGCCAAAGTTGCACAGCATTAGTTAAATTGTTGTTTTTAGCATATAATAGCGCACACACAACCCCATAAATAGCTCCAAGTCTATGCGGATTTCGATCAAAATTCGTTAATGAACCAAGCATTTCGTAGATAATTTTGTATTTTCTTCCCTAGGCTTGGTTCTGCAGCTTTCTTCATATGAGGAGGTGACATTCAAAAGGTTTAAGTGCCATTTTTTTTGATACCGAGATTTTTGCACTATTGTATTTGTAAGCCATATTGTCATGTTTCTGAACTCACATAACCGTCCAAAAAAAGCTTAGTCCAGTATAAATTAAATAAACAAAACTGATATTTCATACAAAACGTGTTTAGTCCAGTGCCGTGTTCTGTTCAAAAAGTATCTAGTCCAAATGAGATGCGAGGATTTCATCTGAGCGCATGCGCACAGTCAACTGACACAGATAACAAAAATCATGCCATAATATTTTTGTTTGTTCAATGTGGTTTAGTTAGTTCTTTCAAAATTTTACGTTAATATATTTTTGTTATACAAGTAATACTGCTATAAAGGAAATTAAATTGCACTTCCCTGTGCGTGGTCATACTTTTTTACCCGCAGATAGAGTGTAGAGAAAATCTTGAGACTCAATCCTATAATATTATTCAAAGAAAACTATAAATTTCTATAAACAAGTTGGGATTGTAAAGGTCCTTGGTACAGATTGGTCAATATTCGACACAAAGGATTTAAGTTCGGTGTTCAACGACTTTCCTAACATTAGCGAAATGAAGAGATTAATCATTCGTGTGTCAACCACAAAAACTGGGAAAAAGATGGTCAAGGTGAAAGGTTTAAAACATTTCAGATTTGAGAGCCCTGAAGAAAATTTCGTTTCATTAGTGGTAACATTGAATCGGCTTCCAGAAAATCACTTTATAACTGAAGAAGAGAAAAAAAGACGTCAACAAGTTATTAACATTGATGTTTGGAGAAAATTGGGCGAACGAAGAATCATATAGGTTTTCATGGTACAAAAAAATTTTGAACAAGCATAGTAGTGGAGTAGCTGTCACTACTAATACAATTGACCATTGTGATTGCAATGAGGCTGACGGTGTAGATTTACACATTTGAAATAATTTCATTTATAAACAATAAATGAAATTATTTCAAATGTGTAAATCAACACAGGCAGTTGTTTTTAATTTCTAAGTATTTTTTAAATTTTTTTTTATCGAATAATGATTTGTATTACTCGTATGCTTTTACACATTTTTTAGGTTATTTTAAAAATATACTGGGTTTTTTCTCTAATGCAGTTACGTGAAAAAATGTTTATCGTTAAATCCCAAATCCTTGAATTGGTTTGCTCAAAAAGAGTTTAGTCCACTGGTGTTGCAATCTAAAAGTGTTGAGTCCAAACGTTTCATGCAGAACGTGTCAAGTCCATTTTATATGCATTTTTCGAAATGTTTTCCTTAGGAATTTTTTATACAGTGCTTTTTCTTTGTTTCTTTAAAGATAATGAAGCCAAAGAAAAAAAAATGATCCATGAATGTCAAAGAGGAAGAAAGATAACAGTTTTTTGCTTCTCTTGTAAAATTTGTTTATTGTGACTTGACACCTTTTGAATGTCACCTCCTCATATATAGCCCAGGTTACGTTAAACTTGAGCTGTTAGCTTTGGAGCATTATATTATATTATATTCTACAAACTCTAAAAAAGCTATTGATTATAATCAATATTTATTTATGGTTGTCTATAAAAAGCACCACTCTCAATATTCTTCAAAATTACATTTTATGATGTAACTTATAATGTAGTTGTACTTAGTTAGATATTAAAAGCCAATCCCCTGTGACGTCTCCTCTAATCAAGGGGGAAATATTCCAGTATATTTTAGCTTTTTTTTCTTTATTTTTGTTTAGATTTTAACGTGATTCTTCTTTGTATTAAAAAATGAATTATCCAATCATTGTTTATAATGTAATTTAAATAATATTGAGAATGAAAGGCTGATTGCTAATTATTGTTATTTTTTTACTTTTTCAGTTTTCACACTAAGTAGCTATCGAAGTAGAAATAGTCTCTATAACTCAAGTGATATATTTAATCCTGTAAATACGAAAGCGTCAGAGGTACTCAAGTTTTGCACTGAAGAGGCGATCAGTGATGCCAAAAAGTGGTTGGATTTGGAGGGCGACATTGCCGTAAGTAGACTACATTTTTATTTATTGTTAACATTTTTGGGTGCACCTTGCACTTACGCAACATCACCCGTCCGTAGTCTTGTGTCTAGAGAGCTCGGGATAACATGGAGCTTGAGGGAGGCTATGGCAGGTTGGGATTATAAAATCAAACAAAATACAGTTAATATGCATTTTATTGTAATTTATTTTCTGACAAAATATTGTAGTAATTTATAACAATCGTAAATCGGTTTCCGATATATGAGACATTTTTATTCAAATTATTGCAGATATTATATATAATATAATAGTTAAAGCCATTTTAGTCTCAACATTTTCAATTTATTTTCTTTCATTCATTTTTGTTTTCATATGTAGTACAATATTTCGTCCTTAAGACATTAATAGGGATAAAAATAATGATATTAAAGAACCAAAAACTGCACTAGCACAACATTGCATCAATATGAATCATAAATTTGATTTCGTAAATACTGAAATACTTCATAATGAATCAAATAGTCTAAAAAGAAAGTGCATTGAAGCTTTATATATAGCTGACAATATTGATAGTACTATAAACTTCAAATCAGACTCGAAAAATTTAAATAATTACTGTTCGGACACCCTCAATATATTAAAGAACCAATAAATTTTTTAAAAAATACATATTTTAAAGAAAATAATAATCGAAATAAGGTAGAGTTTACAGTTGTGAAATCGATGATTACCTTCGTGTTAGGTTATCTAAGATTGTTTTATTGTCCAAATGGGGTCCTCAAAAGAAAAAAATTTTTTGGTATATGACGTTTTGTATTTTTGAAAAAAATTTGTAAGAAAAATAAGACGTAGTTTACTAGCTAAAGTTAATAACAATGATGATAATGTTAGGTAAGTAGTTATTTGATGTATCTAATTATAATAATATATATATATAATTAATGTTTTAACCTGAATTAATTTAAAAATAAAATTTAAGGAATTGTATCATGAGATAATTTTCAGATGTGGAACTTGATAATGTCTTAAGGACGAAATATTGTACTACATATGAAAACAAAAATGAATGAAAGAAAATAAATTGAAAATGTTGAGACTAATATGGCTTTAAATATTATATTGTATAGGCTAAAGCAAGTTTATATAATGTCGGCATACATTTTTATGATATGTGTCGCTTTAGTGGAAGCTTGAATATAAACAAAGAACTTTTTTAACAATTTTATTGTCTAATTTCACAAAAAAATGTACATATTTTATACCGGTTTATGATTACGCTATCGTCAGCACAAATTTCAAAAGTAACATTAAAGTTTGCTAGGTTGGCAGGTGGCAGGTTGACTTGTATATATAATTCTGAGGGTGTCTGAGATTTCCTGAGGCTGTGACTCCCATGGCCAGGGGAAGTCCTGCCGTCTTAACGAATAATTCTAACTGAAAGTATATGAGTTTAAATATAAACTTTAAAAAAAATTAATATAAAGAAATTCAAATAAAGTAAATACTTGGTATTCATAATAAAGTACATAGCATGTATATAATTAATAAATTAAATAATGGCAATATCAAATAATAGCGAAGTAATAAGAGTGAAAGCAAGAATAAAATAAAATAAGTAAAAATACATATTTTTCCGGTTTTTTATTTATTTGCCTCGGGAAAGCAATTCATTTTTTTCGGTTCTCTAATCCTTGGAAAGGGGTTAAAATGCTTATTTCGGTACGCATTTGACTACCAGAAGCAGAAATATGTGTTTTGTTTTATTGGTGAGGTCTGGACATCTGTGAACTGGCTCCTGCACCCTCAGGCTTTAAATATCAATTTTTTTTTTTTTTTACAATTAGCCTAAATAGTAATATAATAAAAAATGTTTGTATCCACTCCCTAGGGAACCTACTTGCCAATACTAAATTGTATTACTGGTTATTTCAGATCCTTGATGGGACGAACACTACGATAGAGGTGCGGCAGTGCATCCACTCCCTAGGGAACCTACTTGCCAATACTAAATTGTATTACTGGTTATTTCAGATCCTTGATGGGACGAACGCTACGATAGAGGTGCGGCAGTGCATCCACTCCCTCTTCAAACGACAGATGGGATTCAATGTTCTCTTTATTGAGTGTATTCTGGAAGATAACTCTCTCATCGATGACAATATCAAGGTAACTAACTGTTTACAGTCCGTCTCTAGTAAGTGTCCCCAGTCAGAGGCTATGTATGATCTGGCCGGCCCACATGTGTTGGGGTAGCAAGGTCCCACTGACAAACGTTTACAGTCTGTCTCTAGTAAGTGTCCCCAGTCAGAGGCTATGTATGATCTGGCCGCCCCACGTGTGTTGGGGTAGCAAGTTCCCACTGACAAACGTTTACAGTCCGTCTCTAGTAAGTGTCCCCAGTCAGAGGTTATGTATGATCTGGCCGCCCCACGTGTGTTGGGATAGCAAGGTCCCACTGACAAACGTTTACAGTCTGTCTCTAGTAAGTGTCCCCAGTCAGAGGCTATGTATGATCTGGTCTGTGGATTGTATAAGTTTGTGTAACAAAGTCCCACATCAAACTGTGTTAACCGAGAAATGTAACAAATTTATATGCATTTCAGGCCTATTTCAGTACACTTGTTTTTTGTTTTTCTTTAAAGCAATAAAGAATAAATTTACTTTCTCCAGAATAGCGCCCTAATCCTATTGAAATCTAATATAAACTATCTCGTTTCACTTTATGGTTTCTCATTAAAATGGTTTATAGGATAGTAGCTCTCACATTAGATAAAACAGTCGTGCTCCGATTTACCGGCCTCTACAGCCTACTTAAGGCAGAACTATAAAACCAGTGTACTGGGTTACCACACAGATAAGCTATGTCCGGGGCAAGATTACTACCCATTTATTTTTTTCTACTCTGAAGTAAGTCTAGCACAAGTTCTAAAAAACATATTAATGGTGATCGAAAAATAGCTTTCATGAAATTAACGTGAAAACTCAACGATTATTGTCCGATTAAATAATTAACCTTTTACTCTAACGGGTACAGTTTAAAATTTATGAGGTTAGGTTTTATGATTCATGCCGGAGCTTTAACTTCGAGGTCATATTGCCTACTACCTGAGCGCTCTTTCGTCACTCTGGTGGACATGAGCCCAACTCTACTGTGGGAGTCCTAAATTTTTATTCACCTAGGGGTCTTTAACGAGTACCTGTCATCGTACAGGCTCGGGACCATCGCTTAACTTCCCATCCGAAGGACGGCGTGTTTAAGTTTATTTTACCTCCCAGATAAAATAAACTAAGGGCCTCGGTCGGGTTTCGAACCCACGATCTTGAGCTTAAAAGACAAGTATGCATACCACTGAGCTACTGGCGCCCTCTTAAAATTTATGATATCGCACATGTATTTCTAAATTGACACAAGTCAAAAATTAACTAATTTGAGAAAATCGCGAAAAACTGTTAATGAGCTTGACAAAAACACAATTACACAACTAATAATTTTTCCAAAATTTATAGACCCAGTTTTCAACTAAGTTTATTATGTGACTTTTGCCGAATCAGTGGGGGAAGCTTCTAATCATGAAGAGCGACACAAGTGCTCTCTGGTGGGCGCGGATTTGAAGCTTATTTGGTACACTTTTGATATTTTGTAGAGGACATTTTTCCAATTCTCACCATGGTGGTAACTCAAAAATACTGATTTTTGAGTTGTGTCACTTTAAAAATACGTATGCGATATGTTGGCAAGAAACACTCATAAATATATATTATTGTTGCAGGAAACAGTCCAACTGAGCGATGACTACCGACATCTGGAGTATAATGAGGCTGTTCAAAAAATGTTTGACAAAATAATGTCGTTTTCTTCAATTTACGAACCGATCTGCCCCAAAAATGAAGCTTCATCCAGTTTTATAAAAGTTTACAATGCTGGTGGGTAGCTTCAATATTTACTAATATTAATTACATCCTCTATACAGTAGACTCTCCCTTATCCGGCGATGCCGGGACCGACGTGACGCCGGATAACAGAAAACAAAAAAAGATCGATTAGTGAGAAAAAATATATCAATTATAAAGCATAAAAATAAGTTAGAGATGTTTTCGCCAGAGATCTTGTGGAAGTTCATTGTAAATACTACTGAATAAAACACTTAATCAAAAATCCCACTATATTTATATAAAATACACAATATATTTCGCTGGTTAGAGCATTGTCAAGTGTACAGGATACAGACTTATGACTGGTGGTAATATTTTGAAAAAAGTCAAGATAGGGGGTGGGAGGGGGGGGGGGGGGTTAGGAGGGGAAGAGTGAGGGAGGGGGAAACTACCATACTATATCACAATTTAATCAGAAAAAAATTAAATAATATATCTCAATATTAACCTATTACCTATGTCACAATATTAACCTATTAACTGAGTCTCAATAATAGCCTATTACCTATATCACCAATTAAAAACAAAAAAAACAGACAACTACTAGATTACTGTAAATTGAAATATATACATATTGCACCCCTGTAACATTAAATTATTAATTGTGAACAGAGCATAATAATAGTTAGCCAAGTCTATCTTGGAAGTTCAAATTGAGGAGGGGGGAATGATTTAAATCAGTTTGTTTAACAACGGCCTAAACGTGATATCTCGTAAGCGACATTTTTCCGAAAATCTTTTTTTTTTTTACCAAAAAAAAAACAACTATTGATGAAGTGGGACCTCATATACGACATAAAACGAAAAAAACATGAAATACGGTTTGAAGAAGTATATACCTTGCAAAAGAAATTGTGGTGAAACCTGGTAACTCCGTCAAGTACGTTAATTCTTTACTTGGATTTGCAAACTAGCTTAAAAACAATTCATGGCATGCACATGCATCTCACTTAATACAAATGTCGAAAAAAATTGAGGTTTCCTATAAAGAATCTCCTGTAAAGTTGGCTTTTTGCACATACGAGTTTAGACCGACGATATGCATGTATGTACAATAAAAATACATAAAAGATTCGTGAGTTGTGGAATTATTATGTGCTCGTAAATACACGTGGCTCATATAATTGATAATCTGATAATTGAATGTTAATTTGTTTAACAAATTTGATATTATTTTGCGAGCGCCGGATAAGGGAGCGCGCCGGTTAACAGAACGCCGGATAAGGGAGAGTCTACTGTATTTCTAAGTTGAAGGAGCACTTATAGAGGAAGCTTCTCATCAATAAACATGATTTTAGAAATATTCTCTGTTCCACAAACATTGTAAGGTTATTTTTTATTTTTATAGGTGAGAATTTACAAGTGCACAGATTGGAAGGACCTTATCAAAATAAAGTATTATCCTTTGTATCTTCATTCCGTCCCATTCGCAAGACTTTCTACTTCTCTAGAGTAAGTTGTTGATTTTTTTTTAGATTTTTAAAAATATTTCTTAACAAGAAGTTTTATTTTTTCTGGTTAAAATGAACTTGTTCTTTACACCCCCAGCTTGGCTTTGTTAGTAGTTTAATAGCAATTTGAAATTTTCATTGACTTTTTCCTCGTAGGTTTAATAAATAGTAACTGAGAAAACATAACATTTTCTCCTGTTCAAACATTTTGAAATCATATGAATCCTCAATCCTACTGAATGAAGGCAGATTCAAAATATGAACTTTGATTGATATAAGTTCAGCCATTTTCTTGCGTTGATGGGACAAACAGACATCAAAGTAACAAAAACAAAACGTTTGTATTTTTGTGACCTGTATAGATAGTGTGAGATTGGAAACGTAGATTAGCGCATCGGCAGTGTGGCATAGTGTGAGATTGGAAACGTAGATTGGCGCATCGACAGTGTGGCATAGTGTGAGATTGTAGTGACTGAAGACGTGGTACGTTTGATTTTTTGGCTGATCCTCATATCTCGATACAGTAAGTCCAGATCGGTTTTAGTATGGTATATATCAGAAGTTTTCTCTCAAGTCATAATGTCGTTCGTCGTCCGATGATTGATTTCAGTTGTCAAAATAGTTTTTTGAGGTCTGTGTGTTTCAGTAGACTGAATGGTTGAAAGTGGTTTATGAGTTAAACGTCTGTCTAAATGAAATCCTAGATATCGATCAGTTTCGGATGTAGAAATGGGCTGGTTGTTAATGTAAACAGGTGGACAGGTGTTGTGTCTGGAGTAGCAATTAATAGAGACGGCTGTGTATTGAAGAGACATGGTAGGTGTTTGTGGTGTGCTCACTGCTGCGATGTATAAGGCAAACTTAATTTTTGAAATATTGTCTATTCTACAAAAAAATGTAAACACGCTTCGTCTTAGTTTGTAACTAAACCTGTCGATGGTATGATGCCGAAATGGGTAGTTTATTTATACATTTCTTGTGGAATATACAATATTTTAAAAAACAAAGTAGGTTTTATTTAAATATTTTATTAGCTGAGGGTCGCAGGTAGAACTATGTTCCATAAACATGAATATTAATGAAAAATGCAATCTAATAGCCGATGGTAAACATTAAATGTCATTATTGAAACATAGGAATAGAACATAAAGATGAAAATAGAGATACCCTCGTGTTAACAAAATTTGACAGAACTGAAAAGTTGCTAACCTCAGAATAATAATAACTTGTCATCCCAAGGCGACAAAATATGGCTGACCAAAAGTTTAATTTGTTTTCATGTAATAATCTAATTGTATGAGAAGAGTTGCATGATTGTTAGCTACTGTGAATGTGTTCTGTACTGGCTACTGTTCTGTCAGCATGGAGAGAGCGAGTTCAACGTGGTCGGCCGAATCGGAGGAGACGCAGGGCTGTCTCCACGGGGCCGTGCCTATGCAGCCCTCCTGGCCTCCTACTTTGCTGCGGGGCCCCCATCCGCTGTCTGGACCAGCGAGAAGCAGCGAACCAAGCAGACTGCGGCCGGCCTCAGGGTCCAACTAGAGAGCATCCTCCCACTAAACGAACTCGATGCCGTGAGTAGAGATGAAAACAATTATCATAATAGCGATGTATCGGTAAACCGATATACTGTCACCCTATTTATAAAACCTCATAAAGTATTTTATTTCATCATTGAAATGAGCAGTTTGTGACACTGGGCCGAATAGTAGTAAAACCTCATAACTCCAAATAATTAAGTAAAACCTCGTAACTCCCTCCAGCAACCGCCTTTATTGACAGTGTGTTGTCAATCTGATCAAATTTTGAATTATTTAAGCATTATTAAAAGTATATTTTCACTAATTAAAAGCGCAATTAATTTTAAAATAAAGGATGGGCCATTTCTAAAGTATTTATATCTTCCACAGACACTAATAAATTTTAATAATATGATAAAACCACTGGTAGATAAAAGTCCAGGCTGGCCTCGCGCGATAAGAGTTCCGTACCTTCACAATTTTTACAACATGGTATCAAAATTGACCACTTCGTGAAACCTTCAAAACGCCATTTTGATTTTTTTTTTTTTAATTTGTTTCTTACTCTACTCGACGATCTATTCTGTGAAATTTGGTCATCCTCTGAAAAAAAAAAAACCCCTGAGCATTTTTACAAAGTTTATTTGAAGTGGTTAAAAAAAAAAAAAAAAAAAAACTTTGCAGTAAAAATGGTACTTGTGCTTCATTTTTTTTTTTTTTTTTTGCTTTGGAAAAAAAGGATACAGAAACGTTTTTCTGGAAACATGTTTCGACCACAACTCTTAGGATAATCAAAATATTGATTATGTAATATGTCAGTTCCTTTTTGTAACGATTCATCAGGATTGTTTTCTTTGTTCATTCAAATTCCTTATCGGTAAAACTAGAATAAATTTATGTTTTGTTATTTTATTGTCAAAATGTACGTTTTGTAAGTGTGTAAGACACGGTACAGCAAGTGCCGTATAGCTCAGGATGACTTCTCAAAGCTTTCGCGTTGTCATGGGTTGCTCTTTCTCTTGCCAGTTCCTTGACCAGCACACCTTGCACTTGAACTGGATTACACTGAGGGATTGAGTAAAGATCCATGTCATACTGCTTTAAGTTTTATTTCCAAGTAGATGTTTGCTTGAATATTAACTTAAATTAACATAATAAATAAATAATTAAATTCTATATGTTTCAGGGTATTTGCGAGGGTCTGTCGTACGAGGAGATGCAAGAAAAGTTCCCACAGGAGTTCGCTTGGAGGGATCAGGACAAGCTACGGTACCGCTATCCCTGGGGAGAGTCCTACCTAGACATCATGGCGAGGCTGGAGCCTGTCCTCTTGGAGCTAGAGCGGGAGGACGGGGTCCTCGTGGTCAGCCATCAGGCCGTCCTCCGCTGTGTCCTCGGCTATTTCCTCAACACTCCTCTCGGTGAATATATGTGTAGAGTCCTACCTAGACACTAGAGCGGGAGGACGGGGTCTTCGTGGTCATCCGCTAGGCCGTCCTCCGACCTATGGACGGCTATTTCCTCAACACTCCTCTCGGTGAATATCTGTGTAGGGTCCTACCTAGACACTAGAGCGGGAGGACGGGGGTGTCTTCGTGGTATCCACTAGGTCGTCCTCCGACCTATCCTCGGTTATTTCCTCAACATTTTTCTTGATGTGTTATACACACAAAACGAAGTCGCATCAGCATGAAGACCCCATTTCATTTAGTCAATAGACCAAAACCTACGATAAAGTAAATTGATTAATTTTTATTTGCTTACTAAGTGCACTGTTGTTGTCTGTTTAGACAAACTTCCGTACGTGAACGTGCCTCTGCACACCATCATCAAGGTGACCTCCAAGGGTTATCTCTTCAACGTGGAGTTGATCAAGTTGAACGTGGACTGTGTCGACACCTACAGGAGACAGCCGGAGGTAATCTAACCTATCTATGGCCTTTTTATATGTGAAATTGATTCAGAAATGATTACCTTATTGTTAATAAAAAATGGCTTCCTTTTCTTGAAATCATATCTGAAAGAATATCTGTCTGCATGTCTAATTAACGTATACAAATTTGTGAGTCTAAGAAAAATGATGTTGACCCGCTGTCTAGCATTTTTATTCATTTATTTCACTCTATTATATATAATTTATTTCTTATCCATTTTTATTTTTTCATTAATTAAAGTGTTATAAATATTTCTTTCTTAGAATTGTTCGACGACTCGAAGTATAGACGATGTGCTTCTCTCTATTCCTGCGCACTTCGATGACAAAGATCTTTGGATGATGGACACCCTCATCAAAACATAATCTGTATCTTGTCGTTTACAAATTTTATATTTTTTACGAAAGCATTTTTATAAAAGAGAAACTTTTCATTCAATACTTCCTTCAGAGGAACACAAAAAATAAGTACATATGCATTTATGAAAAGTTTATAAAAGGTCAAATCTTTTCCCTGGAATATGAACTGTTTTTAATGAAATTGTATTGAAGGTAAATTGTCTTTATTTAGTTGGATATAGCCGATGCCTTCCTCTCTGGAACAGGCTCTAGTCAAGGTTACATATTATGATACAATTGAATGAATTAAGTAAAATCTGGAGACTGATTATGTTAATTGTTGGGTAAATGAGGAACTTGTAGCGGAGGCGATGGTAGTCATGTCGGTTAGCTCAGGACCTGTATTTTGGCATACAACAATCTATTTCTAGGAACTTACTCTTTCCAGAGGTAAAGAAAAAATGTTCTTTCTTTCTGATAGTTTTTTTTTTTTTTTTTTTTGGGGGGGGATATTCTTACAGTATTTGTTAACTCAAAATCAGTCTATTCAGATTTTTTCTGCTTTACCACGATCAACTATGTACTTTTTATTGAATAAGCTGATTTAATTGTTTCAGTATTTAATTTGTATTGAGGTTATCCTGGCAATGTATAGCATTTTCAGGTTATCCTGGCAATGTATAGCATTTTCAGGTTATCCTGGCAATGTACAGCATTCTAAGTATTGAAGATTGTTTTTAATATTTCTTTCTATTTTATAATTATAAAATAAATTATTTTTTAAATGAATAGTCGATTTATTTTGATGTTTCCTCTCCATTATTCTCACTATCTCCTGCTAACATTTTATATCCAATTGTTCCTCTTTCGCCTTTTTATTATAAAATTACATGAAGAGAACAGGATTAGAAACATAAGTCATTCAGAGTGACTCTGTAGTTGTCTCTGGGGGAGCATCCTGTAATGCGGCGAGAAAATGTAAATAAGGAATCAAGGTGAAGTTTGAAAGTACAGTAAAATCCTTTTATAACGATTCCTGGTATAACGATGTAAAACCCGTATCTAGTTTGGTTTGTTATTTAAAAGTAAAGAAGTGAATCCGGATATAACAATGTTGGGTATAACGATATTCCGTATAAAACGATCTAAAACATAAGAAAAAGTTGTTTTTTCATTTCAGTTATAACGATATAATATGTATGTACATACGCACATACATACATAATTGGGTAAAACAGTATGAGTTTGAAAAATACGAACATTATAGAAAAGGGTTTTAGACACTGTTCTTGTTTACTCTTTCCAAGCGCAATGAGTCATTCCATTTCCAAACATACCATTTCCCCCTTGTCAAATTTTGTTCGAACTCCCTTCTTCCCTTCTAGTGCGTTTATTTCTAGCTTCAGTCTACAAGAGATGGATGTACAAAGGAAGATTAAATCTAATTTAAATTTCATTTCAAGATCCCAATGTTATGTGGTGGTATGGTTGAAGACTGGCGTAATGAGCCACAAGTGGACTTTGGCTGCAAAGAAGGCGACTCGGTTCGAGTCAACTTGGCGCCTTTCTTGGTTTGGTCGAGATGTCTATGAGCAACTAATGACGTCAGAGGAGGATCAATGTGAACCTTCTGATAATAAAAATAATTATTGACAGTGGCGCACGCGTTCAGTAGTTGAGCAAACTGAGAAGCTCCACTCCCTCGAAATAGCCAAGGAAGACATCATTTTCTGTCCTAAAAGACAAAATCCACCCCACCCCTAAACCTATTTCTGACTTCACAGAAGATAAGGATAAATACTACTTATGTGTGAATAAATTCAGATCAATAATCACGCTTGGGCAAAAAATTAAAAATATTTTCCGAATCAGGAATTTTTTTTTTTTTATAGTTTCAAAATGAGCCAAATGTGACTAAAGATAATTAATTATTATTTCATTTTGAATGCAGTTCATACTAATTGCTTATTTTTATTCACCATAATATTTTAAAAAGTTTGATGTAGTTCGGAGGATCAATATTAGAGTAACTAACAAAACAAACGCCTTATTCAGCAATTTATTGCAAATAATTTCAAACAAACAAAATATTTCTTGATATATATATAAAAAAAACTTCAATTATCCAAGTAGATTTTTCAAAAATATATTATATTAAGATTTTCTTTTTTTATACAAAGATAATACCCTCTCTTTGAAGGTAATCTAAAAAAAATATGTTATACAACAGACTAGAAAAAGGAAGATTATTTTCTTCACAATAAAAAAAAAAATTTTTCTTCATTTATTAAAATGTATTGTAAACCCAATCAAAGTAAAAAAAAAAAAGTTTTCTTCATTTATTAAAATGTATTGTAAACCCAATCAAAGTAAAAAAAAAAAAGTTTTCTTCATTTATTAAAATGTATTGTAAACCCAATCAAAGTAAAAAAAAAAAAGTTTTCTTCATTTATTAAAATTTAATGTAAACCCAATCAATGTAAAAAAAAAGTTTTCTTCATTTATTAAAATGTATTGACAAATCGTAAACCTAACAAAACTATCTTCCATGATTAAAAAAATAAATCTCCATAAGAGGAATTACTGGAATGGCGATGGCCATTCTGATAATAATGAAGGAGTTGATCATGTGGGTAAAATGAATCGTTATTTAGATATTCTGTGGTGAGATAGGAGGTTGGAGTGTAAGAAGAATGGGAGGCTGCCATCTGCTGAGCAGACCAAGGCTTGAGGCGAGACCACTCCTCGGCCATCTCCTGTCTGCGCCGCTCCTCCCCTCTCCGATAGTCTCTGTTACTGTTGTAGTAAGTCCTCGAGGATCTAGCATAGTATCCATCCCCATCAGACTTGGGCCGTCTCTTTCCTTCTTCAGATTTGTTTCTACGACGGGAGGTACTCTTGGTATTATTCATTTTGCTCACTTCATTATCACAAAACTTTTTATCTTTTATGTTTCGTGTAGACTTTTTGATTGCCCTGGGAGTGGAGGAAGGGCTGGGGGTTAGAGAGACCTCCAGAGGATGGGTGTTATGTCCTACCTCCAGCGCCCGCCTTTGCTGTCCTGATGGCGCTCTGGTCAGTTGCTGGCGCCCGCTCTGCTGTCCTGATGGCGCTCTGGTCAGTTGCTGGCGCCCGCTCTGCCCTGTCGCTCCTTCCACCCTCTCTACCATTAAACGCCAGTTGTCCGCCTCCAAAGAGGAGTCAGACGTTGAACTAGACGCAGGATGAAAAGGAAACTTGGATAGCATTTCTTCAATGTCAGTAATGACAGATCCGCACGTCTTAACCAAATAACCATCTAAAACCCCTGCAAGAAGCAACCCCCGCATTTTTTCTTTTACTGTTTCGAAAAACATATAAACCTTTTGATCGCGAAGTAATTTCATAGATTCGTTTATACTTTTTTTCTCTAAAAGAAGCGCTTCTGAAAGTAGACTTACAACTTTGGGTCCTAAAGTGCCAAGCTGAACGTCCAAAACAGAGAGCATCCGAAGGCAGTGAACAATTGGCGGAGTGTTATTCAACATATCTCTCCTCGGCCAACGTTCCCACTCTTGAGACAAGGATATGCGTCTCGTTCCATCTCCAGAGAAGGCTGGATAGTCCCATCTCCCTTCATGGGGCCGAGCAGCTGAGTAGTGGACATCTTTCTCAGATCTGGTCTCATAAACTCTCCGACAGCCTTCATACACATCACCCATCTCCTTATTTCCAATCATGTCCAAATCCTTAGAAGCCTGGTAGCTCGAAGATATATTTTCCGTTCGTTGCACTCTAAAAGTCCTCCTTTGAGAATGAGGATGCTTTTCAAAGTATCTTAGCATAGTGTTCATTTTAAGGTCCAGACGTTTCAATTTATCATTACACAAACCCATTTCTCTTTGGTAATTAGGAACTGTCTGTTTCCTCGAATAAAAGTTCTTCTGAACATTTTTCCTGAAATAAAAATGATATGAAATATCCAAAATATAACATAATTTTTGTACAAAGATAGAATTGTATAAATAGAGAAAAGGCTTCTCAACAAAGGAGAAATATAAAAAAAAACCTGTTATAGTTGGTGGGTCTGCTGGCCAAATACTCCTTCCTGTAGCTACGGCTGGCCAGATGTTCCTCTCTCAGACCCCCACTAGAACAATAAGTTTTCCAACAACTTTTAAGTTGAGAAACGCGGACAGATTGTGGCAACTTGTAATAAATAAATAGAACAAACCTTTTTTTGAAATATTGTCTATTCCACAACTACTGGTTTCCATAAACTACTGGTATCGGCATCACACCATCCTGAGGTTTATTTATAAATGAAAACAAGTTCGCTTCTTCAACGAACTTCTTTCTTATAAGCAAAGGGAAAAAAGGGATGGGTTGAAATTTGTTTGCTCTGAAATATTTCATTTCCTTTTTTCAAGAACAGTGGTAAAAGTAAAATTAAAGATGAAATTATCAAATTCTAACAAAACGAACCAATTTATAAGTGAAATGAGTGTAATAATGATTGTGTATTGAACAAAATGACATGAGAATATTAATAAAACTAAAGTCAGAAACATTTCATGTTTATAAAATAACGAAATGAATAACAATAAATTCTTATAAAACTGTTTTCTGAAAATGCCCCAATACCATACCAGCTTCAAATATGCCTCCTACTCGATGATCCTCAGAGCAGACTCAGTTCCAATGAGCTAGACACTTACAGGAAAAGAACTTGATATCATAAAGAAGATAGCCCAGAAGAAGTTAAAAGTTAGGCGGGCAAACTATTTAAGCACAGCTGCAGAGTAGGGCTGGAAGTTAATGTCGACAAGACTACCTTATAGTCAGTAAGAATATCCATCTGGAGCAGGAATTAAATGTGGGGACCTTCTCCTTCCCAAGAGTTGAGAACTTCAGGTATCTCGGGTCCACGGTAACTAGCATCAACTCGATGCTGGAGGAGGTGGACAGGAGACTTCTGCAGGCCCAAAGAGCGTATTTCTCTGTCATCAAGCTGTTACGGTCTAGAGCCTTGTCAAGGAACCTGAAGTATATGATCACATCTGGACAAACGTTTCCAGACGTTTGAAAATAAAATGCTGAGGAAAATAGCAGGTTTGGTCAAGAATAGAGAAACCCAAGAGTGGAGGATCAGAACCAACAGGGAGCTGAGGGACATCTTCTGGCAACACCCGACCGTAGTTGCAGATATGAAATCACGGCGCTTAAGATGGGCTGGACATGTGGTGAGAAGCGGACCGCAGACAGCCATAGGACGCATCATGGACGCTCAGGTCCAAGGAGCCAGATCACGAGGAAGACCATGGCTGAGGTGGACTGACCTGGTGAAGAAGGATGCTGTGGAACACCACGTGGTGAACTGGCGACCGGTGTGGGCGGCTAAGGATCTTCAGGGTTCATCGCCAACGGAGTAAGAGTAAGTATCATAAAGAAGATAGCCAAAAATAATAATTACCCACAAAACAACATAGTAAAACAAAATTATAAACTTTCTAATAAATGGGCCAGCCTACACAACCATTTTTGAGAAAAGAAAGATAGTTATTGTAACTCATGCCCGGGCTTTAACTATGAGGTCATATCGCCTACTACAAGAGCGCTCTTTCTTCCCTCTGGTGGACATGAGGCCGAAACTACTGTAGGAGTCCTAAATGTCGCCTACAAGGCGTAGTTTAAGTTTTAAAAACTGTTTCTCAATTTCAGATTTGTCCCTACCTCTATCTAAGAAGCACTGGCTCATGGGACTGATAGTTTTAAAAATATCAATCCCAAGAGCCAATGCTTAGATAGAGTTAGGTACAAAAAACCGAGAACAAAAGTTGAGTATATAGTCTACAATGCGCGACGTGCAACCAATTGTTTATTGAACAGACGCTTTAAAGACTGAATCAAAGGAACGTGCGACTAAAAAAAGAAACCCGAGGCCACTTTCGCGACCCATTTTATCGACAATCACCAACCGAAGGCATTTTTGAACAAAAATAGGTTACTTGATAGCTAAGAGCATCTGGAAATAAATAAAGCCACAAAATGTAATCCGTGTATGAATGAACAAATTGTTTCAACTATTCCCCTTTGTTAACACCATAAAACCAGTTCTGTTGATACATCTGATGTCTTTTGTGTATTCTATATATCATCTATCCTAGTCAATATTTATTATTTATCACTCTTTGATATTTTTTATTTTATTTTAATTTAAATTAATATCTTCATTGTAATTCATTCGTTATTTTAAATATGGAAACGTTTCTGATTTCATATAACATATCAATTGGTTTATCTTGTTAGAATTTATTAATTTTACCAAATGAAAACCGATGGTTTATGCATATTTTTTGGATAATAGAGAATAAAAAAAAAGGTTTGTTTTATATATTTACATAATTCAGCCACGTTAATATTAAATTAAAATTTTTTAACACCAGACAAGACCGCATATTGAACCTCGGGGATATGTAACGAACACCAAGCGATGACGCATACTGAACCTCGGGGATATGTAACACACACCAGGCGATGTCGCATACTGAACCTCGGGGATATGTAACATACACCAAGCGATTTCGCATACTGAACCTCGGGGATATGTAAGACACACCAGGCGATGTCGCATACTGAACCTCGGGGATATGTAACACACACCAGGCGATTCGCATACTGAACCTCGGGGATATGTAACACACACCAGGCGATGTCGCATACTGAACCTCGGGGATATATCACGCACACCAAGCGATGTCGCATACTGAACCTAGGAGATATGTAACACACACCAAGCGATGACGCATACTGAACCTCGGGGATATGTAACACACACCAGGCGATGTCGCATACTGAACCTAGGGGATATGTAACACACACCAAGCGATGACGCATACTGAACCTCGGGGATATGTAACACACATCAGGCGATGTCGCATACTGAACCTCGGGGATATATCACGCACACCAAGCGATGTCGCATACTGAACCTCGGGGATATATCACGCACACCAAGCGATGTCGCATACTGAACCTAGGAGATATGTAACACACACCAAGCGATGACGCATACTGAACCTCGGGGATATGTAACACACACCAGGCGATGTCGCATACTGAACCTAGGGGATATGTAACACACACCAAGCGATGACGCATACTGAACCTCGGGGATATGTAACACACATCAGGCGATGTCGCATACTGAACCTCGGGGATATGTAACACACACCAGGCGATGTCGCATACTGAACCTCGGGGATATGTAACACACACCAGGTGATGTCGCATAAGGAACCTCGAAAATATGTAATACACACCAGACGATGTCGCATACTGAACCTCTGTGATATGCAACACACACCAGGCGATGTCGCATAAGGAACCTTGAGAATATGTAAGACACACCAGGCGATGTCGTATACTGAACCTCGGGGATATGCAACACACACCAGGCGATGTCGCATAAGGAACCTTGAGAATATGTAAGACACACCAGGCGATGTCGCATACTGAACTATGGGGATATGTAAGGCACAGCAGGCGATGTCGCATACTGAACCTCGGGGATATGTAACACACACCAGGCGATGTCGCATACTGAACCTCGGGGATATGTAATACACACCAGGCGATGTCGCATACTGAACCTCTGGGATATGAAACACACACCAGGCGATGTCGCATAAGGAACCTCGAAAATATGTAATACACACCAGACGATGTCGCATACTGAACCTCTGTGATATGCAACACACACCAGGCGATGTCGCATAAGGAACCTTGAGAATATGTAAGACACACCAGGCGATGTCGTATACTGAACCTCGGGGATATGCAACACACACCAGGCGATGTCGCATAAGGAACCTTGAGAATATGTAAGACACACCAGGCGATGTCGCATACTGAACTATGGGGATATGTAAGGCACAGCAGGCGATGTCGCATACTGAACCTCGGGGATATGTAACACACACCAAGCGATGACGCATACTGAACCTCGGGGATATGTAAGACACACCAGGCGATGTCGCATACTGAACTATGGGGATATGTAACGCACACCAGGCGATGTCGCGTACTGAACCTCGGGGATATGTAACACACACCAGGCGATGTCGCATACTGAACCTCGGGGATATGTAACGCACACCAGGCGATGCCGCATACTGAACCTAGGGGATATGTAACACACACCAGGCGATGTCGCATACTGAACCTCGGGGATATGTAAGACACACCAAGCGATGTCGCATACTGAACCTCGGGGATATGTAAGACACACCAGGCGATGTCGCATACTGAACTATGGGGATATGTAACGCACACCAGGCGATGTCGCGTACTGAACCTCGGGGATATGTAACACACACCAGGCGATGTCGCATACTGAACCTCGGGGATATGTAAGACACACCAGGCGATGTCGCATACTGAACTATGGGGATATGTAACGCACACCAGGCGATGCCGCATACTGAACCTCGGGGATATGTAACACACACCAGGCGATGTCGAGAGGGATTCTCCTGGACCGCTGACGAGCTCTGGGCACTTGCGACCAGTCTAAAGGCCCAAAAGGGTGTACCAGACCACTGTGTTTTTATTTTGTATTTATTTAATAACTACTATATTCATGGTGCTACGGCCTCTTGTCGGACCCCGCCATTCGCCGGAGTGATCGGTTGGGTCCTCCAACCTACCTGCTTTGCGCCATAAAAAAAAAAAGCCTTACGGCAGAGGCGCTCCAAAGGAGCCCGCGTCTTGTGATATATGACGTGCCCTCGGGCTGGTCGGGGGAGGATCTCTCCAGAAGGTTCCGAGCCCACCAATACCCCGCCTCAGTCCCCCTCCTCTCCCTCCCCACATCAATCTATAGAAAAGGCCTCAAGGGCAGATCGACGGTTTACACTGGGTCGTCGAGGTGACTCCAGATACGAGGAACGCACTCAGTACGAGAGGAGCACCATAGGGTGGTACTGATGTAGAGGGGGTGGTGTTGCCTCATAGGGGTCTGGTATACCCGGAAAAAAAAAAGTTCTCATGTAGAGTCCGGGACTGCCTGGGCGTCTCGCGGTGCTGGCGTTGTCAGGTTTTTGGTCACGTAGAAAAGATGTGCAACCCACCCAGGGTGTTCGCGAGGTGTTCGGAGGAAGAGCACGATAAGGCCAGTTTTCCAAATAAGTCCAAGACGCCGGTGCAGTAACTGCAGCACACGGGGTTCCCGCGTCGCGTACCATGCGGACAGCGAGACCTGTGTATTGCATCCGTGCGTTAGAGTCTTTGGCCTCACGCACTGATTACGGCGGGTAGGATGCGCGTGGGCCTCTGTTAGTGGCAGCACAACATGAATTGCGCAGGCTCGTGGCTGCGTAAACGAAGAACGTCCAAGTATTAGCTCTCCAGGAACCGTACTGCGTTAGAGGCAGCGTGGCAGGCCTAGGTACTGGCCACAGAATTATTTCTGGCGCACGAAACGACGAACGGCCAGAATCATTGTGAACGGCCACCAGGTGGTTGTGATGGCGCTCCCACCAGCCATATAGCTGGGTCCTGTATCATCATTGTGATCAGCGGGTATTTTCCACCGTCAGAGAACATATTGGACGCCCTCTCAAGACGCAGTGTCATAGTTCTGGCTGACTTCAACTCTTGGTCAGCCTCCTGGGGATCGGTTCGCACCGACCGCCGGGGCGACATGCGATTGGATTCCTGTATATAGTCAATGATCCACTTTCTCCGGTTTCTACGTTTCACCATCGTCAAGTTTAGTTATAAACTAAAGCATATTTCTTATAACTAAACCTGACGACGGTATAATGCCGAAACAGACTGACTATACATGAATGTTTTTGTAAAATAGACAATATTTCCAATAACTAAATTTGTTTTATATATTTATTACATGTCCGCGTTGCTCAACTTAGGATGAAGCTTTTTTTTTTTTTTGGCCTCATGTACGATGCATATTGGCCATGTCACTGTGTTATCTAGTTATTTACGACATCCATGGCCCCGGGAGGGAGTTCTATCTACGAAATAAAACTCACTCCCGGACGGGATTCGAACCCGCAAACCATGGTGAGACCATACGACCAAACCCCTACGCTCTAGCCCGCACGGTCACCATGGCCCCCAAGGGCTGTATCGTCCCATCTCAGAGAATGTAGTTTTATAACTACTTCTATAGGAAACATTTTTGAAACCTTAACCTTAGGCTGACTACAGCTCACCTCACAGAATGAGAATCGTCATAAGAATCAACAGAGGGAGAAGTCTGCGAGCCTCCTTCATCCTGGGGCACGTTCAAGGGAACATTCGGATCTGAAATGGTTTATCAAAAATAAATATCGTATGAAAATAAAATAAAAGTTACAATTATTCCTGTCTAGGACATCCTTTGGATATAATGTGACCTTTTTAATCTATATAAATTGGAAATCTTTAACCTAATATCACAGTATGTCCAAAATTTATCAACTAACTCTTTCAATGGCTTTAACACTTTTCCCGACAGATCCAAGACAAAATGTTTTTAAAAAAAACTTCTTTTCTCAAATACTTATAACTTGTTTCTAGTGCTTCTTTAAAATGGATGTATGTTGAAATATTCTTCATAAAATTTCGATGGAGCTGTTTTCGTATCGGGGAAAAGAGCTAAAACCTGAATATGTTTGAAAAAAAAAGAAAAAAAGGGGCCTTTCAACTCTTTAATACTGTCCTATTTTACTACACATCTACTATATAAATAAATGAGTACCTATAATAAATGTAATAACAAATTTTACACAAATTGTATAAATTAAGGAAAAACTGACGTTACAGGAGTCTTTTTCAAAGACAGAAAAGGGCAGCAACTTGTAAAGAGCTGAACATTTTGCCCCAATTGAGGGTACACAAGAACGTCAAAACAAAAAGAAACATTTTTGAAAAATGTGTGATATTCATGCATGGCCAATATAAAATATCGTTCGTAGTTTTTTTCAAAAATAGTATATAAACTGACTATTATCTAGAGTACCTAACATGTTTAAACTACGTTAATAACAAAGAAACAATTTTTACAGGTAGGCCCTAATTAATGGACTTGAAGCAGCCCTCAGCCCTGATCTGCCAAAAGTCCCGATAATAGCCCTTACCTGACATTGTTCCATCTTCCTCCCCTCCATACACCATTCTCGCTTTCTTAAACTCTCCTCTTCCACTTGGACTCAAGTACCTCGAACTTCCCTCTATATTCTCTCCCGTCTCCATTCTATCTTCAGGAGCTCTTAACTTCTCACCGACACGCAATAACGGTGAATTCCCAATTAACAAATGGTCATTCTTCCACAAAGCCCTTTGTGCAACGATACAATGTTCATCTGATGAAGGTTCTTCTTTAGCCACAGAAAGGGATGATTTAAGTTCCATGATTACAAAGTGACTGATAGATTTAACATTCTAGGATTTCGCTTTTATGGAATGAGAAGATTTAAGGTTCTGCACTACCACACAGTTCAGACCAGAATTACAAAAATCCTAGCTTCAGCGGTCATGAAACCTCTCAAAGGCTATCTTAACAGGAAGTCTACAACTCATTCTCAGAATTGTACAATTATATTTTTTATTTAATAACACGTTTTGTCTTTCTGTATACAGATTAAATTAATAAACTGCATTAAAATACTTAATAGACTAATTTCTGAACCAGTGTATATAGAAAATTATAACGAGTTTAATAAAACTGAAAATAGTTATAATTATTCACAACTTCTTTGATCCTCCATTGTTAGTTTTAATTTTTGTTGAATACATTTAACTGACAAATGAATATATGTTTCTACAATCTTTAATAATAAAAACTATTACGAATTCAATTCGATCCTGTACATTTAAGAGGTCATCCATAAATTACTTAACACAATTTTGACCTCCCCCACTGTCATACTCGAAGGATTCAGAACCCCGTAATGGAAAATGAAAAAAAAAACAATTATAGTATAAAAATAGTGCAATTTAGCAGCGATTCGCGGAGGGTGCTCTGCCTCCCATATAAGTTCGCCTCCTACGCAGTATTGTGTAATATGCAGTAGTGCAAAATTTGTGTCCCAATCAAAGGTAGAAAGTTTTCATACTTGTAGTCATAATATCGTAAGAAATCGGATTTAGATAAATATAGGACAACAGCTGGTGATCTAATACGATAAACATTCAATTTAACCTTACTTTTTTTTCTCAATTTAAAAATAAGTTTTGTTCTTGATTACTTCTTATTTTGTTTATTTCTTTTCGTTTGTTTTTATAATATTGTTTTGTTTTTGACTATTATTTTCATTTGTTTTAAACTTTGTGTGTTGCTGGGAGTTCTTCATCCAGGACATGGATATGGCAACTGTCAGCGATCCGAACATGCCAAGCACCTCTGAGATGGAGTGGCATCAGGTGCCAGTCAAAAGAAAAAACCCACCCCCATCAGGTGATATTCACAAGGTGAAGGTACTGAAGGATCTACAAGGAGCAACACCTATAGTCCACTCGAGAACTTCGAAACCACCTCCTATTAACTTGAAGACCAATGTCAATTTTCAGGAGCTATGCCAACAGCTGAATGGCATCATCAAAGATAAATTTGAATGCAAAAGTACGGCAGGCTCTTTGGTAATTTACCTTGACACAGCGGAGGCATACCGAATGACGGTCACGCTATTCCGAGAGAGGGGATATGATTTTCATACATATCAATTGGAACAGGATAGGGCTTTCCAGGTGGTGATAAGACACCTACACCCTTCTGCGAGCCTTATTGAAATAAAGGAAGGATTGTGGGAGAAAGGTTTCTCTGTAAGGAACATCACAAGCGGGCACGAAGAAGTCTCTCCCTCTTTTCTTTGTAGATCTAGAGCCTGTAGTCAACAATAAAGACATTTTTAACATAGGCTCCTTGTTATATACAAGAATTAAAGTGGAAGAACCCAAGAAGAAACGGGAAATTATGCAGTGCAAGAGGTGCATGGCCTATGGGCATTCTCGGACCTACTGTAATAACATGGTGCGCTGTGTGCGGTGCGAAGAGCAGCATCCATCCCCGGAGTGCCCCAGGAGTCTTGAGGAGCCCCCAACATGTGCGCTCTGTCAAGGCCAGCATCCCGCCAAGTATAAGGGGTGCACTGTCTACCGGGATCTCAGAAGCCGGCGGAGCAACCCTGGCAGTCAACGTGCGGCCCCAGTTCCAGCACAAGTGACCAATGCGGGGAGCCGGCTGGTCACCGCCCCGCCTCCTCAGGTAAATGGGCCTCTGGGAGGTCCTCGGGAGGCTGCCCGGCCAGCTACCCTGCCCCATTTCTCCACCAACACCATACAACCCCCCCGCCTTATGCACACGTCACCTCCCCACCTCCGCCTCTCCCCAAGAGGGTGCGAATGCAGCAACCCCGGGCTGACCCAGTACAGTCAGGGACCGAGCCAAACTCATTCCAAGGTATCAGCAATCTCCTCTCATCATTGGGAAATGTCCCAAATTCAAAACCTAGTCACCCCTCTATTTTCATTGCTCACTACGCTAATCCAAAAGTTAACTCTCACGAATTTCTAATCCTTTCACAGGCAGATTGTGCTCCTGTGGAATGCTAATGGTCTTTTTAGACATTCAGGTGAACTGACTTACGTACTTCGGGAGAGGCGAATTGACGTCGCTTTAATAACTGAAACTCACTTTACAAATTTGACCCGATTTCACATAGACGGATACACGACTTACCGGACGGACCTTCCAGACGGGACAGGCCATGCAGGAACGGCGGTGCTTGTCAGGAGAGGTTTGATGCATCACTTTAGGCCTTCCTTCTGCGAGCCTCACCTTCAATCGACAGCGGTCGAAGTCTTCTTCAACTTCTCACAATTTCACACTTGCTTCAGTTTACAGTCCACCACGCCACAACATTATCCCGCAACACTTCGCCAACTACTTCGACACTCAGGGTAATGATTTCATGGCCGGTGGAGACTACAATGCTAAGCACCTGGAGTGGGGGATGTAGGGTCAACAACCCGCGCGGACAGACACTTAACTACATTTGGCGAACAAACTATACAGTCTATTCCCCCCGAGAACCCACATATTGGCCAACTAACAGAAAAAAACACATACACGACTTCCTCAACATACCTCTACAACTGAGTTTACCGCCGAAACTCATCACTCCGTCTGAGGTGCAGCAGGCTATCCTTCAGCTTCCCAACAAGAAGAGCCCTGGCTATGATCTCATTACTGCCAGAGTGTTGAAAAATCTTCCGCGCAAAGCTGTCATCTTTCTTACTTACATTTACATCCTTCGCCTCTCCTACTTCCCAGTTCTTTGGAAATTTTCTATCATTAGGTACTTTAGTTCCGAAACCAAATAAACCTAAACACTTACTCTCTTCATACCGCCCCATAAGTCTTCTTCCCACTCCTTCTAAACTTTTTGAAAAAATTCTTCTTAGCCGTATATTACCTTTCTTCGAAGAACATGAACTTATTCCGAATCATCAGTTCGGATTCCGACAGAAACACTCAACACTTCAACAATGTCACAGATTAGTTGATGAGATTTAGTGTTATTGCTCCGCAGCATTTTTGGATGTGAGTCAAGCTTTCGGCCGTGTCTGGCATGTTGGGCTGCTGTATAAGCTGGAACATGACATCCCTGACGGATATTATCGTCTTCTCCGCTCTTACCTGGATGATCGTTTTTTCCAGGTCAGACAGGGCAGTGTCCACTCTGACGTTCAACCCATAAGAGCTGGTGTCCCACAGGGGGCATTCTGGGTCCACTTCTCTATGTTGCAAGCACATCCAGCATCCCAACATCGCCCGAGACGATGTTAGCCACCTACGCCGATGACATAGCAATTTTAGCTACTAATAAATCACATATTAGTAGCATATATATACACCTTCTACAGGGTTGGTTGCATCTGTGGAAGGTAAAAACAAATGAGATCAAATCCCTTCATGTTACATTGCCCTTGAGGCGCGATAACTGCTCAACTGTATGGCGAATAATGTCCCTCTGAAACATGACAAAGACGTACGATACTTAGGACTCTATCTTGACAGACGACTGACATGGAATAAACATGTTTCACAGACTCGACAGAAAATGAAACGGCGATTTGGACTACTCAAAAGACTACTAGACAAGCGATCTCAACTTCGCCTCAACCACAAACTGGGTGTCTACAAAGCCATTATCAGACCCATCTGGACGTATGGCGTTCAGCTAAGCCCTCACACACCAAAAGAATTCAAGCTATACAAAACAAAATTCTCCGAACAATCACACAATGCCCATACTACGTATCAAACATCATGACCTGAACATACCATTCTTACACGAAGTTAGACCACAAATTTGCACAAGTTCACGACACATCGAAACACACTGGTGGAAGCCATGTCGGTCCGGTCCTTGCCGGGCGGGCCTCCTCGGCGACTGAATCGTCGTTGGCCGCGTGACCTCCTGCCTGGGGACCCCTGAGGAGGCGGTGGTGTTGACCAGCCGTCTCAACAAGAGACTCAAGTGGTGTTTCTGTTTTTCTTTGTTGTGATTATATTTCCTAGTTGTGATGTATTTCATAGTTGGAAATTAAGTAATAAAGGTGAAAAAGAAATAAAAAAAAGAAGATAAATATATAATAAATAATTTAGATACATCTGTAAACTTATCTATTTACCTGTACGCCCTGTTTCTCCCCTCATGTATTCACATTAAGCCCTCCCTGTTCCCTCTCGGTCTGCCACCGCTGAGTCAGAGGTGTTTTGGGGAATCATCAGGCTTCCGTGGCCTCTACCTCGAGTTGGAGGAATGAGGATGACCTCATCGCGGTGATTTGTTAGTGGATAATTATTTATTTCACTTCCTTTGGTATTATTATCATTGTACATATTTTTTTTAATGATTGTAAACAATATTATTATTTTGTACATATTCTTCATGAGAGGGCGCCGGTAGCTCAGTGGTATGCATGCTTGACTTCTGAGCTCAAGATCGTGGGTTCGTAACCCGACCGAGGCCCTTAGTTTATTTTATCTGGGAGGTAAAATAAACTTAAACACGCCGTCCTTCGGATGGGACGTTAAGCGATGGTCCCGAGCCTGTACGATGTCAGGTACTCGCTAAAGACCCCTACCCTAGGTGAATAAAAATTTAGGACTCCCACAGTTGAGTCGGGCTCATGTCCACCAGAGTGACGAAAGAGCGCTCTGGTATTAGGCGATATGACCTCGTAGTTAAAGCCCGGGCATGAGTCATAAAACCTAATCTAACCATATTCTTCATGAAAGACATTTTTACTTTTTTTTTTTAAATTTAATTTTATTATTAAAGTTAGTACATATTTCCATTTATTATTTTAATTTGTCCTATTACTTTACCTAATTAAATATTAGATAAAGTTACAAGTACATTATATAGTTTTTGAGATATATATTAATGAAAATGTACTACAAAAAATATTTCTATTTAGTTTTGTAATATAATAGAACAAAGTTGCCCGGGTGGCTCTTAATGCACCCTCAAACTCATGAAGAGTTGGGTCTGCCACCCAACAGGGAGCATCTCCAGCAACTTAAGGACTTTCACCACTCCAGTTCACCTCCGGGGCTGCTGTCTACGGTCTTGGACAAATTACTCAAGGGAGAGGACTCAAGGCTCGCCTATATCAAGACATATAATTTTTTATTTTCTATTCATTTTATACAATATTCCATGTTAATCACTTTGTGTAAGGCACTTGGAGTGCATTATTTATTAGTTTTTGAGATATATATATATTAATGAAAATGTATTACAAAAAATATTTCTCTGTATAATAAAATGTCTACAATTATTTTAGCTACTTCAACGTTTAGTTTAAGGAAGTATTGTAATCGTGAGAAAAATCGGGATCGAGGTTTCAACGTCTTCTGAACACAATTTGACCAAATTCTCAATGGTGTCACGTTTGGGATTGATAAAACTACATCGGAAGGTCCCCCTCCACTACTCTTCCTACCTCCATGTGTTCAACACACATGAATCTACAAAATGTATTTCTCTTCAGAGCAATACCCAAAATGACTACCTGAGTTTTCTAAATCAAACTTTTTTTTCTGTGAAATTTTGCCATCTGACCACTGACAGTACTTTTTCAAAATATAAGTGACCCTCCATACTTACACAATCCATTCTTGATTCAATGCATTTTTCATAATTAAAAAAAAAAGACTTACTAGAACTGTTATAATTCTTTTTTTCGGAATAAAACTTTTATTCTTCTTATTTTCAAAATTTAGCTAAAAAAAACAAGGAATTTTTTCGTAACAGTGAATAAGGTGGAATCAGGATTTTTATAAACGAACATAACATAAGGACAGAACTTTATTCTTAAAAAACAAAATAATAATAATAAAATCAAAACAAGTTCATAAGCACTTCACACTTAAATATATACATTTAAAAAAAAAATAAGCAATGAAATATACATAGAAATAAAAAGTTTAATCTAATATTGTCTATTGTAATTATTGTTGCTATAAGGCTGGCCCTTGGAGGGGGGCTGATAGCCAAGCGGTCTGGGGTTGTAAGAGCGGATCTGGTAGGGGGGAAGAAGGGGGTTCTGCGGGGGCGGAGCTGCCATTCTGTAGCCAGAGTCCTTCTGTCCCCCGCCGTATGGGGTAGCTGGCTTGTACTGCCCACTTGAGGAGTAGCTACTTCCCTGAAGGGCCTGTTGCTGGTAGGTACGGTTAGCGGAGGGTGGGGCGGCTCCTCTGTACATCCCCTGGCCGGGGTACATATCCTGGCGGCTCTCACTGCCATACTGAGCTGTGCTGGCAGCTCTGCCTCCGGGGAATGCATCAGGCCTGTTCCCAGCTGGGTAGATGTCTGCTCTGACGAACCTCTCGTCAAAGTTGCTCCTGCTATCTCTAGCTAATGCTCCTGGATTTGTCCTGTTGCCTCCAGGGTACGTCTCATGATTCCCCCATCCTTTGTTCTCAGGCCTCTGACTTGCACGATCTGGTGGTTGCCATTCGTTTGTTTTGTACGAACTGATTTCAACATACTCAGACTTCTCAGCAGGGGGTGGGTAGGTTCTGTTGTAGGTCGGCTCCAAAGGACGACTGGGAGGGAACACTTTGTAGTCTGTTTTGTTGAGAGCTTGGAAAGGTCTTCCTTCCGCAACGGACGGCTTTACATCTGAAATAACATCTTTCGCTTTACTTGGTTCCAGTGGGTAAGACGAAAACAGGTTAGGAGGAGGTGAAAGACTAGAAAATGGTTGCATTGGGTTACTAAAGCTCTGGGAACTATTCTCGTCGAGGTCTCTTTGTGTACTCAAATTTGGAACAGGTTTTCGTTCATCTTCTTTCTTTTTCAGCTTTTCAGAAACTGTTTTGTAAACATCTTCAACAGTGTAGTCATCATCGTCCTCCTCTCGGTCGCTATCGAAGGCGAACGGCCGGCTGACTGGGGGCTTCTCCTCCGGAGCTGGGTTAGTTCCTCCAGCTCTTGAGGAGAAAGGAGATAACCTCCCGCTCTGAGTCTCCTCCAAACAGGAAGAGGCTGTTTTCGAGCTGTCCTGAGTTAGCCCAAGGGAAACATATTTCCTCAGTTTTTCTACTCTTTCTGGTTCTTTACTTTCAAGTTCCTTCAGAAGTAATATCAGCTGTTGCTGCTTTTCTCTGGAGAGTGTCTTGAACTGCAGAAGACGATCTTTCAGATCATCATCAGATATACTTTCAGAAACTTCCTGGTCCTCAGACTCACCTTTCTCTAAGATACTTTCTTCTTTTTCTGTTTTTTTCGGTAATGGTTTGGAAGGTGACAAGAGACCGGCCGATAGAGTGTTACTAACAGTGGAAAAGAGACTGGAAGCTGCGGAGGCTGGTTTTGTAGGAGCCTGAAGAAGTTCCTGTTGTAGAGGATTGGGGGGCTCCGAGGCCACCTCCAGTCTGAGGGGCAGGTTGTGAGGCGGCGCCACATTCTGAGGCTGGCTTTGAGCTGGGGCCACTCCCAGACTCTCTCTAGCTGATGAGATGAGGTTAGAGAGAAGCTCGTTAATGTGAGAATTAGCAGTGGACTTGTGGATGTTGAGTTGGGAGAAGAACGCGTTGGAGGACTGGTTAAGGTTAGTGTTGGAAGTGGCCGCTATCCCCACCACGGCGTTGATGAGCCCCTCCAGCTCGTGCTGGGTCACGTCCGTCCTCCCTTGTGCCACCAGGGCCTCTGCGATTTGCTGAGCCACCGCCATCTTGTTCACCACCCCCACTCCTTCCACCTGGACTGGCTCTGGGATTGGGATGAGAGGCTTGAGTACCCTGGGCTTGGCCTTGGCAGGATGAGCTGACAGCATGTTCTCAATGGCGCCAATTAGAGACCGACATGAGTTCACCAAGAACCTCGCCACGATACCTGCAAGCAGCTGACCTCGGATTTTTTCTTTAATAGTTTCGAAAAAAATATGAATATCTTCATCATGAAGAAGTGTCATTGACTCGTTCACCTTGGTCTTCTCGAGAGTGAGGGCTCTGGACAGCATGTCTAAGACCTTGGGGCCGAGTGAGCCGAGCTGCTGCTCCAGCACAGACAGCATGCGCAGACAATGGACGATGGGAGTGGCCGTATCTATGTACTTGGGGCGGGGGAGCTGCGTCTGCTTCATTCTCGGCAGCTCCAGCTCCCAAGGGGAAGGGGACCTTCTCAAAAGAGGGCTCTTCTCGGTGAGACTTCCTGACCGCTCTCGCACCGGAGCCTTGATCTCTGACCCCGTCAGCGCCTTCCACGTGTTCTTGATGTCGTCCACCGTTATGTCCCTTTCTCCTTCAGGAGTTGGAGGCGAGATATCCTGTAGGTCGTCACTAGGACCCTTCTCATCCTCGCTAGGTAGGTATTTCTTCAATTCGTCTTTCTTCTGATCCAACTCTTCTTCATGCAGTTTCTTCATTCGGTCGTCCCAGAATATGATCCACTCGGGCTTGAAATCATAAGTGGAAGGATCTTTCCCAGATTGCTGTATTTCTTTATACCTCCTATTCCAAAAGTTCTTCCATTCTTCAGAATAGTTAGGATGCTTCTCAGGGCGCTCTCTGAAATACTTCAACTTATTATCCATCTCAACTTCTAAATCGTGAAGTTTTTTACGATATTGCTCCATTTTATAGTTATTTTCAAATGCAATTTTCTTCTTCTTTACGTCAGGGGACTTAGCTTGCGGTCTTTTCCTGAAAATAAATAATTGTCTGTAATTATAATACAATTTTATGAGTTAAAGGAGATGTTACAATACACATGTAATATATCTTCAAGACGATTTCTCAAGAAGAGGAAAAAAAGTTATGAGCAGATATGGGGAAACCTCCCTTCAACATCCCCAACAAAATAATTTCAATTTTAATTGTACATTCATTTCGATTGTAAAATATTCAACTGAATTTTCATCTGGTCATTAACAAAGGGACACAAAGATAATATAAAACTGAGGATGAATAGAGTTAAGGTTGGTTACCTGGTGTCCCTCTCCATGGAGAGAGATCTCTTATATCTGTCTCTACGGTCCCTCTCTCGCTCCTCTCCTTTCAACCGCCCCAATCTAGTAATACAACAAAAATTATTAATTATAAATTATATTTATCTACTTGACACAAAAAATATAATTAAAATGTTTTAAATTCTTGGCTATAATAATTAATATAACAGCTTGACATCACAAAATCACTATCATTATTTTTTTTAAAGATTATCTTTTTGGCAATTAAGACTGGGATTAGTAAAAGTATCTGTCAAAGATAGCCGAAAATCCTGGAGTTAGCTTCCAAACTAAATAGATTAATGAAAAAAAAAAAAATTGTTAATCACTGTTCATTGATGATTAAATTGACGTTTTTTTTTTATTGCTTCTATTTGCTTTGTTTCATTGTCACTTAACATCAGCATTATTATTCTTATGAGTAGGGTCAGGATTTTTATGTTTTTACATATTTTTTCCTATGCATGATTTCGATGATTATGCACTAACTAAAGACTTCTTCAGTACTTTCTAGACGACATATTTCCAAATATTAACCTTGTTTTACATATTCCACTCTGAATTCAATATTCATATAAATATTTCATTATTTTTGCATTTTATTAGTCTAAGCTTTTTTTATAAGTCATAAATGTGAATGTTTTTGTAGAATAACCACTTGAATAAACAATCCTTTGTTCCGCTAGAACAGAATAATTGGTTTTCCTAGAATACATTTCATTGTCGTTGGATTTGTTCCTTCCATTCCAGTCGTCATTTATCAGATGTCTTTCGTGCAGTAAAGTTGTTTAAATCGGACAAAAATAATGCCCAAAGTGAAGTCCAAGTCAAAGGACTTGGCCACCAAATACAAACGTGAATTTTCCGATGAAACCTTTGAGACGGAGTTAAGAGGTGCTATATAGCAATTGTTGTGATGAAGTTGTTTCAAGAGACCAACGTTCCCAGGTATTGCAGCACATCAAAACAGCCAATCAGGAAAATCGAGAGAAAATTAAATTGAAACTTATTGTGCCGTGCCTTAGTTAGAGTTGACATTCTTATTTATAATATAAAATTAATAACCCCAATTTTTGAAAGTTTCCTAGAAACATATATAGGATAGACAATGCCAGATCAATCTACTTTAAGAAAAAATTATTTAAACCTCATTTACGAAGAAACTTTAGCAAAAATTCGCGAAATAGTAAAATGGGCCAATTTGGATTTCAGTTGATGAAACGACAGATGTCAAAGGCAGATATATTGCCAACATGATTGGCGGAAAATGGAATCGAGATACTCCTTCCTTCAAAACCCTACTTACGCACGTAAACATACTTGATAAACTGAGAAGTTTTAGACAAAAGCAATCATGCCACAGTTGCAAGGTTTGTAAATGACTCTTTGAGCATTCTTTGGCCCAATGGCATCTCGCATGAGGTTTGTTGTTTTTAACAGATGCGGTAGAACATGAAAAAAGATGGAAAAGCACTTCAAGATGTAATTCTGATTCAAATTAGATGTTGATTCTGCGGCGATCGAAAAAGCCAGACTTTTAAAATTTAAAAAAGAATCC
Source organism: Aradus depressus (assembly GCA_963662175.1). Taxonomy (NCBI): domain Eukaryota; kingdom Metazoa; phylum Arthropoda; class Insecta; order Hemiptera; family Aradidae; genus Aradus; species Aradus depressus. Next base: position 35,245,787 of record OY759224.1, on the reverse strand, counting down.
TTGTGTTCCAATACCTTTTCTAAACTTCCCAATAATTATGGAAATTTCTTGTTTCGTTTTCTTTCGCATTTGGCAAGATTTTATTCAGTTTACTTCCGACCATGTCTCAAAACAGAACTTGAGTTAAGCTCAAAAATAAAATAGAAGTAATTGAAATTTATAATCGAGAAAAGCCCAGATTTAGGGACTTAGCGGCCTTGGCGGACTTAAGTTTAAGGTGGGAAAGACGCAGATGGCGGCCATTTTAAAAGAAAGGAATGAACTTTTACTAAAATGGAAGGAACATGGAAATGAAGAAACGAAAATGACTTTCACAAAAAACACGGTAAGATCCCCCTGTTTCTGGCTTATGTTACAAGAAAAGGCATCCGAAGTCGCCGAAATGAAAATTTTAAATTTCAAAGCGTCAAATAGTTGGCTCCAAAAATTTAGAATATAATTATATTTTACTAATTGTTACTGGGTATTATTTTTTTCAAATCAACCTTTTCATTTTATTTTTTTTCCTCTTGATAACGGACACCTCTCAATAAAGGACAAAAACGGTAGACCCGACGATGCCCGCTATGGAGAGGTTTCACTGTACTAGAGTTACGCCATGTTGAAACCTCCCCCCCCCCCCCCCTCCCAACTCGTGTGACGTTATTGGAAAGGCCCAGAGGTAAGGGGGTACTTACTCCCTTCTGCAACCTCTCTCTCTCCCTTGAGAAGTCGTCCCTGGCTCTGGTGTACTTCCTCTCTCTCTCTCTCTCTCCCCCCCCCCCCTCCCAACCCTGTGTCGTTATTGGAAATAGGTAACCCAGAGGTAAGGGGGTACTTACTCCCTTCTGCGACCTCTTTCTCTCTCCCTTGAGAAGTCGTCCCTGGCTCTGGTGTACTTCCTCTCCCTCGACCTGGAGTTGCTCCTGCTCCGATACCTCGCTCCACCTCTGGAAATAAATAAACAAACATATTCGAGGTGAAAGATAGTTCTTGGGCTAGGTTGGTCTTTGATTCTGTCCATCCCCTAGCCAAGCCAACAAGCTTTAAATTGTTTTATTCTTGTTTTATTGTATACTTATTATTTTTTCTTTCTTGTATTATTCTAAAAAATTCTATTCCTCCTCATGAATTAAGAGTTCATACCTGTAAAAACAAAAAACTATTTTTTACGGGAAGGAATTATCCAGAACTCCCCGGAAGAACGAAACTTTTCTTTTTTTGTTTAAATGGGACAAGGCCGGGGTATGGGTCTACAGGTAGACCTCTTACATCCTACGAAGTCCAATACCGGAAGAACTTAGTTCACAGTTCCCTGAAGGACTTTAGTTCATGGTAAATGATTGCGTCAAATCTGAATTGTGTGCAAAGGCTTGTTTGTTCGGGGATGGACACAGAAGCCAGGATGGAGACAGAGTAGCCAGGATAAAGATTAAGCTGCCAGGATGGAGTGTGAACAGCCAGAGTAGAGTACATTTATTAATAGGTTTTAGTCATTTACCCTGTTACAAATCGACCAAATTATAAAACTAGATTATAAGTAACCCATTTGAGATCAACAAGCACAAGCAGCAGGCTAGGTTGTTTCGACTCATGCTTTCAATATAAGGATGGGTACCAACTGCATCATAACTGTAGCCGCAGGTCTATTTTTCGCTCACCACAATACATATAACGATAACGGAAAGTCGCCGAGTATCACGGCTTTCCACACTATTTTTCACTTGAAAAAGTAAGAAATGATCTCATTTACTGTTAATAATTTAATAGTTCTGGAGATGACTGAAGTTTCTGAAAAATCGATAACACCCTTCGTTTTCCAAAAGTTTATTTGATTTGTTCTGTTGCGAAAACAGTTATTAGTTCTACAGAAAAATGGTCAATGGCAAATAACTTTTCTTTAAGACTTGATTTTTTGTCAAATCTGAATTACGACTCAGATCTAAGTCTATGTATAACAAACATAATTAAATGTATCCTAAAAGTCCCAAGTCTAAAACATGTTTAAGAATTAAAAATGCAAGTGAACTGTATTAACCTGGTGTAGATATCCCTTCTCATCTTGGGGGATAGGTCCCGTCTCCTGGGAGGGGAGTCCCTTCTGGAGAGTCTGGGGAGCCGCCGTACCCTCTCCCGAGACCTGGACCTGGACAGGGGCCTGAGACGACCGCGGCCCATGGACCTCGAGCGACGTCTCCCCATAGGAGACCTGCCTCCAGAGTCTGAGGAGATGGACGACATGGAGCCGATCTCAATAGGGTCGTCATTAGCTGCAACAACATGTAAGTTAAGTCCACGCAACCTACCCTCCTCTCTTTCCTTCAATCACTTTTAAATTAAATTTAAACTTTAGTGTAACAATAGTTACTTGAAAAATTTCTTACCGAAAGGTTGCTTAAGTAAAATAACAAACGACAAAATAAAAATGTCCAAATAAAGGTAAAAACCTCAACTCTTGTATGAAGAACCAACTTCACAGAAATTCGACATAACGTTCATTGGAAGCCGAGATATGGCGAAAGCTAGGGATGAGGATAATCTGAAATGCGGTTTATAGAAACGAAACGGATGTAACCTAGGCGATATAAGTATATAATAAATTAGATATGTAATAGGTTGTCCCAAATTGAATACAGGTTTTCAACAGCTCAAAACTCAGCTCAACATAAATTGTATTAATCGAAATAAAAACCATTAGAAACTATACTTTCTTGTCTGGGAGAAACTTGTTTATTTATCCCATAGCAAAGAATTCAGGAGTAGTGGAGGCGGTGAATTCTGGTAATCAGTTGGCAACTGATGCGGTTAGTAAGCTGGATGGGGCAGAGTTTGATCGTCGATTGATTAACGCTGGACGTAATTTTTTATGCATTTCATCGATTTTGTGGCAATACTCCTCTGGAGTAATGATTTCCCCTGGATAAGTTATACTGGATGAATCCGGCTACAGACCACCAGACACCACAACTTTCATCTTCGGTTTCAGGGCTTACTAGCAAAATGTCCTCAGTTGAAAAGAATGCAATTTTCATAACAAAAAATGGAATGTTTTTGTTACGTAAAAGAATACAGATCAGACTGCGTAACGGCAATTTTTCTGACATTCGTTTAATTCTCGTTCTTCTTTTTTTAACTTCTTGCTTAAGGCTAGGTCTAGCGCAAGAACCGTTATGCGTGGATCTGCCGCGACTAATGTCTTCAGTTGGTTTTCGTCAACGGCAGAATGACATTCATGACGTTCCTTATCTTGAAAGCTAAATTCACCCAACGAAATTTGTGAAATCAGCGTTCCACTACTATTCATTCACTAACATTTCCTTAACTCCAAAATTAGTTGGTGTTTCGAGCTTTTCAACGAAACTTTAACACGTAAGTAAATTTGACGACATTTTTGTTTATTCATTTTCGTTTCAGTCTAAAATTTAAAAAAATTGAAATCAATAACTGAAATGAATAGCGTAGGAATAGAAAGCGAACAATAAACTGTAAAATGATTCATTATGTTACTGTGTTGTTCTGGAGAAAGAAATGACGAAATATAAAAACTGCATTAATTTCCGGACAATCTGAAAGCTTACTTACTTGCTACGAATATAACTTCGTCATCATCCTTGTTGCTACTGTTGTCATGAGATTCTGATTTGTTCTGTACATTTCGCCCTAAACTTCTTTCCGGCTTTCCAATTGTAAAACAGAGCTTACTGAGCGGGTGCCTTGGATCAGCAGCCTCCTTAGTGTTCTTGGCTTCCTTAGGTTTACATTTTGCCAATTTACTTGGTGCAACGTCATCAGTCCTGAGGTTTGAGGAAATATATTAGTCAAATTAAATGTATAGGATTAAGAGAAACTAAGAAAGTTAAATGTAAACAGAAAAACAATTACGTCACGGTAGGGTTTGGAGAATATTAAATTGAATCGATAACATCATATATGTTTTTGTGATTCATGCCTTCAACTGGTTATATCGCCTACTACCAGAGCTCTTTTCTCGTCATTCTGGTGGACATGACCCCGACTCTACTGTGGGAGTCCTAAATTTTGCCTACCCAGGTTTAGTCACCTAAGGAAGAGGGGGTGTTTTTATATCAAAAACAGTTAAATAAAAAAAACACCCTGTTCTGATATTTAATAATTTCAAACTAAATTCAGTAGTAAATTACATGGAGGTTGAAGAAAAGTATTGTCCATTGACCAACAAAAATGTTACTTTCTCAGATTTTTTTTTTTTATTCTTTGTGTGAAATTTGAATATATATGTAAAATAATAAATAAATTATATTAAAAAGTTTATTTTTTCTAGAAGAAGAGCAACCTGGGGGGGGGGGGGGGGGGGGGGGGGGTAATTAAGCATATAGTTAGTAAATAGCTAATAAAGCGAAACTAAATGGCAAAAAAACTATCTTGTTAGCTCATATCGCCTACTACTAGAGCGCTCTTTCGTTTCTGTCGTGGACATGAGCCCGACTCTACTAAATTGTGCCTAACAGGTTTATTCACCAAGAGCAGGGGGTTAACCCTCCCAGATAAAAACCTAAGGTCGCGATCTTGAGGCTCAGAAGTCAAGCATGCTACCTCTGAAGGCGCCCTCAAAAAAGAATCTTGTATTCTCAAAGGACTCCTTCTTGCCGCCTCACAGCTAGCCTAACGACGGTCTAAATACTTAATTACAGTCAGTCACATTTTCCTTACACCTCTACTATTCCTGTTATCTAATATTATGTCAATTTTTCAATTTGAAACATTTTTATCACCATAAAACTATTGAGTTTCACGAGTAGTTCAATTTTTCCACTTTTGTTTCCAAACCTCAAACACTGTGTAGGTGTCTTTAACGAGTACCTAATCGTACAGGCACAGGACCATCGCTTAACTATTCCCATCTGAAGGACGGCATGCTCAAGTTTTTTTAACATATTTAAAATGGAATTCAAGAACAGAAATTCCATGAAAAGTATTGTTTTACCATACTCAAATAATTAAATATTAAAACTTCTCCCAGAGTTTGATGAACTGGCATCTACAAATGTATGTATGCATTAATCCAAGTATAATTTTCAATATACGGTAATGGGATCATCTGATTGATATCCCCAAATTTCTCAATAAATTAATTATATTACAACAATCATAATTTCTTTATGATTTCCCCCACCGGTAGGAATCAATGGTGACAATGCTGTAGGAAGAAACAATAAATAACAAATTAGAGATAATTTTTAATAAAATCTACATACTTAAGTTCTTTGTTTGGTCCAGTGCCGGGAGGAAGGTCGGCGGGAGAACGTTTCATAGCAGCTGCCATCTCATTCTCTGAAAAACAATAATTAGATAAATACTAAATGATAACAATGTTAAAATAGAATAAGGAAGCAACACTAACGAACCTGCCTCTGTCGCGTATTCTTTCACCACCTCAAGCGAGCAATACTGAAGGAAGGTGGTCGTTGGAGTCTCCCTGCGCACAAATAACAAGAGCGTGATAAATGAAATTGGTGTTACACTTTTTTAAATTCAGGGTAACATTCCTTTGTCTCGAGTCCGAGATGACATGACACACTACCCAATAGTAGCACAACACAGACGTCTTGTCCAGTCAAAGGTCAAATTAACTCATCTTTACATGTTATTTTATTACTACACGATTATTTTTTAAAGAAAAAAAAAGAATGATCGCAAAACAAAAATAACAGAAAATAGCCAAACTGTTCTTTATACTTGTAAGCCCAAATACTATATCTACTTGTAAGCTCCTAAATAAAACAAACTAAAATGAGATATTGGGTGATATCACACCTTAGCTAGCACATGCAGGTCATGGCGCAGATATTGTGTTAATTGTGCAATATAATATACATCCATCATTGTATAATCCAATTATTATTAATTTACGTAAAAGTGATCTCACCTAAAATGTTTTTTCTCATCGATTTCTCGGAGAATATCGTACTTTTGAGCTGCAAACATCTCAGCAATTGCAGAGGTAGGTTTCAAACGTCCAAATTGTTTCTCGATTTCTTCAGCAATTTTCGATATTGCTATTGCAATTCCTCTTCTAGTTTCTGGAGTTCTTGGAATCATATTGATTGCATTTCCAGCCGTTCTGAAGAAACAGCTCTTTAAACAAATAAATAAGGAGTTTAGTTCATTTTGCGATAAAAAAAAAATAATATCTTTAAGATAAATCTAAGGAACTTAATCAGTAGATACAGATGTATAGCATGAGTCCCTAAAGCCGTCTCACTTCCTTCCTCCTGTCCTATGTTTCCCTAACTTAATCAGTAGATACAGATGTATAGCATGAGTCCCTAAAGCCGTCTCACTTCCTTCCTCCTGTCCTATGTTTCCCTAACTTAATCAGTAGATACAGATGTATAGCATGAGTCCCTACAGCCGTCTCACTTCCTTCCTCCTGTCCTATGTTTCCCTAACTTAATCAGTAGATACAGATGTATAGCATGAGTCCCTAAAGCCGTCTCACTTCCTTCCTCCTGTCCTATGTTTCCCTAACTTAATCAGTAGATACAGATGTATAGCATGAGTCCCTACAGCCGTCTCACTTCCTTCCTCCTGTCCTATGTTTCCCTAACTTAATCAGTAGATACAGATGTATAGCATGAGTCCCTACAGCCGTCTCACTTCCTTCCTCCTGTCCTATGTTTCCCTAACAAATATTGTTCTTCATGTTGAAAGATTTAACTTTTTGTTGATGTTGGGAGAAGATAAAGTTTCTGTTTGAAGAGGTAAAGAACACAGGAGTCGACATGGAGCCCCTAGAAACGTATGTCCTATCAGTGTAGGGTGATGCTTATATACGTAGACCGCCCCTTCAGTGTGGGTGGCCCTGATGCTTATATAGTTTCCGTATTTATTTAATTTTTTCTATCTCTCAAGAAATAAGACGCATAATATCTTTTTCATGGCATCTGATGCCAATGGTTATTATTTCTCTGGATAGAATGTAGGTCTGGATAGAAGGTAGGTCTGACTTACGATGTACTTGAGGTTGTGGTTCTGGCTGGTTAGATGGAGCATCAGACTTCTCGGGTCACCTTTCTTCTCACACAACAGACAGATGTATCGGGGCTCCGTATTTTCCTCCATGCTCACCTGCAACATCCCCCATACATTTCATATATTATTTAAAAATTAAAAAGAAAAATATCGCAGTCAAGGAAATGCTGTATTGGAATGTTGTAAACTGACCATGGTGCTCCTGAAAATCTGATTAAACAGAACCACCGGGGAACAAGAAGCCATTTAATTGGATCACACAGCTTTGTAAAAAATGAAAATTGAGACATGGAGTAAAGACCTATGTTTTCAGGAATGATAGTTCTACTCTACTAAATCAGGGATTAACACTTTAATCCGTAACGATGGGAGCGAGGCCATTTACTGATCTCCTAGTTATTTGACTACTATTCGAGCATGATCTCTCAAATTATTCCAAAAGTGGTCATTTTGTAGTTGTAAGTGTTCAGGATTTATCGCGCGAACGTCAAATATTGGCTTCTAATGTTCGGAAACGAACGTTTTATGGCTCATATTAAAGAAAACACTCCATATAATCTATTTCTGACTGAAAAAGGCAAATAGCGCTAAATTACGATTTGTTTCTAAATTTCACCCCCGCCCCAAATTTTTTCAGGGAACCGATTTTTCTGGTTGACCAACTTGATCTTCCTTCTTACAAGAAATACTTTTGAGCAACGTTTGAAAAAGTATAGGAATGAGCGCTCGGAAGAAGCGCGAATGAACACATGTATATACGGATGTAACGTGTATATATTAGCTGCAGTAGCCGGTATTACCCAGGGGAGTCAAAAATCGAAATTGGGTTCATGTACAAAGATTGGTAAAAAAGTTAAAAACCGTTTAAATCTTCAAAACATGTATAATTTTTGTAAATTCGTGAACAAATTCAACTTCGTTATTTTCAAATGAAAATGGTGCCGCCTTGTGGGTTGTGTACTGCAGATTAAGGTAACATGAGACAAATACCATAAAAGTTAACGCAGTTGGGCAACTGGACGTATCGGGCCAGACCGAAATGGCGAGAAACTACCTAGGGTTTTTTTCACAATTTAATTTCAATAAAAAAAAAAAAAAAAAAATGAATATTTTCAACCAGACTTTACTCGAAACCAGTCTATATGTATGACAAACATTTCTGATAAATTTCAGGGTGTTCAGGGGTGCATGTTTGATGCATATACGGTGGGTCTTCGCGGGTGAGCGTAGACAGGATACTTACAAAAATCCGCTAGAGTTAAATAAATATAAAAAAAAATATCTGAATGTTTCCTTCTGATTCCAAGCGAGTGGCTTGATTTCTGTTGTTCAAGGGCTCGTTGGTTGAATGAAGACTGACCAAACTGACCTAACATTTCAAAGGCTCTAACTTAGGTCCGGCAGACTTCAGTCATTAGACGCACGGGTTAAAAACAAAAATTAAGAAAATCAACTCATGGTCAGTCATCACCGTAGTTTTTCCAAAGAAGGGACCGAAGCTTACATCCGGAATTCTGGATGGATGTTCATAATCTCAACAGTCGTGCCGAAAATCAGTTGAATGGGATTTAGTTTAAGTATTAATCTAAAGATGACTGTTAAGCCTAGTACACACTAGTAGACCATGTTGCGCGATTTGTCTATAGGCGGTCTCGAGACACGGTCTATAGACCGTCTAGAGACACCGTTCTTTGTCTCGCCTAGCATCCACTCTACGATGTGAATTTCTCAGTCTCATTTTCGCAGTCCACCATGGAGGACATTGTTTTGTGTGGAATGAGTTCCTGCTTAGTGCTAATTACAAGTGAAAGAACGCGAAAACGTAAACGTTTGGTGGACGGACGAAGTGCTCGCAGAAGGACCTAGGTTCGGTAATGCATTATTAAATAAATTAAGACTGGAAGACGCCATGGGTTTTCGAAATTTCACCCGGCTGTCGCCTACTGATTTTGAAGATTTGCTTCTGATGGTTGGAGGGATAATAATGAAGCAAGATACAAAATTTAGAGAAACCATCACAGCTTCTCTTCGACTGGCAATCACACTGTTTCCTAGCAAGTGAAGACTCATTCACGAGCCTCATGTCCACCTTCAGAACTGTAAAACTTTGGAAAATAACTGTGAAGAGCCGAACCACACCACTCGGAAGCTGGAGACAGACTGGGACGTGTCTCGCCTCTAGACGCCGAGTGACGTCCACACTGTCAAAATGTTGCGCAATATGTCTAACGTTGCATGCTGTCTCCTATTCCGATCGGGAGACTTTAGACCTGCGATTTTTGGTCTCGCAACAGGCCCATAGACGGGGATTGGTCTATAGACATGTATACGTAGACAACCTGAGACACGTCTCGGAGACCAAAATCGCGCAATATGTCTACTAGTGTGGACTAGGCTTTAGAGATAGGCCCTATGTGAATTTCGGATGACATACGAGTTCGACGATGTACTCAATGCCGATGAGCGGTCTATCGTGGTACTGGTCCAGGGTGGTCTGCAGCTGGCAGACTCGCTGGGCCACGTCCTCCATCCCGGGTGGGACCGGCTCGCCAGGTCGGATCTGGGTCGCCAGCTCGCCCCAACTTCTTCCACCATCTGCAACAATCACACCAGTTCCACAATCTGTTCATTTTTTTCAATTTCCACCCCGAGTGGAGTGTTGTCTTCTTACCTGTCTTCCCATCACCACATTAATAATTAAACTTTAATTCTTGTTTTTCTATACTAATCACAATTTAAAATGGCACAACTACATTTGAGGGGGTTACAAGCAAAGGGATGTAAGTGACAAATCGGCTGAAATAGAGATATGTGTGTTAACATCTTCCTTGACACCTACCCTGACTACTGGCTAATGATCAGAACGATTGTTAGTACCAGTAATGCTGTTACTAGTGGAAAATACCTGGATAATACCTGAATTTATGATGTTACTGTAACTTTGAAGGTAATTATCTCGAAATGACATTTTTGTCACTTACATCCCTTTGCTTCTAACCCCCTCATTTAATCTAAATCATAAACCAAAAGGTTGTGGAATTGAAGAAATTGAAAAAAATTAAAAATAAACCCTTCTGTAAAAATTTTAAAATGTTAACGTTTGTGGTTGTACTGATTTTAATAACATGTAGGGTCCTCCTCCTGTAGCTTGAATTTCATCCTAAATTCTTCATAGCATAAGTACTCTTAACACTGAAAAAAATAAAATTTTTGTTGAGATAAAGCTATCAAATATGTCAATCGTGGCTCACTAAAGCATAAAGGTACGTGTCCATCTGAGAGAAAAAAGAGATGTATCGAGAGACGAGTCGCAGTTGTACATGGGCCTGAGAGATGTGTCAGACACACGCGCGAGAGTGTGTCGGAGAGCGGCAAGTCTCAGGTGGACACGCCTATTTCCTTCTCTCGAGACACAGTCTCCAGTCTCCCGACAGCGCTTGAAGAGTCCAGCGAGTCTCCGGCACTGCCTCCGTTAATTAGTTGTTTAGTTTAGCGAACAATAAAGATAAAGTTTTTATATTTACACTATAAATCATACTGCCATGAAACTTCACCAGAAATTGACATGAAATATTCCTTAAATTCGTCTCTTACATTTTTTTGTGAGACTGAATAATTTCGCTGATGGCCCATTTGCAAAGAAAACAATGATCCCTCTGGCGGACTTTCATTGCGCCACTCACCATTTACTATTTCATGTTTACTGTTATCCTCATAATCAGCAAAACCAGGGTACAAATAATAGTTCGTAGTAGAAATTAAAAAATTATGCAATGCACATACTGCAAGAGTAATATCTTTAACCTTACCAGGTGCTAAGTGTATTGGTTTCCGAAGAACTCTGAATTTTGAAGACATAATACCAAACGCGTTCTCTATAATGCGACGTGCTCTGCTCAATCGGTAGTTGAAAATTCGGTTTGGTGCTGGTAGATTTCGGAAACCGTACGGCTTTAATATATACGACGTCTTAGCAAAGGCATCGTCAGCTACCATTACGTATGGTACTGGTAAACTTCTTCCCGGTAATGGTTCTGGTACAGGAAGCGGTAACCGTTTACTTTCCAAGGCATCGTGTAAGGAGCAGTTAGTAAAAACACCTCCGTCTGAAATTCTACCATTGCAACCAGTATCCATATAAATAAACATATAATTCGCGTCTCGAGAGCGAGTGTCGCCAGTGGACACGGCCCTGAGACTTGTGTCTGACACTTCTGTCGGAGAGAAGTCTCACGAGCGCGAGTGTCGCCAGTGGACACGGCCCTGAGACTTGTGTCGGACACTTCTCTCGAGACTTTTCTCTCAGATGGACACGTACCCTAAGAACTAAAAAACAAGAAGATTAGCGCTGTACCAAGCGCACAAGTCGTCGATACATGGTTTTGGTTCACAAACCTTTTTATAAACTGTTCTATGGAACGGCATTTCTTTTCTTTTCAGTTTCGTAGTCACCAACATGTTAAGTGATTCTCTTGCTGGGTGTATATTTTATTTAGAACTAATGCGGACAAGCAACTGATTCACATAACTGTTCACTATAAAGTACCTTTTTTGTTTATATTTTTGTCTTCAGTCTGTTCCCTAGGAGGGGAGAACTTTCGACTCTTCTTATTAGCGTCTGGAACAATAAAATATGCATTTGTTATGAAAAATAAATACTAGATCAGTTATCTATTTGAATCTCCCCACCTCCCTCCAAGGCACTCATTTTCCAGTGTGCAATCAACTTCTGTGCAACCAAGTTCGTCAAGAATGAAGTTCAAAGACTTGAAGAAAATGAATTATTTTTTGTACTAATTGTATTTAAAAATTACCTTTAATTTTAATTTCAGATAGTTATAAATCTTCAATAGGCTTCCTTTTATTAACTGGACCTCTGGCTGGATAACCGAAAGGACAGTAAAACCCAGAGAGCTAAACATAGCAGTGCATGAGGCAAACAATACAGTACAGGCAGACGTACACCACGATAATTACACTATTTTGAATAATAAAGTATTAATCATAACTTAGATTGTCATTTTAGAATGAATATGTAATTATTATTCCCCCTTCATCCAATATTTCATTCTCCAATCGTCCCCCCCACCTCTAATTACAACTAACTTGAAAGGCTCCGTTAAGCCAAGACTGGAAAAGAGAAAGCTTACTGTAATATTGTGAGTGAGCATGCTTACGTTCATCATTGCTGAGGATTTTTTTAAAATTGCAAGGAGGATGGTAGGGAACGCGAAGCTTGCTAGTGTGGAGGGGGTGGGAGAGATGCATCTGCATAGCCCGCTCAGAGTCGATGATCCGATTGCAGACATGACACTCCCAGCGGGAGGGGGAGAAGCGGCCAGTGCTGCTCTGGGAAGGCAGCTCCGTGAAGATGTAGCCCAGTCGGCCATCGCTCAGGAGCACCGTGTCCTGGAGAGCCTTCTTCACATCTGAACAGGAGCCCTGCCAAACAACACATCACATTATCACCGAATATAAAGAGAAATATAACCATATCTCAAGTCCAAAAATACAATTTTTGGATTAGGAAGAAGTAACTACCTAAAAAAAAAATTATAGGTTGCCATATTGAGAATTCCGTTTGTTAGATTTAGTTTGCAAGGTATTGAGAAAATCGACTTCAAAGGGTATGGAAATAATTTCAATGCATAAAATGACGATAGTATAATACAAAAACAAAGGTTATTCGAAGATCCAAAGCCTGTTCATCGTTCTACCTCAGCCTCTCATGGTCGAATGCTCAAGTTCAGCGTCTACTGCTTCAAGAAACCATCTGAAAGAAGAACTTTTTACACACACTTTTTACACAGAGTCGAATTCAGAGCTCGCAGTGTAACATAATTGGCTTAAATCGAAAAATTCATATTTGTTATGGCTAATCGCATAATTTCCTTCTCCTGAAAATGTTGCGTTTCCGACCTAAATGTATGGTTTCCGAACTGCGGCGACATTTCATATACGTACTTATAAATATTTCTCATGAACAATTACGATAGTAGGAAAGTAGAAAATGAAAGAAATACGCATAAAGGGCCTTTCCTTTAAGTCGTCATGGCAAAGGGTGGCCTCGGAAAGGATAGAAAGGTTGGCCATACCATACCAATACACATCAAATTATTTTTAAAATTTCAAATTAAACAAATGAACAACATTATTGTTTGGAAACTCGAGGAAGAATAACTTACCTGGAAGGATGAGAGTACCAACAACGGAAGTCAGACATTCCAACCACAATTTGCTAATCAGTTTCAACATACAGTAGACTCTCCCGTATCCGGCGTTCGCAAAATAATATCAAATTTGTTAAACAAAAATTAACATTCAATTATTAGGTTATCAATTATATATAGAGCCATGTGTATTTAGGAGCACATAATAATACCGTAACTCACGAATCTTTCATGTATTTTTATTGTACATACATATGTACATTGTATTTATAATGAAGGGAACGCTAATACATTTTTTTTTTTACTTCACTAATATCCTATAAATAAATACATAGTTGAAAATCAAACATTTATAAAAAATGTTTCCTAGAATAGAAAAACAAAGGTACCGTCCCGTCCGTGGCACAACAATATCGTCTTATCGGGAAATGAACACTTAACTAGTAAAGTCAAAGTTTAATTTTTTTCCACAGAAACCCTCTCCTCCTATTTATTTTTCCTTTACACCAGTTCTATTTTTCTGTTTTTATTTGATTATCATAGTGAAAAGAATCGTTGGATCGTTTTTCAGACGTCTTAACACTAAAGAAGTGGTGGGACTATGCAGCACGGAACAGTGTTGTGTTAGGGGAAACAAAATAAAATTAGATTTTTTCAACAAATATTTTTAGAATTTTAGATTATGTTTTAAATATGCATGCAATTAAACGCAGATTTCAAAATATCTTTTTAATGCTTGGATAAATATACATATGTACGTACATATAATAAATCAATGATCAGTATCTACATATTATTCAATTTTAATAAAATGGCTCTTTGCAAACTGACTTAGTTCATAACTAGACCTGACGATGGTGTAAGGCCGTAACCGGTAGTTATATATATATATATATATCTTTAGTGGAATAGACAATATGTCAAAAATAAGTTTGTTTTATTAATTTTAATAAATGTTATCAACAAAATACATACGTGTTTTATTCCTTAGCTCACCTAAAAACACTTTTTTTAATGCTTTAATTGATATATTTTTTCTCATTAATTGATGATTTCCGTTATCCAGCCAGCGTCACGTCGGTCCCGGCAACGCCGGATAAGGGAGAGTCTACTGTACATACATTAATACTGTTCCAAAAAATAAATTCCCGAAATTCATCCTAAAAATATACCTACCTGTTACGTCTGTAAGCACTGAATAATATAATTAACGAAAAATCACTTTAAAATACACTCAAATGAAGTAAACACAACTCCTTAATCACAGAGATATCCTTGTCGCTCACAAAGAGAGATGGGGGACGATGTCGCTGTCAGGTACCAGTCTCTCAGTCTATTCTATGCACACATTGCCACTCGTTTGGTTTCTGTCTAGAAACGTTCAGAAAAATTGCAACTATATATTTTGGCTGCGTGACATTTTGATGAAAACTCAAAATAGAGATAATTTACGACCGATTAATTAAGTTCGTATACTTGATAAAGCTGAGGAGGTGAAACTGTGTCGAGATCTGATATGTCATCGGTTGTCTCTGGCAGGTGCACCTTGAAGTGTAGATTGGAATATCTTGAAAGGGTTTGTGTGTTATACGGACCACCGGTATACCGGCCCATCTACAACCCTGTTAAAATATCCCAACCTGATACATCGTATAGTTCAATAATAATCGGCAATAAAACGAATCATACAGGGAGACTGGAGATGAAAAATATGTAGATTTTCATTCAAATTACCAAAGCTTTATTATCCGAGTCGATTATATTACAAGGCATTGTGATCAGATCTCTTCCCAATGGCACAGATACGTAGCTAGGTAATTAAAAAATAAAGAAAAACATGTTTTTTTTTTTAAATATTGTCTATCACATAATATAATATATTAGTATAAATAATAAGATGGCAGCAATACCGAAAGTAATTCCATATTTTATATATATTTTGTGAAATATATAAACATTTTAAAAAAACAAGTTTTTCTTTATTTTTTATCAAGTGTTTCACAATATCTCTGCAAAACATTTAAGCACTGGAATTATTTTAAACAGCTGACTAAAAATGTATTTATACTTTATAGCGGCGACTAAAAAACGTGGGAAGAGCAAAGTTGGGCGATGAGGCGCCTTCTAACCACTGCGCCAGACAGTGAGTTTGTAAAATGGTATTGCACAAGTAACAAAAATGTAGCACATAATGAAAACAAATGTGGTGTTGGGTGGACGCACAGAACCACTTCTCCGTTTTAGCTCTCTCCCATGCCCTTGCGCAGGTTTTTGGATATGTATAATGAAAGAGAGAGATGAAATAAGTATAGACAGTGCACGAGTAACCTCATATAGAGTATACACAACGAATTTTTTTTTTTTTTTTTTTGCAAAAAAATGCACTCTTAAGGCACTGTTTAATTTTCAATTGCCCCTTATATGAGATCAACATGGACCATGTAGGATGAAACAAAGATTGTAACATGAGCTGAAACGGATAACAACAACTCTTCGGTTCGAGCTTCGCATGCATTTACCTCACCAGGTTCTAGAAGATGTACAAACATTTTCTAGATGTATACAATAGAAACATGAAATGTTTGTTTTATCCCCCCCCCCCCCCCAAGTCTACAAGAATTTAACAAGAACGCTTCCTCCTCTCGTTCAAAATTTTCAATTACCATATGATTTATGTTTGAACCGTACATATACATTGCATTTTATATATTGGCCCCGCCGAAAACCTCCCCTCTCCATTTTAAATATTAAAGGTAAGCATCTATATCTTATTACAATTTTTTTTTGGGAAACTCATCAAGGGAAAACAAACTAAGAAAACGCCATGACCCTAGGACGTTCCGTTATCGAATTGTGGTGAGCCTCTTCAATGACTACGCCAAATTTTATTGTTATAGCTCCGGGGTTTGATCTCGCAATTATAATCACTTATTCACGTTATCAAGCATGTCCAAGAAAAATTGCCCACAATCAAAATAACTCAAAAACCAAATCTCCTGATATCAAATTTTAGCAAAGGACCATAGAGGGTAAAATATGGGGAAAAAAAGTTTAGCTTATTCATATCTTTCAGAAATTAATTTTAATTAGATAACGAGAAACAATACGTTAACATGATGTACATTATTTAGCTCAATAATAGGGCAGGGGGGGGGGGGGGGGGGGGGGGGGGTCTGTAATCAATGTTGGGTGTAAAATAAACTAAACTTTGTCACGTCTTCGAGTTCATGACTCTTCGAATGGATATTCAAGCCCTTTCTCATGAGATTTGTGAGTTTTCAAGGACGTATTCTGAAAGACCTCGACGAGAGCTACAACTATGGTCCTTCGCAAAATGTTTTTAAATAAGACTTTATTCATTAGTTAATTTTGCTCAAAATTGTTCTTCATAACTTGATCAGTGAAAAATTTAGTCATTGGCATAATATTATCATGGTGACGTACATAGAATTTTATTTTAGGGGTTAGGTTTTATAACTCATGCCCGGGCTTTAACTACGAGGTCATATCGCCTACTACCAGAGCGCTCTTTCGTCACTCTGGTGGACAAGAGCCCGACTCATCTGTGGGAGTCCTAAATTTTGCCTATCCTAAATTTTTATTCACCTAGGGTAGGGGTCTTTAACGAGTACCTGACATCGTTACTTGACCTCCCTAAGGGCCTCGGTCGGTTTTATGATTCTGTTTTATTTTGGTTCATGAAAGTATTGTTTTTTATTTAATACATAAAAAGAAGTAAAACTGTCCCTTTCTTGTGTATACATTTGTTCTTAATACAATAAAATAAATAAATGCACAATTATATCAGGTTGAATAACTGTTCATTAAACTGTAGAAAAATTAGTCAATAACACATCACTCATGATTAACAAATTAATCCTGCGTGACGATTAATCCTCATGAGTAACGCATTCATTACGGCGAGTGATGATTAATCATGCCCAACTCTCGAAACAAACACGCACTTTACAATAACTGTTTTCATACAACAAATTTCACTCTATAAAATGGGAACAAATTTTTCACATAGGATTTTGGCATATGGAATGTTCTGAATGTAACGAGTGAACATCAGGTTGTACACTTGTCTGCATCCCCAGTTATGTTCTTTATTTTTTAACTTAATGTATGTAGACATCTTTTTACAACTTATAATTGTTTGTCAATAACTTAATGAGAATAAAATCAAAATGAAAAATTATGGATTATTTGACTATGTCTTTTGACTTCAGAGACACAAAATACATAAACTGAGCCAGAGCGTATTCCTATTTGCTCTGGCCAAGGCTCTACATAGTGTACGCCAGACCTACACCTAGAGTGCGCCAGTCCTGCACCTAATGTACGCCAACCTGTATCTAATGTGCGCCGGCTCTATACATAGTATACGCCAGACCTACATCTAGAGTGCGCCGATCCTACACCTAATGTACGCCAACCTGTATCTAATGTGCGCCGGCTCTATACATAGTATACGCCAGACCTACATCTTGAGTGCGCCGGTCCTACACGCCGACCTGTATCTAGAGTACGCCGGTCCTAAACCTAATGTACGCCAACCTGTATCTAATGTGCGCCGGCTCTATACATAGTATACGCCAGACCTACATCTAGAGTGCGCCGGTCCTACACCTAATGTACGCCAACCTGTTCTAGTGTGCGCCAGCCCTATACATAGTGTACGCCAGACCTACATCTAGAGTGCGCCGGTCCTGCACGCCGACCTGTATCTAGTGGGCGCGGCCCTATACCTAATGTACTTCAACCTATATCTAGAGTGCGCCGGTATTGCACGCCGACCTGTATCTAGTGGATGCGGCCCTATACCTAATGTACTTCAACCTATATCTAGAGTGCGCCGGTCCTGCATGCCGACCTGTATCTAGTGGGCGCGGCCCTATACCTAATGTACTTCAACCTATATCTAGAGTCCGCCGGTATTGCACGCCGACCTGTATCTAGTGGGTGCGGCCCTATACCTAATGTACTTCAACCTATAGAGTGCGCCGGTCCTGCACGCCGACCTGTATCTAGTGGGCGCGGCCCCATACCTAATGTACTTCAACCTATATCTAGAGTGCGTCGGTCCTGCACCTAATGTACTTCAACCTATATCTAGTATTATCCGGTCCTACACCTAGTATGTTCGGGCCCACACCTTGTGCGTGCCCGGTCCTACGCCTAGTGTAAGCTCCATACTCAATAATAGGTGAGCAGCAGTTGCTAAGGAGCATCTGATGGCGAGCGTGATTATTATATCGATACTTACCTGACAAAGTCTTGACAAGAGCACTTTTATACGATACCAAAACCAGAAATCTTCAACCAAACCTTCCTTTAAATGTAACTCGGAAAGCAACAGCAACAAAACCTCCTTTCTTTCCTTTTTTTTTATACATATATTACATCATTATGAACACATTTACAATTTGTTTATTGAACAAAAAAAAGAAAAAGAAAATTAACATGTAGTAAAAAAAAATAAGAAATACTAACTAGGAATTTCTGTAATAATCAGAAAGAAACAACAAGATCCGTAACCACCGAATAGTTGTAATAATTACCTGAGACTGGCGATCCATAATTCAAATGTTTGTTCTGACCCCCACAAACTGTCCTGCAACCTTCTTACACACTTTCTTCCCAAAATATTTTACACAATTTTCGTTGTCTCCAAAAACTAGAAGTAAAACACCAGATAAAAAGGAGTTATTTTAAACATTAATGTCATCATCCCTAAATGAAAGGGAAAAATAAGAATATTGTAAATTAAAGTTATAGTAAATAATAGAACTGTAATCAAAATTATTCATAATAAAAGTTAATAACAATATAATAAAACCTAGCAAAACTTACCGTTCTAGGAGCCATCCAATCCGTCTTCAATGTACAAGAAAAAAGGTTCTTTTGCTTTAATGTTTTTTTTTTGTTTTTTTTTTCCTAAGCTTGTTGAATGACCAAACAGTGCACAGAAATCACAAATAAAATCGAAAATCATTTATCACCCATAATAGTATGAAATATCAGGTCTAAAGTGAACAAGATAATAATGTAAGTAGGTCCAAAAGATTCTTTGCATAGTAATGTTTCTATCAGTCTTAATCCTCGATTATATATATTAATTAAACTAAGTTCTGATCATAATGACACCGAATAACACAGCAATATTATGAATAAATATAAAAATAAGTTCACAAACAAATAAGGTCATTAGAAAATGTTTCGTTGATTGTAAATCAAGGATTGATGATGTATGAAATACAATATAACCCTACGTCGAGTTTACTAAAATTAAAAACTTACCATTCTAAATTATTATTAAATGTTCATAAAATAGGACCAATGAAATTTGACGTTCAAGAACAAGTATGCACTCATTTCATTAATAAGAAAAAGGCGACCAATTCTCCTACTGTTCTCCATAAAGTACAACATAAAAATGTAAAATATTAAAAATAAAACGAATTTTAGATTTATCTTAAATTTGTCCAAACCGGCAGTTTGGATTCATATCAGGTGCAATTAAAGGAAAACAAAACAAATTAAATTCACTAACCTTTCACAGATCTCTCATTGTAATTCACATGAAAATCCAAGGAAAACTATGCATAGATCTTTAAAATATAGAACTCCGTCATAATATAACACAAATATAACATAGAATAACGCAAGCTGAAACACAACAGCTAGAAGTCATCACAAATGATCAAGAAGGTCGCGGTCTGAATAATTCTAACAAATCAGCTTATTCACCCAGACTAATAAATAAATTCTCAAATTAAAATATGTTTAAAAAAATTACAATGAGAATACCATATTTAACTAATTTCAAAATATCACAATACTTCATGAAAAAAAAAATCATTGATATTATTGAGACGTAAATTAAATCTAAGTAGTACTGGTTAACCATTATCAGATAGAATCGATGTTTTGAAGTGTCAAAAAATGTATTGGCTCAAGAAAATTTTTTTCTTTCACTTTTATACATAAAACAGTAAAGGAGTATTTATGAAAACTATTTGGGTTTAATACGTTTTAGGCTAAACCAAGTCCAAACAATTAGATTTTACATGTCGTTTTGGTTTGTTACAAATGTCACGGGAAAAAGGCTAAACCATATTACAACCAAACCAATACGAAAAATGCCAGAGATTGGCTAAGTTGGTTCGTGTCAAGTTAAGAGCTCTTCTGACCAACAGATTCAATACAATTAAATAATTTAATTAGGGCATAAAAGTAGACCCTTAGTTTTTTTTTTTTTCATTTTTTCAAACTTTCTGTCTGCAGAATCGCATCAGTCATTTACTGTTATGTGTAGAGTGCTCTTTAAATTTTCCTGAGAATAATCATCAAAAATATAATCATCTTAGGCTGGTCGCGCACGCGCACAGCTCTTCCACGACCATCGGTGCTGATTGATTGAAGTCAACTAAACCTGGTTGAGCAAAATTTAGGACTCCTACTGTTCAGTCCGGCTCATATCCAACAGAGCGACGAATGAGCGTTCTGGTAGTAGGTGATATGACCTCATAGTTGAAGCTAGGGCGTGCGTCACTATATCTAACTTAATTATCACACAAGTAATCTTCCATTTCGACTGGTGCCCGGTTCGTTGCCGATTCAGATAAATCTGATGCTGATGTACAATTTCTAACAGGTTTTTCACGAAAAAAATGTGCATAGCAATTATTCACTTTTACGATACTGAGTTCATTGTTCTGAAAAGACATTAATACAGCAAAATCAGTAGATGGGCTTTAACCGGATACGATCATAGTCCATTAGTAAAAATGGTCGACGGTCCCGGATGAACCATAAGCTTCACGATTAAATAAAAGGTGTAAAATTTTTTTAAGCGCTCATATGTAAGTTTTTGCTCTCCCTAATCTCCTGGGGATAGGAGAACCAGGTATTTGATTTCTCAGGTGCCCATTTTTCGGTTTCAGACCCGGAATAGACCGTAAGGTTCCGAAAACCGGACTTGGGTCCACATTTCCGGATTTTCACAGGTTAATATAGGTTGTTCCTGAGGCGGGGATTCTTCAAATTTACTGAAAAAACATTAGTTCAGCAATGTTGGTAATAGGCTTCAACTAGATAGAGAGGTTGTTAACAGTATGTGAAGATGAGAAATATATTCTGGTTGGTCCTAACCCAACCAGGCGAAAAAGAAATATAGAATTTAGGCGGCCATTGTGGCACTGATTCCTTATATCTTCTTCGAAATTCAATACAGCAATGATCTCATTATTTGCTGGATCCTTACTAATCTTAAATACGAAATTTGATGTTGATACATTCATTACATCAGCAGTTATTGGGATTTTTGATTTGAGCCCCTACCCCGGAACTCCCCCCTCCCCTCAACCGATATCGCTGAAATTTGATTGGTTTTGTCCTCAGTGGCTTTTAATCTTAAATACGGAATTTTATGTCGATACATTCATTACATCGGTAGTTATTGGGATTTTTGAATTGAGCCACCACCCCGGAACTCCCCCCTCCCCTCGGCCGATATCGCTGAAATTTGACTGGTTATGTCCTAAGTGGATTTTAGTTTTAAATACGAAATATGATGTCAATACATTCATTACATCGGCAGTTACAGGGATTTTTGAATTGAGCCCCCACCCCGGAACTCCCCCCTCCCCTCGGCCGATATCGCTGAAATTTGATTGGTTATGTCCTAAGTGGATTTTAGTTTTAAATACGAAATTTGATGTAGATACATTCATAACATCGGTAGTTATTGGGATTTTAGAATTGAGCCCCCACCCCGGAACTCCCCCCTCCCCTCGGCCGATATCGCTGAAATTTGACTGGTTATGTCCTCCGTGAATGTTAATTGTAAATACGAAATTTGACGTCGATACATTCATTACATCGGCAGTTATTGGGATTTTTAAATTCAAATTCACATTCACATGTAGCATCCTTTCGAGACCGATTGAATAATAGGCTATGTGGCGTCCCAAAATTTCGAACGGGAGGGGGGGTTGTAAGGCGGGGGCTAAGCATAAAAATAGTGCTATCTCATTAATTAATGGTCGGATTGTCATGAAATTTCATACGTAGTATTCTTAAATGCCAAATAGAAAAAAAAGTGTGTGACGTCACAAAATTGTGAACGGGAGGGGGGTTGTGGATTTTTGAACTGAGCCCTCTCCCCGGAACTCCCCCCTCCCCTCAGCCGATATCGCTGAAATTTGACTGGTTATGTCCTAAGTGGATTTTAGTTTTAAATACGAAATTTGATGTCGATACATTCATTACATCGGCAGTTATAGAGATTTTTGAATTGAGCCCCCACCCCGGAACTCCCCCCTCCCCTCGGCCGATATCGCTGAAATTTGACTGGTTATGTCCTCCGTGAATGTTAATTTTAAATACGAAATTTGACGTCGATACATTCATTACATCGGCAGTTATTGGGATTTTTAAATTCAGATTCGCTTATCTACCCATTCTCTTCCACCGGCTTCTATACTTCTATACTGAAACGGGGTTTGTTTGTATGTTTGTTCCAGCATCACGACCAAACGGCTGCACGGATATTCATGAAACTTCACATGTAGCATCTTTTCGAGACCGATTGAATAATAGGCTATGTGGCGTCCCAAAATTTCGAACGGGAGGGGGGGTTGTAAGGGGGGGCTAAGCATAAAAATAGTGATAACTCATTAATTAATGGCCGGATTGTCATGAAATTTCATACGTAGTATTCTTAAAGGCCAAATAGAAAAAAAAAAAGTGTGTGACGTCACAAAATTGTGAACGGGAGGGGGGTTGTGGATTTTTGAACTGAGCCCTCTCCCCGGAACTCCCCCCTCCCCTCAGCCGAGATCGCTGAAATTTGACTGGTTATGTCTTAAGTGGTTTTTAGTTTTAAATACGAAATTTGATGTCGATACATTCATTACATCGGCAGTTATAGAGATTTTTGAATTGAGCCCCCACCCCGGAACTCCCCCCTCTCCTCGGCCGATATCGCTGAAATTTGACTGGTTATGTCCTCCGTGAATGTTAATTTTAAATACGAAATTTGACGTCGATACATTCATTACATCGGGAGTTATTGGGATTTTTAAATTCAGATTCGCTTATCTACCCATTCTCTTCCACCGGCTTCTATACTTCCATACTGAAACGGGGTTTGTTTGTATGTTTGTTCCAGCATCACGACCAAACGGCTGCACGGATATTCATGAAACTTCACATGTAGCATCCTTTCGAGACCGATTGAATAATAGGCTATGTGGCATCCCAAAATTTCGAACGGGAGGGGGGGTTGTAAGGGGGGCTAAGCATAAAAATAGTGATAACTCATTAATTAATGGCCGGATTGTCATGAAATTTCATACGTAGTATTCTTAAAGACCAAATAGAAAAAAAAAAGTGTGTGACGTCACAAAATTGTGAACGGGAGGGGGGTTGTGGATTTTTGAACTGAGCCCTCTCCCCGGAACTCCCCCCTCCCCTCAGCCGATATCGCTGAAATTTGACTGGTTATGTCTTAAGTGGTTTTTAGTTTTAAATACGAAATTTGATGTCGATACATTCATTACATCGGCAGTTATAGAGATTTTTGAATTGAGCCCCCACCCCGGAACTCCCCCCTCTCTTCGGCCGATATCGCTGAAATTTGACTGGTTATGTCCTCCGTGAATGTTAATTTTAAATACGAAATTTGACGTCGATACATTCATTACATCGGGAGTTATTGGGATTTTTAAATTCAGATTCGCTTATCTACCCATTCTCTTCCACCGGCTTCTATACTTCCATACTGAAACGGGGTTTGTTTGTATGTTTGTTCCAGCATCACGACCAAACGGCTGCACGGATATTCATGAAACTTCACATGTAGCATCCTTTCGAGACCGATTGAATAATAGGCTATGTGGCGTCCCAAAATTTCGAACGGGAGGGGGGGTTGTAAGGGGGGGCTAAGCATAAAAATAGTGCTAACTCATTAATTAATGGTCGGATTGTCATGAAATTTCGTACGTAGTATTCTTAAAGGCCAAATAGAAAAACAAAAGTGTGTGACGTCACAAAATTGTGAACAGGAGGGGGGTTGTGGATTTTTGAACTGAGCCCTCTCCCCGGAACTCCCCCCTCCCCTCAGCCGATATCGCTGAAATTTGACTGGTTATGTCTTAAGTGGTTTTTAGTTTTAAATACGAAATTTGATGTCGATACATTCATTACATCGGCAGTTATAGAGATTTTTGAATTGAGCCCCCACCCCGGAACTCCCCCCTCTCCTCGGCCGATATCGCTGAAATTTGACTGGTTATGTCCTCCGTGAATGTTAATTTTAAATACGAAATTTGACGTCGATACATTCATTACATCGGCAGTTATTGGGATTTTTAAATTCAGATTCGCTTATCTACCCATTCTCTTCCACCGGCTTCTAGACTTCCATACTGAAACGGGGTTTGTTTGTATGTTTGTTCCAGCATCACGACCAAACGGCTGCACGGATATTCATGAAACTTCACATGTAGCATCCTTTCGAGACCGATTGAATAATAGGCTATGTGGCGTCCCAAAATTTCGAACAGGAGGGGGGGTTGTAAGGGGGGGCTAAGCATAAAAATAGTGCTAACTCATTAATTAATGGTCGGATTGTCATGAAATTTCGTACGTAGTATTCTTAAAGGCCAAATAGAAAAAAAAAAGTGTGTGACGTCACAAAATTGTGAACAGGAGGGGGGTTGTGGATTTTTGAACTGAGCCCTCTCCCCGGAACTCCCCCCTCCCCTCAGCCGATATCGCTGAAATTTGACTGGTTATGGCTTAAGTGGTTTTTAGTTTTAAATACGAAATTTGATGTCGATACATTCATTACATCGGAAGTTATAGAGATTTTTGAATTGAGCCCCCACCCCGGAACTCCCCCCTCTCCTCGGCCGATATCGCTGAAATTTGACTGGTTATGTCCTCCGTGAATGTTAATTTTAAATACGAAATTTGACGTCGATACATTCATTACATCGGCAGTTATTGGGATTTTTAAATTCAGATTCGCTTATCTACCCATTCTCTTCCACCGGCTTCTATACTTCCATACTGAAACGGGGTTTGTTTGTATGTTTGTTCCAGCATCACGACCAAACGGCTGCACGGATATTCATGAAACTTCACATGTAGCATCCTTTCGAGACCGATTGAATAATAGGCTATGTGGCGTCCCAAAATTTCGAACGGGAGGGGGGGTTGTAAGGGGGGGCTAAGCATAAAAATAGTGATAACTCATTAATTAATGGCCGGATTGTCATGAAATTTCATACGTAGTATTCTGGAAAACCAAATAGAAAAAAAAAGTGTGTGACGTCACAAAATTGTGAACGGGAGGGGGGTTGTGTACTCTGAACTGAGCCCTCTCCCCGGAACTCCCCCCTCCCCTCAGCCGATATCGCTGAAATTTGACTGGTTATGTCTTAAAAGGTTTTTAGTTTTAAATACGAAATTTGATGTCGATACATTCATTACATCGGCAGTTATAGAGATTTTTGAATTGAGCCCCCACCCCGGAACTCCCCCCTCTCCTCGGCCGATATCGCTGAAATTTGACTGGTTATGTCCTCCGTGAATGTTAATTTTAAATACGAAATTTGACGTCGATACATTCATTACATCGGGAGTTATTGGGATTTTTAAATTCAGATTCGCTTATCTACCCATTCTCTTCTACCGGCTTCTATACTTCTATACTGAAACGGGGTTTGTTTGTTTGTTTGTTCCAGCATCACGACCAAACGGCTGCACGGATATTCATGAAACTTCACATGTAGCATCCTTTCGAGACCGATTGAATAATAGGCTATGTGGCGTCCCAAAATATCGAACGGGAGTGGGGGTTGTAGGGAAGGGCTAAGCATAAAAATAGTGATAACTCATTAATTAATGGCCGGATTGTCATGAAATTTCGTACGTAGTATTCTTAAAGGCCAAATAGAAAAAAAAAAGTGTGTGACGTCACAAAATTGTGAACGGGAGGGGGGTTGTGGATCTTTGAACTGAGCCCACTCCCCGGAACTCCCCCCTCCCCTCAGCCGATATCGCTGAAATTTGACTGGTTATGTCCTAGGTGGATTTTAGTTTTAAATACGAAATTTGATGTCGATACATTTATTACATCGGCAGTTATAGAGATTTTTGAATTGAGCCCCCACCCCGGAACTCCCCCCTCCCCTCGGTCGATATCGCTGAAATTTGACTGGTTATGTCCTCCGTGAATGTTACTTTTAAATACGAAATTTGACGTCGATACATTCATTACATCGGGAGTTATTGGGATTTTTAAATTCAGATTCGCTTATCTACCCATTCTCTTCCACCGGCTTCTAGACTTCCATACTGAAACGGGGTTTGTTTGTATGTTTGTTCCAGCATCACGACCAAACGGCTGCACGGATATTCATGAAACTTCACATGTAGCATCCTTTCGAGACCGATTGAATAATAGGCTATGTGGCGTCCCAAAATTTCGAACGGGAGGAAGGGTTGTAAGGGGGGGCTAAGCATAAAAATAGTGCTAACTCATTAATTAATGGTCGGATTGTCATGAAATTTCATACGTAGTATTCTGGAAAACCAAATAGAAAAAAAAAGTGTGTGACGTCACAAAATTGTGAACGGGAGGGGGGTTGTGTACTCTGAACTGAGCCCTCTCCCCGGAACTCCCCCCTCCCCTCAGCCGATATCGCTGAAATTTGACTGGTTATGTCTTAAAAGGTTTTTAGTTTTAAATACGAAATTTGATGTCGATACATTTATTACATCGGCAGTTATAGAGATTTTTGAATTGAGCCCCCACCCCGGAACTCCCCCCTCCCCTCGGTCGATATCGCTGAAATTTGACTGGTTATGTCCTCCGTGAATGTTACTTTTAAATACGAAATTTGACGTCGATACATTCATTACATCGGGAGTTATTGGGATTTTTAAATTCAGATTCGCTTATCTACCCATTCTCTTCCACCGGCTTCTAGACTTCCATACTGAAACGGGGTTTGTTTGTATGTTTGTTCCAGCATCACGACCAAACGGCTGCACGGATATTCATGAAACTTCACATGTAGCATCCTTTTGAGACCGATTGAATAATAGGCTATGTGGCGTCCCAAAATTTCGAACGGGAGGAAGGGTTGTAAGGGGGGGCTAAGCATAAAAATAGTGCTAACTCATTAATTAATGGTCGGATTGTCATGAAATTTCATACGTAGTATTCTTAAAGGCCAAATAGAAAAAAAAAAAGTGTGTGACGTCACAAAATTGTGAACGGGAGGGGGGTTGTGGATTTTTGAACTGAGCCCTCTCCCCGGAACTCCCCCCCTCCCCTCAGCCGATATCGCTGAAATTTGACTGGTTATGTCTTAAGTGGTTTTTAGTTTTAAATACGAAATTTGATGTCGATACATTCATTACATCGGCAGTTATAGAGATTTTTGAATTGAGCCCCCACCCCGGAACTCCCCCCTCTCCTCGGCCGATATCGCTGAAATTTGACTGGTTATGTCCTCTGTGAATGTTAATTTTAAATACGAAATTTGACGTCGATACATTCATTACATCGGGAGTTGTTGGGATTTTTAAATACAGATTCGCTTATCTACCCATTCTCTTCTACCGGCTTCTATACTTCTATACTGAAACGGGGTTTGTTTGTATGTTTGTTCCAGCATCACGACCAAACGGCTGCACGGATATTCATGGAACTTCACATGTAGCATCCTTTCGAGACCGATTGAATAATAGGCTATGTGGCATCCCAAAATTTCGAACGGGAGGGGGGGTTGTAAGGGGGGGCTAAGCATAAAAATAGTGATAACTCATTAATTAATGGCCGGATTGTCATGAAATTTCATACGTAGTATTCTTGAAAACCAAATAGAAAAAAAAAGTGTGTGACGTCACAAAATTGTGAACGGGAGGAGGGTTGTGTACTCTGAATTGAGCCCTCTCCCCGGAACTCCCCCCTCCCCTCAGCCGATATCGCTGAAATTTGACTGGTTATGTCTTAAAAG
Organism: Aradus depressus; assembly: GCA_963662175.1. Taxonomy (NCBI): domain Eukaryota; kingdom Metazoa; phylum Arthropoda; class Insecta; order Hemiptera; family Aradidae; genus Aradus; species Aradus depressus. The sequence continues at coordinate 35,217,586 of OY759224.1, read as the reverse complement.
GTTTTTAGTTTTAAATACGAAATTTGATGTCGATACATTCATTACATCGGCAGTTATAGAGATTTTTGAATTGAGCCCCCACCCCGGAACTCCCCCCTCTCCTCGGCCGATATCGCTGAAATTTGACTGGTTATGTCCTCCGTGAATGTTAATTTTAAATACGAAATTTGACGTCGATACATTCATTACATCGGGAGTTATAGGGATTTTTAAATTCAGATTCGCTTATCTACCCATTCTCTTCTACCGGCTTCTATACTTCTATACTGAAACGGGGTTTGTTTGTTTGTTTGTTCCAGCATCACGACCAAACGGCTGCACGGATATTCATGAAACTTCACATGTAGCATCCTTTCGAGACCGATTGAATAATAGGCTATGTGGCGTCCCAAAATTTCGAACGGGAGGGGGGGTTGTAAGGAAGGGCTAAGCATAAAAATAGTGATAACTCATTAATTAATGGCCGGATTGTCATGAAATTTCATACGTAGTATTCTTGAAAACCAAATAGAAAAAAAAGTGTGTGACGTCACAAAATTGTGAACGGGAGGGGGGTTGTGGATCTTTGAACTGAGCCCTCTCCCCGGAACTCCCCCCTCCCCTCAGCCGATATCGCTGATTTTTGACTGGTTATGTCCTAGGTGGATTTTAGTTTTAAATACGAAATTTGATGTCGATACATTTATTACATCGGCAGTTATAGAGATTTTTGAATTGAGCCCCCACCCCGGAACTCCCCCCTCTCCTCGGCCGATATCGCTGAAATTTGACTGGTTATGTCCTCCGTGAATGTTAATTTTAAATACGAAATTTGACGTCGATACATTCATTACATCGGGAGTTATAGGGATTTTTAAATTCAGATTCGCTTATCTACCCATTCTCTTCTACCGGCTTCTATACTTCTATACTGAAACGGGGTTTGTTTGTTTGTTTGTTCCAGCATCACGACCAAACGGCTGCACGGATATTCATGAAACTTCACATGTAGCATCCTTTCGAGACCGATTGAATAATAGGCTATGTGGCGTCCCAAAATTTCGAACGGGAGGGGGGGTTGTAAGGAAGGGCTAAGCATAAAAATAGTGATAACTCATTAATTAATGGCCGGATTGTCATGAAATTTCATACGTAGTATTCTTGAAAACCAAATAGAAAAAAAAAGTGTGTGACGTCACAAAATTGTGAACTGGAGGGGGGTTGTGGATCTTTGAACTGAGCCCTCTCCCCGGAACTCCCCCCTCCCCTCAGCCGATATCGCTGAAATTTGACTGGTTATGTCCTAGGTGGATTTTAGTTTTAAATACGAAATTTGATGTCGATACATTTATTACATCGGCAGTTATAGAGATTTTTGAATTGAGCCCCCACCCCGGAACTCCCCCCTCCCCTCGGTCGATATCGCTGAAATTTGACTGGTTATGTCCTCCGTGAATGTTACTTTTAAATACGAAATTTGACGTCGCAACATTCATTACATCGGGAGTTATTGGGATTTTTAAATTCAGATTCGCTTATCTACCCATTCTCTTCCACCGGCTTCTATACTTCCATACCGAAATGGGGTTTGTTTGTATGTTTGTTCCAGCATCCCGACCAAACGGCTGCACGGATATTCAGGAAACTTCACATGTAGCATCCTTTCGAGACCGATTGAATAATAGGCTATGTGGCGTCCCAAAATTTCGGATTGTCATGAAATTTCATACGTAGTATTCTTAAAGGCCAAATAGAAAAAAAAAAGTGTGTGACGTCACAAAATTGTGAACGGGAGGGGGGTTGTGGATTTTTGAAGTGAGCCCTCTCCCCGGAACTCCCCCCTTCCCTCAGCCGATATCGCTGAAATTTGACTGGTTATGTCCTAAGTGGATTTTAGTTTTAAATACGAAATTTGATGTCGATACATTCATTACATCGGCAGTTATAGAGATTTTTGAATTGAGCCCCCACCCCGGAACTCCCCCCTCCCCTCGGCCGATATCGCTGAAATTTGACTGGTTATGTCCTCCGTGAAAGTTAATTTTAAATACGAAATTTGACGTCGATACATTCATTACATCGGGAGTTATTGGGATTTTTAAATTCAGATTCGCTTATCTACCCATTCTCTTCCACCGGCTTCTATACTTCCATACTGAAACGGGGTTTGTTTGTATGTTTGTTCCAGCATCACGACCAAACGGCTGCACGGATATTCATGAAACTTCACATGTAGCATCCTTTCGAGACCGATTGAATAATAGGCTATGTGGCGTCCCAAAATTTCGAACGGGAGGGGGGGTTGTAAGGGGGGGCTAAGCATAAAAATAGTGCTAACTCATTAATTAATGGTCGGATTGTCATGAAATTTCATACGTAGTATTCTTAAAGGCCAAATAGAAAAAAAAAAGTGTGTGACGTCACAAAATTGTGAACGGGAGGGGGGTTGTCGATTTTTGAACTGAGCCCTCTCCCCGGAACTCCCCGCTCCCCTCGGCCGATTTAGCTGAATATTGACTGGTTATGTCCTCCGCGGATGTTAATTTTCAATACGAAATTTGATGTTGATACATTCATTACATCAGCAGTTATTGGGATTTTTGATTTGAGCCCCTACCCCGGAACTCCCCCCTCCCCTCGGCCGATATCGCTGAAATTTGACTGGTTATGTCCTCAGTGGATTTTAGTTTTAAATACGAAATTTGATGTCGATACATTCATTACATCGGTAGTTATTGGGATTTTTGAATTGAGCCCCCACTCGGGAACTCCCCCCTCCCCTCGACCGATATCGCTGAAATTTGACTGCTTATGTCCTCCGTGAATGTTAATTTTAAATACGAAATTTGACGTCGATACATTCATTACATCGGGAGTCATTGGGATTTTTAAATTCAGATTCGCTTATCTACCCATTCTCTTCCACCGGCTTCTATACTTCCATACTGAAACGGGGTTGTTTGTATGTTTGTTCCAGCATCACGACCAAACGGCTGCACGGATATTCATGAAACTTCACATGTAGTATCCTTTCGAGACCAATTGAATAATAGGCTATGTGGCGTCCCAACATTTCGAACGGGAGGGGGGGTTGTAAGGGGGGGCTAAGCATAAAAATAGTGCTAACTCATTAATTAATGGTCGGATTGTCATGAAATTTCATACGTAGTATTCTTAAAGACCAAATAGAAAAAAAAAAGTGTGTGACGTCACAAAATTGTGAACGGGAGGGGGGTTGTGGATTTTTGAACTGAGCCCTCTCCCCGGAACTCCCCCCTCTCCTCGGCCGATATCGCTGAAATTTGACTGGTTATGTCCTCCGTGAATGTTAATTTTAAATACGAAATTTGACGTCGATACATTCATTACATCGGCAGTTATTGGGATTTTTAAATTCAGATTCGCTTATCTACCCATTCTCTTCCACCGGCTTCTATACTTCCATACTGAAACGGGGTTTGTTTGTATGTTTGTTCCAGCATCACGACCAAACGGCTGCACGGATATTCATGAAACTTCACATGTAGCATCCTTTCGAGACCGATTGAATAATAGGCTATGTGGCGTCCCAAAATTTCGAACGGGAGGGGGGGTTGTAAGGGGGGGCTAAGCATAAAAATAGTGCTAACTCATTAATTAATGGTCGGATTGTCATGAAATTTCATACGTAGTATTCTTAAAGGCCAAATAGAAAAAAAAAAGTGTGTGACGTCACAAAATTGTGAACGGGAGGGGGGTTGTGGATTTTTGAACTGAGCCCTCTCCCCGGAACTCCCCGCTCCCCTCGGCCGATTTAGCTGAAATTTGACTGGTTATGTCCTCCGCGGATGTTAATTTTCAATACGAAATTTGATGTTGATACATTCATTACATCAGCAGTTATTGGGATTTTTGATTTGAGCCCCTACCCCGGAACTCCCCCCTCCCCTCGGCCGATATCGCTGAAATTTGACTGGTTATGTCCTAAGTGGATTTTAGTTTTAAATACGAAATTTGATGTCGATACATTCATTACATCGGCAGTTACAGGGATTTTTGAATTGAGCCCCCATCCCGGAACCCCCCCTCCCCTCGGCCGATATCGCTGAAATTTGATTGGTTATGTCCTCAGTGGATTTTAGTTTTAAATACGAAATTTGATGTCGATACATTCATTACATCGGTAGTTATTGGGATTTTTGAATTGAGCCCCCACTCGGGAACTCCCCCCTCCCCTCGACCGATATCGCTGAAATTTGACTGCTTATGTCCTCCGTGAATGTTAATTTTAAATACGAAATTTGGCGTCGATACATTCATTACATCGGGAGTTATTGGGATTTTTAAATTCAGATTCGCTTATCTACCCATTCTCTTCCACCGGCTTCTATACTTCCATACTGAAACGGGGTTTGTTTGTATGTTTGTTCCAGCATCACGACCAAACGGCTGCACGGATATTCATGAAACTTCACATGTAGTATCCTTTCGAGACCAATTGAATAATAGGCTATGTGGCGTCCCAAAATTTCGAACGGGAGGGGGGGTTGTAAGGGGGGGCTAAGCATAAAAATAGTGCTAACTCATTAATTAATGGTCGGATTGTCATGAAATTTCATACGTAGTATTCTTAAAGACTAAATAGAAAAAAAAAAGTGTGTGACGTCACAAAATTGTGAACGGGAGGGGGGTTGTGGATTTTTGAACTGAGCCCTCTCCCTGGAACTCCCCCCTCCCCTCAGCCGATATCGCTGAAATTTGACTGGTTATGTCCTAAGTGGATTTTAGTTTTAAATACGAAATTTGATGTTGATACATTCATTACATCGGCAGTTATAGGGATTTTTGAATTGAGCCCCCACCCCGGAACTCCTTCCTCCCCTTGGCCGATATCGCTGAAAATTGACTGGTTATGTCCTCCGTGAATGTTAATTTTAAACACGAAATTTGACGTCGATACATTCATTACATCGGGAGTTATTGGGATTTTTAAATTCAGATTCGCTTATCTACCCATTCTCTTCCACCGGCTTCTATACTTCTATAATGAAACGGGGTTTGTTTGTATGTTTGTTCCAGCATCACGACCAAACGGCTGCACGGATATTCATGAAACTTCACATGTAGCATCCTTTCGAGACCGATTGAGTGGATTTTAGTGGATTTTAGTTTTAAATACGAAATTTGATGTCGATACATTCATTACATCGGTAGTTATTGGGATTTTTGAATTGATCCCCCACCCCGGAACTCCCCCCCCCCCCCCCTTAGCCGATATCGCTGAAATTTGACTGGTTATGTCCTAAGTGGATTTTAGTTTTAAATACGAAATTTGATGTCGATACATTCATTACATCGGCAGTTATTGGGATTTTTGAATTTAGTTCCCTCCCCTCAGCCGAAATCGCTGAAATTTGACTGGTTATGTCTCCACAAAATTGTGAACGGGAGGGGGGGGGGGGGGGCTAAGAGAGGCCTAAGCCTAAATATTGCCTATTAACTAATAGTCGGATTGTCATGGAATTTTACATGTAGTATTCTAAAGAGCCAAATTTAAAAATATAGTGTGTGATGTCACAAAATGTGAACGGGAGGGGGGGCTAGGCCTAATATATAGATAGTGATAGGTCTTTAACAGACGATCGGAATGTCACGGAATTTGACACATAGGATTCTTAAAGGCTAAATTGAAAAATAGACTATGTGACATCTCAAAATATTGAAAGAGAGGGGGGTTGTGGGGCTAGGCTCATTTATGAATGGTCGGATTGTCATGGAATTTCACATGTGGTATTCTAAAAAGACAAAAACAAAAAAAGGATATGTGACGTCTCAAAATGGTAAATAGTAGTTTCAAAAGCAATATTTAAAAATTGGCTGTGACCCTTTAGGACGGGAGGGGCGAAGATGCATTAATGCTGAATGATTCTCACATGGAGCTTTCTTAAAGATGGGATATAGCCCTAATTTTAATAGGGTGAGTTTCCTAAGCATGTATTACCTAGGAGGTTCACCGTTGCACGGTTAATAATAGCTCTCACCAGCGTTCTTAAGCACAAAATAGCTTGGGCATCCGCTGCTGCAAGGCACATACTATCTGTGTTGCCCAGCGTTCCTAAGAACTTATAGCTGGTTGCACGGAGTTGATAGGCGCATACTATCTAAGATGCCCGGCGTTCTTAAATAGGAACTAGCTCCAAGTTGTCCTAAGAACTTACTAGCTGGGCTGGCCGCCGTTGCAACGTATATACTACGAGTAGCTGTGGCCCAGCGTTCCTGAACATGTACTAGCTGTGATGCGCAGCATTCCTAAGAACGTAATAGCTGTTGTGCCCAGCGGTTTTAAGCACACACTAGCTGTGGTGCCCAGCTGTCCCGAGCACTTACGAGCTGGGGTGGTACGCCGTTGCAAGGCCGATACTAGCTGTGGTCACGAGCAGTCTTGTACGTACTGGCTAGAATGTCCAGCGATGCTAAGTATTTACTAGCTGTGGTTTCCGCCGTTGAAAGGCGCATACTAGCTGTGGTCCTAAACACTTACTAGCTGGGGTGTCTGCCGTTGAAGGACTATAAGCCTTATGCTATTTGAATAATTAAAAATTATAACCTCATGAATGTACGTACTGTCGAAGAATTGAATAGGATTCGAATGAGAGATATTAGGAGAAAAGTCAATGTTTCCCGGGCAACGCCGGGTATTACTGCTAGTTGAAATAATAAAATTAATAATAATTAAATTAAAGTTAAATAATGAAAATTACCACATTTCCTGTAGAAATTTTATCTCTTATCTTTAACTAAATTTTGATTTCACAGTAGTTTTCGAAAAGGGCCCTAAAAAAATATCAAAAGTCAAGACGTGCAATTTTTAAGAGAGTAAACGTTATTTTAAAAAAGTACAATTAACAAACTTTTCATTTGGATTTCTAAAGAGATGCCATATGTTTTTTTTTTTTAATTGTTTTCAATAATATTTTATCTAATCCAAAGGTTCTCAAATTATCTTACTGGGTTAACAGGGGAAATGAATAGCATAGAATTTACGAGAACAAATAATTGGGTTTATTTTCTTACAACTACAATATAAAATTAAAAACCAAACATTGAAACATAAATCAAAAGAAAAATTGTAAAAACTGAATTCTTAAAACTATTTCAATCCTTTTTTTTTTGTTTTGTTTTATATTTTGGCCATTCTTCAAATCAAAGTTATATATTTTTGGGCATATATATTTTGTACATACAAATAAATAACAGTACCTTCTTTGCGCGTCAATTTTACTGTTAATTCACACCTACTTAGTTCATCACATCTTAAGCCTAAACAACAAACTCTCTGTCCACCTTCACATCTCAACCCAGACCACACACCATATAACTCCTCTACACTAATTCAAAAACAGCTGATGGCTCTCATTTGTTTTAAAAGAAAATGCATTTATTTACTAATTCAGTTGCTTCTTGGATTTTATAGAAAAATAAATATAATTAATTTTTTAATATTAATAATTTAAATGTTTCTTTTTGTGTATTTTTTATACATCACAGTCCCAGGGTTGGAAGTACTCTTTAGGCCGTTTTCTCTCCGACGAGTTATTTTCAGTACAATTTACTTCCTGTTTCTGACTATCCTTAAGGGGCCCTCACACTGGCAAAACATTCGCTCAAAAATTTGAAGATGTCGGTTTTGTGCAAAAATATTGAGAGTTTGAGGACAAATATTGTGCAAAAAAAAGGGGTATTCAATATTTTGTGGGGATTTCAAAGGTTTTCTGAAAGTTAAGAAAATGTTTGCGGACCTGTCAATATTTTGTAGAATGAGAGCGCAGTGTGAGGAAATTTTGATAAAGTGTAGGTTCTAAGCTCAGAAGTAGGTTACGATGACCATGGGTCGGTCGCTTCTTCAAATAATTCCTGACCCACACTCTTATCTTCCTATTATTTAAAGACTCCTTCAACATTGCACACAATACAACTAGGCTACATTCAACCTCCGGGTTTGCCCTGGGCAAAGAAACGTATGCGGTCGTAGCCATATTTTCTTTATTATTTCCTATCTGTTTTTCACTGTTGGAATTAAAAACCTTCACATAATTATTTTCATTAATGTTTTCATTTGAATTCTTATTGTAACATTCAATCCCTGCTCCTCTGCTTGACATTTCATTGTACCCACGACGGGGGGCCAGGGCCCCCTCCTCCATCACTCATAGTACAAACTTAATAGAAAAATAGAGAAAAAAAACTCACCTGCGTCCAGAAAACATACAAAAACACGTATCAATCAAGGAGAATAGATTATGGTTATGTAAATAAACCTGGGTAGGTGAAATTTCACTTAGGTTGAAAATAACCTTGAGCACGTCGTCCTTCGGAAGGGACTTTCCGGATATATCTGAATCTGTCGTATCAGTTTTAAAAAATCTAAGCTTATAAACCGTTAAATAGCACGAATTTTGATGAATGGGATAATATGAAGTTAGCCCGACTTGTTTTGAAAAACATTTTAATTTCGAACTTTGTGTAGGATGCAGATAATTCGGTCGTTCTCTATCAGTTTTAACAAATATTAAATCTATAAACCGTTAAAAAGCGAGAAATTTGAAGAATGGAGTCTACCGATGCTCAGGATCGCCACTTACAAATCTAGCTGAGGCAGGTCAGATGTTTTAATCGGGAAATTAAAAATAACTTTGAGCACGTCGTCCTTCGGATGGGACTTTAAGCTATGATCCAGGGCTTTTTCGAATGTGAGGAACTCTATAATAAGACGTATGTTATGTAAATAAACCTGGGTAGGTGAAATTTTACTTAGGTTGAAAATAACCATGAGCACGTCGTCCTTCGGAAGGGACTTTAAGCTATGATCCAGGGCTTTTTCGAAAATGAGGAACTCTATAATGAGACGTATGTTATGTAAATAAACCTGGGTAGATAAAATTTCACTTAGATTGAAAATAACCTTGAGCACGTCGTCCTTCGGATGGGACTTTAAGCTATGATCCAGGGCTTTTTCGAATGTGAGGAACTCTATAATGAGACGTATATTATGTAAATAAACCTGGGTAGGTGAAATTTCACTTTGGTTGAAAATAACCATGAGCACGTCGTCCTTCGGAAGGGACTTTCCGGATATATCTGAATCTGTCATATCAGTTAAAAAAATACTAAGCCTATTACCCGTTAAATAGCACGAATTTTGATGAATGGGATGATATGAAGTTAGCTTAGCTTTTTTTGAAAAACATTTTAATTTCGAACTTTGTGTAGGATGCAGATAATTCGGTCGTTCTCTATCAGTTTTAACAAATATTAAATCTATAAACCGTTAAAAAGCGAGAAATTTGAAGAATGGAGTCTACCGATGCTCAGGATCGCCACTTACAAATCTAGCTGAGGCAGGTCAGATGTTTTAATCGGGAAATTAAAAATAACTTTGAGCACGTCGTCCTTCGGATGGGACTTTAAGCTATGATCCAGGGCTTTTTCGAATGTGAGGAACTCTATAATAAGACGTATGTTATGTAAATAAACCTGGGTAGGTGAAATTTTACTTAGGTTGAAAATAACCATGAGCACGTCGTCCTTCGGAAGGGACTTTAAGCTATGATCCAGGGCTTTTTCGAAAATGAGGAACTCTATAATGAGACGTATGTTATGTAAATAAACCTGGGTAGATAAAATTTCACTTAGATTGAAAATAACCTTGAGCACGTCGTCCTTCGGATGGGACTTTAAGCTATGATCCAGGGCTTTTTCGAATGTGAGGAACTCTATAATGAGACGTATATTATGTAAATAAACCTGGGTAGGTGAAATTTCACTTTGGTTGAAAATAACCATGAGCACGTCGTCCTTCGGAAGGGACTTTCCGGATATATCTGAATCTGTCATATCAGTTAAAAAAATACTAAGCCTATTACCCGTTAAATAGCACGAATTTTGATGAATGGGATGATATGAAGTTAGCTTAGCTTTTTTTGAAAAACATTTCAATTTCGAACTTTGTGTAGGATGCAGATAATTCGGTCGTTCTCTATCAGTTTTAACAAATATTAAATCTATAAACCGTTAAAAAGCGAGAAATTTGAAGAATGGAGTCTACCGATGCTCAGGATCGCCACTTACAAATCTAGCTGAGGCAGGTCAGATGTTTTAATCGGGAAATTAAAAATAACTTTGAGCACGTCGTCCTTCGGATGGGACTTTAAGCTATGATCCAGGGCTTTTTCGAATGTGAGGAACTCTATAATGAGACGTATGTTATGTAAATAAACCTGGGTAGATAAAATTTCACTTAGGTTGAAAATAACCTTGAGCACGTCGTCCTTCGGATGGGACTTTAAGCTATGATCCAGGGCTTTTTCGAATGTGAGGAACTCTATAATGAGACGTATATTATGTAAATAAACCTGGGTAGGTGAAATTTCACTTTGGTTGAAAATAACCATGAGCACGTCGTCCTTCGGAAGGGACTTTCCGGATATATCTGAATCTGTCATATCAGTTAAACAAATACTATGCCTATTACCCGTTAAATAGCACGAATTTTGATGAATGGGATGATATGAAGTTAGCTTAGCTTTTTTTGAAAAACATTTTAATTTCGAACTTTGTGTAGGATGCAGATAATTCGGTCGTTCTCTATCAGTTTTAACAAATATTAAATCTATAAACCGTTAAAAAGCGAGAAATTTGAAGAATGGAGTCTACCGATGCTCAGGATCGCCACTTACAAATCTAGCTGAGGCAGGTCAGATGTTTTAATCGGGAAATTAAAAATAACTTTGAGCACGTCGTCCTTCGGATGGGACTTTAAGCTATGATCCAGGGCTTTTTCGAATGTGAGGAACTCTATAATGAGACGTATGTTATGTAAATAAACCTGGGTAGGTGAAATTTTACTTAGGTTGAAAATAACCATGAGCACGTCGTCCTTCGGAAGGGACTTTAAGCGATGATCCAGGGCTTTTTCGAAAATGAGGAACTCTATAATGAGACGTATGTTATGTAAATAAACCTGGGTAGATAAAACTTCACTTAGATTGAAAATAACCTTGAGCACGTCGTCCTTCGGATGGGACTTTAAGCTATGATCCAGGGCTTTTTCGAATGTGAGGAACTCTATAATGAGACGTATATTATGTAAATAAACCTGGGTAGGTGAAATTTCACTTTGGTTGAAAATAACCATGAGCACGTCGTCCTTCGGAAGGGACTTTCCGGATATATCTGAATCTGTCATATCAGTTAAACAAATACTATGCCTATTACCCGTTAAATAGCACGAATTTTGATGAATGGGATGATATGAAGTTAGCTTAGCTTTTTTTGAAAAACATTTTAATTTCGAACTTTGTGTAGGATGCAGATAATTCGGTCGTTCTCTATCAGTTTTAACAAATATTAAATCTATAAACCGTTAAAAAGCGAGAAATTTGAAGAATGGAGTCTACCGATGCTCAGGATCGCCACTTACAAATCTAGCTGAGGCAGGTCAGATGTTTTAATCGGGAAATTAAAAATAACTTTGAGCACGTCGTCCTTCGGATGGGACTTTAAGCTATGATCCAGGGCTTTTTCGAATGTGAGGAACTCTATAATGAGACGTATGTTATGTAAATAAACCTGGGTAGGTGAAATTTTACTTAGGTTGAAAATAACCATGAGCACGTCGTCCTTCGGAAGGGACTTTAAGCGATGATCCAGGGCTTTTTCGAAAATGAGGAACTCTATAATGAGACGTATGTTATGTAAATAAACCTGGGTAGATAAAATTTCACTTAGATTGAAAATAACCTTGAGCACGTCGTCCTTCGGATGGGACTTTAAGCTATGATCCAGGGCTTTTTCGAATGTGAGGAACTCTATAATGAGACGTATATTATGTAAATAAACCTGGGTAGGTGAAATTTCACTTTGGTTGAAAATAACCATGAGCACGTCGTCCTTCGGAAGGGACTTTCCGGATATATCTGAATCTGTCATATCAGTTAAACAAATACTATGCCTATTACCCGTTAAATAGCACGAATTTTGATGAATGGGATGATATGAAGTTAGCTTAGCTTTTTTTGAAAAACATTTTAATTTCGAACTTTGTGTAGGATGCAGATAATTCGGTCGTTCTCTATCAGTTTTAACAAATATTAAATCTATAAACCGTTAAAAAGCGAGAAATTTGAAGAATGGAGTCTACCGATGCTCAGGATCGCCACTTACAAATCTAGCTGAGGCAGGTCAGATGTTTTAATCGGGAAATTAAAAATAACTTTGAGCACGTCGTCCTTCGGATGGGACTTTAAGCTATGATCCAGGGCTTTTTCGAATGTGAGGAACTCTATAATGAGACGTATGTTATGTAAATAAACCTGGGTAGGTGAAATTTTACTTAGGTTGAAAATAACCATGAGCACGTCGTCCTTCGGAAGGGACTTTCCGGATATATCTGAATCTGTCATATCAGTTAAACAAATACTATGCCTATTACCCGTTAAATAGCACGAATTTTGATGAATGGGATGATATGAAGTTAGCTTAGCTTTTTTTGAAAAACATTTTAATTTCGAACTTTGTGTAGGATGCAGATAATTCGGTCGTTCTCTATCAGTTTTAACAAATATTAAATCTATAAACCGTTAAAAAGCGAGAAATTTGAAGAATGGAGTCTACCGATGCTCAGGATCGCCACTTACAAATCTAGCTGAGGCAGGTCAGATGTTTTAATCGGGAAATTAAAAATAACTTTGAGCACGTCGTCCTTCGGATGGGACTTTAAGCTATGATCCAGGGCTTTTTCGAATGTGAGGAACTCTATAATGAGACGTATGTTATGTAAATAAACCTGGGTAGGTGAAATTTTACTTAGGTTGAAAATAACCATGAGCACGTCGTCCTTCGGAAGGGACTTTAAGCGATGATCCAGGGCTTTTTCGAAAATGAGGAACTCTATAATGAGACGTATGTTATGTAAATAAACCTGGGTAGATAAAATTTCACTTAGATTGAAAATAACCTTGAGCACGTCGTCCTTCGGATGGGACTTTAAGCTATGATCCAGGGCTTTTTCGAATGTGAGGAACTCTATAATGAGACGTATATTATGTAAATAAACCTGGGTAGGTGAAATTTCACTTTGGTTGAAAATAACCATGAGCACGTCGTCCTTCGGAAGGGACTTTCCGGATATATCTGAATCTGTCATATCAGTTAAACAAATACTATGCCTATTACCCGTTAAATAGCACGAATTTTGATGAATGGGATGATATGAAGTTAGCTTAGCTTTTTTTGAAAAACATTTTAATTTCGAACTTTGTGTAGGATGCAGATAATTCGGTCGTTCTCTATCAGTTTTAACAAATATTAAATCTATAAACCGTTAAAAAGCGAGAAATTTGAAGAATGGAGTCTACCGATGCTCAGGATCGCCACTTACAAATCTAGCTGAGGCAGGTCAGATGTTTTAATCGGGAAATTAAAAATAACTTTGAGCACGTCGTCCTTCGGATGGGACTTTAAGCTATGATCCAGGGCTTTTTCGAATGTGAGGAACTCTATAATGAGACGTATGTTATGTAAATAAACCTGGGTAGGTGAAATTTTACTTAGGTTGAAAATAACCATGAGCACGTCGTCCTTCGGAAGGGACTTTAAGCGATGATCCAGGGCTTTTTCGAAAATGAGGAACTCTATAATGAGACGTATGTTATGTAAATAAACCTGGGTAGATAAAATTTCACTTAGATTGAAAATAACCTTGAGCACGTCGTCCTTCGGATGGGACTTTAAGCTATGATCCAGGGCTTTTTCGAATGTGAGGAACTCTATAATGAGACCTATATTATGTAAATAAACCTGGGTAGGTGAAATTTCACTTTGGTTGAAAATAACCATGAGCACGTCGTCCTTCGGAAGGGACTTTCCGGATATATCTGAATCTGTCATATCAGTTAAACAAATACTATGCCTATTACCCGTTAAATAGCACGAATTTTGATGAATGGGATGATATGAAGTTAGCTTAGCTTTTTTTGAAAAACATTTTAATTTCGAACTTTGTGTAGGATGCAGATAATTCGGTCGTTCTCTATCAGTTTTAACAAATATTAAATCTATAAACCGTTAAAAAGCGAGAAATTTGAAGAATGGAGTCTACCGATGCTCAGGATCGCCACTTACAAATCTAGCTGAGGCAGGTCAGATGTTTTAATCGGGAAATTAAAAATAACTTTGAGCACGTCGTCCTTCGGATGGGACTTTAAGCTATGATCCAGGGCTTTTTAGAATGTGAGGAACTCTATAATGAGACGTATGTTATGTAAATAAACCTGGGTAGGTGAAATTTCACTTAGATTGAAAATAACCTTGAGCACGTCGTCCTTCGGATGGGACTTTAAGCTATGATCCAGGGCTTTTTCGAATGTGAGGAACTCTATAATGAGACGTATATTATGTAAATAAACCTGGGTAGGTGAAATTTCACTTTGGTTGAAAATAACCATGAGCACGTCGTCCTTCGGAAGGGACTTTCCGGATATATCTGAATCTGTCATATCAGTTTTAACAAAATTAATATTAATATTAATATTATTAAGCTTAAGCCTATAAATTTTTAAATAGCACGAATTTTGATGAATGGGATAATACGAAGTTAGCTCGACTTTTCTTTAAAAAAAAATTTATTTCGATTTTTGTGTAGGATCCAGATAAGGAGGTTATAATATACTACGTACGTAGTAGGTATATTTTAACCTCTTTGGTATCAATGAACTTTGAACGTCTGATCTTTATGACTAGTTGTCAGGTCGGCCACCACGTTGTGCTCTAAATTTAATGATAAGTGTTAATGGTGTTTTGGCAGAATGGCTCAACTTTCTTCATCATGTCGGAGTTACATAATTCAGGCTACGCCATTGAACAAATTTTGAAAAATTGTTATTATTTTTTTCTCATACTATACTACTGTAAATTCTGTACCTACATACACTTGTATACTCGTTTCCACACCACCTATGAGGTACAGTAATGGTGCATTTTTGTGGTATCCCGTTTAGGCCTATTCCATGATCGGATGTAAGTTCGAAGATAAAATATGAATTAGTATGAACTTGGAACGAGGCGGCGCGGACCTACAGACAGTGCCGGATTAAGTCAGCGAGGGGCCTGTAGCAAATTCTGTCAAGAGGCCCTTGGTTTGCTTTAGGTTCTCAAGTTTATGGTGGGTTGCACCAACCAGGATCAACTTGCGAGATTACTTAATCTTGGATCAGTTTGATCTTGGATCAAATATTTTATTTCGTTTCACCAACCATTATAGACGAGTGTTAATCCCGGATCAACTGATCTAGGATAGTGATCCGAAACGCATAGAGGTAGGAAGAAATAATCGATACTTCGATGGAAAGGTTAGGTTAGGTTAGGTTTTATGACTCATGCCCGGGCTTTAACTACGAGGTCATATCGCCTACTACCAGAGCGCTCTTTCGTCGCTCTGGTGGACATGAGCCCGACTCTACTGTGGGAGTCCTAAATTTTGCCTACCCTAAATTTTTATTCACCTAGGGTAGGGGTCTTTAACGAGTACCTGACATCGTACAGGCTCGGGACCATCGCTTAACGTCCCATCCGAAGGACGGCGTGCTTAAGTTTATTTTACCTCCCAGATAAAATAAACTAAGGGCCTCGGTCGGGTTACGAACCCACGACCTTGAGCTCAGAAGTCAAGCACGCATACCACTGAGCTACCGGCGCCCTCTGAAAGGTTAGGAAATCATAACATCAAGTAACCTTTGTCTTGCATTTTACGTTAGTTTCTTTTAACAATGACGAAAAGGTCAGCAAATTTTTCCCTGCGGGAAAAAGATTTCCTTCTGGAGCTTTGTACTGAGGAATTATCTCAACAAATAATTGAATGCAAGGAAACGGATAAGGTTTTCTTAAAACAAAAAAACCAAGAATGGGAAAAGGTTCGGGAGAAATTCAATCATGAATTTCCCCTGTCCGCGAAGAGAAGTGTGGAACAGCTGAAGCTATTATATAAAAATACAAAAGCTCGAGCTAAGAAAAGGATAGCTGAAAGTAAGGTAAGTCAAACTTAATTTATTTTCAGTTGCTTTATTTATTCTTGAACTAATTTGAATGAAAATTATCCATGTTAAAGAAGAGAGTACAAATATCTGCAAAATTTCCAAAAAAAAACTTATTTCTGCTATTACAATTTTAATTTTGTTACTATTGCTTGTACAAGAAAACTAAAAATACCGGAAAACCTAGTTTTTTGTAAAGAATCTGAAAATCCTAATTAAAAATTTGTAAAAATTAAATTTTTTTACGATTTAATTTTACTGAGGTGTGTGTTGTGTCAATGTTTAAGCCTAATTCTGAAACGTTCTTTTACCCTATTTTTAAATTTTCTCCCAGTTTGACATACATAAACAAAATTACAAAAACTACATTTTAGATAGTAAACCCCACTTTTTTCTTCTTTTTTTCTTTAGTGCTCTTGAGATGGTTTTATAATGTATTATTTGTTCTGGAACCTACCCAACAGTCCTCTTTTTTAAGTACATCGTCTCTGATTGTTAGCAGTACCGAAAGTACTCCCATATTATATACAGCCAGTAACAAAAATGTTCGGACGGTTTGATTTTTCAATAAAAAATTATAATAATTAAATGCAAAAGTAATAAAAAATAATTTAAAAAAATAATTAAAGCCATTTTTCAATCAAGAATAAGAATTCAAAAGTGGGTTAGGATAAAGGAAAAACAGCTTTGATTAGAACAAATAAATATTTTAATTTAATAAATTTTATAACAAGTAATGTAGGTAACAAAAATTTTCGGACAAAAATGTAAACAACTATAAATAAATTCAATGTTTTTTTTACGATTTCACAAATTCAAAAACCATAATGTTAATTAATATTTGGTTGGGTACCCTTTTTGTGTAATAACATCTTTCATTCGATTCGGCATTGATGATGAAACTAATTTTTTGGTGAAATTTGGAGATATTTTACCTCACTCTTCTAATAACTTTTGTTTCAATTCGTTTTTTGAAGCAATGGGTGTTAATCGAATTTTCCTGTCGAGCTCACCCCATACGTGTTCAATTGGGTTGAGATCGGGCGATTGGGGGGGGGTTTCATAACTTTAGGGCAGTTATACAAAAGCCAAGTACGTACCAATTCACAGGTGTGTTTCGGATCGTTGTCTTGGTAAAAATGAAAAGTCCGTAAAATCCCAAGTTTTTCAGCACTCTTTTTCAAATTGCTCCTTAGTAATTCGGCATAAACTTTTCCAGTCATGGTGGTTTCAATGAAAACCAGTTCACCAATTCCACTAGACGCCATACACCCCCACACCATCACTGAGCCACCCCCATGTTTTACTATTGATTTTAAATTTTTTGGATTCAGCTCCTCATTACGCTTTCTCCAAATTTTGTCGCGACTGTCGGGACTAAATATATTAAACTTACATTCAAAAGTATTTGCTTGCAATAGAACAAACCGCAATAATAAAATATTCTTGTATCTTGTAACTCTTCACAACATAAAAAGAAATCTCAGGTCATGTAATGTCAGAAAACTAGATTTTTGTGATATGACGTTGGAAGAGAGCGACAGCAGCGCTGACCCTCGGCAGAAACCGTCCCTTCCCCCTACTCTATCCCCTCCACCTTCCCTCTAAAGAAACTAAGTACCTAATTTTTCTAATTTAAACGTTTTTTCTCCGATATTTCGACAAATAAATGTTTCCAGATCATGTCCGTTTACTTCCGTATAATATATGTATACATATACTATTACTTTACTTTTGTTTACTTCCCTATACATATAATATATGTATACATAATAATATGTACTAAAAATTTTGTAATCGTGTAAACATCAGAGATCAATTGCATGTGTGTGTTTATGTGAGAGCTCAAACGCTTTGACCTGACATCGTACAGGCTCATGACCATCGCTTAACATCCCATCCGAAGGACGGAGTGCTTAAGTTTATTTTACCTCGCAGATGAATGACATTACTCCAAAAAATTTCTGAATGATTCTGGAACTCTTTTGCGAAGCTCAATCTTTTTTTTATATTTTTTTCACTCACAAACGGTTTTTGGTACTCTCCCATTATATCCTGCTTCTTTTAGAATTCTTCGAACATTTTGTGGGTGAACTTTCTTTCCCGTTTCTCTGTATACCTCGGCGACGATCTGAGGTGCACTCCTCGAGGGCTTGTTTTTAATTTTCCGGACAACGCTACACCTTTCTCGGTCGTTTAATACTCTTGGACGGCCAGAGGAAGATTTCAAATCTATCCGATCCTCGTGCTTATACCTTCGAATTACATCGGCTACGGTGCTTTTACTCCGGCCTACCAAACCACCGATTTTGCGGACACTTAATCCTTTTTCATAATTAAAAATTAATATCTGTTGAACTTCAAAAGATGTTCGACCCATCTTGACAGCAGGAAATACAAATAACTACTGAATGCAGTAATAGAAGTATATAAACACATTTCATTTGTTCGGTATTAGCGGTTGGTTGAGAAGGGATTAAAGATCATGATCAGAGTCGCATTTGTTTACAAAACAAACAACAGGTGTCCAGAAAATTTTTTTACGTGAATTTCTTGTCTTCAATTATTAATGCAAAATTTCCTATTAGCTGTAAATGTTTAATTAATTGTTTTACGGCGTTTTGAAATGATTGATGATCTCGAAATTTAAAACTTTGCTTGAATTAAATATTTTGCCATATAACTATGTGTAACTGCAAAAGAAAAACAAAATTATAAATTGTCCGAAAATTTTTGTTACTGATTGTAGATATATTTTGTGAAATAGACAAGATTTTTTTTGAAAAAAAAAACACGTTTTTCTTTATTTTTTATTAAGTGTTCCAAAATATCTCGGCTAAAGAGTATAACTGGGGAAGTCTTCTTTAATGCACTGCAAAAATATTTTTTCAATTTGATTTTCGGTTCCATTTTAGGTTTTATTCCTATTAATTGACTTTTGTAGTATCACCTTTTTTTAAGATAATAATGTGTTTCTCAGGTGCAGAGACATAAAACAGGTGGTGGACCGCCAGATGTCTCCGAATTGACGGAGAGTGAAGAAAAATTGGTGCTGTCTCTGAAAGACCAATTTCAGCCTTTGCCGTCCTTTTATGATGATGACTTTGGTCATCACAACATGGATGGAGACTTCATGGAAAGTAAGTTACTTTTTTATTAGAACATATTTAAACGTCAACTAATTGTAAGCTGTGAAGAAAGCCAATTGTTTAATTATTATTATTTTTTTTTTTTTTTCAGTACAAATAGTGGATAACGAGGGATTTTCATTAGAGGGAGAAGAAGCTGTAGACATTGGAAACACCCAACCCACTCAATCAAAGGCTGACAAGGAGTCAATTTCATTGACTCCTTGTGCTTCGACCTCTTCGTATGCAGCTCCACCAGACCAGCAGGATTCCAGAGGAGCGAAGAAAAAGAAACCTAGAGAACCAGGCGCTAATGACCTTTATAATCTGAAGAGTAAATTATTGTTAGAGGAGCACGAATTAAAAAAAAAATATTGGGAAAAAATTTTGGAAAAAAAATTGGAGGTGGAGGAAGCAAAGCTTCAAAACATTTTAGAAGAGCGGGAGCACAACAAACTGTTGTTTGAAGCTCAAATGTCGAAGAAGTTTGAACATTGAAATTATTTTTGTATAAAATAATAGAAGCTATACTATTTTTTTTAAACTTTTACATGTAATGTAAAAGTTTACAAAAATTAGTATAGCTTCTAAAGATTAATAAATTGTCAAGATTTCAAATGTATATTATTTTTTCATATTCCATACATTCTCATAATAATATAATTAAATTTTTATAAATTCTTTAACTACAAAGTTTTGTTTTTATAAAGGTCCACTTTTTGAGTTAAATGATTTTTGCCAAATTTTTGTTTCTTGCAACTGCCACTATTACCTTTGGAACACATTCAGTATGAGAGATCTTCGTAAGGCTCGAGATGCTTGAGCTTGGCTTCCTTCAAAAACAGCAACTGGCTGCTCATAATAATGTGGAGTTTCATCATCTTGTTGCGGAGGCGAAGTGTCTCCTGCTTCACAGCAGATATTGTGGAGAACTGATGTAGCGACTATTACAGCCAATGTTGTTTTTAGATTGAGGCGAATAGGACTAGCAAGACAAGGAAAGCGTTTTTTCCAAACACCGAAACATCTTTCAATCGTGTTCCTTGTTTTGGTGTGTGCATTATTATATGCTTGCTCTGCAGCAGTACTAGGATTAGAAACTGGTGTCAGAGTATGTCGAGTACATTCATATCCTGCATCTGCCAATAAGTAACCATCATACACATTATTTTCGAACCGTGCACGTATAGCAGAGTGGTTAAATATAGTGCTATCGTGGGTTGAGCCAGGCCAGCGTGCCACAATGTTCATAAATTTCAATTGTGAGTCACAAATACATGTACATTCAACGAAAAATAACCCTTACGATTGCGGTAAAGTTCAGCATTTCGCCCTGGAGGCCTTAAAATGGGGATATGGGTGCAATCAAGAGCCCCAATCACACCTGGTAACCTGGAGATGAGAAAAAACTTTTGTTTTATTTCTCTCAATTCCTGTTGATTTTCAGGCATGGTCACAAAAGTCCTTCTTAAACAAGCTATTAGGTGTCTAACATGCTTAATTATCCTACTCACTGTGGATTTATGAATCCAAGCTATGTCAGATATTGTCATCTGAAAGCTTCCCGTAGCATAGTATCTCAGCGTAATTAGTAGCCTGTTCATGGGAGAAATAGGCTTATTTCTTGCATCTGTCCCCCTTGTATAGATGTAAACAATGTTAAAACATGTGTCCTGGACAGTCTATACCTCTGTCTAAATTTTCCGTCATCAAATTCAGAAAATAAATCTCGCCTCTCTCGAATCACACGAGGAACGAAATGTGATGTATTCTCGTCAATTTCTTCAACACTATTTAACCATTCCTCAAGATTCTCTATTGACTCAACATCAGACATAATTGAAAACTTGAAAAATTTTTAAAAATTGGAATGACTTTAGCAACAACTAATTAATCCTGGTATTTGATCTTACCTAACTGGGGTATCAAATTTGATCCGGGATCACAGACCCTTTTCTTCGGATTAATTGCTTGATCTAGGATGGTGCAACAAGAATTGTTGGTTAATCCAGGATCAAAGTCTGATGTTGATCCTGGATCAGTAATGGTGAGACAGAAAAGGTGGATCAAAGCAGTTGATCGTTCGTTTGATCCTGGATCAGAATTGATCCTGGTTGGTGCAACCCACCATTAGGGTATTAAATAAAACAAAACTGTTACAAATAAACTTTTCTGGATTTATTATGGGCAAATTTAGAGATAACACTTTCAATATCGACTTCTTTAAGCAAATAATGCTCTATATTCATCAAAGTGAGATGATTAAGACGTTCTTGGCCCATCGTGTTCCTTAACTCATTTTTAATACGTTTTAATGTTGAAAAAGAACGTTCGCCACTGCAGTTAGTGATCATGAGAGACAAGTAAATGCGCAGGGCAGTTTCTACGTTTGGGAAACACGATTCTAAAGAATTATTTAATAAAAGTTTATAAAATTGCAGTTGCAGAGGCTCCTGTTTCTTGCAGTCAATAACAGTAGCCACATCTGTTTCCAGTAGCTTAGCGAACTGCACTAATTCGTCTCCTAGGCTGTTCTCCAAATCATCTGCGTAAGCACTGACCATACTTGAGGTTTTTTTCAAAATCTCTTCTGTTGTAAGAGATTTTAGCTGTCGAAATACTCCAAAAACACTAGTAATTTTCCGATATGCTTTCATACGTTTAGTTAAAGCAGACAGTACGTTATCAATAATGACAATAAACACCTGAATTGCAAAACGTTGTCCAGGTGTTTGATTTTCAACAAAGTCGTTGAGTGTAGTAGAGCCGCTGAAATGGTCGTACTTTGTATTTCGCTTGCTTCGTCTTGAAGTCTGTTGCTCATATTCTTCACAGCCGGTCATGCTAGTCTAAATACATCGATTATAATTAAACCGAAAAAGAATTAATCGCAATTTTCAAAAGGGATCTGCTCAAAAGTATTACGAAAAATTTAAAAAAAAAATATGCTAAAAAAAATGTATTTATCGGGAGTTGTAGTGTTTCCAACCCCATAAACATTAGGACATCAACGTTAAAAAGTTAGTAAAGTACTTATTTTTACATGAACGTGTTAATTGATAGACTTAAAAATGTATTAAATCTGTTAATTAATTAATTTCCTATCTAATAGATATATTTTTATACCATATAAATGTAAATGATTAATTTCGGATAAGATTTAACGTGACGAAATCGAGTTTTAGATTTTCAGGTAGGAGTAAAGCATAGCCTAAGCGCTTCGCGCTTAAGGCATGCAAAATATTATATCTAAATTGATATTTTTTTTACGGTCAGACAGGCGTTGGAGCGCGGGGCCCCCCAATTCGCGGGGCCCGTAGCATTTGCTACTCTTGCTACGTGGCTAATCCGGCACTGCCTACAGATGTAAACAAAGCCTCTAGAGAAAAGGGATTAGTGTTGCCTTCAAATCAAAACAATTTTTCCCCCACCATTCATTTCGTATTTTTCTGTTTCCGTTTCATCTATTCATCCGATTTTGAATCTGAAAAATGTTTTGAACTGATTAAACTGTCTACTTTTGGCGCCCTACCTGTAAAAAAACTTAATGTAAAATACAAGAAAAATAAAAAATTCGGAATTTACAATTTAAAAAAAAATTAGTGTTATATCTATTCTACATTTATATTGAGTTCAAAGGAAAAAAAATATTTAAAAAAATTTGAGCCGCTTAGCCAAAATATCTTCAATACTTTTGCTGCTACTAGTGGTGCGATCTGTTGAAGTAAATTAATAATAAAATACGGGACTTTTAACTTTTAAATAGGCCAGTAGCTCAGAGGTGGCGTACCATGTCTGCTACACCTTAAAGGGGTCATGCACGGTCAGTTTGGTGTGTCAGTTTGGCTTGAACACATCGAACTGACACACCAAACTGACGTGTATGGGGTAGAAATGGCATGACATCATGCCAAAAAAATGAACGATGGTTTGATGAAATTCCATTCAATGGTGTGACACATCGAACTGACGCATGGCCCCCTCAAGGGCGGGGCTGATGCAACTTTGGTTGCATGGCCCGGGCCCAAGGGGGTCCGGCTCCAGTCCTTTTTATTTTTTTATTTTAGTAGATTTTGCAAGGGATCATAGCTTAAAAAGGCAAAATATATAATTATAAGAAAATTTAGTATAATAGATACATATTCTAGTTGTGCGAGTTATTAAGTTATTATTTAATTAGTTGCGTGCATGGATAGTTACTCTTGTTTGCAAATTACTAGTATAAAACAGTCCGCATGAGACAGGTTTAGGACAGTGAGGCTATAAGTAAGCTTTTGTTGTAGCCAGTGTATTAAAGACACACAAACATCGTAATTTTTAGAGCTCTTAATGTTATTTTTTTTTAGATCGTAATACTAGTTTTTGCCAATTTTTATTTTAATGTTAGTGAGTCAAATAAATCTAAAAATTTAAACGTTAATTTCAGTAAAATAAAAGTAAATGATATAATTACGGTAGCAATTGATGTGTGAAATAATTTAATCAATAAAGTTTGGTTTTAAAATCTAACTGATACTGTAACATTAATTATACCTTACAATCTATTTTTAGTTTAAATAAAATTGTAAAAGGGTTAAAAAATGATCATGTAATTATAATATAGCACATGACTATGAGAAGGGGGGCCCGACCCTGATGCTGGTTACAGGGCCCGCAATCCAATGTGGGGGCCATGAACTGACGACAAGCCTATTTGACTGTGTGTGGGGTTTGAATCAGTTCAGTTCTTCAAACTAGCCATTCTGCGCATGCTCCGGCGTCATCAATTATCAAAAGTTAAAATAATTATTTTATACGTATTTTGATTTCTTTGTTTTCAATAAATAAAATTAAGTTTTAAAAGTTTATTAATAATTATTGTTTAGTGTGTGTTGTTTTTTATTAACTTCTAAGTTGAGGAACGCGGACATATTGTGGAATTTGTTTCAAACTGCACCCACTAGCCAATATTTATACTGCTGAGCTGACTGCGATATCATTAGCCTTGGAAAATGCTATCCTAGCAGCCGAGGATCTCATCATAGTCTGTACCGACTCACTAAGCTCTCTGCACGGTTTCGACAACATGTACAGCAGGCATCCACTGACCCACAAAGTACATTGCATCATCAAAGCCTTGTCTGACATTGGTAAGAAAGTGGCACTAGTTTGGTCTCCCGGTCATATTGGCATCTCTGGAAACGAGACAGCCGATAGAGCTGCCAAGGAAGCCCATGAACTGACCGATATGTTACCGACGGTTCTGACCCCGAGAGAATTAGCATGCCCGCTGATTAGGGAGGTTTTCGATCAGTGGCAAGAGCAGTGGAATAAAGTCGAAAAAAATAAACTCAAGATGACCAAAAGATTAGTCAATCCTTGGGCCTCTTCCAACCGAAGCTCGAGACGTGAAGAAGTTACCCTGGCTCGGCTGAGACTGGGACACTGCCGGTTAACGCATCGGTACCTCATCACCCGTGATGACCCACCCGATTGCAGGACCTGCGGAGTACGTCTGACTGTCAGACATATCATTGAAGAGTGCAGAGCCTATGAGTCACTATTCGAGCAACATGGGTTGTCCCGGAACGTATATGAGGTACTAGGTAACAGAAATGAAACCATAGATAAGCTGATGGCTTTACTAAAGGATGCAGATATCCTTAATGAAATTTAGAACAATGTTGGGACTGGGAAATAGTCGAATGTCTGTATATGAGGAAGTATAATGAGTATCTGATGCGTCCTCTGGCTCTAGCGGGGCCTCAAGGCTTAGCGTTGACTCCCCGCTCTCGGGGCGAGTTGGCCCAGGAGGATGGCGGGGATTTGGAATTTTTTTCCATGGAAATATAGGTCAGTCTGAATAATTTGTAAAGTTCTATTCACTAATGTAGCACAATTGTACAAATATATATTGTAACAAAGTAGCACTGTACATAGAACTGGTTATATATAGTTAAGGCGACATGGTTTTTGTCCACATCCCCAGTGCCACCTCTTTCTGTTTATGCAAGTAAAGTTTTTCCTGAATTTGAGAGCGGGGGTCCGCCCTGCCTTGGGGCCGAGGCTCTGCCAGGGACGAGTGTGTATGTTTTGCTGTACGTTGTAAGGATGTTGATTTGTAACACTGAACACGTTAATCTGGTTCCTTCACAGTATGAATCTTCTGCGGAACTTTCCCACCAAGTTCTCTGGCGCTTATAACCTGAGTAGTTGAGCGCCTAACATAACATTCTTCTTCTTCTTGTGGAATTTGTAATAAATAATTTAAAAAAAGTTATTTTTTGAAATATTGTCTATTCCACTAAAGCTATTTATAAAAATAAAACTACCGGTTTCTGCCTCACACCATCGTCAGGTCTACTTATAGAGTTCATAACTAGACCTGACGATGGTGTGAGGCCGAAACCGGTAGTTTTATTTTTATAAATATCTGTAGTGGAATAGACAATATTTCAAAAAATATGTTTGTTTTATTTATTGTTTTTAAAAAATAAAAAGACGAATTAATTATGTCTACTTGGAGTAAAGACTTTTTAATTGAGTTTATAGATTTATTGAGGCAAGAAGAATGTTTATGGAAGATCAAAAGATTACCACAATACATTAAAAAAGGACGCTTCCTACGAGATGCTTGTAAATAAAGTTAAAGAAATTAATGCCAAAGCATGTAAGGAGAAACTAATGAATATAGTTGAAGATAAGTTTCTTCGTCCATTCTCAAATAATTATTCCAATCTTTTGGATGAAACCTGAGCTCCTCCAAAATATTTATATGTGAATATTTCGCCCTTTTTGAAAGCCAGTCTTTAACCCAAATTTTTCTTCGATTTCTTTTTTTGGATGCAATAAATGCATGTAAATAGCCAAAGCACCATATAACAACCTTTTCCTCATTACTTGACATTTTTAATTTAATTTATTATAAATTATTTAAACAAACAAATCAAAGCTCGAAATAAACTTTTATTCCAAAAAAACAAAACAAGATGATGTGACGCACTTAACTGACCGTGTGTAGACACCAGACCTATCAGTTCGATTTGATCAGTTAAAACTAATCAAATCGAACTGACACACCAAACTGACCGTGTATAGGGGGCCTTAGAGACTCGTACTCTAATAACATTCTTAATCAAAAATTGTTTCAATTAAAATGACATAGATATCAGGGGAAGGTGCTCTACCTTAGACCCATGCGATTTTAGCGCTGCCTGGTGGTTTTTCTGCTTTCCTAATATCATTACTCATTGTATTTCCCATCCTGCTTCTGAACTGTGGAGGTAATAGCCAAGTGTTTTGTTTAGTAACCTTTTTTTTTTTGTTGAAGCTACCCAAACAGTAAGTAATTTTTTGTTTTTATTTTTGTCCTCCAGGTGATATAAAACTGATTTAGTATTCAACTGTTATAATTACTGAAAGTTTTACTATTAAGCCTAATAATGGCTAGTGAAGAACGAAGCTAAACTAAAGCTTTTAAAATGGTGATACAAAGAAATGTGTTCAAGGGCTCCTCGTTGTACCATGGTCCTTGAACAATGTTGTACCTCGGTCCTAGGGCTAAGATACACATTGTCAGGACCAAGGTCTATCAAAGGGTCTAGCCGGATATGAATACGAAAACTGCCCTCAACCATTTTCGAATGGGAAATTGACCGACAGTTTGCACATACATATAAAAAGAATATTTTCCTGAAAATTTCAGCTCCCAATTCCATTATTCGATGAAAAAAAAAAAAATGCAATTTTCATTTTTTTTTTCCTTTGCGGTTATTATGAGTATGAAACTGTCGATTTTAGGAATAGATAATTAAAATACACAATTTCTTTGTCAAACTTCACTATATATTCTCAAATACTCAACTAGTTTCGCCGTGTTAAGGCATTATCAAGAGTCACTTACAAACTCTTGATAATGCCTTAACACGGCGAAACTAGTTGAGTATTTGAGAATATATAGTGAAGTTTGACAAAGAAATTGTGTATTTTAATTATCTATTCCTAGAATGGAGCTTCACAAAGTAAATCTGGAAACCATAAATTACTGTCGATTTTTTTTGAAGTTCTTATGCTTCAAATAGACCTATATAGTATTTTTTTATTATCTTTTCCTCTTCATAAATCCATTTTTTATTATTATTATCAAAATACAGTTTCTTCGTTATTAATGCCTGCGAATAAAACAAAAAAATACAACTTGTCTTATTGAAACGTGCCTGCACGAGCTGTGGATGTGAGTAATTTAATTCTAAAAACACAGCGTGCATTTGCTGCTGCTGCGCTTTGCATTTTTGCTGCTCATGTAAAGTCAGCTTAAATATTATATATATTTTGTGGAATAGACAATACTTTTTTTTTTAAACATACGTGTTTCTTTACTTTTTATTAAGTGTTTCAAAATATCTCGTTTGAAAATGAGAAGTTCCCTTAGAAAGTTAAAGTATTGAGTATAACTGGGGAAGTATAAAAGTACATAATTGGTTCAATATGAAAAGATACATGTGAAATTGACAGGGGCGTAGCTGGGGGGGGGGGGGGGGGGGGGGGGGTCGCCCCATTCCTCGCCAGGTTTGCGGACTGAGGTCTCTATGAATCCACTCCCAATTGATTTTAAACAAAACGCAATTTTCAAAAACCAATATCTCGAAAACTATTGCTCGTACAAGAAAACTAAAAATACCGGATAACCTAGTTCTTAGTGCAAAATCTAAAAATCCCAATTAAAATTTTTAAAAAATTTAATTTTTTTTACTATTAAATTTCACTGAGGTGTGTGTTGTGTCAATTTTTAAGCCTATTTCTGAAACGGGTTCTTTTACCCTATTTTTAAATAGTCTCCCAGTTTGACTTACATAAACAAAATTACAAAAACTACATTTTAGATAGTAAACCCCACTTTTTTCTTCTGTTTTTATTTTTTCTTTAGTGCTTATGTGATGTTTGTATAATGTATTATTTGTTCTGCAGCCTACCCAACAGTCCTCTTTTTAGGTATATCGCCTCTGAAGATGTTAGCAATACCGAAAATACTCCCACATTATATATATTTTGTGGAATAGACAATACTTTTTTTTTTAAACATACGTTTTTCTTTACTTTTTATTAAGTGTTTCAAAATATCTCGGCTAAAAATGTTAAGTTCCCTTAGAAAGTTAAAGTATGGAGTATAACTGGGGAAGTATAAAAGTAGGTACATAATTGGTTCAATATGAAAAGATACATGTGAAATTTACAGGGGCGTAGCAGGGGGGGCACGTGCCCCCCCCCCTTGCCAGAACAAAAAACCAAGATAAAAATTAAATAAACTAAAAAAAATAGTTTTTATTAAAAATGGATTGTTTACAAGTTTCCAATAGGATCAACTTCTAGGTTGAGGAACGCGGACATATTGTGGAAACTTGTAATAAATGAATAAAACAAACTTATTTTTTGAAATATTGTCTATTCCACTAAAGATATATATATATACAACTACCGGTTTCGGCTTTATACCATCGTCAGGTCTAGTTATGAACTAAGTCAGTTTGCGTCAAAGGGTGCTATTAAAACTTGGGAGTCCCCCGGCTGTACCGTTAGCTAACTCATGAAATATTTCTTAACAAAACCTAGTTCTAAATTTACATAAAACAATATCACTAGACTAATACGGGGAAAATAACAAATAAATAAGAACAAATACAAGTAAATAATAAAAAAATAGAAATAAAATTAATAATAATGTTAAGATTTAGATAACTTGAAACATATATATGGAACCAAATATTAATAACAGATAATACAAACATATATGTGGAACCAAATATTAATAACAGATAAACATACGGTAGTTATATGTATATATATCTTTAGTGGAATAGACAATATTTCAAAAAAATAAGTTTGTTTTATTCATCCAATAGGATCTTCAAATTACCCGTGCGTTTGATTCCTAAAACAGCAATCAGCTGTTACTTAAATGTACATGTACAAAACAAGTCATATTACATTTTTTTAAATACACATGAATTCGATCATTTCATTTCCTCGCTCAAAATGTTCATTTATGTTATACTTTATACTCTTAAAGCTGATTTTACATGCGCAGTAAAAATGCAAAGCGCAGCAACAGCAAATGCACTCTATTGGACGTGAGTAATTTAATTTTAAATGCACAGAAACCACAACGTGCATTAGCTGCTGCTGCGCTTTTTTTGCTGCTCATGTAAAGTCAGCTTAAGTATTACAGTCAGTGGTTACCCCTTTATAAGCGATCCAATATTTAGATAATACTGTTGAGTTCCAACCGATGATAAGCTCAGTTAACAAACATTTTTTATTATTTTGCTGAAAGTGTTACTGCATTATCTGAACTTGCTGAGTGGCCATTTTAATACTATTTATTCTGTTCCAGCTGGAAGTTGGGCTGCTGGAGGCCGCCACTAGACAGATAGTTGAATGTCACTGTAAATGTGAAGTGCCAAACATTTGATGGAGTTACCGTGCTACAAGTGCTAAGTCCGCAGGTAAGTCCTAATGTTTCCAAGTCCATCCACATTTGATGGAGTTACCGTGCTACAAGTGCTAAGTCCGCAGGTAAGTCCTAATGTTTTCAAGTCCATCCACATTTGATGGAGTTACCGTGCTACAAGTGCTATGTCCGCAGGTAAGTCCTAATGTTTCCAAGTCCATCCACATTTGATGGAGTTACCGTGCTACAAGTGCTATGTCCGCAGGTAAGTCCTAATGTTTTCAAGTCCATCCACATTTGATGGAGTTACCGTGCTACAAGTGCTAAGTCCGCAGGTAAGTCCTAATGTTTCCAAGTCCATCCACATTTGATGGAGTTACCGTGCTACAAGTGCTAAGTCCGCAGGTAAGTCCTAATGTTTCCAAGTCCATCCACAATTCACAATATGTTTATATTATTTAAAGTCCATTTTACTTTATTTTGGGTTACTCTCTTTAGGTTGTTAACTTATATTTCATTT
Organism: Aradus depressus; assembly: GCA_963662175.1. NCBI lineage: Eukaryota > Metazoa > Arthropoda > Insecta > Hemiptera > Aradidae > Aradus > Aradus depressus. The sequence goes on along the minus strand of OY759224.1, from coordinate 35,187,466 downwards.
TTCAACTCGGTCATTCTGCAACCCGTCTGTTTCTATTCTTTTTCTTGGAAGTTTTAATGCTGGCGGTATGTCGGATATACTGTAGTTATAATTGCGGGATCAACTACTTTTTTTTCTCTTTTTGTCTTTGTCATTCTCTATTTTTATTATATTTTTTTTATCATATTTCCTAAATTATTCCATCATTACCAATATTATTCCTTTTTGGCTCATTTACACATTAATATATTTTTATTATGCATTTATTTATTTTTTATTTATCTTATTTTCTGCTTTCTAAATTAATTTTATTTTTAACCTTGGCTGGGCATCCTTCCTTCTCTTTTATAATCAACCATCATATTACTATGCTCGGTCGATTTATATTTATATTATCAATTTTATTTCTTTCTTAGTATTATAGATTTGCTTTTTTACTTATTCTCTTTTATTTTTGTAGATACTTTTATTTATTTTTTTTCATCATATTGAAGTTGTTAATTTTATGTTTTTTCCTGTTTTTTTATTTCCTGTTTATCTTTTGTTTATCTATTTTTTAGTTGTATAGTTTTTCTCCAATGTAGCACTAATTTTTATTAACCTACCTATATTTTTATTTCTTTGTACTGATACTAGGTTAGGTTAGGTTTTATGACTCATGCCCGGGCTTTAACTACGAGGTCATATCGCCTACTACCAGAGCGCTCTTTCGTCACTCTGGTGGACATGAGCCCGATTCTACTGTGGGAGTCCCAAATTTTGCTACCCTAAATTTTTTATTCATCTAGGGTAGGGGTCTTTAACGAGTACCTGACATCGTACAGGCTCGGGACCATCGCTTAACGTCCCATCCGAAGGACGGCGTGCTTAAGTTTATTTTACCTCCCAGATAAAATAAACTAAGGGCCTCGGTCGGGCTACGAACCCACAACCTTGAGCTCAGAAGTCAAGCACGCATACCACTGAGCTACTGGCGCCCTCTGTACTGATACTATATTTCATTGTTTCATTTTCTTTACTCTGTATGTATTTATTCTTAGGGGACCTCGGTCCCAGAAAAATAAAATTTCTTTTCATTTCTTTTTCATTCATTTCTTTTCATTTCATTTTCATTCATTTCTTTTCATTTTCATTCATTTCTTTTCATTTTCATTCATTTCTTTTCATTTCATTTTCATTCATTTCATTTTCATTCATTTCTTTTCATTTCATTTTCATTTACTAGATGGAACTACTAGTCGAACCACCGGTAGAACCACTGAATAAGGTAATAATCACTTTTCGTTATTTGTTTAGAAAATATATTACACTTCCTTCAACCATTACTTATGTTAATTGTGCAATTAGAAGTCTGAAAAAGGTATAATAAAAAGGCATTAAAAATAATAAAGTAATTTATTGACCAAATATATTTAATATAAAATATGATCATTTTTTTAAATAGCAAAATTGTATAATGTACAGATTTTAAGAAAGTTTTATGAAACAATTCAATTCATTGTCCAGAAAATAATTATTCTAGTCGAATCAAGGTGACTAAATGGAAAAATGGACCGGACTTTGCGGGAAGGAGTTGATATCTTTATAAATTCTCAGCTGCTAATCTGCGAACAAAAAACTATATTAATACTACAATTAATAATATTTCAGGTGAACTATTATTTGTACTGCTTCTAATTGCGCGGATTTTAATTATAAAAATAAAGAAATATTGAAAAAAAAATTTAATATCCCTAACAGCAGTAAAACATATCAAAAATATATCGATTGTTCTTAGAGGAATCAGTTGTCAAAAAAATTCGGATTAAGCTTTAAAGAGGTAGCAGGTTACACATAATCCTATTTGACCCGGTTAACAACTTCAGATTAGTAACTTGAGGTTACTTCCTATTCTCGTTCCAAATATTTGTAGTATAGCAGGTATTCCCGGCGATGCCCGGTTAGCAACTTGTGGTTACTTACGTTTGATCGTGGCTCGTAATTTCATGACAAGCCTACCAACCTTTAAAGAACTAGCCGGTTACATATCATTACCCTTTGCCCCCTTGGAGTGGGAAGATGGCTTTCGCCAGTGAGGGTTGTCCATTTCAAATTTCACCTTCAGTTGTTTTTGAGGTACAGGGATGAGTCATGACAGTTAATTTTACATAAACTTCTTAGATATAGAAACTTATATAGAACTAGCAGTTTGACATGACGTTGCTCGGGTGTAAATTTATCTGATATAACACAGTTACAACTAACTTATTAATAAATGTACAGAAGCTGATATGCAAGCTCTCATTATGGGAACAGCATTTGAAGGGCACAGGGGAAAAACCCCGTCAGTCAAAAAAAGCTGATTTTTAGAAAAACGCATTTGAATGTTTTTTCATATCATGGGGCTCAAAAAATGAACAAAAATAAACCCAAAAACATCTAATTAAATTAGTAACTTATATTTTTACAATTAAAATGTTAAAAAAATATAAGTACATGTAAAAAAAGAAATACTGAATTAAATTCTTGAATAAATGTCCTTGTATCACATCTCTCCAGGGGTCGTCATCGTACTCCTCGTCACTTTCATTGAAAACACTGTCTGAACTTGAGTTTTGGTAAAAAATCCTCGCCTCTGGTTTTTTGCAAAAACTGTGATAAATGGAGAAGATCGCGATGTTTCGCAGCTTTTACTGGAAGTTTTCCACTATACAAATTTCGCAGTGGTTCAACAGGAGTGGATGTGTCTTGAGTTTTCTTCTTGGGGTTATTACGCCGAGGTGTTTTTTTCTTTAGGGATGAAGAAGTATATTTCCCAAAAAAATATGGTTTATAAAACACAAGATCTTTCCCAGTTGCTGAAATTTTCAACATTCTCAGTGATAACATGATGGCAAAGATGACCGTTTGGAGCGCCTTGTTATTGACTCCCGGGGTTCTTCCATACACGCCCATTGACTGACGGGATTTTTCCCCAGTACCGCGTATTTTCAAATGAATATTTCAGCTGACATACGGGGTTTTTACGAAATGATGATAGACTATTCGAAAAGTACACTACATCAACCACTAGATGGCATCATTGTTCCATTTTCTTGAAAAAACTGACTGACGGGGTTTTTCCCCTGTACCCTTCATTTCTTCTCTCCTGTTCCTCAACCCTCTGAGGATGGCACCTATTGATTTTCAGCCAAATCGACCAATGGGAAGAGGTTGATTAGGGGTAGGCCTAACACAAAAACTCTAATAACTACCATTGTAATCAATGTATTGACATGAAATTTCATATGTACTTTCAGAGCCCTCCAAGGGCCATGCCTATTGATTTGCAGTCAAATGAGCCAACGGAAGGGCGGAGATTGAGCGGGAGACAACACAAAAACTCTAATAACTACCATTGTAATCAATGTATTGACATGAAATTTCATATGTGGATTCAACAATCCTAACTGCCGATGTCATGAATGTATCGACAGAAAATTTAGTAAGGATTCAGAAGCCACAATGTAAGTCAAATATTGAGTTTTGCCCCAAACGGTCCATTGGTTAGGTTAACTATTTCTACTGTTAATCAGAATCTACCTTTTGTAGAACATATCTATTGAGTCGACTTCTATATTTAAACATCTAGTCAAAACGAGAAGTGATGCTGTAATAATATATATTAATTATTTTTAAACTAACACCTTGGTAACTCATTAGCACAAGTGAAATCATAACGACTGAATACACTGATGGAGGGTATGGCAGGATGAACAAGAATGGCTGATGAGATCATATCCATTAAGTGAAGGGCTTAGTTTCAAAACCGGCTAAGTCCACTTTTGTAAATTTTGAGAAAACAACAAATAACTCTCCACGTGCATGAATAATCAAAAAACTAGAAAACACTATATTTGGCGTATTGCTGATGGAAATAACTTTTAATTTCTGTAGTCCGGCTACTTTTTGTAAGTGAATACACACACAAAACGAAAAAAAAATGTTTGGACTAAGCAAGTTGACTTAGTCGGTTTTGAAAATAAACAATTTGGACTTAGCACTTTCCAGAATAAATAAATGAACTTAGCCGGGTTTGAATATAAAATACGAATTTATTCAATTTTGTAGAAAAAAAGGTATTTATTTTGATTTCTACAATAGACGAAAAAAGTATTTATTTTGATTTCTACAATAGACGAATTATTATATTTGTCCTTACAAATGTCCTTTTAGAAGTTTGAAAACAAACGAAGCAAGAGTTCACAAAAGAAAGCAAGAAACAGAATGTAAACAAACAACTTATACTCAAACTCAAAGTTTGAGTATAAGTGAGACAGGCAATGCCCTTGAGTTGAAGATGGCGTTCATGAAATCGATTGTTGCGGAATGTTCGAATTTTCAAATATTCATTATTAAAATAAAATAAAGTCGAATTGTTTATTATTGTCGAAAAAAGATGTGAAAAAGATTGTTCAAATTGTAACATTTTTGTAATTTTGTGATTTCTTCAAATTATATATTAAATAAAACGAAATATCAATATCTACTAACAAGTATTTTTGTTTGCTTTAATTATAATAATTATCGATATTACATCGATATTTCAGTTGTATCGTCTGTTTAAATAACGCGAAAACCTTAAAGTCACGGTATAATGGGTAGATTTACCTTATTAGATTCAATACTTTTCATCATAATATGTGGACTTCAGTTTAGAAATGAATTCTTGGACTTAAGTGGTTTTGAAAATAAAATTTTTTTAAAAATATATTAATGTTTGTTGACAGCTGTTTGGCAACCAACTTGATAAACCTTAAATATTTTGTTCCGTTAGATTTTTTATTATTTTCAGTGCTTAATGACAAAAACAAAGTGTGTAAATAGTTATTGTATATAGTTCTTGTTTCGTTTTTTCTAGGCATAAGTTTCGTTTCGTTAAGTGCGTCTTTATTTCGTTATGTTTTCTTTATCTTTAAATTGTTAAAATTAACCTTTACAAGTACTATTATTATTCAATTATTATTGTTATTTTGTGCGGACTAAATGGTGGCGGGAAGTGAGGAAGCCCCAGTTGGAGCCCTTGCTAGTCCTAGCACCAGCACCACAGCGGCTATGGAACAAGCCCCATCCAACTTGGGAACGACCTGGGAGTCAGTAGTGGGCCGGAAGAGAAGCGGGACCACGTCCAGAGACCCACGCAAGGTGGCCAAACAGTCAGGTGAGCACCTCACCCCTACCACCGTAGCAAATAGCTAGTGTTCTGACCAACATGGAGACATCAGATATTAAAGAGATCGGAAAAATTAATAATGTCACAAAAGCTGAAAAGCCTCCACCCATTTTTCTAAAAGGCGTCGAAAGTTATGACAGCCTCATAGAAATTTTAATAAAAGAAGGAGGATTGGAATCGTTCTCCCTGCGGACTACCACACAGGGCATAACAATTTATGCCAAAACGCCGACGGCATACAGGGCCTTTGTCCACCTACTAGAAGGAAACAATGCGAATTTCCACACTTACCAAAACCCAAACGACAAAGTGCCTCGAGTGGTCATCCGAGGTCTCCACCCCTCCACGAATGTCAACACCATCCACAAAGCCCTGCAAGAGAAAGGGTTCGTCGCCACCCGAATCACCAATGTGTGGTCGAGGTTAAAAGTGCCTCTACCAATATTCTTTGTGGATATAACCCCTGGCAGTTATAATGAAAAAATTTATGATCTTGAGAACCTCCTCTACACAAAAATTAAAATAGAGGAGCCAAGGAAGAAGCACACTGTGGCACAGTGCACTCGCTGCCAGGCCTTCGGGCATAGAAAGAGTTACTGTGGGCACACACATCGTTGTGTTCTGTGTGGCGGCGAACACCTTTCGGGAAGCTGCAACAAGCCCCGGACTGTTCCAGCCACCTGCGCAAACTGCCAAGAATCCCACCCGGCCAACTACAAGGGATGCCGGGTGTACAAAGAGCTGCAGTCCAAACGACAGGGCAGTAGACAACAACCACCGAGAACCCCAGCAGCAGCGCCCCCATCCCACCAGGACCAGGCGATCTACCCTTCTCTGGTGCGGCCCGCCCCTCCACCACCTCCTCTGAGGCAGACCTTTGCAGCCACCGCCAGGAACCTCCCCACCGAGACACCTCCCCTTCAGAGACCACCGCACATCTCGGCAGGCCTGAGAGAGGACAACACCCAGTGGTCAGCAAATGGCCTCCCACCTCAAATGGTACACTTCATATCAGGTATAAACCAGATAGTCCAACCTCTTTTTAATCTTCTTAGCCAGCTATCCCAACTTACCCAAACCTTTTGTTCCCAATATGTCCGCTAATACTCTCACACTGGGTTCTTTGACAGTCTTTCTATGGAACGCCAATGGCATAATACAACATAAAAATGAGCTTGAAATTATTTTGAATCAAAAAAGAATTGACGTAGCCCTCATTTCGGAAACCCACCTGACAACAAAATCTAAATTTTTTATTCAAAATTACAAAGTGTATAGAGCCGACCACCCAGACAACAGGAGCCACGGCGGTGCGGCTGTCATAATAAAACAATCCCTTAAACACTATGCACTACCATCACATACCACACCACACATACAAGCGGCAGCTATATCCTTACACACCAGACACAGGAAAATCTCACTCGTGGCCGTATATTGTCCCCCGAGGCACGCCATAAGGCCGGAAACATTCGTCCGGTTCTTTAGGGATCTGGGCGCATGTTTCCTCGCTGGGGGCGATTTCAACGCCAAACACCAGCGATGGGGTTCGCGCCTTTGCACCCCCAGGGGCAGAAGTCTGTATACATCTGTTAATCAGCTCTCATTAGACACTATTTCGACAAACTCACCGACTTAGACTTCTTCATACAGAAGGGGCTGCGAGGTGTGCCATACGATGTTAAATCTTGCTCTCATCTCTCCTCGGATCACTCACCAGTACATCTCACGCTTTGGGCGTAGATTGAGATCGAATCAACGAGACCAAGTCTAACGCCAGGAGTTATGGACTGGAACCTTTTCCAACAGCAGTTGAAGACAACATTGTCCGTGCCATATTCCCTGAAGACGGGAGAGAAAATAGAGGAGGCTGTGGAATTTCTTACCGTATCCATACAGCAGGCTGCCTGGCAAGCAGTCCTCCCAACAAACACTGGTCCTCATCCGACTCTCCCCTCCTACCCTGCATACATCCGTGAGCTGATCGGAGAAAAGAGGAGAGCGAGAAAAAGATGGCAGACCTCGAGATTGCCTTCAGACAGACGGACATACAACAGACTAAGCAATGACCTGAAGACGCAAATCAGACTGATTAACAGGGAATACTACGACTCCTCCCTTTCCAATCTGAATGAGGAGGATGGCAGCCTATGGAGGAGAACCCGTAGACTTCTTCGACACCAATCTCAATCGATGCCAATGCGACAGAACGGCGGATCCTGGGCCGTGACGGACGACGAGAAAGCCGATTTGTTTGCTGCTCATCTCTCATCTAATTTCAGACCTCATCACGATCTTTCAGACATCCATCATGAATCACGTATTCACCATTTCTTAGACACACCCCTTCCTATCTCCCTCCCACCAAAAGCGTTCACACCCTCCGAAGTTCAGTACGAAATTAAAAATCTCCCCAGAAGGAAGTCCCCGGGCTACGACCTGATAACAGCTGAGATTCTCCAGCGGCTGCCCCGGAAAGCTGTTGTATTTCTGACAACTCTGTACAATTCCATTCTTCGTACAACATACTTTCCCATTCAATGGAAGTACTCTGTTATCACCATGATCCCAAAACCAAACAAACCTGAGCATGACCCTTCTTCCTTTCGACCTATCAGTCTTCTCTCTTTTCTTTCCAAGATCTTTGAAAAACTTCTCTATAAACGCCTCATTTCTATCCTTTCACTTCATCTTCCCGATCACCAGTTTGGGTTTCGTTCTTCTCACTCCACCACCCACCAACTGCACAGAGTTGTCGACTACACAGCGTCTGCATTAGAGCGAAAACTCTATGCAGCCGGGGCATTCCTGGATATATCACAGGCTTTTGATCGGGTCTGGCACGCGGGACTTAAACCCCTCCTACCCCATACATATTATCTTATTCTTCAGTCATACTTAACGGATAGGTATTTCGCCGTCCGTCAGGGCTCAGCTGTTTCCTCCTGCCACCCCATACTGGCCGGCGTGCCTCAGGGCTCAATATTAGCCCCCCTATTATAGTCCATGTACACTTTCGACTTACCCACCGACCCTCTCACATTAACAGCCACATACGCAGATGACACCGCCATTCTTGCCTCTCACACAGATCCTCACACCACTTTACTCATACTACAGCAACACCTCAACAAAATTGAAGTTTGGAGTAAATCTTGGAAAATTAAATTTAACACCACAAAATGGTAACACGTAACATTCGCTCTCCGCCGTGGTGACTGGCCTCCAGTATTCCAGTAAAAATAAATATGACATGAGAGGCTTGAGAGAGGAAAAACAGCCAGCGGTGAAACCTCATGACATCACTTCATACCAGGAGATCTCAATGCCAAACTCTCTTTAATCTTCTTGGGGGATTGTGGGGTAAATTTGTAATTAAGATTTTGCGAACTTCCGGATTGGTGTGTAAGTAAATTTTGGTGTAGAAACGTTGGTATAAATATTTAATGCTTGTGTCTATGGGTGTGATGTTCAAGTCGCGGTGTAAAGTCTTGATGCTAACGTATGGTGGACATTGCGTGATCAGTCGGAGAGTCTTGGATTGAAATACCAGAATTCTTTTGATGTTCGAAGTCTTGGCTGTACCATATATTTGTAAGCCATAGGTCCAGAGAGGTCGGAGAAGATAGGTATAACAATTTAGTTTTTGTCGAGTAGATAATTTAGAACGCCTATTCAAAATACTGTACAATAGTCTAAGTCGCCGGTCTAGTGTAAGTCGTGTCGTCCGAGTGTGAGAGTTCCAGGTCAGCCTTCTATCGAGGGTTAATCCTAAATATTTTACGGAAGAGGTATGAGGTAATGGCTGGTTTTCAAGGAATACTGGAGGCCAGTCACCACGGCGGAGAGCGAATGTTACGTGTTGACATTTTGTGGTGTTAAATTTAATTTTCCAAGATTTACTCCAAACTTCAATTTTGTTGAGGTGTTGCTGTAGTATGAGTGAAGTATTCCTTGAAAACCAGCCAATTACCTCATACCTCTTCCGTAAAATATTTAGGATTAACCCTCGATAGAAGGCTGACTTGGAACTCTCACACTCGGACGACACGACTTACACTAGACCGGCGACTTAGACTATTGTACAGTATTTTGAATAGGCGTTCTAAATTATCTACTCGACAAAAACTAAATTGTTATACCTATCTTCTCCGACCTCTCTGGACCTATGGCTTACAAATATATGGTACAGCCAAGACTTCGAACATCAAAAGAATACAGGTATTTCAATCCAAGACTCTCCGACTGATCACGCAATGTCCACCATACGTTAGCATCAAGACTTTACACCGCGACTTGAACATCACACCCATAGACACAAGCATTAAATATTTATACCAACGTTTCTACACCAAAATTTACTTACACACCAATCCGGAAGTTCGCAAAATCTTAATTACAAATTTACCCCACAATCCCCCAAGAAGATTAAAGAGAGTTTGGCATTGTGATCTCCTGGTATGAAGTGATGTCATGAGGTTTCACCGCTGGCTGTTTTTCCTCTCTCAAGCCTCTCATGTCATATTTATTTTTATTATTTTATTTATTTTTTAAATTTTTGTAGAGTACATGTCAGCCCAGCCCAGGTTGTGCATTTTTTGCACAGTTGTGGCTTAAAATAACTAAATAAAAAAAATAAAAAAAATTAATGTTCGTTAAGAATTTCGTTATTCGTTAAGAAGTTCGTTATTCAAAATACTGTACAATAGTCTAAGTCGCCGGTCTAGTGTAAGTCGTGTCGTCCGAGTGTGAGAGTTCCAGGTCAGCCTTCTATCGAGGGTTAATCCTAAATATTTTACGGAAGAGGTATGAGGTAATGGCTGGTTTTCAAGGAATACTGGAGGCCAGTCACCACGGCGGAGAGCGAATGTTACGTGTTGACATTTTGTGGTGTTAAATTTAATTTTCCAAGATTTACTCCAAACTTCAATTTTGTTGAGGTGTTGCTGTAGTATGAGTGAAGTATTCCTTGAAAACCAGCCAATTACCTCATACCTCTTCCGTAAAATATTTAGGATTAACCCTCGATAGAAGGCTGACTTGGAACTCTCACACTCGGACGACACGACTTACACTAGACCGGCGACTTAGACTATTGTACAGTATTTTGAATAGGCGTTCTAAATTATCTACTCGACAAAAACTAAATTGTTATACCTATCTTCTCCGACCTCTCTGGACCTATGGCTTACAAATATATGGTACAGCCAAGACTTCGAACATCAAAAGAATACAGGTATTTCAATCCAAGACTCTCCGACTGATCACGCAATGTCCACCATACGTTAGCATCAAGACTTTACACCGCGACTTGAACATCACACCCATAGACACAAGCATTAAATATTTATACCAACGTTTCTACACCAAAATTTACTTACACACCAATCCGGAAGTTCGCAAAATCTTAATTACAAATTTACCCCACAATCCCCCAAGAAGATTAAAGAGAGTTTGGCATTGTGATCTCCTGGTATGAAGTGATGTCATGAGGTTTCACCGCTGGCTGTTTTTCCTCTCTCAAGCCTCTCATGTCATATTTATTTTTATTATTTTATTTATTTTTTAAATTTTTGTAGAGTACATGTCAGCCCAGCCCAGGTTGTGCATTTTTTGCACAGTTGTGGCTTAAAATAACTAAATAAAAAAAATAAAAAAAATTAATGTTCGTTAAGAAAACATTTTTTTTTTTCGACTATCTTTTCTACTAAAAGTTGGGAAATATCTCAAAAAACATTTTCCTGAATATCTCCGATTTTTATTTTTTTGGACTTAGCCGGTTTTGAAACTAAGCCCCTCAAGTATTTATATCAACATTGCTAACATTCTCATAATTAATCTTTAGTTCAATACTAAAATAAAACTTTGTTATAACGCTTCAAAGCGCTATGAGGCGAAAGATGTTATAATGAGGACTAGTAAAAGTGAAAAGGGACCAAGTTAAGTGATCCTTATCAAAAGATTTTACTGGATGTGACAATAGATGTCTGAAATGTCATCATTAAAGTGGGCAAAGACGCTGTCTGGACGATATAAGGCAAACCAACACCCACCATCCTAAAAAATATTTAACTGAAAGTTTTTTTAAGAACCAAAACGTTGCTATTTTCTCATGGAGAATATTTATCAAGATATTAGGAAATTCTGTTCTCAAACCCTCAAGAGATGTCTCTGCTTCGCTCTCTAGGTTAGTTTGTGGAAGCCTCAACAGATGTCACTACTTCGCTCTCTAGGTTAGTTTGTGGAAGCCTCAACAGATGTAACTACTTCGCTCTCTAGGTTAGTTTGTGGCACCCTCAACAGATGTCACTACTTCGCTCTCTAGGTTAGTTTGTGGAACCTTCAACAGAATTTAATTTTATAAGCCAGTGCTTCCCAACACAGGTGGAGTGTGGAATGTTGGTAGGCACTTTTTTTTTTTTTTTTTTTATTTCAGTTATGGCCTTATGCTGAGGCATATCGGCCAAGGTAGGCACTTCAAGTACATACAATTAGGAATCCCAATGGTTTCTTTATAATATTAATATTCCACAAATTACTAATAATATTTTATGTTCCTGCTATATTATTCTCCCATTTATTTTCGGTCACAAAAAAGAGAACCATTTGATATCGCTCCGTGGTAAACAATTCTCCCGAACCGAGGTTAAAAGAATACATATTAAAGATTATGATGAGGTCACACTTTGAAGGGTTCCATAGCTGATCGTTGCTTAATTAATACACATTTATTATATATTTCTGGAATATAGTTTCTGGATTGTCATGAATATGATGAGAACGCTCCTCCCCTCCATATCACCACATATATAATACTCAGAAATTTAGAGAATGAATAGGGTTTATGGTAGAATACATAGAATTCTATAAAAAGTATAGGAAGTGAGTTTGCTCGTTCAAACAATTCACATTTTTCTAGCTCTACTAATTTCTAACTGTTCCAGAGAGTCAAGCTGTCTACCTTAATATCTGATCCATATCAATGATATACTTAGCAAATGTACATTTTCCCCTTTTTTTACTTCAGTTGTGTGTTCTTTTATCCCTTCTTTAAATTTACCTTCTGATTGGCCTATATAACCCGAACTGCACAATTCGAGCTTGTACACTCCGTCTCTATTGTTTGATGCTATAATCATTTAACGCCCACCACCGCGATGTCAGTAAAGCTTATTTTTAGCCAAATATTTAATTTATTAATATATTGTTATTTATTTTTTCCAGAGGATGGCCGAAACACTGGAGATCCTGAAGTATGCCAAGTGAGGAAACTTGAAGAAGATTGTCGACGAATGAACCATCTTCCCTTTGTCATCAAGTAAAATGACAGTTTTAATTTCGAATCAAATTTCCCAAATTACTGATTGTTTTATATTTGTAACTATTAGAGTTCCTATATTTACACTGTTTCTAGTCCCCCCCCCCCCCCCCCCTCTCCAGTCTTTTACTGCCCTAAAAAATGTGAAAAAAGATATGTGAATCCTCCAGATTCAAAACTCACAATATCCAAAATTAACAAATTTGAGATAGCAGTGAGTATTTTTGCAATTTTTTGAGCTGAATTCAAATATGGCGTTAGTGAGAATCAAAAGTCACCATATCCTAAGTTTAATGGGCCTAGAAGTTGAGGGTTGGAGTCAGAACTAACTCTATCCTAGTGGATAATGTTAGTTCTGACACTAAGCGTCTTTTAACCAATCAGGAAGCAGTATTTGCAAGCATAACCTGCTCAAAGAGTTTGTCATTTATTTTGTGCTGTATTTTTTTGCATTTTTTATTTTAAATAAAAATTTATGTAAAATTATAATTATGTGTCAATTTTAGTCATTTTAAAAATTATTTTAAGTTGTAATAATTGTAACAATAAATTTACATTGCATTTCAAAATGTTGAATGGTTTTGATTTATTTATACAGGGTGTTTCAGGGTTAAGTAGCCAAACTGAAAATTTGAACTAAGGACCTAAAAACAAGAAAAAACTTTCCTATGGAGGTATGTCCGCAAACGCTTTGTTTAAGAGATATTCACACCTAAAGATTTTCATTGTTATGAATCATTTAGGCATAGTAAATAAATAAAACTTATTTTATTTGTTGCAACTACTTTATTCATTAAATGTAAACACTAACATTCATATTAAATGTTGTCCAAAGTGATTTGCTTGAGCATTAAGACAGGATCGGCATCTTTCTTCAACAGCAGCAGTGGCCAAACCGAAAATATGAACTAAGAACCTCAAAACAAGAAAAAACTTTCCTATGGAGGTATGTCCGCAAACGCTTTGTTTAAGAGATATTCACACCTAAAGATTTTCATTGTTATGAATTATTTAGGCATAGTAAATAAATAAAACTTATTTTATTTGTTGCAACTACTTTATTCATTAAATGTAAACACTAACATTCATATTAAATGTTGTCCAAAGTGATTTGCTTGAGCATTAAGACAGGATCGGCATCTTTCTTCAACAGCAGCAGTGGCCAAACCGAAAATATGAACTAAGAACCTCAAAACAAGAAAAAAATATTTCCTACCTAATGGGTGACATTAAACAAAAAGTCTATGCAAGGCCGGTCAATGACCTTAATTCTTTACGAAGAAGGATAATTGAATCTTGTGAAACAATAACACATATCCAGTGCCGTTCTGCCACTGTTGCTGTTGAAGAAAGATCATGGGATGCTGTTGATCCTGTCTTAATGCTCAAGGAAATCACTTTGGACAACATTTAATATGAATGTTAATGTTTATATTTAATGAAAAAGTAGTTTGCGTTTGAGGACATACCTCCATAGGAAATTTTTTTCTTGTTTTTAGGTCCTTAGTTCAAATTTTCAGTTTGGCTACTTAACCCTGAAACACCCTGTATATGTTTGAGAAAGTTGGCAACAAAACTAACATTATCCTTTGCGCTGGGAATCAAAACTCACATTATCCAAACATTGCTTTCAAAACTAACTGTTAAGTCGCGGGTTTGAGTGTGGGTGAATTCGGGAACACGCCGAGACAATCGATAGGAGTCGGCGGGACTCTTGAACGACATGAGTCAGTAAGCAGTTGGGCACCACGCGGGGTGGACTGAGAGTCTGGGTCGAGCCAGCACGCGGTGTGCGGAATGGATTCGTCCTTATTACCACGCGGGTATAAGGTGAGTCTTTAGTTACCATGCGGAAGTGAGTTGGTTATTACCACGCGGGTATAAAGTGAGTCGTCTGTTACCAAGCACAGTAAGTGAGTGACTTGTGTAGTTCCCACGCGGTATGGGACTTATTATTGAACAACTGACTTTGTGTTCGTTACCACGCGGTTTTGTAATAAGGGTGTTGACCAAATAAATATATCTGTTGCTCTACTCTAAGTTCTCATTAACCTGTACCCAAACCCAACACTAACAGTATCCAAAATTTTATTACTTTTATTTTTCTAACGCTATATAAAAATCAGTTTTTTTTGTTTCATTTTAAAGTGCTAAAAGGATGCAAAAAAAAAAAAACCATCTGCAAGAACCGGCGAAGCAAATTGTAGTCGGGAGCGGTTTTAGGCAAATTCCCAGAATTTTGATTTTTCGATACTGTGAGTTTTGATTCTGGTGGACTCATTTTCTCTATTGCTACTTCGGAAAGAACGAACCAAAACATACTTTTCATCTCTACTTATGGTAGCCTTTCTTCGTATATGATTGAAGTCGGTCTATTGAGATTGCTCGATAAAAGTGTGTTTTCCAAAATATGAGGAAATATGAAAAAAAAAAAAAAAATTGGATACTTAAAAAACAAGACTTTATTTACATTACAACTGAAATTAACAACAATCCTTTGCTCACAACTGCTGAGTCACTCTTAGCGAACATTTTTAATAATACATATGCTAGCTAATTTAATTTACAGGCGAGTAAAATGAGTTTTTTTTATAAAGGATAGTTGAACATGACGTCCTGGCGAGCAAGCTCAAGCAACATGGGATCGTCGAAGAACTTGTTGATAGAGACGTCCTCGGAGAGGCCCTTCCGTCGACGGGTCTTGATCATGAACTCGCGAGCGAGGTGCGTCGGGGGCTGGGGCTCCAGTGGCCTGATGACAATGCTCTTGTCCAGCGGGTCTCCAGGTACGATCTAAACACAATCAACCCATATTTTAGAATAACTTCAATAGGCAACATGATTATACTATGGGGGGGTCTCTGTTCCAAATATCCAAGTGAGGAGGCCATGCAATCGAAGGCGCAGCATTCGGCAATAGTGAAAGTAGATAAGTCTTGTTGTTGGTAAACATTTTGGAATTTATGCATCTCAAATTCAAAAAGAGCATGTCATGCAGTAACGCTGTGCCATTGGCGACCTATTATCTCTACATACAACATCTCCCATCAACCGAGTTTGTACTCCTTTGTATAGCATTCTTGGTGCCAGGGGGTTACAGCCACACATTGTTTGTGTAGAAACCATGAGTTAAGGAAGTTGAGCCTTAACTCGTGGGTTTTACTACAGATAAATAGATGAGGCGTATTGTGTACATGTTTTAATCTCTACGTATGATTAAAAACAGTTTCTTGTGTTGTTCATAGATGCTTTCTGTGGAGTTGTAGAACTCGTGCAGTGAAAGTACAGTAAGTATATCGCCCAAAATGGCACTATTAAATCAAACTTGACACCAGATTTAGTGACAATTTTCAATTAAGACGAATTAAAGAAATGTTGTTGTTTAATTCCGGCATTTCTTCCAGAGGTGTCTTCTTATTTTTTCGGGACACTTACACGTCTCTTGAACGTTCATAGTGACCGGCAGAAGGAACTTGACTTGTAAGAGTCCCGAAATATTGTCGAAAAAATAAGAAGACACCTCTGGAAGAAATGCCGGAATTAACCAACAGTGGAAAATCCCAGAGAAGTTTAAGAAACACATTAAAGAAATGCTTCAGAAAATTCCAAGATTTAGGTAACCTAGAAACTTTCGTATTAATTAAAAACATTTTTTAAACTATATTAACGTAAATTACAAGAAAATAATTAATTAACAACAATAGTGACAAAACTCCTTGGAGAGAGTAGGCAAATAGGTTGGTAAAATGAAGGTAACAAAAAGATTACCTGCCAGTGATGGAAGACTGAGAGACAGAAGGCTTGGCCCTGGGTGTGTGTCCTGAGGTCGGTCTCGAAGCCGAACGAGTCGATGGCGGGTATGAACGCCTTAATGATGTAGAGTGGGGAGCCAGGCACGGGGGCGTCCTGCGTCACGTGACCTCTACACAACAAAACATCCATCACCAACTGATTCTGTCGAATATCTGACGACACATTTAGGGTCTGAAATTTAAATATTTTGAAATACTTTTCTGCAGTTAGAGCTTTCAGAAGTGTCCTTATCACCAACTCAAGATTCCTTCTGTCGTCGACTGGGCTAATCCCAAGTCTGCCCGCCAAAGTCTTCCTCATCAAAGCTTTAGTTCAAAATTATTCTTAACCAGACTATTATATATTATATTTTTTAGCTCAAGTGACAATCCTCTATCTGAGTAAAAAGGAGAAATATATATATATTTTAAAAAATTAATAAAATAAAGTACAGGTTAGACATAATATTTTTTATTTTAGTTTATATATATTTTTTTTTAAAATTATTTATTAATTATCTATAGATATGTGTTAGAGTATGCAGACACAAACAACCATATTAATACATATTTATATTACTTTCAACATTTCTGCTGTAATGTGACAGTTATGACGGGGTTTCCCGAGCTCCCTGTACCTGTTTCCTTTAGCACCCTAGTATTATTTTGTACCATTTCATTGCAATGTAAGACTCCATCCAGTGTACATGCCTTCTCCCCAACCCTGCTTATTCATAGTAAGTCATTTTAATGTTTACTCTTTATTATGTTCCACCTATTTGTCTATTTCCATTATTAATGTTTATGTTTAGTAATGTAATCATATTTTAATGTTTAATAATTATTCATAGTAAGTCAGTTTCAATTTTCAACTTCTTATAGTGTATTTTTAACGTTCAGTAATGTTTATAAAAAAAAAAAAAAAAAAAAAATTTTTTTTTTGTGTTTTTTTATTTTTGATTCTAATCTTGATTTCTCCCCCATGTTTGTAGGCCCTGATGATGATATAAAATATATCGAAACGTTGGCATCTGAATAGTGTTTTTTTTTCCATCTTTGACTGACCCTCAATACTCCTACAATAAGCTGGAAGGTTTTTGCGATTTTACTCCGAATCACCCAGAGAGGGTAAGGACAGTTTTAAAGAAGAACACGACGTAGAAAAGGGCAGCAATCTGAAGAGAGCTCATCCTTTCTGCCTGAATGAAGAGTGGACCAAACCAACGGATCTGTTTGGAAGTCGCTCTAAGGATACCCACACACGAGAGGGATTTCCTCAAGGTTTGGCCTGAACAGTCCAAGCCTTGAGGAATTCCCCAACGTGTATGGCGGCATCCCTTGAGGGCGTGGTGGATGGGAAAGGCTAAAAATCCCGAACAAAAATCAATTCTTTTTCCGCCTTGAGGCCGGATTTTACCTGTCTCAGAACAGAATTTATACATATGTACGAGAATGAAGCTTGCTCGTGGCAAGTAAGTTCAAAACACTACCATGATAGAAATAGAAAGGAGGCCGCGTACGCGAAAATTTAAAGAAGTGGACGCAAAAGCCTTTTCCTTGAGGAAAATCCTCTCCGTGTGTGGGCGAGGGTTCGGTACAGGAAATCCTGGAGGCTTTTTCCTTGAGGATTTCTTGTACGTGTATGGGTACCCTAAGGTTAACATGAGGCTACCTCCGTTTGGCAAGGACGGTGTAGACGGCCGAGACGCAATCTGCGGGAGCCTGAACCTCCACAAAGAGGTAGGGCTCCATGAGACGAGGGGTGGCCATGAGGAACGCGGAGTAGGCCACTCTCCTTGCAGTCGGGATCATCTGCCCTGAAACATCATACCACTTGTCAACAAGACCACAATTCAAAATTGCCTTTTAGTAGAGGAGCGCCCCAGAAATGTTCACTAGGAGCAAATAAATTCAGAATTCTTACTAAGAATCAAAACAGTCCTTCATTCCATCTTCTCAAACTCAAAAATGTTAATGCAAATGATAATTCTTCAAAACTATTTATAACAAAAGAGAGGGTTATGTAACATGTGAACTTTTAGAAGCACATGGTCCCGAGCCTGTGCGACGTCAGGTGTTCATTAAAGACCCCTACCGTGTGTGAATAAACTTAGCTAGGCAAAATTTAGAATTCACACACAGTAGAATCAGCTCATGTCTACCAGGGCGATGAAAGAGCTAACTAGTTATATTCTCAACTCCAAAAATATAACATTTATATGTTAAATTATTGTGGAACGGTTTTTAAAAACAGATGACATGAATTATTATATTAAATTGACTACTTTAAAACTCCTCTTTCAACATAGATGTACATGTCTTCGTCAGGTATATTCAGGTTTTAAACAATTCAGGTAAGCCCTCAGCAATGTTGTAACTTAAACGGTTAGCTTTAAAACTTAGATATAAGAAAGAGAAACATGTTTAAAGAATATAGAATTATTACAGTATAACTATTTAATTATTTTATTTTATTTTTCCTATCTTAATTTCTCTCTGAATATTTCTAAAATATGCACCGATGGCAATTAGGCCATTTTCAATAGTAGATACAACTTGAGGACATGGCAAGGTAAGGCTAGTTGTACGTTTCTTGAAAGTTTGTCTTTCTCATTTCCAATAAGGAAGGTAAGAAGAGTAGTAAGTACTACAACAGAGGAGGGCAGTACTCAATTTGACCGCTAGGCCGCATTGTCCTCGGATACAGAAGAGCGGTCCACTACATAACATCTCCATTTATAAGAAATACTCCAGCAATCACTTCTCCAGCACAATAAGTCCATTATAAATGACATCGAATGCAACACCGTCGATTGAACGAAAATCGGCTGAATTGATTTAGCACAGCTGACTCCTCAACTGCTTCAGTGTATTTATTTAATTAGAAATGAGGAAGAAGTGCTAAGAACTCACCTCCTCCTCGGTGCAGCGGCTCCGCAGCTATAACTGCATCAAGAATCTTAAATTTAACGTTTCTGATGGGCTCTTCACAAAGTGGCCCCTCTCGTGTTCCCCACTGAAAACCCTGAAAAAAAAAAAAAATAAAAAATAATAATACATTTTCTTTTACAATATTTTGGGATATGCCCTCCTTCCGGTCATAGTGAACAAATTCTTTTGTGCTCGCTATTATTAGCCGCAACCAATTTCTTCGAAGTTCTCAAGCTTGAAGACTGAAAATGAAACCTTACAATACCGGTACTTGCTAGGTAGAGAACTGGAGTTCCACGATTCAGTTAATAGTTACTTACAGAGTGACCTACCATTGTCAAGTATTAGATTATTAATTAAACTTAGAGGTGAACTGTTGCATCTAAGCTACACACCTATCCTCCGAAGATGTGGACTATGTATGCCCAATGTGTTACAGCCCCTGTAAAGAAGATCTATATCACTTCCTCATTACCTGCTCCAAATATGATTTAAAAAATAAAATATTTAAAAACAACATAGATACTTCATTTATGTTGGAATTATTAAATGGTAAAGATTGGCAACTACTGGTAAATTATTGCAAAGAGGCTTACGATTTCAGAAACTGTGAATTAAATAAACAAAGATATATTTATTATTTTATTTTTATTTGTATTTTAGAAAGAAAAATTTGTTGTTAATAAGTTTATAAGATAATATTATTTATGTAAATCTAGACTCCTCGGCTTAGGACATTGAGTTTGTCTTCATAAAAGGTCACATTATTGTATATATGTTTTGTATGTAATTTTCTATTATGTTAATTGAATAAAAACTTTACTACTACTACTGAAACCTTACAAGCGAGTTGTGTGTGAATGTTCGTCTCTCTGGAGACTAAATGATTTGACCTAGAAAATTTGGTTTTCTCTGAAATATCCAAAAATACACCAAACACCAGGAAAATTATTATAAGGATAAATACAGCATTTTTCGTTGCCCCTGGAAAATTAAGGGATCAAAAAAACAAAATATTTTCTATATGGAATGGTCTATATGACAAAGGAGGAAACAACTGGACAAAGTCCAATGACTTGCCTGCTTGGGAATCACTGGGACCATGAGCACCACCCCAACAGCAGCCATGGAAACCCTTCTAAACCTCCCCCCACTCTTCTTGATGGTGAAAGCGGAGGCAAGAAGGGGAGCCTATAGGCTGAAAACAAATAACCTAATACCGGACAACACACCGAGGGCCGGGCATTCAGCAATCTTCTGGGATATTTTGGAGGACCCTATACTATAAGGATGGACACAGACACAATGACACCAGTTTTTGACATTAATAAAAAAAATAAAGTATCAATACCAGACAGAAATAACTACTGACTGGACCTTGAGACCCAAGATCCGGGGTAAGCTGGTCTGGTTCACAGACGGTTCAAAAACCGAGAGAGGAGTTAGTTGGAGCTGGAATACATGGGAGGACAGTAAAGGGAGACACTAGTATATCCGTAGGTGTGTATCCTACTGTGTTCCAAGCTGAAGTATATGCCATCCTCGGGTGCGCCTGACTCATCTAGGGAGGGCGGATCCTGATACTGTCTGACAGCCAAGCAGCGCTGCGAGCTGTCAACATAGATTCCGAAATCGTTCTGGAAGCCTTCAAGCACTGTCCATGAGGGACCAAAATAGAGTATATTTGAGATGGGTACCAGGACATCAGAGGTGTGAACGCAACGAAAAGGCTGATCAACCAGTCCGGTCAGGAGCTGACAGAGGACCTATAGGATCGAAACCCTTCTGCGGGATCTCTAAGAGCACCGCAAGGGCGGCAATAAAAAGTTGGCTGACCAGGAAACGCATCCAGTTCTGGAGAGGGGTCCCAAAGCAAAGACATTCAAAACTCTTTATAGCGGAACCGACAGAGAAAAAGAGCCGAGAGCTGCTGAATATGAGCAGAATGGATCATAGGGCTATGACAGGGCTGAAAACCGGACACTGTCATATAAACAAAACACCTGCACAATATGAGCATCGCTAGAAGCCCTCTGTGCAGGAAATGTGGCGAGGAAATGAGACTCCGGTTCGTATTTTAAGCCAGTGAAAGGCACTAGAAAGCAGATTTTACTTCTTCGGGTCTGCCATAACGGAACCGAAGCAGGTAATGGAGGGAACCTGCAGCAGAATCCTGGACTTTATTAAAGAGACAGGACTGCTACAGGGGCCAACACACATAGGGCAAACAACAAGCCTACTCTGGCCGCGGTGATATGAAAGCTTACTGTGAGGTAAATGTGGAATATATTTTTCTATTAGAAATTTCATATTCAATATGGTGGCTATAGGGGATCAAAAACATCATTCTTCAGTTGACTCCCCCCCTCTCCCGCCTGATTGATCTCTATTAAACCGTAAAATACGAAAACAATGTGAGCAATATGTGGCAGTCAAGAAAAATTAACTGTGTTCAGACATTAATGTTTATTATTAAGAACATTTGTATATTATTATGTTCGAGAGCGCCGATAGCTCAGAGGAAGCGTTTTTGTTTACTGAGCTTAAGAATGCGAGTTCGAAGCCCGGCCGAGGCCCTTACTTTTTTATCTGCAAGGTGAAAAAACCTTGAGCACACGAAGGTCTTGAGCCTATACGATGTCAGGTACTCGTCAAAGACTAAACCTGGGGTAGGAAAATTTAGGACTCACCGCACCAGAGCGACGAGAGAGGTAAGCGATATGACTTTGTAGTCAAACCCGGGTATAAGTCACAATAAGTATCTACTATTATGTTTAATTTGCATATATTGCCTATTATAGGGTTTTTGTATACTTTATGGTGATATGGAATCTATGGTGTTACTGCATTACTTAATTATTTCCCCACCAAAGTCCCCGAGAAGAAACTGAAAACCTGAACTAGAAGTTCCGGAGAGTTCTTGGAACCGATGATTAATATTCTTTCACTAACTGGAAAATACCACAAACAACACGATTCAGATGATGTTGTAAATCTTCCAGTACAACCTTTGCTGCACATCTCTCAGAGTTCTTCAACTGAACTAAGTAGTGACAGCAACGTTGAACACAACTTGGAAACATCAGTTATTTACTACATATATATTACTCTGGAAGTGAGGAAGGATACCTGGATGATGGACTCCTTGACAGAGCCAAGAAGGGTCTTGTCCACCTCGGAAGGGAGGGTGTCATCGACGAGGATATTGGGCCCAGTGGTGTCGGGTCCGAAGGCCCAGATAGAGCGAGCCGCCAACAAGTCCCAGTCGTACTTGGTCTGGAAGAACTCCCCCAGCCGCTTCCTATACAGTCAAACACCATCTTTCATTAGACAATGTTAGTAGGCAGATTAGTATAGTTTAAAAAAAGAAGAAAATAACTACCTGTTCCAGTTAATATTGACCACTTGGTTCTCAATGTCCTCAGCAAGACCCTTCTCCAGAGGTTCCGAGATCATTGTGATTTTGTTCTTTTTGTTTGGAGTTTCAGCAAAACATTTGAGGGAAGATGTTTCAACAACGGTTTCACAAAATGAAACAACGGGATCTGCAACCTTTATGTCTAAAAAAAATATCAATATTATTATATTACAGACTCACTTACGTTAACTTAGTGCATGCAATTTGGAGGTTTTTTTTGTAGGTCAATTTCGGATTTATCTAATTTTATTTTTATTTTTGCACAACAGGGCTTGAAACTAAACGCTAAAGTCCCCCCTAAAATAGGATAAGATGAAAGATACCTATCTCGGAGTACATGTTCCTGAGGTCGTGCATGACACAGTCGAGGTAGAGCTCCCCTGTGCCCAGGACAACGTGCTCACCAGACTCCTCCACTTTGGTGGCCAGCAGCGGGTACGACTTGTTCACTTTCCGCAGTCCGTCCAGCATCTTGGGCAGCTCCGATGGCTTCACTGGCTCAACTGAAACACAATTATATAAAGTATACAAATCTCAACCCTCTAATAGTCGAAATAATCGGTAGTCATTTTGGTACATATTTTCCCTCTATAACTCGAAAAAATAAATTGGACCTCTGTATCTCGAACGTAGCAATGTTTTATTTTACAACCAGATTATTTGAAACTTATTACCTCTATAGCTCGAAGAAACATAAGTTACCGACTTTAAGAATTTGCCGACAATGTACACCATTGTTTCTTAGAAAACAATTTAGGAGTATGCAATAAACAGGATCACCAATTATCTAAAGCAAAAAAAATTGTTGACTTTTTTTTAATACCTACTACATATACTACGTATCTTTATTTTGAGGATGTTTTGAGATAATGTTGATTTATAATAAATATAAATATGTTTGTTACCTCTGTAACTTGAATTTGTATTTATTTCACCTCTCTAACTCAAAATTTAGAATGTATCTAAACCATTTTATTAGAATTATTTAACCATATAATTAGAATGGAGCGCTCTGGTAGTAGGCGATATGACCTCGTAGTTAAAGCCCGGGCATGAGTTATAAAACCTAACCTATAATTAGAATGTATTGAAAGGTTTTTATTAAATATATTTACTTGTTGCCTTTCACAATAAATTAAAAAATGAATAAAATTTTGAATAATAAAAAAAATTTAAGGTAATTAACTCTATAATTTCAAAAATAAAATAATCTACAATATGGTTGAGTGAAGCTCTTAAAAAAATGAAAAACATATGTTATAAATAACTCTGTAAAATTTTCAAACTACGTTACTTGCACCAATCCAAAAATCCAAAAGTCTCCCGGTGTGATTCTGAAAATTAAAGATTATTAAATATTATGTCCCGATAACGATTGGCGCTTATCTCAAAGGTGTTGATTCGCAAGGCCTATGAGTTTTGAAATGTGAATTTCATTGAGAGAGATGTTGGGGAATTAAAAAGAAATTAAAACATGGTTATGAATTTACAAAAATTGGAAAAATTTATTTATAATTTGCTGATCAGCCATTTTAAAAAAAATATAAAGGTTACTCACGTTCATGACGCCATTGAACTAAATTAAAAATTAACATTATTTACATACAAATATTAAACAAAAAAATTTACATCCTCCATCAGTTCGCCTCTTTTCAATGTTACTTTACATTCTATTTCACTTTCAACCACTTTTTCAAGAGTTATAACTTTTAAATTAGACACCTCGGAACACAGGTTTGTCCTATACAAAGACTGGAGGACAACTGCCTTACACCTTCGAAATGGTAGCTTGATATTGTCTTTCCGTCGCTGTTTTGTTTTCTTGAACTTGATAATTTTCAACTTTACAAAGTTTTTTTGCGTCTTCTTCCTTCGTTTCTTTTTCTTCTTTCTTATTAAATATTCTTTTAATTTTCTGCGGTTTTGATTTTCAATTGGACTCCTACTTTTTTCAAAAACAGTATTCAAACTTCGGTGAAATACACTTTCGGATCATTCTACAGCCTTGGATTGGATCCGTCCTCTATGATTGGATCATTTTTGGAACAGGCTTCCTTTTCAAAATTTTGAGCTGGCTTTTCTTTCTGATGTGGGCAGTTTTTCTCTTCTTTTTCTTCTTTAATCTTTTCTTAATAATTAACTGTCTTTTACTTTCTTTTCGTCTTCTAAATTCGGTTTAAAATAAATGTATAGTGGCTTCTAAATCCGTTGCCTTGGCAACGGGCTTGTTTATATTACATTGCCTTCTCCTATTTTTTCTGGAACGAAAATTGTGTTTCTAGAATCACAATTTTTGTTCCAAAGGTTCCCTCTTCATCTGTTTTATCCTGGTCCTTTTTTCGCCTTCATCCACTCCTGTCGTCCTCCAATTGGTCGTCGTGAACCGGCACTTTTGGGTGTCTCTACGCTCACAAACCACCTCAACAAAAATTCATCTCGCACCTGTCACTTCACTTCATTCTCCACTGTCATTTACAACAAATTTACATTAAACAAAAAAAATTCTTTACACACTAATTATAAACTGAGCTCAGTCCTTTACAATTTGGACGAGCGGAACACAAATAAAATTGTCTTTTAAATTTCATATATAAAAAAATATTGAACATATTATTACTTAACTGCAAATTTTACTGTAATTAATATCCTTTGGACATATGTCCCAAAACAAACCAAATTTATATTTAATTATAATATTGCCGCTTCACCACTTAATATCTTTTCTTACTTTCCATCTTTCTTTCTATCTTAATCTCAAAAAAAATTTATATTCTACTTCAAATCATAAATAAAAAAATAATAATTGGGTTGCTTTTCTAAATTCAGTTCCTCATTCCTCATCATCATTTTCTAAATATTTCTTCACATATCTTTGGTTCAAATAAAATTCAACTTCCTATGTCAACTTCTCAAGTTACAAAATTCCCCCCTACAAAGTATAAATATTCCTTATCCCATCATTTCGACGTTACCTAGGCCTTCGCCCATTCCCTAACTCCTCCTATAGCTCAAAAAAAAAACAACTTCAACTTCCTAATCTCAAAAAAAAAAATCCCTAATAACTCCTTATATCATCGTAGATTATAATTCTCATATATCGTCGCAGAAAATGTGGATCCTCCCTTCCTTGGGTAGGCTATCTCACAAAAAATATAAATATCTAGCTATCTATTCTCTAATAGCTCTAACTTCCAAATAACTTCCTCAATATCTAAGTTTTCAGTAACGTCTTGTAAGTCTCAAAGAAAAAATTATCCCCATGTATTCTAATTATTTTTATTATTAATTATATTATATCCCCTTTTATCTCAAACAAACATATCTAGGTGAAACTATTTATAAAATTCTTAATTCTTCCCGCGAATAATCATCATCTTTTCATTCTCTACCCTTAAAAAAAAATCGTCGACTCCGTATATATTAACTTGCCATCATATCCACCTATCTTTCTTTTCCTACGGTCTTACATTTTTCATTAAATCCTAATTCAATTGTTACATATTTAGTTCAAAACACAAAAAAAATTTTATAATATAATTATTTTAAAGTAAACAAATTCCTACATACTATCGCGATCATCCACTCTTAATCCTTTTATACTAGCATACATTCCTCTAAACCTAAATTAACACATCTACACTATATACAAATAAAATCATAAAAAAATGCAAAATAATACAAAATCCCCTCCTGTGTATTGTGTAAGTTGAGTAATGTAAAGTGATTTCGTTTCTTAATGTTGTGTTGTCCGTACGGTGTAACATAAATGTATCAAATAAATCATAAATCCCCGAAATAATGTATGTTTTATGTGTATTAGCTTTGTCTAAATGTTTCTGAGATGGCTAGGTTCGATTCCCATAGGATCAGCTAAAAATCCTTCTCTGGCCCCCAGTTGGACCGTTCCTTCCAGATACTGACCCCCAATGCCAAAGAGAGGAGGCAATCTGCACTCCCTCTCTCCGACACCAAGCGACAGCTCTGTCGGGAACCAGTCCTGTGACTCGACATACAGGAAGCGCGTCAAGCTTCGGAGAGTCCGGGCTCGTTCTCTGTCTACTGTTTCCAGGCTGAGCAAAGTGCAGACGCCAAATACTGCAAGAGAACAAATTGTCTCCGCCTGCTTATTGCAGGGGATCAATTAGTCTCCGCCTGCTTATTTTACTACTAAAAACAAAACTAATCTACTTCATTTATTCCATCTTGCATTCTCGATTAATTACTAATAATCTAAATAAAGAAAAATCTACTAAAAAAAAATCCTATATATACGTTTAATTACATGAAAATCGGATATCCCTATCCAAAAGTACGGTTACCGGTCACTAAATGAACGGTTCACTTTACGAACCAGGTCGATCACCTTCTGTACTAGTTCGGTCTCGTTCATCATAAACTAACTAGTTCGGTCATGTTTATAACCTCTCCATGGGATGTTACCTTCTCTCTACCCCTTTGTTTACAAACACCATTTCGAAATAAAATTAACATCATGATTACATTCTATTAACCTAATACAAGCCCTTACATTAACATATTATAAATTCAACAACAACACAAGTATGTATTCCAAATAAACTTCATTCATACAATATTCATTTATTCTTTTATCAATTGCAAATATCATTTATCCGTAGTTTTCTGTCTAAAGTTTTGCTCAGTTCGTCTGTCTGTTATTGTCTATAACTCATTCGAGTTTCAAAAAATAGTTATTTACTGTAAGTTCGGCTGATGCAATTAAATAATTACAGAGCCTTAGAGGAGCCCCTGCTTTCTTCTTAATGCCGCGCCTTATTATGTCTTCAAATATCTTCCTCCTTACACTAAATAAAATTTTGCGTAGTCTGTCTGTCAGTATTGCGTCATTTCTCTCATTTCCCCTTATTTCATAAATTTTTACTTCAGTTTTTCTGTATTGTATTCTAAAAATGTCTTCCACCTGGTAACTAGTCTCATGTAAATTCTTTCTTAAATAATTTTTCCATTCATGTACAACAGTCATACTATCATATTTTCTTAATTCTACCTTAGTTTGCACTAACTGATAATTCATTATAATTTCTCCCTTGGAAAGAAATTTTCTTACTGATTTTACTCTACTTTGGAAATTCCTTTTAACTGTTAAATCTGTCCTTTCACTTTCTAAGCTATTTCTAGAACTAATTTCCGAGACTATTTTGACTTCCTCTACTAAATTTTCTAAGTTTGTTTCTTTTTCTACTTCTACAGTTTGAACCTTTCTCTCTTTGCTCTTATTTTCAATATTTTCTACATTTTTTTGATCTTCTATATTCTCTATACTATTATCACATCTTTCGTTTACATTCAGATTCCTTTCGGAATTGCCTATGCTCCTACTTGAATTTTCCCTCACATTTTCTATGTCTTTTCTACTTTCGTTAATCATCCTACTTAATATTTGATTCTGTTCGTCAATTTTACTACTTAAATTTGTCTCTAAATCTTCCATCTTTGACTCTAAATTTGCCATACTCCTCATCATAAATTCCATTAATCTGTCCATCTTATCTGGTTTCTCCTCTATTTTCTCTTTCATCTCTATCTCTATCTCTTTTTCCTCCTCAACAGTCGCAACTATGTCTTTATCTACCCCCTCCATTTCTCCCTCAAAACTATCTGTATCAGCTCGCGAATCATCCGATCCTACTGTGCTATTTTGTTCGGCCTCTACTTCCAACATTCTCTTACTCTCGCCTCTCGTGGTTGGCATTTTAATAATTAAATATAACACAAAAAAAAATTATTATTAAAAAAAAATATTGCAGCGAAAAAAAAAAATTAGGTTCAATATTATTATTTATATGTAATAAAAATTCATATAATATATTCCCCACTCTCCCAACGAAACTCATATCTCCCCATGGCCTTATTCTTCCTGATTTTAAATAAATGCATCTTTTAGGCATATTTACTCTTTATTAAAAAAAATATTTCGGTGACTCTATGCGAGTTATTTATTGGTTAAAGAATGCAAAAATAAAAAAAACAAGAAATTATCCTCACAAGGAGATGCCATAATGAAAGGTTTTTATATGTTTTAAATGAGGTTACTATAGTTATATAACTTTGAGTATATAAAAAAATTGAATTTAATTTCCACACAAGGGATATGCCATAATGAAAGGTTTTTTATTAAATATTTTGACTTGTTGCCTTTCACAATAAATAAAAAAAAATGAATAAAATTTTGAATAATAAAAAAAAATTTAAGTTAATTAACTCTATAATTTTAAAAATAAAATAATCTACCATATGGTTGAGTGAAGCTCTTAAAAAAAATGAAAAACATATGTTATAAATAACTCTGTAAAATTTTCAAACTACGTTACTTGCACCAATCCAAAAATCCAAAAGTCTCCCGGTGTGATTCTGAAAATTAAAGATTATTAAATATTATGTCCCGATAACGATTGGCGCTTATCTCAAAGGTGTTGATTCGCAAGGCCTATGAGTTTTGAAATGTGAATTTCATTGAGAGAGATGTTGGGGAATTAAAAAGAAATTAAAACATGGTTATGAATTTACAAAAATTGGAAAAATTTATTTATAATTTGCTGATCAGCCATTTTAAAAAAAATATAAAGGTTACTCACGTTCATGACGCCATTGAACTAAATTAAAAATTAACATTATTTACATACAAATATTAAACAAAAAAATTTACATCCTCCATCAGTTCGCCTCTTTTCAATGTTACTTTACATTCTATTTCACTTTCAACCACTTTTTCAAGAGTTATAACTTTTAAATTAGACACCTCGGAACACAGGTTTGTCCTATACAAAGACTGGAGGACAACTGCCTTACACCTTCGAAATGGTAGCTTGATATTGTCTTTCCGTCGCTGTTTTGTTTTCTTGAACTTGATAATTTTCAACTTTACAAAGTTTTTTTGTGTCTTCTTCCTTCGTTTCTTTTTCTTCTTTCTTATTAAATATTCTTTTAATTTTCTGCGGTTTTGATTTTCAATTGGACTCCTACTTTTTTCAAAAACAGTATTCAAACTTCGGTGAAATACACTTTCGGATCATTCTACAGCCTTGGATTGGATCCGTCCTCTATGATTGGATCATTTTTGGAACAGGCTTCCTTTTCAAAATTTTGAGCTGGCTTTTCTTTCTGATGTGGGCAGTTTTTCTCTTCTTTTTCTTCTTTAATCTTTTCTTAATAATTAACTGTCTTTTACTTTCTTTTCGTCTTCTAAATTCGGTTTAAAATAAATGTATAGTGGCTTCTAAATCCGTTGCCTTGGCAACGGGCTTGTTTATATTACAGTATTTTAACTCATTATATTAGAATGAATCTTAACGTCTACAAGTCCAATCAAAATCCGCCTAAGTCGAAATCCTCCATAAGTCGAAAACTCTATAACTCGAATTTTTTGGCGTCTCCCTTGATGTTCGACTTATAGAGGTTCTACTGTAATTATAAAAATATTATAAGTAATATTAATCCATGAAAAAACTGCAGAGATTTAATTAACTTAAATAAAAACTTGCCATTACTTGAGCTATTTATATTTGAAATATTAATGGTCAGTAGAGAAAATATAAATATTTTTCTTCTCAAGAAAACTAGTGATAATTATGATACCAGGAAGAAAAATTTCTAATAACTTAACTCCTCTTTTTTTGAAACAAGTACAATTGATAAAGGAATCCACTTCTTTAATGCCCTCCCTCTTTACTTGAAAGCCATAACTAAAAAATATAATATAACCTACGATAATAATATGTTCAAATTAAATATGTTTATGCTAGAGAAAATCCTCTCTCTCTATTCGGAAACGGATTTTTTCCTCATTATTCAAAAAGTCAAATATAACGCAAAAAGCAGTAAAAACTGGAAAAGTCTATAATAGCATGTGAGCATATGACGTCTAAAGGTAATAAAAGTCTATAATAGCATGTGAGCATATGACGTCTAAAGGTAATAAAAGTCTATAATAGCATGTGAGCATATGACGTCTAAAGGTAATAAAAGTCTATAATAGCATGTGAGCATATGACGTCTAAAGGTAATAAAAGTCTATAATAGCATGTGAGCATATGACGTCTAAAGGTAATAAAAGTCTATAATAGCATGTGAGCATATGACGTCTAAAGGTAATAAAAGTCTATAATAGCATGTGAGCATATGACGTCTAAAGGTAATAAAAGTCTATAATAGCATGTGAGCATATGACGTCTAAAGGTAATAAAAGTCTATAATAGCATGTGAGCATATGACGTCTAAAGGTAATAAAAGTCTATAATAGCATGTGAGCATATGACGTCTAAAGGTAATAAAAGTCTATAATAGCATGTGAGCATATGACGTCTAAAGGTAATAAAAGTCTATAATAGCATGTGAGCATATGACGTCTAAAGGTAATAAAAGTCTATAATAGCATGTGAGCATATGACGTCTAAAGGTAATAAAAGTCTATAATAGCATGTGAGCATATGACGTCTAAAGGTAATAAAAACCCGAATTCGTCAAAAGGACAGGAAAGGAACAATTCACAGCAACTCAAGATTAACTAACCTTAATAAAAATAATAAAAAAGATTAGCAAAAACTGTGGTCGGACGACTTCATTATATTATAAGCTATTTTGATATACAAAAACTTGTATCACTTTAGTTAAAAGAAAATTAATCAAATTGTAAACCACAAAATTTAAATAAAACGGCGTTAGCACGTCATAGCATTATGAAACAACATAATTCTGATTTCAATAATGCCCAAATGTTGGCAAGTGGATGTACAAATATATCTAGGAGAATTATTGAATTCGTATAAATAACCGAAAACATTCCCATTTTCACGAAAGCAATTCTTTTGACGCTGCGCGCACCTCCAATCTTCCTGGAACCGGCACTATGCTTTGTTTAAAGCCGAAACTTAAGACAAAAATAGATTACAAATTTCAAGTAGCTATGCATTTTTTTGTGTGAGGGACGTAAAGGCTACCCAGAGACAGACACGACCGAAAACATACAAGTTCTTTTTGTTTGATCTTTGAACTACAAAAAAATAATCTTTAGTCGTCAATCGTGGCTCATGATTAGACGATAAAATGTGTTTTGACTTATTTGTGTTCCTTATTTTTTTGCAATGAACACCGGGACTACTCATTTTCAAAAAACAAATAAAATATGATATATTAGAATAATTTAATTTTTTAAAAAATATTGATTAGTTAGACGGTGTGGAGGAAGTAGGGATGAGAGGTACCTGCTATCTTGATGACGGACTGAGTGTTGAACTTGAGTGGCCTGAAGATGTACACATCCTCGTTGGTCCGGAGATCCGTGATGGTGGATGTTTTGACGATCGGCTGGTCTATCCCCTCGATCAGCACCCAGTTTCCAGCCGGCACTCGGTTCACCTCCACCTTGTACCTGTACCACAACATACACTTTCTACTGTTACAAATATAAATTGACAAATAGCGGCAGGCATGGATTTGAAACGAAAAAGAGATTGTAGGGGCTGCGCCACGGCGAAAACAAGTTTCCATGTAAAGTCTATAGAAGCGCTACTAAAGGTGCAGCATTGAAAATCACCCAGTTGTCTCCAGACATGGTGGAGTGAAGGCAGGATGACCAGTTTTTACACAACAGGATCTGGAGAAATATTTTACACATTCGCTTCTCCGTCACATTCCATTTTTCATTTGTTTTGACAGCAAATTTTAACCCAAGAAAAGATTCAAATATTAGCGAATTGATTATTAAATATTCATAAAAGTGGTTCTTCAGCTCCATCTGCGGTGGAAGTCTGATTCAAATCCATACCTTCCACTATCTGTACTTGCCTTGGTAAGATACTAAAATGAAGAGATGAAGTTAAATCATTGAGAAATCCCCGGGATTCCTTGATATGGACTCACAACTGCTGCGAGAAACAGGTCGAAGTAAGACAATATTTGCAATATGTAAAAGAGTGGACCTTGCTTCGTAGATCCAGAGTCGGCCCACGGTGAGTATCCTCGAGTCTTCCTCATCGGTGAGAGTGTAGTTCTCTCCGAGGACCCGGACTTCCTGTCCGGCGTGAAGAGTACCCGAGATGACCCGGCCGCACACCTGGAAGAAAGTGCAGTCCTCCGTAGGGTACATCTTAGTACTGTGCACCATCAGCCGTCCCTAAACACACACACCATAGATAGTTATCTTGGGGGAACACTATCTCTCCCACGAATATTCTAAATTAATACACACACAACTATTTGCCAATATTATCATTATATTGGAGAGGTGTTATAAGATCACAAAACGTATGCTGCCAACCTGTAGTCGTGTAACGTCGACCAATATAGTGATAATATTTACAAGTAGTTGTGAAACCCTTCTGAAAACATTGTAAGAATATCCTCTATCAATTTATGATGCTTAATTTATAAGATAACTGAAAAATGTATAAATAATTTAAGAAAAATTACGAAAATGTTGTAAACTCCCAGCATTTGTTATGTTCTATGTTTTCTAGCATATAGCAATGAAATGTTTTCTCCAACCAGTTTGAAAACTATCTTCTAGTTTCAAATAAGAGACAGGAATGGTACCTCAGGGTCGCAGTTGAACATGTCTTGGACAAGGCGGCTGTCGGTTGGCCCAGTATAGATGTGCTCCACCTTATTGCGAGCGTTGGCGCACGGCGAGGGAATATGCTCAACGCACATGTCTACAAAACCTGTACAAACACAAACAGACAGAAAATCAAAAGCCCCATCAGTCCATGAGCAACAAGGAGTTCTTACCACAAAGCTATCTCAGCTTAGATCATACCGGTAAACAACGGTATATTTCTGTGTCAAACCGAAAAGAACAACTGTAATTACCGGATATCGAAAGGGATTTCTGGGCCAAAGCAGAACTGATCTATGTTCAAAAATAGCTCAAATAATTTTTAGCTTAATTGCAAAAAAAATCTGAAAAACAGCCAAACCACACTACTATTTTTTTGGCAACTGAACTTAAATGGCATCTCATATAGGCGAAAAGGAATAATCTCGGCGTAGAAACCAATTATTATTCGCGAGTGACGACATCTTTAATTTTTATCCATTTTAACGCAGCGCCAAACACAATATTTAAAAAAAATACAAAATTGATAGCCGTGGCGGTAGTGACTGCCAACCTAAAGTATGTTACAGAGTAAATAACTATTGTTTTTTATGGAGTTTGTTCACAGTTCTTCAACTACAAATACACAAAATAACAGTGAGAACTCTGAAGGTGACGGTATTGAGGCTGAGCTATTTTTCGAAATATACATACGTACATGTTGGGGACTATTTCCTTCATTTTTTGCGTAAAATGTGAGGATTTTTTTTTGTTAATTAACGGGATTGCGCTAAAGACATGTAATTTGGGTTTCAGCGGATTTCTAACAATGACTTTCATAACCTAAATCATTTTTCAAAATACTGTTCATTATGAAAAAGGAATAATAATTAGAAATGACAGAATGTGAAATATTTCTAGCGGAATTTCTGATTTAAACCATTAATAAAGTATAAAGTATAGTTTAGTTCAGTTGATTATTGTTCAGTCCATTTTAAAAACCCAAGTTAATGTCTCTAGCGCACTCCCATTACTTCAATAACATTTTTGGCCTCATCATAACATTTTAATTATAGAAGAAAAATTAAAAGAATACGTAAATTTGAGATTTTTTCTATATTGCAGTTTTTGAGGAATGCTCCTACGATATGCTAATAGGTTATGTATATCCGAGTGAACTTACCTCCTAAATCACTAAAGAATTTCGAGAAGACGAGTCTCAACAAAGGCCTAATGTTTATTTTCATTTCTTCTTTAGTTAGGTGAATGCCAAGCTCGTCCAGTACTTTGGGTAGTGTTGTGTCCACATCTCCAACCACTTGGGCAAAAATTTTATACAAAGGCTCCAAAATAAACTCAACAAAGCTCCTTTGGGCGCTTCCATGTGGAGGTTTTTTGGTGAATTTCCTCCTGCATTTTAAACAGACAAAAATACATATATATTATTTTAACAAAAAATCTATGTTCCATTTAAGTATATAATTGTGAAGGAATATGTACGTTTTGGTATTGAAGTATATATCTCCCCAAAGCCGCCTGGAGAATTCCTTTAGGTTGGCCAAGCCGTAGGTATGAGCATAGAGACTAGCGAAGGACCGCAAGGTGAAGCAGATGTTGTACTGGGAGGAGGCAAAGCAGACGTTTCCAGTGATGGGGGAGACAAGTTCTGCCTTTCCCTCTTCAGAGTACAGACTGCCAACACAACACACAATAATATATAAAATAAGTTTTTCAATAGTTTTCAACACTTTCATTTTGGACTCATAAGTGAACTATCAATTTTGTTTCTGCGTAATGTAGGTACTGAAATTGCGACAAATATCATTTATTTTTTTAATAATAATAAATAACAATAAATAAAATAGACCTAAAAGGTATAAATATATATTCAAAACTGGAACTGAAGGTTATAATACATGTTGCCGTGCTAACCGGTAAAATATTAACAATAATGTCGGCAGCATATTATTATTAAATATTATTTATAAAAACTTGTAGCAATAAAATTTAATGTTAAAAATTTCTTAGATATTTTGAAGGTAAAATAGAATTGAAGAACGAAATAAAAACAAATGTTCATATCAAAGAGAGGTCTCGTTGTACTTACCTTATCAATGAGTTTACTTCGTCTATAATATGTCTTATTTTGTAGTAGGCATCCTGCGGAGGTAACTTCAACTCCAGAACCAGCCTGTCTATTTTGTTGACACACAACGTCACTCCCATTTTTTCCTGGTATAAAAAAAAAAAAAAAATTATTTGAAAAAAGTAAATAACAAAGAATGCGTTATAAATCATTACAAAAATCCTAAAGCATGTCTAAAGCCACGTCTATCTCTTGTAGACTCTCTGTAAACAGTGCATTATACCCTTTGGGCTGGTTTCAATATCGTTCAATCTCTCCTTGGTGCAGCCACACTACTTTCCGCCTAAATGACAGTCATAAGCGGAGGTTACAATTTTTTAATTTGAGTTTACAATTATAATGAAGTGTATACAATGACGCAATGATGCTAACAAATCCAACCGGTTGGCGTACCGACTAACATGTTTTAGATGCCCTAATATTATGAACTTGAATGAAATAAAACTAGTTTATTTATGGTATTGTATAAGACAGTCTTATCTCTGATGCTTTCGGCTGAGGGTGCTGTACGAAAGTACTACCATGTATATATATTCTGTGAAATTAGACAATACCATAAATAAACTAGTTTTATTTCATTCAAGTTCATTTGAATTATTTTCACAATATATCTGCAATAATGTCAGTTTTCATCCCTAATGTTATGTTGGTCCGACCGATTATGAGGCTATAGTATGTTACGTGTCAAGTTAGAGGGCGCTCTGGGTCTTCCCATTAGAAGACTGATCTCTCCATGTCGGGCGGAAACTGTGTAATAACATGGTCTGATGTAGTCCTTATGAAACTCTTGTAAGTGCACCCTGTTTAGGCTGCCTGGATAACGCAGGGCGTTGTGCGACGAGACCATCCCATGTCGCTTTATATCCTACTTGGCTCCTTGGGTTATAGGAATCGGCGAGTTATAGGAATCTTCGCTTGTTGTGGTAATGTATGTATTAAAAAAGGTCGTTTATGGTAGGTCTTTTTGTTTCTTATACACTAAGCCTTTGATAATAAATGTTACCTGTATGGCGTGCTTTATGAGACGGTCCGTGTTGAGCATCACTCCTTCTGCAGCATCCACGAAAATGACAACTCCGTCACACATCCGCATCGCAGCCGTCACCTCATCCGAAAAGTTCACATGCCCTCAAAAAAAAAATACAATAAAAAAAAAAGATTATACAACGGCCTTAGGGGGCAGCAAGTTACTACAGCTGCTACTGGGTGTTACGCCTCCTAGTTTAGGCTAAAACTCAATATTTGACATAAATAGCGGCTTCTGAATTCTCACACTAAATTTTGTGCCAATATATTCATTACATCGGCAGCTTTAAGCTTATTTCGAACCTCCCTTCTCTGATCCCCCCCCCCCCCCCCCCTCATAAATAAAATATATATTTTATTAATAATAAATAAAAATCTATGCAATATACTTCCCCAGATCGAATTAATATTAACAATGCCTCATACCTGGAGTATCAAAGATGTTGATGAGGTAGGACTTGCCCTTGATGTCCGGGAGGAGGAGTGTGACGGGGGTGGCCTTGATGGAGACGCCGCGCTCCTGCTCTGTGAAGAGAGTGTCCGTATAGCGAAGGTTCCCCTCCAGGCCAGCCTTCCGGAGCTGAGGATGGGTCTGTCGGAGGAAGCAGTCCACAAGGGTCGTTTTCCCGCTGTGCAGCTGGCCTCCCAGACACACGTTCCTGATGAGGTGGCTCGTGTCCATCATGTCCGCCAAGAACCTGACAATACACATCTATTGGTGCTCAACATTCACTGAGAATAAAGTGAGTACAAAACAACACAACAGATTCTAGTAATTGTCGCAACAACCGCAGGGTAAAATCACATTGTTGTTTACAGTTGTCTTATGTTCGCGATGTCGCTAAATGAAGTAGAAGCGGCTTTAGCAACCGCGATCTGTGCATTCATTGAGACTAATCGCTCGACAAACAAAACAGAAACGTTTAAATGGAATATTATAAAAATACTATAAAATGGAAAAAATTATGCTAATTATAAATATAATAATAAATAATAAAGTTATATACATTCAAAAAACTTATCTTATACATCACAGAATTATACAATTAAATGGGTAAATGCGTAGAAACACTAAATAAGTATACAGGGAAACTTTTTTGAGTTACCAAAAATACTTTTCAGCCTTCTTTCCTTTTGTAGGTCTAGGCGGACTTTGAATCATACTCCTGCTTCAAAGCGCCTAGCAGGACCTGCCTTGAGGTGGTTTTTCCAGTTTAGAAAGATGCTATTTGAAATATAGGTGGTTATGAACTCTTAAATAACAACAGAAGAAGATAATAAAATTATCAGTGAATCACCGACAGTGTACTTCCCCAGCTCGAAATACTGTTTTGTATCTTATTCAGCGACTCCACAGACGAGACATAAAATTTCGAGTAGATACATTCATTCCAAGGGCAGTTATCAAGGTTTCCGAGTTAAGCTACTTCCCTTTGGCCCAAAAACCAATAGGATTGTTTGACACATGCTCGGGTTCCAAGTCATATCGTCTACTATAAAAAGGTATTCCAATAATTGGTATGATAAAATAAACATTGTTTCTGAAGATTAAAATAAATTTTTAAACAAAAAAATTAGTTCAAATATCCTCAACTATAGAATGGCTTATGAGCCCGACTCTATTACTAGAGTCCTAAATGTTACCTACTACCAGATGTAACTAGGGTAGTGATCTTTAACGAGTTTATGATTTCAATTTAACGTCCCCTTGAAAGGACGGCGTGCTCAAGTTTTTTTTACCAAGGTGAAAAGAACTCGTCTCGATCGGTCTCGAACCCGCGTTCTTGAGCACAGTTGGCATACTTTACCTCTGCACTGCTGAATCAACATACTCGTACATACGTTCTTACCTATCCATGCGAAACACGTTTGAGTTCAAAGACACATAGTTTTTTTTGGATTTGGAGGTCGGAAAAGCAAGGAAAACTATGGAATTTTCAAATAGCTTGCGATCGATCGTTATTGGCAACTGGGAGAGCTGTTCAGCGATGTACGCTATAAAATCTTCCGATAAATGTGGGGTATGAGCTTGTAAAGAAGTGTCTCGGGCAGCATCATACTTCGCAATGAATCTCGTTCCCTGCCTAACTCCCTCAAAGAGAGAATACTACTTTCTAACGAGAAAAAAGTGAAAATACTTACTCCATATTATACACAGTCTCAGGTAAATTCTGTTCTTTCATTTGGAACTTCTTCTTCTTTATAGGAGCAACAAGGGGTACAGTGAGAGCCTGATCGTCTTCTTCATGAACAATGGTTTCAACATCAGGACCAAAAACTTCAGCAGCTGACGGATAGTATCGCTTATCTTCATGGAGCACTATCGACATTGTATTGTTCTCCATTTCTTCTGTTCCGTCTTCCATAGCATCTCCATCATCCTACAAAAATATTACAAAACAAAATTAAAAAAACAACCGAGCTCCCAAATCCTACGAGGGGAAAAAAATATATATATATAAGTATATTGTTCAAGAGACAGGCAAATTAAGTATAATAAGACCGATTTTAAGAATATGAATATAATGCTTTATAATAAAATATACTCAATATACTTCTAAAATATACAATGGCTTAGGGCATTGAGTTTCGTCTTCAAAGAAGGTCACACTATTGTATATATATTTTGTATGTAATTTTCTATTATATTAATTGAATAAAGACTTTACTACTAATAAAATATACTTACATCATAGTCCCTTCCCTCAGGTTCTCTCTCTTGAATATCATCTTCATCTTCATCGTCTGATTCCAACTCCGGTCCTATATAGTTTCCGAATTCATCATAAAGATCGGCATCCATCTTAGTTAATTCGTGTGGACTAAATGTAACAAAACAGGCGTCTATTTCTAGTCATACAGTTATGCTATAACAAGACTCTTGTTTATAACCAACCTAACCTTAAAAAATACGTTTCATAAACGATACCGGCGGCTCAGTGCTGCCTTTATTAGAAAGCTACCCTATGAACGTCATGGATCAGTTTATTTAAATCATAATCCAGATCAATTTACGTATAGGCCTAATTGACACTGTTGGGTACCTCACCAGAAAGAAATAATTCATAAATAATTTTTAAATGTCTAAGTGATTGTATCAGTTATGAAGTGTTTTAAAGGTAAAAATGAATTACATAAATTGGAGAGGCATGAATTCAACGGAGAACGATCAAATTATACTTTTTGAATTCGACGAAGGTTATCTTCTAATCTAAAAAATATATTGTTTTGCATCTATATTTTGTATTATTTATTTTTTATTATGTATCTCTTTTATTACTTAGAAATTTTCCTGTAATAAATAAATATACATATACATGCATTCATAAGTCCATAAATTACGTTACAGATCTTGAAAGATGTTACTAAAGCAATATAACTATAAATAGTATAAATATTAATAAATACTCCTAATTTTAGTCAACTTTAAAACAAAATACAGCTATACGAAGTATAGTGAAAGTTATGTAATCAGTAAGAAATTCAAAAAAATATGAAAGACAACATGCTGTGTGTGTATCTGTGTAACAAGGTAACTCCCTACGGAATGAATATATCGTCACGAAATTTTATATCAGTTTCTAGATCTACACAAGGGTGACACATTGATATTCAGCCGGATCGGAGAAAAGGAAAGGTGTAATGGGGGGGGGGGGGGGGGGGGGCTTAACAAAAATAACTGCCGATGTTATAATACTTCAAATGAGTCGCCCAATTGCAAAAGGGAGTATGTCCTGATGATCAAATTTTTCACCAGAGGCAAAAAACTGTAGTTAGATATGTTTTAGTGTTATGAATGTAATTTTTTTTTTTTTTAAAAAGCAGAAAAAATGTTCTTTTGTT
This sequence comes from Aradus depressus, assembly GCA_963662175.1. Classification (NCBI taxonomy): domain Eukaryota; kingdom Metazoa; phylum Arthropoda; class Insecta; order Hemiptera; family Aradidae; genus Aradus; species Aradus depressus. Next base: position 35,147,253 of record OY759224.1, on the reverse strand, counting down.
TCCCCAAAGCCTACCCAATCTATTTATTACGTAATTTTGAAATATTTGATTTTTTATTTTGGACTTACTCCGTTTTGCAACAGTATCAGGGACATACTCCCTTTTGCAACAATTTGGTACAAAGTTACTCCATTTTTTTCAAATGTAAACTATGTAATGCTGGAACATTATTTTTTTGGAAGTAGGTATACCAATATTAAGAAAATTATAATAATTAAAAGAAAGTTTTTATTAAAAACAATAGAAAAAATACAAAAGTAATAAACATTATACATTTTAGATTCAGACTTCATTGAACCCTTTATTATGGTCACTTTCACACCACTTATAAAGGAAGGTGTTGTCTTTCGTCTGTCTAGATGAAGATAAGCCCTGACATATCGCAAAATTGTAACTGTGCGAATGGAACAGGCATCAGTGGCTGGTGTGCCAAAACCTATGTTGTAGTCGAGACAAAAATGTTTCCTAAAAAATGCATATTTTACTTCCTCCTTGATTGTAGGTTTTCCAAAGGGTTCTAATGCTTAGATCACTGGGCAAATATTGGCGAAAAACATTTTTGGCTCTACAGTAGTGGTTTTCTATGCTCTGAATGCTTTCTATAAAGGCTTTTACAGCAGCTCGGTGACCAGCATATTTATTGCTGATCTTGTCGCCACCTCTGTTCTCCATTGGTGATTTTCCGGTTATAAAATGTTTCTTACAAATATAATTAATCCTTTTATTTGTTATACCCAAAATCGTAGAAATTGCCCTTTTGCATACCTGCACATTATCTTTATGATGATCGGGAAAAAGTTTCGGAATGAAAATGTTATTGATATCTTCTTCGAGGACGAGGACGTCATAGTGTTTTGACGAGAACGTTTCCTTTGGACGGGACTCATGATATCTGTCTCAAAATTATTTCATCCTGCTTAATCGTATCTGTTACTGCATAAAACATTTGGTTGAATCTTCGGACATCTTGCATGCTTAATTCCTGGCATTGGAAACATGAGTTACTATGAGCACAGGTGGGCCGCGTCTGAAACCCCGTTGCAGAGTGTCTAAAATGAATTGAAAGGTTTGTCTAAATTTATTGCGAAAAAAAAAAAAATCAAGAGACTGAAATAAAAAGAAAATGAATGGTAAGCTAAGTAAATAAACGAAAACATGCCTCATTCTTTTTCCTTCACACGCTTCCACTCTCCCGCCTGGCCTTTTTTTTCTGCCCTTTCCCGGAGAAACTGCTCGTACGACTTCGAATTCCATTTCACAACTTGAAGTAAAAGTGTCAAAGAAGATAATTAGTTAGTTTTTAAGGACTAAAAATAAGTTTAAAACATTAAAAAAGCTTGATAAATACCTTTCCTATTTCCGGTCAGGAGATCAACATGTAGCCGTGATCGGTCTGCGATTATAAACACTAGGGAGGCCCCATTAAAAAACCATCATTACCCATCGATTCGTCACTGTTTAGCCAACATATAAATACGGTATAGCAGAGAATTCGATAGAATAAAGGCATGAAAAATAGGGAAAAAACTCGAAAAAATGGGGACATACTATGTTTTGTTGCAGTAAAACAATGCCCGGTAAAGTCAGGCCTTGGACTTGCTCCGTTTTGCCACGATATGGCGAAAATTGGCAGCCATTTTTGTAGTTACAACCTTTTGCAATGGGAGGTGATTGGCGTTTACTCCCCTTTGCAACAGTACGTGATTTTGAATCGAAGATTTGAAAGACTTTTACCCGATTTTGAAGTATAAAACCTGTCTTGTAGGATGTGTGACAGCGAGCTTAATCGAAAGGTACCAAAAAATCGATTTCCGTTTTTTGGACATACTCCCCTTTGCAATTGGGCGACTCAAATATAGGTTCCAAAGACTAAGTGACGGCAGCAATTAATGTTACTTGGAGTTGGGAGAAGGGAAGTTGGTTCAGAGGTGGGTGTCTCAAATCAAAACCGTAATAACTGCCGATGTAATGAATGTATCGATACAAAATTTAGTATGATGATCAGGATAGTAAGCCTACTTATTGATTTTTAGCTGAAAAGGTTGGTTTTGGAGTGAGATAAAACTAACATGATTAATTCATGCTGGAGAACATTGTGAGTTTTTCACCTTTGGAATCCAGGGGTCGAAAAACAAATACCGGTGAAAACTCCAGATAACTTCTCCTATACTTCGTATAGATGGAGAAGTTAAAAAAAAACATTAATTATGAAGAAATTATTCATTAGTTGAGATTATCAACATTTTTTAAAATGGATATCAAGGGTCAGTTTATATTGATAAGGATCCAGATCGGTTTACGAATTAGCCCAATTGACACCACGTGTTTGGTAGGTTATATTGTTGTTCCTTTTTATTTTGGCCTCTGGTTGTTCTGTAATATTTTTGGTCAGTTTGTTATTTTGAATTGTAATGGCTTTAAGTGAGAATGAGCAAGTGTCGAGAGGGATAAAGCGGCGTGAAGATGACATGGAGGTAGTAGCTAGTGAGGCTGTGAAAGGACAAACTTCCAAAAAAGTGAAGATATCCGATGTGGAGTTTAGAAGAGTAGCAGTGCCTCAACATAGAATGACACCGCTCAAAGAGAATTGGATGAAGATCTTCACCCCCATCGTGGAACACCTCAAATTACAGGTTCGTTTTAACTTAAAGACTAGAAATGTTGAAATACGTAGTTGTCCCGATACAGAAGACATAAGCAATGTTCAAAAAGCTGCTGATTTTGTAAGAGCTTTCGTTTATGGTTTTGACGTGGATGATGCCCTGGCTCTGTTGCGACTGGAAAATCTCTTCATGGAAACTTTCGATATAAAAGATGTGAAGACTCTGAAAGGAGACCATTTGTCCAGAGCTATTGGAAGATTGTCAGGGAAGGGAGGCCGAACCAGGTTTACTATTGAAAATGTAACCAAAACTAGAATAGTGATTGCTGATTCCAGGATTCACATTTTGGGGTCCTTCCAGAACATTCAAGTTGCTAGACGATCTATTTGTAATTTAATTCTAGGTGAACCTCCTAATAAAGTGTATGGACATTTAAGACAAATAGCGGCAAGATTGGGCGATCGACTTTAATATTGTATATTATTGCTTTGTAAATAAATATTTTTGTATATAGTTTATGATTTTGTTTTCCAATTTGCCTTTATGTATTTCCAATGCCCTCATTTGCAACTAAGTGCATGAACATATTTATTGGGTTGTATCGAACAAAGAAAGAAAAATATAATATGTAAGATCAAATGTAGTAGAGGCTTTAATTTTCGTCTAACGCAGTGTTAAAATTGTGGGTAGCTTCTTTATCATTCAGAGGCGCGGCTTCGTCAGAAAATGAAGGAAAACCATCAAAAATTCGAATATTGGTATAGTTTTCGCAAGTTGTGTCGAAGCTAAGTCGCATGAATGGGAGTTTTGTGTGGATGTTCAACCGTGTCCTGTTCATCAGCTCACTAAACTGAGGTTTTCTTGAATTGGTCTAACAATTGACGTGGAACATTCTTAAGATGGAGCCCAAAAAACCATAGTTGGATAAAAAGGTCGAATCTCCCGCGCACATATTTTATTTATTTTTTTTTTTTGTTGAAAGTTACTATCAATGAACTTACAAGTTAAAAAAAATATTAGCTGTAAAAATGTAATGAATAAAATTTATTTAATAAAAGAAATTAATTTTTGAAATATTGTCTATTCCACTAAAGATATATATATATATCTTTAGTGGAATAGACAATATTTCAAGAATTAATTTGTTTTATTTATTTATTACAAGTTTCCACAATATGTCCGCGTTCCTCAACTTAGAAGTTGAAAATGTAATGGTTTGAAACTTTTTTTTTTCAACATTTTGGTTGAAAATTAATAGATGTCTTACTCAGAGACTTCTAAATCATCATACTAATGTTGAAGGTTTGAGAAAACTACTAGCTGTTCAGAAGAAACATGTACAAAGGGCGGTGAAATAAGAGTTTAAGCTCAAGAAGGATTCTCAGGAATTGAGCGAAATCATGTTAACAGATAAAGAAGGGAGAGACGTCCTCGGAAGGATGTTCGATTTGAGAAGTAGGTCGCTCCTACATCTCCACAGTTGGCAGGAGACTGAATTTTCAGGATCAGGCAAGATAAGAATGGAATCCCTTAAATCGGGGTCTTCGTATCCACTTGGTGGCCGGGCAAGTTAAATCCAATGTTTTTCAACGATCCAAACGATTCCTCACCGAAGTATACAAAATAAAACTTTTTTTATAAAACAAATGTACGATAATAGTTTTTTTATACTTCTAAACAAGCATAAGGGAAGTTATGTAATCGGCAAGAAATTCGTTGTTGAATTTTTACCGGAATTTTCTATGAAGACCCCATCATTCCAAAAATGATAAAGTGCATTGCTTGATTCAACTACTTTTTATTTAGCTTTACATTTTAATTATAAACTATCTTGCGAAAAAGTCAATAATTCATATCAAAATTTGGGAAAAAATATCAAAATAGAGGGAAATGTTTGGTCATTGCAGCCGTTCGAATATTATATCGTTATTGACTCGTATACCTTAGCTATTGATCTCTTTGGTCCTAAAATGCATTTTTAAAGGTTTTAATATTGATATGAAATTATCAAACAATATCGATAATACTATTGAATAGGGTACCGGTAGCTTGCTTCTTTTCTGAGCTCTAGATTGCGGGTTGGAAACCCGGCCGTGGCCCTTAAGTTTTTTATCTGGGAGGTGAACAAACCTTGAGCACACCGTTATGTTAAGCGATGGTGCCGAGCCTCTCCGTGTTAAGTACCAGTTGAAAGTTACCCTATGTGAATAAAAATTTACGAGTAGGCACCACCAGAGTGGCGAAAGAGCTGGAAGTAGGCGATAGGATCTCGTAGTTAAGAGCCCGGGCATGAGTCACAATAACAATTGGATAGAATAACCTGTACAAAATCCGTATGACTGGAGGAAGAGATGTGTAATTTGAAAAGAATGTCGAAGTTCAGGGGGGGGGGAGTAATAATATTTATTTCTGTTAAGCCATAACAAAGTAATACGATACGTCATCAAAATGTACACAAGATAGCTTATAAATTAGGTACATAAAGAATTTTTAACTTTTAGAGTCTGACACATGCGATAAGTAACAACAACAATAATAAAAAATGAATGATGAGTTTTTTTAGAAGTGATTCTTAATTTTGTCCAGGAGTGCGGATTAAAAAAACAGACACTCTCTTTATTCCTGTTGCAAATTGGTCTATAAAAGGCTTATCAAGAGCTTGGGTACACTTGTCACTTCAACTGAAATAGATAAGTGAAAAAGTAATGAAAATAAAAACAAAGTTTGTATACAAATATTTATTTAAAAAACGTCATCTAATATTTTACAAGGCTTAAAAAAAAAAAGTTTTCTCTAGTCATTATTAAATAATGCAGACTCAGAAGAGCATGGGGGGGTTTCATCAGGTACTCATTCAGTCCAATTAGAGTGCTGTAGGTACAGGATCTCCTCGAGATTTTTCATGATTTTGAGCTGACTATAGTGATCATTTTGAGCTGACTATAGTGATCATTTTGAGCTGACTATAGTGATCATTTTGGTTCCACTCAGAGCTTCTTCCTCTTCCACATTCCTTCTTCTCTTCTCTGAAAATAGCAACGACAAACATTTTAATAAATTATGTCCACAAACCGTATTTGAAGGATAAATTATCGTTCTCACGATAAAAGTTAATGTGCCAGGCGAACGAGGGGGGTGCGGACTTAATAAATTGAGGGAAGGAGGGTAGGGGGTGACACATTTCGATGGGCAGGGGATCCCTCTGCAATTAATCGGCAGTTCATATGGGTTATCGGTGTAAACTATGAAAAATTCCTGGATCGGTGTAAAAAAAAAGAAGCCTTTTCGGTCATATTTCCGCGAACGAACACTATGATATCATACAGAAACCAAAAAATGGCTGGATAAGTTGGCGCTCTCTTAATAAACAACAGCAAGAAAAACATTAGTCTGAGAAAATATCTTTACAATAATGCAAAATGTTGGTTGTGGACAGAAATGCGTTACCCCGTTTTTCTCGCATGTACTCACGTCGGTCTGGGTTACGAGGGGCACAGCATTGAAAAGTTAGTTTTCGCGAAATGGAGCCTGAAATCGATAATATAATTTTGAATTTTTTGTTTTCTTGATTAATGAATAAAGTTAGTACCACTTAATAATAATATTCTTTATTGGCTCTCAAGTCATACAACTTTCAGCCAAATAGATTTTACGATTTACATACACAATATTTATACGATAAAGAGTTCAAAGGCAGGTATCTGTATTCTCTGTATAATGAGGTATTAGGGAAAATATTAACATTAACGCAGAATGAGAAGAGAGAAAAAGAGTCCTTTCTGCATTTAGCTCGTTCTTGAGATTTGTAAAAAGCGCTAAACAAAAGCTGAAAGCTCATATCTGTGAAAATATTGTAATTCAAGAGAAGTTTTTATCTTAAAAAATCAGAATTTATCTTCTCTTCAGATAGATCATTCACTTTCAAAACATTACTCATTTTCTCTTTCATTATTAACGCCACAATATACTTACTTTTGACAAAGAGTTGTTCAATTTGGGGGAGTGTTTTACCCTGAGTCTCGGGAAGGTAGAAATAGACGAAGAGGGTTCCAAGAAGAGCCATGGTGCCATAGAAGTAGAAGACACCGTGCTTGTGGAGGAGGAGCAGCATCCCTGGATAGAGCTTCACCGCCAGAAAGCTCACCAGGTAGGTGATACAGGTCGTCAGACCTCCTGCTAACTGCAACACAACATAGAAAACATCGGTGATCAGTCATGTTGAATATGCAGCTTGGGGTGAAAGTGATACAGACATAGTAATGGATCTCGCACCATTTATTAAATGAACACAGAACCTAGAACTTGATAAACCTGATAATCTTTATGAGAATATGTTATATGCAGTGGCGGATTAAGCTTCTGCGGGGCCCTAGGTGATTGCAAATGTGGGGCCCCCCTATTTTTAACCCCCCCCCCCCCCCCCCCCCCCATAAAAAACGAAAACTGCCGATTTGTTTTTTTATTTAAAAAAAAAAATCATGCTTAATAGGGGGCCCCTCATACCTTTTATTGGGAAAAATAACTCGGGTCAAATTCCTTGTCAAATTTGACCTGAATTATTTTTCACAAAAGCGTGTAAAATCGTTTTAAAAGTGACAATTTTTTTTTTTTTTTTAGACATTGGGGTCTTCAGCACCGGGTGCCCCTTTATCACCTGCCTAGGTTTGCCTATTGGTTGATCCACCACTGGTTATATGCAATTTATGAAGTATCAACACATCTCCAGCTACTTCGCAATAAACACAGACCATGGTTCGACACTGATTGCAGGAGGGCGAAAGTACAAGTCAGCTTGAATTTCAAAATATGTAAAATTATTATTACTTTACCTCAAAAATATATCATAAAAATCTAATTAGGTATACAAAACGAAGTTATGAAAAGTCAATTATAATAATATAATTATAAGGCAAGTATAAGTATCAGATAGGAAGACTTTCTGGGGAATAATAAATACATTTAGGAAAAAGTGACCGTAGCACCAAAGTTCATTTTAGAAAGAGAGCAGTATTTTAGATTCTTCAATTCCACTAAAGTAGTACTCGTAGGTACGATAATAGCTCATTTGTCGTCGGACATCCCATTCTCGACTCCCCCATAACTCTCAATTTTATAAAAATTTATTGAATACGATTTTAGAAAGAGGCCTGCTGAAAATAATATTTGATACTCGTTTTAGTTTTCCTAGTCTGATCCGTTTAATATCATTCTTGTATACGATTTTTTTTTCTCGAAAAATCATGAATTTTGGAATACAGCTACCACATTCGAAGATGGGCACAAAATCATTTGGCCCTACCTCTAGATTTATTTTCCTAACTGTAAACATACATCCCTGAAGTTTCATACTTTGTTCCAATTGTTACACTAAATTCCCCACTAGAATACATTTTAACTTATTCTCACTGTGCCAACCATTGTTTCTCAACCTAGCCCTCTTACCTTATTTTTAAAATAGGCAAGCATTCGAAACGTCTTGTTGCAAAAACAGCTTTGAGAAAAACGACCTTATATTTGAATCACGCTGAACTTGATCAGAACGTTGCTCAACTATATAATGTATAATAGGTTGTCTGAAGGATAGAAAAAGCTGGATATTTATGATTCATGTCAACGAAGTGTTTTCATGTATCAGAGACGACATTTTGGGCTGACATGAGAAAAAATGTTAGTTATGAGAACCAAAACAATGACATTTAAATATATTATTGGAAACGATATATGATAACACGTTTATTTTGGTTAAAAGTTGCGCGAGTTCTCTTTCATTTAGTTTCTACTTTCTTTAGTTTTCTACTAAATGTGCTTACCCCTCTGACTTGGTCCGGGAAGACCTCTCCAATCATGGACCAGGGGAGAGTGAGGAAGCCGATGGTACTGGCCAGAATGTAAACCAGGATGGCAATAAGAGGCAGAACGGCAGCGGGCTGATCGGGGATGGACGTGTCGCCGCTCCAGTCGAGGGTGGTGTTGGAGGAGCTGCCGGGAGCAGTCTCCGGGGTCTGCTGGACCAACAGGTAAGAAGCCAGGATGAGGAGCGACAGGGTCATGCCGATGCCGGAGATGAGCGCGGTGGGCCGCCTCCCTAGCCGCCGGCTTAGATAGGCAGCCAAGATCGTAAACACCAGCCGGGTCAGCCCGATTATGACGGCCACCAGGAAGGGGTCTAGCGTCACCCCGGCCTCTCGCACCACGTCCACCTAAACACCTTGGTATCACATCAACAATTCAACTACCATTCAAAAGATTAGAGGTCATGGTTACTTTACCGCATAAAATATGACGACAAATATTCCGGTAAGTTGCTGGAACAGAAAGAAGAGGTTCATGATGAGGAGTGGTTTGTAGGCTTGAGGGCGAGCGAGGGCCTTGACCGCTAAGCCGAGGTTGGAGCGGGAAGACTTGCTACGGGTCCTCTCTGCCATGCGGTCGAGTTCCTCCTGGACGAGGGCGAGCTCTGGAGTGGCTCGGAGCAACTTGAGGGCAGCACCGGCCTTGTCCGTCCTCCCTCGGGACATGAGCCATAGCGGGCTCTCTGGCAACATCAACAGGATCAGCACTCCGGACAGGACAGGGAACAGGCTGCTGATCCCTGCCACCAGCTGCCAGTTCTCCTGAAATCAGAAATAAATAAATGTACCCCTCTGAGAATTTTTGGAGACTGCGGATTGTCCTAAAGTTATTTAGGTGAATAAAAAGCTCTATCTAATCGTAAATAACGCCATGGCAAAGCTGAGAAATTCACTACTTTTAGGGACATTTCGAATCTTCGTCATTGAAATTTCGAATTACCATTTAAATCAATAAAATTATCATAGAATCATAATTGTAGAGTTTATGATATGGCGTACTCTGGATAATACATATGGCCGCGGTCACTTTCAAATCGTGGCAGAAACGTTGAGGAAATAGCCCATTAACCAACACTCACCAACGAAAACTGGTCACAAATTGGTTATTATATGAGGACATAACTAAACGTACTGACCTCGATTTTAATGGTCCTACAGACCAGCTGGTCGAAGACGAGAGAGCACAATTTTATGTTACGGGTCTCTCTTCTAGCCCTTAAGGTGTGACCTTGGAACAAACTCATTAATAAATAAACTCCGTTTCAACTTTATTAATATAGATATGATTTTTCGGAGGCCGTCCGATTAACGGGTACATGCTGAAAAACGTCTAAACATCGACATCTATCGAAACAATTTTTTTATACGTTCACTTGACTTACGTGAAAACTGTTAATACTGTCGAAAAATGTATCCTTACCAAAAATGATTCTTATTAAATTAAGAAACAACATTGGCCTCAGATTTGAGGTAGGGCCAAAGTTATCGAGTCCCGAAAATGCACAAAAGATTTTTAAAACATCGTTTTATTATTGGTAATATTTTATTAAAAATAACAATATACCTCAGACGGTCAATTTGACCATGAGTATTGTCTGTCAATAATATTATTATTATTGTACATATGTAAAAATAAAAATAAATAAAGACTTTATTATTATATACGTTATGTGGCCATAACAGTATATTCTTGTAATAACCACGTTTTAACAGATTATTCTCCCCCATGTTAAATTTCTCTCTAACTGGCATTACTCGGCAAAAAAATAGTCACTCTCAGAATTACGTTGTACAATGAAACAAAGTAAACCGCTCATGCCAACAGATCACAATCTTATCAAGTAATGATAGATTAAAATGAATTCGAGAGGGGGGAAGGAGGGGGAGAGACATCTGTAAAGTCGTATTGGTATAAGAAAGTCCTGTTGTGGCCGACGTTATTTATTATTTTTTTTATTGTTCAAGATACCTTAAGAAAGAAGCCTAGGATGTAGACAATAGAGATACCCATAGATATGGCAACGGAGGTACCAGTAACCAAGAGGCCCCGGACTGAGGGGGTAGAGGATTCGGCAATGTAGACGGTGGCTGGGATACTAGAGAGACCGCAGGCGAACCCGGTGAGGAGGCGGCCAAGGTAGACCCGGAAGAGAGTAGGCCGGACAGCAATGCAGAGCCAGCCGAGGAAGGCGGGGAGGTTGAGGAGAAGAAGGGTCGTCTTTCGACCCAACTTGTCCACCAGAGGACCACTCGCCAGGCAGCCCAGCGGCGTCGAGACCGAGCTCAGGCTCGCTGCAACATACGACATTTACAATTATTAGTTCATCCTACAATCATATTTAACACGCAGATACTTCGTTGTCTCATTTTGGCAGGCGTGCCGCAAGGGTCTGTTCTATCATCTCTGTTATACACGCTCTACACCTCAGACATTCCCGCTTTAAAACAAACATTGGCAGTTACAAAGGCCGATGACACTGCCATCTTAGCTGCTGATGAATCTTACATGCAAGCCTCGTTCACATTACAACACCATCTCACTCAAATAGAGAAGTGACGTAACACTTGGAAAATTAAACTCAACACATTCAAATGATATTAATCAATATATACCTTACGAGTATAAATAATGACAACGATTAAGCTAAAACGATTTACATCGAGTATAGAAACTAGTTATTTATAATATAAATATATTTATCTTAAAAAGTTCATTGTTAGTTTTATTATTATCTGAATTTCAGAAACCTGTTAAGTAATTTTATTTCTAGAAACAAAAACTTACCTTATTTTCGCTACAGAACTGCAATTTACAATTATGAGAAACTGGAATCAACGATAAAATAGGAGAACAAATTATTGGTGAAACGCCTATTTTTTTCAGTTTCGTCACAAAATAGGTCGAAGCCCTTTATATGAAATAAATGTATCATGTATATTCTTTTAATGATATTTCTAGGAAATCACGTGCGGGCTAGAGCATAGGGCTTTGATCGCATGGTCTTTACGATGGTTTGCGGGTTCGAATCCCGTCCGGGAGTGAGCCATGGATGTCATAAACAATTAGATAAGTAACAGATTGACATGGCCAATATGCCAATGTACATAAAGACAAAAAAAAAAATAATAATAAGAAATCACGTGTAAAAATCAAGATATCATATCATTCATTTCATTTTCAAATCTGAATCACTAACGATAAAAGGAATGAGATAAGAATTCCCAAACACATTAAATTCAATAATAGTTAATAAATACTTTAACTTAAACGTATAATTAAATAAATCAAAGAATATTTGGAAAGCTTCAGAACAAAGTAAATTGATGCTTCTCGAGGAACTTTCAAGTTCTTTAGCGAAAATAAGCTAAGCTTAAGTTTCTAGAAATGAAATTGCTATACCATGTTTCTGAAACTCAGGTAAATAATAATACTAAAATTGTTTTTAAGATAAATATATTTATCTATATTACAAATAACTAGGTTGTTTTTAATACTCGATGTAAATCGAAATAAAAATTGCACACTATCACACTATGTATTTAAGAATAGTCAAACCAAGCAATAAGGAACATAGGTACATGATAACATACCAATTATTACACATCTCGGAGGAGATAACGATGAGTGAACTACTAAGCAATTACGATACAAGCAAACATAACATTGTTATCGCCTGCTAACAAGTTTCTAAACAGGACATGAATTTATCGATCGCAAAGATAAATCGATGCATTAAAATAATACTTCAAGAGTTTAGTGTTCTTCTGAAATGATTCCACTTATAGGGGGTGACCTTTTTTTTTTTTTAAATGAACCATTTTTTTTTACAGAAACTACATTTGTCAGTATGATGATCCAAATTGATTATACAAATTTCCCGAAGGGTTGATCGGCTTTTATTTGATGAACTATTGATATGCAAAATTTTGATGCGAAATTTTTATGTATTCAATTTTTGAAAAATCTGAGCTTATAAACACGTGTAGATAAAAAATCAAGAATTAAATACACTTTTCAGGTTTGAAATTGGTTCATTACATCAAACAGAAGCAGATATCTCCGACGTTTAAGTTTGGGTATATCCTCTTTATCCTGTAAAAACAAATTAATGCAGCCAGGTCAATAAAGAGGTTTTCAACCAGATACGATGGTAATCAACCACCAAAGATGAAAAGTTGTTCTGGTTCCAACCAAAAAAGCCGGCGAAGAAATATAGAATATAGGTAGCCTTCGTGGCACCGATTCTTCATATTTTTTGAATAAAAAAAATTAATACATCAATGTCAGTAGAGAGTTTTCAACCAGATACGATGGTAGTCAACCATAAGTATAGATGACAATTTGTTCTGGTTGGTTCCTATAAAAAAAGCAAAAGAAGAAATATAGAATATAGATGGCCTTCATGGCACCGATTCTTCATATTTTCTAAAAAATATTAATACAGCAATGGGTAGATAGACAACTAGATACGATGATAGTCCATCAGTAGGGCTGGTAGACGGTTCAGGGTGAACCGAGACCGGTTCCTGGCGACTGCAGAACCGGGTATTTGAATTTTCGGGTCCGGGATACACACTTCCAGACCCACATTCGGGTCACGGCTCCACATTTAGAGGAAGAGCAAAACCCTACGATATATGTACGAGGGTGGGTCGAAAAAATTGATTTTTTTTTCCGAACCGCTATAGTGCGGAAAAGTTGCCTCCTGTAATATAAAGAAAAACGGCGTAAATTTTTTTAAAATCGGTTGACATCTTCCGTTCGCGCATCGTACTAAAAACTTATGGGAATTGACAAAATTGAAATTTTTTTTAAATATTACTTAAAATTCTTCGATCGACACGCTTTAACTTTTTTTTATGGTACAAGAACGTTCTAAGGTAGATTATATGCAGAGTGAAACTTGCAAAAATGTTGTAAATTCCCGTTTTTCGAACATATTGTGCGACCGGAAAACATTTAATTACTAATAATGTTTTAATTTATTTAACTTTATTGAATCGTAAAATAAGCATTAAAACTAAAGCGTATCGATCGAAGAATTTTAAGTAATATTAAAAAAATGTCGAAAAATGTTAAATTTTGTCAATTTCCATAAATTTTTAGTACGATGCGCGAAGGGAAGATGTCGACCGATTTTTAAAAAATGTACGCCATTTTTCTTCATATTACGGGAGGCAACTTTTCCGCAGTATAGCGGTTCGGAAAAAAAAATCAATTTTTTCGACCCACCCTAGAATATATACCTATATATAAACTTGCCTGGGAGTAACTTTACGTTGGTTAGGAAGTTTACGTTACTTCTTAAAAATGACTTTATCTAAGACTGATTAGATACCCGAACAGAAAATAAATAACTTATTCCCCCCTCCCAAAAAAAAAAAAAAAATGAAAAATGTGCAATTGCTTACGATAAATAAAGCAAATAAATTGGAGATATTGATGATGGGGCTTCTTCCTGAAAGGTCTATTTGCTTGGTTGTAAACAACAATAAATGAATTGGATGAAAAATAAAGCTGTGAAAATATATTTGTATATATTTTGGAATTCATCTCGTCACATCCGTTGTTACAAAGTGACACATACTGTCGTTGCGAAAATTCAGAAAATTTTACTATGCCTGAGTGGAAACACTGTGATAACACCTACATCAATTAATATTAACTTATATTTAAATTGAATAATAAGATAGATTAGTTAAAGACCAGGACGAACCTATCCATGATCCTTGGCTTACGGTGACCTGGAACAGATCGTTAGGTGCTGTCATGTAGGGGAGAGCGATAGCAGAGAAGCCTAGCGTCATTCCCGAGGAAAGCAAGGCCGTGTTCGCGACGGTGCACATTAACACCTGGCCAAAAAACCAAACATAAATTACACATTTTGGATCCTATTCGTCATTTTCGGTCAGAAATAGGTCATATTCGTATACTGTTTTCTCCAATTTGAGCCATAAAACGTTTGCCTACGTTAATTGAAAGCCGACATAAGGCTTTTAAAATATTTGTGTCCTTTTACACGATAACACCTGAACGCTCATTCTCATTTTTTAAAATTTCATACGAAAATCGTTCTAGTAAAATGGAAGGGGAAGAGAAATAGGAACGCGATTTTTAAATAAATTCTTGATTTGTCTCGAATTTGCGGCCAGAAACGTTTTATACAGAGTGTTTCTTTTATTTTTTTCATTTTAATCGTCTCTACATCCATTAGATTAGGTTAGGTTTTATGACTCATGCCCGGGCTTTAACTACGAGGTCATATCGCCTACAACCAGAACGCTCTTTCGTCACTCTGGTGGACATAGAGCCCGACTCTACTGTTGAAGTCCTAAATTTTGCCTACCCTAAATTTTTATTCACTTAGGGCAGGGGTCTTTAACGAGAACCTGACATCGTACAGGCGCGGGACCATCACTTAACGTCCCATCCGAAGGACGGCGTGCTTAAGTTTATTTTACCTTCCAGACAAAATAAACAAAGGGCTTCGGTCGGGTTTCGAACTCACGACCTTGAGCTCAGAAGACAAGCACGCATACCACTGAGCTAACGGCGCCCTCTCCATTAGATGACGGGACATTATATTGAGTAAGTAGCTCCTCACTTCTAAAGGGGGGGGGGCGGGGAGGGGGGGATTGTGAATAGCTTCCATGCAATTCCGCTAACTTTAAGCAGCATTACCATGCATGGACTTTTCAAGACTCATATAACAGAATATTAGAACATTATACCTGTATCTCTGTGCTATCGGTCCAGTTATTGTCTCCAGATCGACTTAAATGTTACACACATTTTTTTAATACAACTGAACAAAAATTAAAATAAATAATATAAGGAATAAGTTAAATTTAATAAATCCAAACAAAGAACTAGTTTAACTTATATATTGTTTAATTCTACAAAAAATATATGTATAGGTACATAAAGTGTACCTGTTTCAATCACTTTTGATGGCGTAAGCCGAAACCGGCACACTTTAAGTACAGTAGACGCTCCCATATCCGGCGTTCGCAAAATAATATCAAATTTGTTAAACAAAAATTAACATTCAATTATTAGGTTATCAATTATATATAGAGCCATGTGTATTTAGGAGCACATAATAATACCGTAACTCACGAATCTTTCATGTATTTTTATTGTACGTACATATGTACATAGTATTTATAATGAAGGGAACGCTAATACAATATTTTATTACTTCACTAATATCCTAAAAATAAATTATAATAAATACATAGTTGAAAATCAAACATTTATAAAAAATGTTTCCTAGAATAGAAAAACAAAGGCACCGTCCCGTCCGTGGCACAACGTAACACTAAACGAGTGGTGGGACTATGCAGCACGGAGCAGTGTTGTGTTAGCGAAACAAAAGAAAATTAACTTTTGTATAAATAATATTTTTAGAATTTCAGATTTGGTTCTAAATATGTACCTATGTAATTAAACGCAGATTTCAAAATATTTTTTTAATACTTGGATAAATATACATATGTATGTACATGATATGTACGTACATATAATAAATCAATGTTCAGTATGTACATATTTGTAAATATAATAAATGTTATCAACAAAATACATACGTGTTTTATTCCTTAGCTCACCTAAAAACACTTTTTTTTATGCTTTAATTGATATATTTTTTCTGATAATTGATTATTTCCGTTATCCGGCGTCACGTCGGTCCCGGCAACGCCGGATAACGGAGAGTCTACTGTATATATTTTATTAGCTTTCCACTTCACATATAAACACAGATATTCGGCAAATAAGTAGTTAGGCACCTGATTACCTGCATGAGAGTGGCTTTTCTTCCATATAAACACAGATATTCGGCAAATAAGTAGTTAGGCACCTGATTACCTGCATGAGAGTGGCTTTTCTTCCACATAAACACAGATATTCGGCAAATAAGTAGTTAGGCACCTGATTACCTGCATGAGAGAGGCTTTTCTTCCATATAAACACAGATATTCGGCAAATAAGTAGTTAGGCACCTGATTACCTGCATGAGAGTGGCTTTTCTTCCATATAAACACAGATATTCGGCAAATAAGTAGTTAGGCACCTGATTACCTGCATGAGAGTGGCTTTTCTTCCACATAAACACAGATATTCGGCAAATAAGTAGTTAGGCACCTGATTACCTGCATGAGAGAGGCTTTTCTTCCATATAAACACAGATATTCGGCAAATAAGTAGTTAGGCACCTGATTACCTGCATGAGAGTGGCTTTTCTTCCATATAAACACAGATATTCGGCAAATAAGTAGTTAGGCACCTGATTACCTGCATGAGAGTGGCTTTTCTTCCATATAAACACATATATTCGGCAAATAAGTAGTTAGGCACCTGATTACCTGCATGAGAGTGGCTTTTCTTCCATATAAACACAGATATTCGGCAAATAAGTAGTTAGGCACCTGATTACCTGCATGAGAGAGGCTTTTCTTCCATATAAACACAGATATTCGGCAAATAAGTAGTTAGGCACCTGATTACCTGCATGAGAGTTGCTTTTCTTCCATATAAACACAGATATTCGGCAAATAAGTAGTTAGGCACCTGATTACCTGCATGAGAGTGGCTTTTCTTCCATATAAACACAGATATTCGGCAAATAAGTAGTTAGGCACCTGATTACCTGCATGAGAGTGGCTTTTCTTCCATATAAACACAGATATTCGGCAAATAAGTAGTTAGGCACCTGATTACCTGCATGAGAGTGGCTTTTCTTCCATATAAACACAGATATTCGGCAAATAAGTAGTTAGGCACCTGATTACCTGCATGAGAGAGGCTTTTCTTCCATATAAACACATATATTCGGCAAATAAGTAGTTAGGCACCTGATTACCTGCATGAGAGAGGCTTTTCTTCCATATTCGGCAAATAAGTAGTTAGGCACCTGATTACCTGCATGAGAATGGCTTTTCTTCCATATAAACACAGATATTCGGCAAATAAGTAGTTAGGCACCTGATTACCTGCATGAGAGTGGCTTTTCTTCCATATAAACACAGATATTCGGCAAATAAGTAGTTAGGCACCTGATTACCTGCATGAGAGTGGCTTTTCTTCCATATAAACACAGATATTCGGCAAATAAGTAGTTAGGCACCTGATTACCTGCATGAGAGTGGCTTTTCTTCCATATAAACACAGATATTCGGCAAATAAGTAGTTAGGCACCTGATTACCTGCATGAGAGTGGCTTTTCTTCCATATAAACACAGATATTCGGCAAATAAGTAGTTAGGCACCTGATTACCTGCATGAGAGTGGCTTTTCTTCCATATAAACACAGATATTCGGCAAATAAGTAGTTAGGCACCTGATTACCTGCATGAGAGTGGCTTTTCTTCCATATAAACACAGATATTCGGCAAATAAGTAGTTAGGCACCTGATTACCTGCATGAGAGTGGCTTTTCTTCCATATAAACACAGATATTCGGCAAATAAGTAGTTAGGCACCTGATTACCTGCATGAGAGTGGCTTTTCTTCCATATAAACACAGATATTCGGCAAATAAGTAGTTAGGCACCTGATTACCTGCATGAGAGTGGCTTTTCTTCCATATAAACACAGATATTCGGCAAATAAGTAGTTAGGCACCTGATTACCTGCATGAGAGTGGCTTTTCTTCCATATAAACACAGATATTCGGCAAATAAGTAGTTAGGCACCTGATTACCTGCATGAGAGTGGCTTTTCTTCCATATAAACACAGATATTCGGCAAATAAGTAGTTAGGCACCTGATTACCTGCATGAGAGTGGCTTTTCTTCCATATAAACACAGATATTCGGCAAATAAGTAGTTAGGCACCTGATTACCTGCATGAGAGTGGCTTTTCTTCCATATAAACACAGATATTCGGCAAATAAGTAGTTAGGCACCTGATTACCTGCATGAGAGTGGCTTTTCTTCCATATAAACACAGATATTCGGCAAATAAGTAGTTAGGCACCTGATTACCTGCATGAGAGTGGCTTTTCTTCCATATAAACACAGATATTCGGCAAATAAGTAGTTAGGCACCTGATTACCTGCATGAGAGTGGCTTTTCTTCCATATAAACACAGATATTCGGCAAATAAGTAGTTAGGCACCTGATTACCTGCATGAGAGTGGCTTTTCTTCCATATAAACACAGATATTCGGCAAATAAGTAGTTAGGCACCTGATTACCTGCATGAGAGTGGCTTTTCTTCCATATAAACACAGATATTCGGCAAATAAGTAGTTAGGCACCTGATTACCTGCATGAGAGTGGCTTTTCTTCCATATAAACACAGATATTCGGCAAATAAGTAGTTAGGCACCTGATTACCTGCATGAGAGTGGCTTTTCTTCCATATAAACACAGATATTCGGCAAATAAGTAGTTAGGCACCTGATTACCTGCATGAGAGTGGCTTTTCTTCCATATAAACACAGATATTCGGCAAATAAGTAGTTAGGCACCTGATTACCTGCATGAGAGTGGCTTTTCTTCCATATAAACACAGATATTCGGCAAATAAGTAGTTAGGCACCTGATTACCTGCATGAGAGTGGCTTTTCTTCCATATAAACACAGATATTCGGCAAATAAGTAGTTAGGCACCTGATTACCTGCATGAGAGTGGCTTTTCTTCCATATAAACACAGATATTCGGCAAATAAGTAGTTAGGCACCTGATTACCTGCATGAGAGTGGCTTTTCTTCCATATAAACACAGATATTCGGCAAATAAGTAGTTAGGCACCTGATTACCTGCATGAGAGTGGCTTTTCTTCCATATAAACACAGATATTCGGCAAATAAGTAGTTAGGCACCTGATTACCTGCATGAGAGAGGCTTTTCTTCCATATAAACACATATATTCGGCAAATAAGTAGTTAGGCACCTGATTACCTGCATGAGAGAGGCTTTTCTTCCATATTCGGCAAATAAGTAGTTAGGCACCTGATTACCTGCATGAGAATGGCTTTTCTTCCATATAAACACAGATATTCGGCAAATAAGTAGTTAGGCACCTGATTACCTGCATGAGAGTGGCTTTTCTTCCATATTCGGCAAATAAGTAGTTAGGCACCTGATTACCTGCATGAGAATGGCTTTTCTTCCATATAAACACAGATATTCGGCAAATAAGTAGTTAGGCACCTGATTACCTGCATGAGAGAGGCTTTTCTTCCATATTCGGCAAATAAGTAGTTAGGCACCTGATTACCTGCATGAGAATGGCTTTTCTTCCATATAAACACAGATATTCGGCAAATAAGTAGTTAGGCACCTGATTACCTGCATGAGAGTGGCTTTTCTTCCATATAAACACAGATATTCGGCAAATAAGTAGTTAGGCACCTGATTACCTGCATGAGAGTGGCTTTTCTTCCATATAAACACAGATATTCGGCAAATAAGTAGTTAGGCACCTGATTACCTGCATGAGAGTGGCTTTTCTTCCATATAAACACAGATATTTAGCAAATAAGTAGTTAGGCACCTGATTACCTGCATGAGAGTGGCTTTTCTTCCATATAAACACAGATATTCGGCAAATAAGTAGTTAGGCACCTGATTACCTGCATGAGAGTGGCTTTTCTTCCATATAAACACAGATATTCGGCAAATAAGTAGTTAGGCACCTGATTACCTGCATGAGAGTGGCTTTTCTTCCATATAAACACAGATATTCGGCAAATAAGTAGTTAGGCACCTGATTACCTGCATGAGAGTGGCTTTTCTTCCATATAAACACAGATATTCGGCAAATAAGTAGTTAGGCACCTGATTACCTGCATGAGAGTGGCTTTTCTTCCATATAAACACAGATATTCGGCAAATAAGTAGTTAGGCACCTGATTACCTGCATGAGAGTGGCTTTTCTTCCATATAAACACAGATATTCGGCAAATAAGTAGTTAGGCACCTGATTACCTGCATGAGAGAGGCTTTTCTTCCATATAAACACAGATATTCGGCAAATAAGTAGTTAGGCACCTGATTACCTGCATGAGAGTGGCTTTTCTTCCATATAAACACAGATATTCGGCAAATAAGTAGTTAGGCACCTGATTACCTGCATGAGAGTGGCTTTTCTTCCATATAAACACAGATATTCGGCAAATAAGTAGTTAGGCACCTGATTACCTGCATGAGAGTGGCTTTTCTTCCATATAAACACAGATATTCGGCAAATAAGTAGTTAGGCACCTGATTACCTGCATGAGAGTGGCTTTTCTTCCATATAAACACAGATATTCGGCAAATAAGTAGTTAGGCACCTGATTACCTGCATGAGAGAGGCTTTTCTTCCATATAAACACATATATTCGGCAAATAAGTAGTTAGGCACCTGATTACCTGCATGAGAGAGGCTTTTCTTCCATATTCGGCAAATAAGTAGTTAGGCACCTGATTACCTGCATGAGAATGGCTTTTCTTCCATATAAACACAGATATTCGGCAAATAAGTAGTTAGGCACCTGATTACCTGCATGAGAGTGGCTTTTCTTCCATATAAACACAGATATTCGGCAAATAAGTAGTTAGGCACCTGATTACCTGCATGAGAGTGGCTTTTCTTCCATATAAACACAGATATTCGGCAAATAAGTAGTTAGGCACCTGATTACCTGCATGAGAGTGGCTTTTCTTCCATATAAACACAGATATTCGGCAAATAAGTAGTTAGGCACCTGATTACCTGCATGAGAGTGGCTTTTCTTCCATATAAACACAGATATTCGGCAAATAAGTAGTTAGGCACCTGATTACCTGCATGAGAGTGGCTTTTCTTCCATATAAACACAGATATTCGGCAAATAAGTAGTTAGGCACCTGATTACCTGCATGAGAGTGGCTTTTCTTCCATATAAACACAGATATTCGGCAAATAAGTAGTTAGGCACCTGATTACCTGCATGAGAGTGGCTTTTCTTCCATATAAACACAGATATTCGGCAAATAAGTAGTTAGGCACCTGATTACCTGCATGAGAGTGGCTTTTCTTCCATATAAACACAGATATTCGGCAAATAAGTAGTTAGGCACCTGATTACCTGCATGAGAGTGGCTTTTCTTCCATATAAACACAGATATTCGGCAAATAAGTAGTTAGGCACCTGATTACCTGCATGAGAGTGGCTTTTCTTCCATATAAACACAGATATTCGGCAAATAAGTAGTTAGGCACCTGATTACCTGCATGAGAGTGGCTTTTCTTCCATATAAACACAGATATTCGGCAAATAAGTAGTTAGGCACCTGATTACCTGCATGAGAGTGGCTTTTCTTCCATATAAACACAGATATTCGGCAAATAAGTAGTTAGGCACCTGATTACCTGCATGAGAGTGGCTTTTCTTCCATATAAACACAGATATTCGGCAAATAAGTAGTTAGGCACCTGATTACCTGCATGAGAGTGGCTTTTCTTCCATATAAACACAGATATTCGGCAAATAAGTAGTTAGGCACCTGATTACCTGCATGAGAGTGGCTTTTCTTCCATATAAACACAGATATTCGGCAAATAAGTAGTTAGGCACCTGATTACCTGCATGAGAGTGGCTTTTCTTCCATATAAACACAGATATTCGGCAAATAAGTAGTTAGGCACCTGATTACCTGCATGAGAGTGGCTTTTCTTCCATATAAACACAGATATTCGGCAAATAAGTAGTTAGGCACCTGATTACCTGCATGAGAGTGGCTTTTCTTCCATATAAACACAGATATTCGGCAAATAAGTAGTTAGGCACCTGATTACCTGCATGAGAGTGGCTTTTCTTCCATATAAACACAGATATTCGGCAAATAAGTAGTTAGGCACCTGATTACCTGCATGAGAGTGGCTTTTCTTCCATATAAACACAGATATTCGGCAAATAAGTAGTTAGGCACCTGATTACCTGCATGAGAGTGGCTTTTCTTCCATATAAACACAGATATTCGGCAAATAAGTAGTTAGGCACCTGATTACCTGCATGAGAGTGGCTTTTCTTCCATATAAACACAGATATTCGGCAAATAAGTAGTTAGGCACCTGATTACCTGCATGAGAGTGGCTTTTCTTCCATATAAACACAGATATTCGGCAAATAAGTAGTTAGGCACCTGATTACCTGCATGAGAGTGGCTTTTCTTCCATATAAACACAGATATTCGGCAAATAAGTAGTTAGGCACCTGATTACCTGCATGAGAGTGGCTTTTCTTCCATATAAACACAGATATTCGGCAAATAAGTAGTTAGGCACCTGATTACCTGCATGAGAGTGGCTTTTCTTCCATATAAACACAGATATTCGGCAAATAAGTAGTTAGGCACCTGATTACCTGCATGAGAGAGGCTTTTCTTCCATATAAACACATATATTCGGCAAATAAGTAGTTAGGCGCCTGATTACCTGCATGAGAGAGGCTTTTCTTCCATATTCGGCAAATAAGTAGTTAGGCACCTGATTACCTGCATGAGAATGGCTTTTCTTCCATATAAACACAGATATTCGGCAAATAAGTAGTTAGGCACCTGATTACCTGCATGAGAGTGGCTTTTCTTCCATATTCGGCAAATAAGTAGTTAGGCACCTGATTACCTGCATGAGAATGGCTTTTCTTCCATATAAACACAGATATTCGGCAAATAAGTAGTTAGGCACCTGATTACCTGCATGAGAGAGGCTTTTCTTCCATATTCGGCAAATAAGTAGTTAGGCACCTGATTACCTGCATGAGAATGGCTTTTCTTCCATATAAACACAGATATTCGGCAAATAAGTAGTTAGGCACCTGATTACCTGCATGAGAGTGGCTTTTCTTCCATATAAACACAGATATTCGGCAAATAAGTAGTTAGGCACCTGATTACCTGCATGAGAGTGGCTTTTCTTCCATATAAACACAGATATTCGGCAAATAAGTAGTTAGGCACCTGATTACCTGCATGAGAGTGGCTTTTCTTCCATATAAACACAGATATTTAGCAAATAAGTAGTTAGGCACCTGATTACCTGCATGAGAGTGGCTTTTCTTCCATATAAACACAGATATTCGGCAAATAAGTAGTTAGGCACCTGATTACCTGCATGAGAGTGGCTTTTCTTCCATATAAACACAGATATTCGGCAAATAAGTAGTTAGGCACCTGATTACCTGCATGAGAGTGGCTTTTCTTCCATATAAACACAGATATTCGGCAAATAAGTAGTTAGGCACCTGATTACCTGCATGAGAGTGGCTTTTCTTCCATATAAACACAGATATTCGGCAAATAAGTAGTTAGGCACCTGATTACCTGCATGAGAGTGGCTTTTATTCCATATAAACACAGATATTCGGCAAATAAGTAGTTAGGCACCTGATTACCTGCATGAGAGTGGCTTTTCTTCCATATAAACACAGATATTCGGCAAATAAGTAGTTAGGCACCTGATTACCTGCATGAGAGAGGCTTTTCTTCCATATAAACACAGATATTCGGCAAATAAGTAGTTAGGCACCTGATTACCTGCATGAGAATGGCTTTTCTTCCATATAAACACAGATATTCGGCAAATAAGTAGTTAGGCACCTGATTACCTGCATGAGAGAGGCTTTTCTTCCATATAAACACAGATATTCGGCAAATAAGTAGTTAGGCACCTGATTACCTGCATGAGAGAGGCTTTTCTTCCATATTCGGCAAATAAGTAGTTAGGCACCTGATTACCTGCATGAGAATGGCTTTTCTTCCATATAAACACAGATATTCGGCAAATAAGTAGTTAGGCACCTGATTACCTGCATGAGAGTGGCTTTTCTTCCATATTCGGCAAATAAGTAGTTAGGCACCTGATTACCTGCATGAGAATGGCTTTTCTTCCATATAAACACAGATATTCGGCAAATAAGTAGTTAGGCACCTGATTACCTGCATGAGAGAGGCTTTTCTTCCATATAAACACAGATATTCGGCAAATAAGTAGTTAGGCACCTGATTACCTGCATGAGAGAGGCTTTTCTTCCATATTCGGCAAATAAGTAGTTAGGCACCTGATTACCTGCATGAGAGTGGCTTTTCTTCCATATTCGGCAAATAAGTAGTTAGGCACCTGATTACCTGCATGAGAATGGCTTTTCTTCCATATAAACACAGATATTCGGCAAATAAGTAGTTAAGCACCTGATTACCTGCATGAGAGAGGCTTTTCTTCCATATTCGGCAAATAAGTAGTTAGGCACCTGATTACCTGCATGAGAGTGGCTTTTCTTCCATATTCGGCAAATAAGTAGTTAGGCACCTGATTACCTGCATGAGAATGGCTTTTCTTCCATATAAACACAGATATTCGGCAAATAAGTAGTTAGGCACCTGATTACCTGCATGAGAGAGGCTTTTCTTCCATATAAACACAGATATTCGGCAAATAAGTAGTTAGGCACCTGATTACCTGTATGAGAGAGGCTTTTCTTCCATATTCGGCAAATAAGTAGTTAGGCACCTGATTACCTGCATGAGAATGGCTTTTCTTCCATATAAACACAGATATTCGGCAAATAAGTAGTTAGGCACCTGATTACCTGCATGAGAGTGGCTTTTCTTCCATATTCTGTCTTCTTAGTTGCCTCTTTTGACAGCATGTTCTTTTCGGCCTCCATTTCATTCCTCTGAAAATTAAATGAATAAATTTAATATATTTTAATTTGAGAAAGAACCCAAGTACTCTTTTTACACAACTTATGCTATGCATCTTTCGCTCGCTAAGATCTTTGTGAATTAGTTTAGGCATGTTCTTCATAATAATGACTTCAACTAGACGATCACAACAATGTTTGGTTCAGTCAAATCAGACAAGGAGTGTGAGGTGAGCTTTATTTGGAAGTTTGCGACGAGAGCAAGGACAGGCATCTTAGCTCAAGCTAGTTTTCCGGGCTCGGTCCCAGGGTCAGTCTCTTCAATTATTTATTTAAATGCTATACATGTTTTTTTTTTGTTTTTTTCGCAGATTTAAGACGGGGCCAATGTTGCCAGATCTATAAGGTGTCAGAGATGAAAAGTATTTAACCCTACCTAGAATTATTTTAAATTAATAAACAGCTGATTCTTTTAAACACAAAGTTCGAATTAGTTCACAATTTTCTTGGATCGACCCCCCTCTCCGACAAGGCTCTGCCTAAACACTTTCTTAATACGACAGGCTCGCTAAGTTAATGGGTTACAAGTTTTTATATTTTATAATTTTTATAACTTTTTAAAAATTGTGATCTTTTTTTCAATATAAAAAATGTTTTATTTCATAACTTTTTGAGAGCTGGTGTACTTTCTATTTTCTCTAAAACCTGTGTAAGACAATTGCATATCAAATTGTTGCCCTCAACATGACACTGAATTTCGTTTTTAAATTTTTGAAAATGGTGTATAAAAATTACAACAAAACATTAACATTATATGAAGTTACTACCCACACTGCCTCTTTGGTTGTACATGTTTGAGAAGGTGCACAAGGCAAACATGAGAGAGCGAGGGTCCCGTCCCAGGGAGACGGAGTGCCAAGTACATATAGATAGCGCTAGTGTCGGCCGGTTCCAGTCTCAGCCTCAGCTGGCGCATCCCATGCAAAAGTCAACCTTGATCAACATTCTGTCTTCCCCTCTAACCGCATGAGTCACATAAAAATGATTTACCATTTGTTAAATTATTCTAATTTAAATTATTTTAAGAGCGTCACTTGTAAATCTACAGATTTATGTACCTATTTAAAGTTATTTCGTTTTTTATTGGTAATAAATCCCTTGTACTTTTAGCGTAGGTATGGAAGTATTGTAACCGTAAAACAGAATGGAGGCAAGGTTTTCAATGGAATTTAATGTTTCAAGGTCCCTGAGCATGGTTTGACCATTTTCTCATTTATATATTGAGGTAAAATTAAAGAAAGTTAATATTAAATAATATAATAAAATAAATATATAATTAAAATAATAATAAATAAATAAATTACCAAGTAGAATTACCACATTTCCTGTAGAAATTTTATAACTGGTCTTCTATTTAATTTTGATTTCTACAGTAGTTTTTCGAAAAGGGCCCTAAAAAAATATCAAAAGTTCAAGACGTACAATTTTGAAAAAAGTGCACGTATATTTTTAAAAAAAATTCAATTAACAAACTTTTCATTTGGATTTCTAAAGAGATGCCTTTTTAAACTTTTTTTCAATAATATTAAATCTAATCCAAAGGTTTTCAAATTATCTTATTGGACCAACAGGGAAAATGAATATAATAGAACAAATAATTTGGGTTTATTATTTTTTTTAATTTAAAAAAAACACTAAACATTGAAACAAACAAAAATCAAAATAAATTCTTAACACTAATTCAATCTTTTTTTGTTTTATATTTAGGCCATTTTTTAAATTTAAGATATATATTTCTGGGCATATATCCTGTACATATAAACAAACAACAGTACCTTCTTTGCGGATCAATTTCACTGTCAATTCACTTCTATTTAGTTCTATTTAGTTCATCACACCTTAAGCCTAAACACCACTCTCTATCTTCACTCAGACTGTCTCCATTCTCAAACCAGGCCTCGATTCGTCACTCCACACACTAAAAAACAGCTGATGGCCGTGTTTTGTTTTTTTACTCATTTGTTTTAAAATAAAATTGCTTTTTATAGAAAAATAAATATAATTATTTTTTTTTATATTAATAATTTATTCATTTTAATGTGTGCATTTTTTATATACATCACAATATTGTAAGAGTATGTGGGTGTGTGTCACTTAAATTTTGTGAGCTCTCTAACTAAAAATTAATTGAACCAATAAAGTTGAAATATGAGATGATTTAGCTATGCCATGTAATCTAGCTTAAACGGTCACGTACCTCAGCATTACAGCCACGCACCTGACACTGCTCTATTTATCACAATTGCTAATGGCAAATGTTATTATGCCGTTGTAAATATATAAATAAAAAAAAAAAAAAAAAAAAAAAAAATCAGATCAGATTTTGGAAGAAATCGGACGAAAATTAAGACCAGTTTATATAAAACAGTTTTCGGTGATTATCTCGCAAATCGAGTGGCCTTCGAGAAAATGTATTCCATATAAAAGGTGACCTTATCTTTCTTACAACTTTTATCTGAAGAGGGCTTTGGTTAAATCAGCAATATAGAGGAGTAGGGGATAAGGGAGTAGAGCTAGCGTTCAATCGATCTCACAAACTATCGATACTTGTACTCACTAGTAGTAACGAATAATGATCATAGATACTTACTCGTGTCGATTGAATATAGTAGTTTGTTAAGTTTAAAAAATCTATAAATTCATATAGATTTGAATAAAAATCGTATCGATTGAATCGAGTACTTCGTTATAATTAATTTTATACCATGTATAATATATATAATAATAAAAAACACAATAAAATTTGGAAGGTATGAATGAGATATTGTAGTGGGCATAAGAAACAAATAAATCAAACCGAATAAGATGACATTTTATTATTAATAACATACTGAAAATAATAAAAAGACTTATAAAATAAACATACAATTTATTTTTACTAAGGATATAAAACTACTGGAGGCTATTCGTATAGGTACCTACAATATTTCACTTTTTTAAAACACTTTTTGCAAGTCGCTGAGATCGAATCGTTCTTAGTGTAATAAATCCACACTTTCGCCTTAGGACGATGCATTACATATTGGAATGTATAAATAAAATAAAATGCTGAAATCGTAATCACGTTCGCGGTTCTCTTCAAAATCAAACAAACTTATACCTTCATAAACGATAAACCATTTAATGTAAATAAGGAAAGAACAAGGACGCAGCACGCAGACTACGTGACGACATCACACATGAGGTTTTACCATCAATATATATCATTTGTCCGTGGACCAGAATTTGAGTTCAGTATTTTATTGCAACAACAAATAAAAGAAAATTGTAAGAAATTAAACTGTGAACGATTTTGATGAATTGAAATTTTTTTATAATTTTGAAACGAGTACTTTGCATCGATACAAGTAATATATTTTCGATACCTACTTGATATTGGAAAGGGAATATCGATACCAAAAGTATCGATATTTTGCTTGTATTTACTTGTATCGATAGATCCCTAATCAGTGCATAAGCCTTCAACAGTTTACAGATTGAGGCTTGGCGATGATGAAATGATGAAGAGGAAAGAGAACTCACACACACCTGATGAGAGTAGACCATCTCAGCATCATGACAGATGCATTGCCCAGTCGACAAAACAGCGAGAGTTTGATAACATGAATGAGAATTCTGAAGAAGTAAACACAACACAGCAACCGGTGTGAGTGATAATGAAAGTTATCGATTTAATTGAACACAACTAAAAGCAGACACTTCAGTAGATGAGTGAATGCAATCAGTTTTATTTCAATTTTCAAAAGTTGGGGAAATCTAAGAGAAAATTTAGTGATTTTGAAGAGGGTGAGATATAATCGCAGAGACGTATGAGCAGTTTGAGGTGAGCAATGGACTGAGACAGGGAGACCCAATCTCATCTGTTCTGTTCAACCTGACTCAAGAAAGAGCTGTTAGGGTCATCCGGACAAATCCGGGAGGAACTATTTATAACCGCCTGACGCAGCATATGGGGTTTGCTGATGACATGGTGGTCACAGCACGCACAATAGCAGCATTGGCCGGGGCTCTACAGGAATTCGGAGGAGAAGTAGAGAAACGTGGTCTTCATTTGAATGTAGATAAGACCGTGTACATGAAGATCTCACGGAACCCTCTGCAAGACGCTCCTGAGGTGATTTCTATCAATGAGCACCAATTTTCAGTAGTCAAGGAATTCAAATATCTCGGGGCTCTGATCACAGAAGATAATGACGTTAGCCATGAAATAAGAGCACGCATTGCTGCAGGGAACAGATTTCTATTTGCGGTCCAAAGAATACTCAAATTCCGCACATTAACGTGGAGGGCCAAGCTAATAGTCTATAAAACCATTGTCCGTCCAATTGTAACTTACACTGGTGAAACTTGGGCGTTGACAAAAGAAAATGAAGAGACTCTGCTACTGTGGGAACGCAAAGTACTCAGAAAGATTTATGGACCTGTTTCCGAGAACGGCAGATGGCGTATCCGGAAGAACAGAGAGTTGAGAGACCTCTACGGGTATCCCGACCTGGTATCCGTGATCAAGCAGGCGAGATTACGTTGGTTGGGCCACGTAGAGAGAATGGAAGGAGGAAGACTCCCTAAACAGGCCCTCTATGGTATGCCAGGAGAAGAGGAAGACCGATACTCCGTTGGCTGGACGACGTCGAGGCGGACCTCCGAGTGTTGGGCATCAGAGGATGGAGGGAGAAAGTTTTGGATCGAGACGAATGGAGGAGGATTGTGACGGAGGCCCGGGTTCTTTCAGGACCTTAGCGCCGCAGGAAGAAGAAGAAGAAGAAGAGATATAATCTGAGTAACATACCTTTACAAAATGAAATAAGGACACTATTTCAGTTGTACACGATGGGTCGTATATTGGCTGTTCCTCAGCGGGTGACACACTTTTCTGAAAATCCGCTTTTCCAACTCAACTCAAACTGAAAACAAATATGTAAACGTTAGAGACTAATACATTTTATTTAATTAGGTTAAAAAACTGCATTATTGTTTAAAAAACTGCAACTTCTCACATAGTATTGTATGTTTGGAAGGCACATTAGGGTGGGTAGTCTCGGTTTTCGATGAAATTAGCAGGATTGTGAATGGAATTGAAGATGCGGCGAATAACTTTGGTATGGCATCACTATTAATCAGATGTAATTGCAAAACATCTTTCATATATTACGTTTTTGTGTTGTAATTGATTTTTCGTCAAATTCAAAAGGCTCCTTCCTCTATTGGAGGACAGAGCACTGGACCTACATAGATATTTAAAGATGTTCTCGATATTACTGTTCCTATTACAGTAACACATCCTCTCAAAGTTAGCGCCGTCCTCCAATACCACCGCAAATAACTATAAATAAAGAACTAAAAAAAAAAATATATATAACTTGTAGAATTTCCTTAGGTAAACCGTATTTATATTTTTAACCGTATTTAAATTTTCCGTAACTTTTGAATCAGCGGATATGAAATTCCGGTTTTCAATATAAAATGGCTGACTAATTGTAAAACGTCTCCTATATATCGTACTTCATAAAGCTGGGGAAATGATTGGTAATTGATAAGATTTTTTACGAGAGAGAATAATGGTTCAACTGCCATCAATCATATTTTTTTTTCTGTACTGAACAAAAGTAAATCTCTAGTTATCTCTACTTATGTAAAATGTCCTTGGTGAATCACCGGCTACTTTGGCACTTCACCACTCGAATTACGTTTTTGCTTGGTAGACTCTTATCCAGGGACTTCTAAATGTCGTGTTAATACATAAGTAAAGTCCTCCAGAATCAAAACTCACAATATCCAAAATTATCAAAATTGAGATGGCAGTGGTTATTTTTGAAATTTTTTGAGCTGAATTCAAATATGGCGTTGGTTAGAATCAAAAGTCACCATATCATAGGTATAATGAATGGGCCTAGAAGTTGAGGGCTGGAGTCAGAACTAACACTATCCTAGTGGATAATGTTAGTTCTGACACTATGCGTCTTTTAACCAATCAGAAAGAAGTATTTGCAAGCATAACCTGCTCAAAGAGATTATCGTTTATTTTTTTTATTTTGTGCTGTATTTTTTTGCATTTTTTATTTTGAATAACATTTTTCTTAATCAAAACTGACCAAGGTATTTTCAAATGTTTCTCCAAGTTGGTAAAACCGCCAAAGATTTAAAACGTGAAGGTTAGGTTAGGTTTTATGACTCATGCCCGGGCTTTAACTACGAGGTCATATCGCCTACTACCAGAGCGCTCTTTCGTCACTCTGGTGGACATGAGCCCGATTCTACTGTGGGAGTCCTAAATTTTGCCTACCCTAAATTTTTATTCATCTAGGGTAGGGGTCTTTAACGAGTACCTGACATCGTACAGGCTCGGGACCGTCGCTTAACGTCCCATCCGAAGGACGGCGTGCTTAAGTTTATTTTACCTCCCAGATAAAATAAACTAAGGGCCTCGGTCGGGCTACGAACCCACGACCTTGAGCTCAGAAGTCAAGCACGCATACCACTGAGCTACCGGCGCCCCCAACGTGAAGAAATTGTAGGTTAATTCTGTAACCAAGGAGAAGAAACAACATGTGTAAATGTTACTAAGAAAGAACTACGGTGAAAACTGGAGACAACATCAAGACCTACTGTTCTATATTCACGTAATTGAGGCTACTGAGCACCACTGGTTTCAGTATCTGGGAAAGCAGAAATAATTGAAGCGGTCATTTTTTATATTTTCATAATCTTGAGGACTGAACACATCTTCTGTGTTGAAATGAGACATGTGCAGTGCGCTCTTTGGTTGTGGTGGAGCTGAGAATATCTGAGTCACTGTTGAAAGGAGGTAAGTGACGCAATTCTTTAGGAAGTTTTATTGAGCTTCCCAAAATTTTTATTTTTGTTACATATCCCCTTTCAACAATGACCGCTTCAATTATTAAATATAAATTATTTATAATTAATGAAGTTAATATTTTTACCTCTGCTTTATGTAAAATTATAATTATGTGTCAATTTTAATCATTTTTAATTTTTTCAAATTATTTTAAGTTGTAATAATTGTAACAACAAATTTACATTGCATTTGAAAATGTTGAATGGTTTTGATTTATTTATACATGTTTGAGAAAGTTGGCAACAAAACTAACATTATCCTACGTGGTGGGAATCAAAACTCACATTATCCAAACATTGGTTCAAAACTAACATTATCCAAAATTTTACTGCTTTTATTTTTATAACGCTATATAAAAATCAGTTTTTTTTTGTATGTATTTCATTTTAAAGTGCTAACAGGATGTAAAAAAAAAAAACATTTGCAAGAACCGGCGAAACAAATTGTAGTCGAGAGCGGTTTTTGGCAAATTCCCAAAATTTTGATTTTTGGATACTGTGAGTTTTGATTTTGGTGGACTCAAGTTACATGGACAGTTATTATGGTTTTTGAGTTAAGTCCCCTCCTTCCCTTCTACCGATTTGGTTGATAATCGAAAGGTGTCAAGTTTATTTGGTCCTAGATCCACATATTGACTTTCGTGTCGATACATTCATTACTTCGGCAGTTATCGGGGTTTTTGTGTAGTGTAATCGATCAGAAATCGAATTACAAAACTTTCCCTATACATCGTATAGATGAGAAAGTAAAAATTAAACTCGTTGGAATCCTCACAATTCCTCGAAAAATTCCTATTCCTAGGAAAATTCCTGTTTTTTTTTTCCTTAATTGAACAAAGGGGCCCTATGTATTTATGAAAAAAAAATTGTTTACTTTTCTACATGTCAACTGATATTATCAAAATGAAATTGTCTGTCTGTCTGTCACAGTTCTTTTAACTCGGAAACTACTGTACAATTTTCCTTAAATTTTCTTCTATCTGATTCTTCATCTTTCTGGGATGCTTTGAAACTATCAAATATGACGTCCCCCTGGTAATCAGACCGACGTACAAGAGACCGGCAACGGTCAGGTACCTTGGGCCGGGCCTCAACGTGACGCCCCACGTTGTTGCCATTAAAAGAAGGACAAGGGTACTTTCAATGCTCTGAGCTCCTAGCCCGCTTCAAGTATGGCCTAGCCCGCACCACGTTTGGCTTAGCTCGCTCCACGTTTGACCTAGCCCGCACCACGTTTGGCCTAACCCGCTCCACGTTTGGCTTAGCTCGCTCCACGTTTGACCTAGCCCGCTCCACGTTTGGCCAAGCCCGCTCCACGTGTGGCCTAGCCCGCTCCACGTGTAGCCTAGCCCGCTTCAAGTATGGCCTAGCCCGCTTCAAGTATGGCCTAGCTCTCTCCACGTTTGGCCTAGCCCGCTCCACGTTTGGCCTAGCCCGCTTCAAGTATGGCCTAGCTCGCTCCACGTTTGGCCTAGCCCGCTCCACGTGTGGCCTAGCCCGCTCCACGTTTGGCCTAGCCCGCTCCACGTGTGGCCTAGCCCGCTCCACGTTTGGTCTTATTTATTTTATTTCTATTCATTTATTTATTTTCTTAAATTATTATTTCTTTCTTTTTAATATTGCACATACTGTGACCTGAGGAAGGAACGTAAGAACGTCCAAAAATATTGTAGTGAAAGACACTTTTTTTTTGTTAAAACATTTATCATTATTTTAAATATAACTCAAAACTGTATTAGTATTACTATTTATAATAATTCATTTTTGCTATTGTTGTTGTTACTAGATGTGGGTCCGACGTCCAACTCAACGACTATTTATGACTAATTTATATATACGGTATAGAATATAAGATATACATTTTTATGACATATTCTATAACTGTATTATGTTAACAGAAATAAATATTATTGTTATTGAAGGAAAGATGTCACGTTTTGTTATTACTCAAAAATTCACCCCCCTCCACTTCTCTACAGCTAGGATAAAAATGAAAAAATTTCAGTAAGCAGACTGAATAAATCTACATGCCTACCAAGTTCGGGTCAAATCGGAAAATATTTTTTAAAGTATTTTAAGTAACCCACATATGAATTTAAAATTAATATATGGGTTAGGTTTTATGAATCATGCACTGGCTTTAACTACGAGGTCATATCGCCTACTACCAGAGCGCTCTTTCGTCACTCTGGTGCACGTGGGAGTTCTAAATTTTGCCTACCCTAAATTTTTATTCACCTAGGGCAGGGGTCTTTAACGAGTACCTGATATCGTTCAGGCTCGGGACCATCGCGAAGGACGGCGTGCTTAAGTTTATTTTAACTCTCAGATAAAATAAACTAAGGGCCTCGGTCGGGTTTCGATTCCACGTTCTTGAGCTCAGAAGACAAGCACGCATACCACTGAGCTACCAGCGCCCTAAAAAAATTAATATATATATATATATATAATTTGATTAAAAAACAGTAATTGAACAGCAGAAAAAACCCTAAGAATGTAGAAATAAATAAGTAAATTCTTTGCTACTTTACTCGAAATGGCTTCAGGTGAAGTTTTGATGTAGAACGCCTCTTTCGGTCACTCGAAATGGCTTCAGGTGAAGTTTTGATGTAGAACGCCTCTTTCGGTCACTCGAAATGACTTCAGGTGAAGTTTTGATGTAGAACGCCTCTTTCGGTCACTCGAAACTTCACAAAAGTTGAAAATACATTGTTTCATTAAAAAAAATACTGTGCAAGTATTTGGATGGATCGGTTTGGAGGCACTCGCGGCTATCAATTAAAGGCAGATAAGGAATGTGTCTTTTTAAACGATCTTATCTAAGTGATCACTGAGTCATATCATATCTGTTACGTAACTATCAGCGCAGCTCCATCATGCCCAAAGTAGACACATAGTTCTGATAAAATATCTTGTAAACCTGACCATATACAAACAAAGTTGTCGGTGAATCACCGGAAAAATACTTCCCCAGAACGAGATTTTCGAGTTGATCCTCCTTCCCTTTTGCCGATTCTGCTGAAAATTAATAAAGTGTCGTCCATATGGGATTTTGATTTCACATACGTTTTGAGCCTGTCCCTAATCCTCCCTTCTCTTTGGCTGATTCGGCTGAAAACTAATAGATACTGTCCTTATGAAGTTCCGGTCACCCATATAAAATTTCGTGTCGGTACATTCATTCTATGAGCAGTTATTAGAGGTTTAGTGTTAAGCTCGCCCTATAAACCCTCCCTTCCCTTCGGCCAATTTGACTGAAAATCAATAGGTGCTCGTCAATAGAGGCTTCTGGATTCACTTATAAAATTTCGTCTCGATATATTCATTCTATCGGGAGTTATAGTGTAAACGGACATAATAATTTTTTTTTTGTTTTTGGAATCTACAGGTCGGAAAACGTGAAATTCCGTTGAAACTCCGCATCAAATTGTTGACCGATCACATAACTTCGCTGGGGAAGAAAAAACTATACAAAATGTGTCTTTCTTTGATTTAAACAACATGCCTAACAAATATTTACAAAATGGAGTTAGGCCTCTGGTAAACTCTTTATATTTATATCTGATTTAAGTTTTCTAATGTTATAGCAAGAGTCTACTTTTTTTGAGTGATAACCTTTCATGATAAGTTGTATATTCTTCACTCTTTCTTGGAAATTAAAGTGCAGCACTTTCCTCAAGGTCCCTAAATGGAGACGTTCGTTATTTCTGGTAGCGATACAAAACGTCTACTTGCTGTTGGTACCCATGGGCGAATGCAATGATAACAGCTTACATTACAGTAGAAGTTAAAAAAAACAATTCATTTTCTATACTTTTTCTGATGAAAAATGAAATTGTGTGAAGTGTGCCAATACTTTTCTGAGCTGAAGATTTACGTTTTCTTTTACAGTTTCAAGCCGAATGGATATAACAGAAAATTTTTAGCATCATTATTATTGAATCGTTCAAATTGGCTTCTAAGTTGGTTTAATTGTTTTAAAGAAGATTCAATATTGTTGTCTAAGAAAACGTTTAGAAAGTTATATACTTTATTTAACCATTAAGTATACTCGTCGCGGCATTCCGTGCCGCAAATTTACTAGATTTTGATTTTCGCGGTCCCTATGTTTAATAACAAGCTAATCTCCACTTCTATTCTTCAATGACATGTCTATGAATGAACACAACAAGTAGCGCATTGATCTGATATTTTATCAGTCGGTAACAATAGGTCAAAGTGGAAGAGACAATTGCGGCACTGTATACCGGCCTGTGTTAAAATGTAAGCTTTTTTTTATATTTTACTTCGTATTTGTTTTCTTTATAACTAAGTATATTTTTATGTTAGGTATAGTTAATTTTTTTCCAAGAACTTATTTGTAATTAAATAATAATAATTAGCTGTTAATTAATTAATTAAAATACTTAAAAATAATAATTATTTTTTTAGTTTTTTCCTTGTACCTACAACTAATTTGTAATAAAAATAAACTATTTATACCTAATTAATTATATTGTTCTTCATTTCTACTATAATAAGATGTTTTTCTTTGCTTCAATAGGTATATGTAATTTTTAAACATTGTTTAAAAGGTTCAATTTTTGTTGTTTTTTTTAAACAATTTTTTATTTTTTTTTTCAATAGAGTTTTTAAAAACATTGTTATGCATTCAGTACGCCTAATAATAACTTTTTGGAGTTGTATGGGGTGCAAAACAGCTGAAAAACTCAATAGTTAAGCATGCGGCCGCGCGAGTGTACTAATGTAGCAATGAAAGGCGAGTGTACTAGAGGGTTAATTTGTTAAAAATAAATCATTACCTACTGGTTTTCAATCTTAAACTTACTTTATCACTATGAGTTAATGAGTCAAAAAAAAATATTTTCTATGTCGGCTTGAAAATAATTATAATTAAATTATCATTTCAACACATTTTCAATGTTTCGTTATGGAAAGTAAAATGACAATAAATCTTGGTGACGGTTAATTGCCATTTTGGGTAATAATTAAGGGCAGAAGGGGAAGAAGCAAAAGTAAATAAGTCACATTTATAGGGAAACTATGTCCAAAATTAGTTTGGATGTTAGAAGCGGATTATACACTCATTAATGACATCGCAAAACAGAATAAATATAACAAGTAACTGATAACAGTTCGGTCAATGACAGAATAACTTAATATACGTAGCTAAAAATACAGCAGAGAGCAGGTGGGTGAGTACAAGGAAAACAGAAAAACAGGTTATTTCAACTGAAACTTAGTAAACACTGTCATAAATTATCCCATAATTTATATCTGTTATTTTTCAATTTAGTTGACTTATAAATCTGAAAATTTGCATATATTGTAGGTCAAAACAGAAATATTTTATTTCAAGTGTCTTCAGAGTGTTGTAAACTGGTTGAGAATAACATTCCATATGGTTATCTCAACCGATTTGAAGAACCCATATCAAGGTTTCCTATGTTAGGTGGCTTACTGAATAAATCGAATTAATTATTATTCATTTTGGTCGACAAAGTTGATTGGTTCATTATTACAATGCAAGTTCCATTTTTGATGAATGACACACAGAGATTATAGTTAAAATGATTTTACTTGAGGAGATGAAACAAACCTCATCGTGTAGTGTTGATTTAATGGGCCTCACTACTTTACACAAACATTACTTACATACACAAATTCTTCTGGATAGTTATTATGGTTGCAATTGACATCGAGCGAATCCATAATTCTTATTCGCAGTACAATTCATGTTATTGTATTTTGGTAAAAATTGTATGTCTAAATCCCCCACCCAAAAAAAACAACATTTTTTGCCGCATGTTTTACACTATTTATCTGAATTTCCCAAAAACTGTCATTCATGTCGAAATTAGATGTAGGTAGGTGTTTTCTTATTTGTAAATCGCTTTAACGAAACAAAAAGCTTCTCTAGTAAACAGAATCTTGCTTAGTTGTTTGCTCGATTTAACTGAACTCTATCGAAAAATTACCCACTTGGAATTCCTGTATTAGGTAAACAGAATAATCATGGGATTATGCGAGGTAGCCGGTTTTAACACCATAAAACAATTTAGATAATGTAGTACTGATAAGCATGGTCTACGTTGGCCAATTAATTTCGAAAATTTAGGTACCTGTGTAATGAAATATACCGAGTTCCACTTCGGACTACCGGGAAATTCTTAAGGCTTAATTCTCAATACAAGGCTCCTCTCCTTCCAACACATCTTGATCCTTATCAACTTTTTACTGAAAGGCTCATATTATTATTACAGTAGAACCTCTATAAGTCGAACATCAAGGGAGACGCCAAAAAATTCGAGTTATAGAATTTTCGACTTATGGAGGATTTTGATTCGACTTGTAGAGGTTAAGATTCATTCTAACCAATTTTGAGTTAGAGAGGTGAAATAAATAAAAATTCAAGTTACAGAGGTAACAAACATATTTATATTTATTATAAATCATCATTATTTCAAAACATCCTTAAAATAAAAAATACGTAGTATATGTAGGTATTAAAAAAAGTCAGTAATTTTTTTTTGCTTTAGATAATTGGTAATCCTATTTATTGTATACCTACTCCTAAATTGTTTTCTAAGAAACAATGGTGTACAATGTCGGCAAATTCTTAAAGTCGGTAACTTATTTTTCTTCGAGCTACAGAGGTAATAAGTTTCAAATAATCGAGTTGTAAAGGTTGTAAAATAAAACATTGCTATGTTCGAAATACAGAGGTCCAATTTATTTTTTCGAGTTATAGAGGGAAAATATGTACCAAAATAGCTTGTAGGGATTATTTCAACTAATAGAGGGTTGAGATTTCGAGTAATAGAGGTTTTGGGGCTTGAAGGGAAAGGAACAAAACTTTTTTCGAGTTTTGTAGGTTTTCGACTTATCGAGGTTCGACTTAAAGAGGTTCTACTGTATTATATAAATACTAGCTGTGTTATCCTTCGCTGCACGAAACCAACCTTGGCTCAATTAATTTAGACGGAAATAATATCTGCGGGTAATTGGTCGTTTCAAATTAATATCGTTCGTGAATGATTAGCTCATGTGATGACATCATTTTTGTATAGCGTCCAAATGAATACCAAGATATTTGATTACTTGGAGTTTCTGATCGGATGTTAACCCCTACCCTCCCCACGTCTCACTTTCGAATAAATGAAGAAGAAGAGCAGAGGACACCCGAGACAATGCTGAGAAACGCTAGAAATAAGGGAAAAAGGGGGGGGGGGGGGGGGGGGTTCACGGTGTCCATAGACCTGATGGGGTGAAACGGACGTCGAATTCGGATTCAGCGACCTCGAAAACATAAAGACATGGGGGTCTAGTTCAGTGGACAAGACCTTGTTTTTTTTTCGTGGGGTTGTGTTATTATTAATTCAATTATTTTAATTGTTTATTTATTAATTATATTTAACATCATATCATAATTATCACAGCAGAAATAGTTCTATTTGTCACACATCAAATAAAAATTCTAACTAAGTGATGTCATATATGATGTCATATACCTTTTGTTTAATTTGACAGTTATCTTTATTGTGATGGCGGTTTGAGCTAGAGACAAATGACTGAGATGATTGAAGAACCTTTATGAGTTATCAAGTGTTTAACACAAATAACATAGAATTAGGGGGACGTATACATAACTTTCCTGAGTCAAGAAGTTATTCTGAAAGAATGGAGCGCTCCAGCTCAGGGCAGAGTTGGGTTTAGTCATTAATATTTTCAATCGATTGACGAATCAAACTAAAAAGTTAGTGATTATTTTAGTTATGACTAAATCAATCACGATTGATAATTTAGTTTTAGTCACTACTAAAATCGAGTAATGATTAGTTATTAGTTTTAGTTTGGATTAATTTTTTAACTAAAAAGATATTTTTCGTATTTGAAAACGAGGCAATAAAATATTATGCAGAAAATGAACCGACCTTGTACCTTCTAGTAACTACTGACACAACGCAATAAAATTTTAAACTCTTAAAAATTACTCAAGTTCTTTCAATTCAAAATAGGCCTTATCTTATAGGTAATTAGGTACTTTTCTGTTTATTAGCACATTCTATCGCTGTTTGTGTCACTACCTGGAAAGGGTCTATTGTATTGATACAAAGCATTGTTAGCTACAGAGCCTATGCCGTCATCGGGGCCAGTTGAAAGAATGTTTTCCTATGCTACTATGACCAACTCACCGACATCACACAAACTATCTGATGAGATGTTTGAGAAAAGAGTCGTCATGAAAAGCAATTTAAATATAATGAATCGAAAACATTGATGGTTTGATTACATGTGCTGTACTAGTAAAAGAATAAATAAATAAAAAATATGAAAATATTGTTATTTGTACACCATGTATGAATGACTAATAAAAGAATAAACCATTTGTCTAATTTAATAATTCGTTTACTTTACAATCTCCTCGACATTAGTATTGCAATCAAATTATTAATCAACATTGAAAACTAAAATTGATTCTATCATTATTTGAATTTTTTAAAACTAATGCAATCGTCAATCGTCAGTTAAACTAATTACGTTGGTTTTAGTTTTTAATCGTCAATCAAACTAAAACTTTTTGCCAACACTGGCTCAGGGCCACAACAGATCAACACGGCGTCCATTGTTAGTCCATCACCGATACGGCTGGCAACCCCAATCATGATCTGCTTCTTATTTAGGTATAGATAATTACGACACTTGTAAAAAATTGTGTTTCATATCCAAAAACATTATTTGATACAAAACTTTCATTTTTTTATTTTTTTTTTTTTTTTTGGCCTTTGTTCGATGCATATTAGCCATGTCACTGTGTTATCTAATTATTTACGACATCCATGGCCCCGGGAGGGAGTTCCATCTATGAAATAAAACTCACTCCCGGACGGGATTCTAACCCGCAAACCATGCTGTGACCATACGACTAAAGCCCTACGCTCTAGCCCGCACGGCCATCATGGCTCCCTTGAGCAGAGTTCATCCACATTTTAAAGGTGAGTCGAATGTAAGTAATGTTTAATCATTATTTTCCCAAATTATTTTCAATCTATTTTATTTCTCTTGGTACCTATATTATTTAATGTACCTATTCTTATTATCTATTTTTATTATTATATTCAGAAAAAATAAATTATTATTAACAAGAAAACAACTTATTATTCCTATTATTATTTTATGGATCTAATTATTTATTTATAATTTTTTATTTATTCATTTATGTATTTTTTTAATTTATTTATTTATAATTTACTTATTTATATTTTTTTATTCATTTACTTTTTTTTTTATTCATTTATAATTGATTAATATATATATATATATAGTTCTGCCATAAGTATTGCTACAAGGAAATATATACCGCATTCAACAGAAAAACGAGTTCTTTAAATAAACTGTTATTAACATAAAATAAAATTACTCAAAATGTCGCCCTTTTGCCTGGACACAAGATTCTAGTCTCCGAGGCCAGTCATCAATGGCAGTACGCAGCAAGCAGTTCTTGAAGAAAGCGCTCAACTGCACGGATCAGTGACTGTTTGAGGCTTTCCAAGTTAGGTTGTGCTCTGTGGCAGGCCATCCTCTCCAGTTCTGACCACAGCCGGTAGTCGAGTGGGTTCAGATCAGGGCTTCCTGAGGGCCAGTCCGAGGCTGAGAGGAACTCAGGAATGTTCCTCTTCAGCCATTGCTGAGTTGACCTGGCCTTATGAGCAGGAGCGGAATCCTCCTGAAAACCCCAGTGACTTCCAGCAGAGTATCATTCAGAGGCTTCACAACAGGTTCCAAAATATCGTCCTGATAATTTTTAGCAAATGTTCAACTCCTTTTTCATGGAAATGGAGCTTGCGGTGCCGTAATAGCTCACTCCCCACCAAACCATCACTGAAGAAGGGTAATGACCTGTTTCCACTCTTCCAATCACTTCCTGAGTCTCTTTAGAGCTGTGTGCGTACACATGATCATTTTGGCCATTAAATTTCTCTTCAATCGTAAACATTTTTTCATCGCTGAACAAAATTTTCCGATAGAGACCATTGGCTTAACGACAAAGGAGCAGCTTTGATCTCTGCACCCTAATTCTTTTTAGGGAAGCGGTCAGCCTTTGTCCTGTCATCCTTCGGAATGCACTCATCCTAAGGTCACTTTTTATTATGCGAGACATCGATCTGACAGAGATTCCCTTTTCCCGAGACATGATTTTTTTTGTTTCCGGATAGGATTTCTCCTGATTCGAACAGCCACTGCTCTCACTTCATTATCCGTCCATTAGGGTACGACCTAATCGAGGTCTGTTACATACAGACAGGGTCTCATTGTAACGATTTATAGTGCGGTACACGAACATACTGCTGATACCCAAAGGTTCCTATGTACTGAAAATCTCAAGTTAGATTTTT
The DNA here is from genome assembly GCA_963662175.1 of Aradus depressus. Classification (NCBI taxonomy): domain Eukaryota; kingdom Metazoa; phylum Arthropoda; class Insecta; order Hemiptera; family Aradidae; genus Aradus; species Aradus depressus. Next base: position 35,104,867 of record OY759224.1, on the reverse strand, counting down.
AAACTTTGTATAAGGCGAGCACGAAAATCCGGTTTTCTTTATCACCCCACTCCATGTTAACTGAGCGAAAGAAAAATACAAACAAATTGGGATAGCCTGATGTATAAAGTAAACAATCTGATGTAGGAGAGGCCTATGTAAACAATACCCAAGGTTTTAATCATAGTCCAACTTTTGTAACAGTATTTATGTTAACTAGGTACATTTTTTTATTATTTTTTTTTTTATATATTATTAAAGTTACATTGTTTTATTTTTTTGTTCTATATCTCGCACATTGGGACCTTATGAAAGGACGTAAGAACATCGTTGTGATAAAGACACTTCTGGAAGAGTTTTAAAAAGTAGTTATCTTAATTTTTATCAAATCGAAAAATGTATCTACTTATTATAATGTATATATTAATATAATTTTTTTTTGGTATTCATATATTTTTAAGTATTTATTTATTCAGTTTTTTTTCATTTCATTTTACTTGTTTAAATAGTTTTGTTAACAATAATCATACGTGTGTAAGGCCAACCTCACATTAGGCAATTCCGAAGCGACGCGACTGATACTCAAGTATCTCGAGGGTATCTTAGAAGTCACTTCCTATGTTGAGTGGTGGGGAGACACAAACGACGCACAGTGGTCGGAATTTCAAAAAAGCTGGCCAAAAGTCGAAAAATTTAGGCGCGTTTTTAGACGTAAGTACCGCGGAAATACCTTCAGAGGGAGCCACTGAATGAAACTGTGAAGTGGAAAATTTATTCTATCTACATATTTCTAAGTGTAGGCTGGCGGAAAACGTGACAATTTTTTCTTTTTAATTGTTAATGCATTTTAACAGTTAAACAAATAGTGTTTCTCGGAAAATTTCGCAACAACAACATTCAACAAAATATGGCCGACAATTGTGGAGGTTAGTAGATAATATTTATGCTGTATTCCTATTTTTTTTCATCAAGTGATCTCCTGAGCGGCTTTTTGAAGTTAACCTCAATTATAACATAACCAAAAGTTTCAAAGTATGGAAACTTTTTTATCTCGCAAGATCCCGCATTGATTCAAAGTGGAGAGTGTTAAGGGATGTCCATTTTATTCAGCCGTTAAAGAATTGGGTGCCCCCGCCTGCCCCTGTATGTGTAAAAGCGTTTTAACTTTTTAATTTGTGCTGATGAGAATACCGGAAAAGATGCCGCAGAGAACACTGAAAGAGATGTAGAATTATTCGTTGATTGATGTTTGTTTCAAAATATGTATCTCTAAACTTTGTATAATAAAATAACGTTTGAAAATTAATTTCTCTTGTTTTGGATCCGCCATGTTGATTTTTAGTGTAAAATTACTTTTTCATAAAAACAAACGTCAAATTCAAATTTAACACTCTTTAAAACCTCTTAATATGAGAATCATCATCCATATATTAATTTTTTAGATTTTTGTCCGCCATGTTTGATCCGCAATCTTGTTTTTGAGTGTAATAATAATTTTTCTAATAGAAACTAACGTCTAATGCGAATTTATCATCCTCAAAAACCTTTGAATGGGAAAATTATCATTCATATATTAATTTTTTGGACTTTGATCCGCCATATTGGATCCGCCATCTTGTTTTTGAGTGCAAGATCACTTTTTTTTATAAAAACTGATATCAAATTTGAATTTAGCGCCCTCAAAAACCCTTAAATGTGAAAATTATCCTTCATCTATCAATTTTTTGATTTTTGATCCGCCATATTGGATTCGCCATCTTGTTTTTGAGTGTAATATCACTTTTTTTATGAAAACTAACGTCAAATTCGAATTCAGTGCCCTCAAAAACCCCTTAATGTAAGAATTATCCATCGTATATTTATTTTTTAATTTTTTGTCCGCCATATTGGATCCGCCATCTTGTTTTTGAGTTTGCCTTTGAAGTTTTCAAAAAACCAATGTCAGATTCGGATTCAACGACCTCGAAAACATATATATACATCACAATTTCACTTGTTTTCTTTAATTTCGACTTTTGGCCAGCTTTTTTGGAATTCCGACCACTGTGCGACGCCACTCCCAGGAGACGCGTATCCTACCAGTCTCAAGCGACCTGCTAGGGAGGTCGCCCGTCCCTTGAGTCTCCTGCGTCGCCTCGCAATGGCTAGTGATCACACTCTTCTGCACTCACACATTCTCGTATTTGTGTGTCCTCTGTCTTACAGATGGAGAAACAGTGCCAATCAAGTGTAGGGATGATTCTTCCGTCATTCGGTACAATACTACAAACTTGGAATCCGTCTTTTCCAGCTCTTTAGCAGCAATAAATAATCTGCAGTTAACATTCCTTTCGATGTAAGGATGGCGCCATAATCTTCGGATTTTCCTTTTTCTATAATAATAATAATGAGCAACAACGACATCTTCATCACTTGAAGGATCTTCACTTGACATGGTGAACAACTCAGCTTCTCGCCACGGCTAGATGGAGACTGAAGAGATCCTAGTCGCTGCACAGTATCCTCAGTGTGAGGAGAAAAGTTGCCTACGGGTATCATACCCACAGGCAACTCAAATGACTGATACTTGAGTATCAGTCGCGTCGCTTCGGAATTGCCTAATGTGAGGTTGGCCTTAGTCTCAAATAGTTATAAATCTAATTTATAAGCTATCTTAATGTATAAATTCTTTTGAATTCTTTTCTATTACCATGTATTGGTTTAATGAAAATAAAATTATTATTATTATATATTTTTTCGATCTATCTGAACCTTATAGTTAGTTATTATTATGACTCATGCCCGGGCTTTAACTACGAGGTCATATCGCCTTCTAACAGAGCGCTAATTCGTCACTTTGATGGACATTTTGCCTATATTTTTATTCACCTAGGGTAGGGGTCTTCAACGAGTACCTGACATCATACAGGCTCGGGACCATTGCTCAACACCGAAGGACGGAGTACTTAAGTTTATTTTACCTCCCAGATAAACTAAGAGCCTCGGTCGGGTTTCGAATCCACGACCTTGAGTCAAATCTTCTACTTATTGTTTTTGTACTAAACGTTTTTTTTAGTAACTAACTAACTTGTTTTTGTACAGATCGTAGGATAAATAAAAGAATTTAAAAAAAGAAAAAAAAATATGTTTCTAAATGCGCAAAAATAAATAAAAATAAATTAATAATTGGAAAAATACTCACATATGCTGTTTTATCCATTTAAGGTTAAAAATGCAAATTTATGCAGTATACAATTTAGTTTATACGATCCTACTGGCATGATTCGTAAAGTCATTCAACCAAAAGACCCTTAAAAAAAATAAACAAGATATTATTGAAATCCGGTCTCTTCTGTTTATTCATTTTTTTTTTTTTCATGCATAAAAAAGTAATTTTACAGGCCCTGGCGAGACGCGGGCAGCTGACCCATCCTTCACTCATCTTATAAAGGCTTGTTTTTCTCCCGATGATTAGCAAAAAAAAAGACCTTCACATTAATAATGCTCTACATATATTTTAGGAGACATATTTGAGGAGATTAAGAAGACAGTTCCATATTTCTGTCATCTAATGTGCGCTACAAAGTTCCAATCACACCGACACAAATTATCGCAAAAATGGTGAACTCAGGGGCCTTCGAAACGTGAAAATCCGTTGAAACTAGGTTTTGGATTTTCGCACGATTACAATACTTTCTTTTACTACACATTGTAATTATGAATAATCTATATTAATAAAGCTGAAACGGGGTTTGTTTGTATGTTTGTTCCAGCATCATGCCCAAACCGCTGGACGGATTTTTATGAAACTTCCCATGTAGCATTCTTTTGAGCCCGATTGAATAATCGGCTATGTGGCGTCCCAAAATTTTGATCGGGAGGGGGGGTTGTAAGGGGGGCCTAAGTATATAAATAGTGCTAACTCATTAACTAATGGTCAAATTGTCATGAAATTTCACATGTAGTCTTTTTAAAAGCCAAACAGGAAAAAAAGGTGTGTGGCGTCCCAAAGTTTTGAACGGGAGGGGGGGGTTGTGGGGGGGCCTAATTATAAATATAGAGCTAACTCATTAACTAATGGGCGAATCGTCATGAAATTTCACATGTAGTATTTTTAAAAGCCAAATAGCAAAAAAAGGTGTGTGGCGTCCCAAAATTTTGATCGGGAGGGGGGGTTGTGGGGGGGCCTAAGTATAAATATAGAGCTAATTCTTTAACAGTTGGTCGGATTGTCACGAAGTTTCACATGTAGTATTTTTAAAAGCCAAATAGGAAAAAAAGGTGTGTGGCGTCCCAAAGTTTTGAACGGGAGGGGGGGTTCTAAGGGGGGCCCAAGTATAAATATAGAGCTAACTCATTAACTAATGGGCGAATCGTCATGAAATTTCACATGTAGTATTTTTAAAAGCCAAATAGGAAAAAAAGGTGTGTGTCGTCCCAACGTTTTGAACGGGAGGGGGGGTTGTGGGGGGGGGGGGGGAGGGCTAAATATACATATAGAGTTAGCTCATTAACTAATGGGCGAATCGTCATGAAATTTCACGTAGTATTTTTAAAAGCCAAATAGGAAAAAAAGGTGTGTGGCGTCCCAAAGTTTTGAACGGGAGGGGGGGTTGTAAGGGGGGCCTAAGTATAAATATAAAGCTAATTCTTTAACGGTTGGTCGGATTGTCACGAAATTTCACATGGAGTATTCCTGAAGGCCAAATAGAAAAATAAGGTGTGTGGCGTCCCAAAGTTTTGAACGGGAGGGGGGGTTGTGGGGGGGCCTAAGTATAAATATAGAGCTAACTCATTAACTAATGGGCGAATCGTCATGAAATTTCACATGTAGTATTTTTAAAAGCCAAATAGGAAAAAAAGGTGTGTGGCGTCCCAAAGTTTTGAACGGGAGGGGGGGTTGTGGGGGGGCCTAAGTATAAATATAGAGCTAGCTCATTAACGGTTGATCGAATTGTCACAAAGTTTCACATGTAGTATTCCTGAAGACCAAATAAAAAAATAGGCGGTGTAACGGCTCAAAATTTTGTACGGGAGGGGGGGTAGTGGCGGGGGGACCTAAGTATAAATATGGCGCTAGCTCAATAACGGTTGGTCGTATTGTCATGGAATTTCACATGTAGTATTCTTAAAAGCCAAATAGAAATATAGGGTGTATATGTCACAAAATTTTGAACGGGAGTGCGGGTTGATGGGGGCCTAAGTATAAGTATAGTGATAAGTCATTAACGGATGATCGGATTGTCACGAAATATCACATGAAGTATTCATAAAGGCCAAATAGAAAAATAGGGTGTGTGACGTCAAAAAATTGTGAACGGGAGGGGGGTTATGGGGGTAGGCCTAAATTTGAAGATAGTGATAGGTCATTAACGGATGATTGGATTGTCACGAAATTTCACATGTAGTATTCTTGATGGTCAAATAAAAAAATACACTATGTGACATTTTAAAAATTTGGGAGGGGGGGGCTAAGCATGAAAATAATGCTGAATCATTGAAGGGTAATCGGATTGTCATGAATTTCACATGTAGTAGTTGTAACTATGTATTCGCTGTGGGGTTCACTGTTGCAAGACATTTACTAGATGTGATGCCCAGCGTTCCTAATATCGTACTAGCTGTGGGGTCCGCTGTTGCAAGGCACTTACTAGCTGTAGTGCTCAGCCCCAGCGTTCCTAACTATGTACTGGCTGTGGGGTTCGCTGTTGCAAGGCACCTACAAGACATTTACTAGCTGTGATGCCCAGCGTTCCTAATTACGTACTAGCTGTGGGGTCTGCTGTTGCAAGGCGCTAGCAGTGTGGCCCAGCGTACTTAACTACGTAGGTACTAGCTGTGGGGTCCGCCGTTGCAAAACTCATACTAGCTATGATGCCCTGTGGTTCTAACTACATACTATCTGTGGGGTCCGCAGTTGCAAGGCACCTACTACCTGTAGGGCCCAGCGTTCCTAAAAACGTACTAGCTGTGGGGTCCGTCGTTACAAAAGCATACTAGCTGTGATGCTCAGCGTTTCTAACTACGTACTAGCTGTGGGGTCCGCCGTTGCAAAACACATACTAGCTGTGATGCCCAGTGGTTCTAACTACGTACTAGCTGTGGGGTCCGCTGTTGCAAGGCACTTACTAGCTGTGATGCCCAGCGTTCCTAACTTCGTACTAGCTTTGGGGTCCGCTCTTGCGAGGCACATACTAGCTGCGGTGCCCAGCGTTCCTAACTACGTACTAGCTGTGGTGCCCAGCGTTGCAAGGCATATATTAGCTGTGGTCACAAACGTTCTTAAGTTCGCACTGGCTAGGACGTCCAGCGAAGCTAAGTATTCACTAGCTGTGGTTTCCGCCGTTGAAAGGCGCATACTAGCTGTGGTGCCCAGGGGTCCTAAAAACTTACTAGCGTTGCTATAGTTGAAGGACTATAAGCCTTATTCCGTATGAATAATTGAAAATTATAACATCATGAATGTACTGTTAAAGGGTAAGCGGATTGGCATGAATTTCACATGTAGTAGTAGTAAGTATGTATTCGCTGTGGGGTCCGCTGTTGCAAGGCATTTACTAGCTGCGGTCAATAGCGTTCTTAAGTACGCACTGGCTAGGATGTCCAGCGATGCTAAGTATTCACTATCTGTGGTTTCCGCCGTTGAAAGGCGCATACTAGCTGTGATGCCCAGGGGTCCTAAAAACTTACTAGCTGGGGTGTTTGACGTTGAAGGACTATAAGCCTTATTCCGTATGAATAATTGAAAATTATAACATCATGAATGTACTGTTGAAGAATTTAAGAGACTTATAGGAGATAATAGTAGAAAAGTCAAAGTTCCCCGGGCAACGCCGGGTATTACTGCTAGTCTATATTAATAAAGCTGAAACGGGGTTTGTTTGTATGTTTGTTCCAGCATCACGCCCAAACCGCTGGACGGATCTTCTTGAAACTTCACATGTAGCATTCTTTTGAGCCCGATTGAATAATAGGCTATGTGGCGTCTCAAAATTTTGAACGGGAGGGGGGGTTGTAAGGGGGGCCTAAGTATATAAATAGTGCTAACACATTAACTAATGGTCGAATTGTCATGAAATTTCACATGTAGTCTTTTTAGAAGCCAAACAGGAAAAAAAGGTGTGTGGCGTCCCAAAGTTTTGAACGGGAGGGGGGGTTGTGGGGGGGCCTAAGTATAAATATAGAGCTAACTCATTAACTAATGGGCGAATCGTCATGAAATTTCACATGTAGTATTTTTAAAAGCCAAATAGGAAAAGAAGGTGTGTGGCGTCCCAAAATTTTGATCGGGAGGAGGGGTTGTGGGGGGGCCTAAGTATAAAAATAGTGCTAACTCATTAACTAATGGGCGAATTGTCATGAAATTTTACAGGTAGTCTTTTTAAAAGCCAAACAAGAAATAAAGGTGTGTGGCGTCCCAAAGTTTTGAACGGGAGGGGGGGTTGTGGGGGGGCCTAAGTATAAATATAGAGCTAACTCATTAACTAATGGGCGAATCGTCATGAAATTTCACATGTAGTATTTTTAAAAGCCAAATAGGAAAAAAAAGGTTTGTGGCGTCCCAATGTTTTGAACGGGAGGGGGGGTTGTGGGGGGGCCTAAGTATAAATATAGAGCTAATTCTTTAACGGTTGGTCGGATTGTCACGAAATTTCACATGGAGTATTCCTGAAGGCCAAATAGAAAAATAAGGTGTGTGGCGTCCCAAAGTTTTGATCGGGAGGGGGGGTTGTAAGGGGGGCCTAAGTATATAAATAGTGCTAACATAATAACTAATGGTCGAATTGTCATGAAATTTCACACGTAGTCTTTTTAAAAGCCAAACAGGAAAAAAAGGTGTGTGGTGTCCCAAAGTTTTGAACGGGAGGGGGGGTTGTGGGGGGGCCTAAGTATAAATATAGAGCTAACTCATTAACTAATGGGCGAATCGTCATGAAATTTCACATGTAGTATTTTTAAAAGCCAAATAGGAAAAAAAGGTGTGTGGCGTCCCAAAGTTTTGAACGGGAGGGGGGGGTTGTGGCGGGGCCTAAGTATAAATATACAGACCAGAGCGTTGCAAGGACATAGTCCAAGACTGGATAATGGACAGGTGGCAACAACGATGGTCGCACTCCTCCGACGGGCGAACGACATTCACGTATCTACCTGACGTCCGGGTCCGCCTGCGCTCCACTTGGGTACAACCCGATCACTGGACTTCTCAGGTACTTTCAGGTCACGGTGACTTCAACTCCAAACTCTTCTTCTTCAAGAGGAAGGATAGCCCGAACTGTTCGTGTGGCGGCATAGAGACTGCAGAACATGTGGTCCTCGATTGTCCCCTGTACGACAGGTCTAGGGTGGAGTTGATCCGCGCGACAGTATAAATATAGAGCTAACTCATTAACTAATGGGCGAATCGTCATGAAATTTCACATGTAGTATTTTTAAAAGCCAAATAGGAAAAAAAGGTGTGTGGCGTCCCAAAGTTTTGAACGGGAGGGGGGGTTGTGGGGGGGCCTAAGTATAAATATAGAGCTAGCTCATTAACGGTTGATCGAATTGTCACAAAGTTTCACATGTAGTATTCCTGAAGACCAAATAAAAAAATAGGCGGTGTAACGGCTCAAAATTTTGTACGGGAGGGGGGGTAGTGGCGGGGGGACCTAAGTATAAATATGGCGGTAGCTCAATAACGGTTGGTCGTATTGTCATGGAATTTCACATGTAGTATTCTTAAAAGCCAAATAGAAATATAGGGTGTATATGTCACAAAATTTTGAACGGGAGGGTGGGTTGATGTGGGCCTAAGTATAAGTATAGTGATAAGTCATTAACGGATGATCGGATTGTCACGAAATTTCACATGTAGTATTCCTGGAGGCTAAAAAGAAAAATAGGCGGTGTGACGGCTCAAAATTGTTTACGGGAGGGGGGGTTGTGGCGGGGGGGCCTAAGTATAAATATAGTGCTAGCTCATTAACGGTTGGTCGTATTGTCATGGAATTTCACATGTAGTATTATTAAAAGCCAAATAGAAATATAGAGTGTATATGTCACAAAATTTTGAACGGGAGGGTGGGTTGATGGGGGCCTAAGTATAAGTATTGTGATAAGTCATTAACGGATGATCGGATTGTCCCGAAATTTCACATGAAGTATTCATAAAGGCCAAATAGAAAAATAGGGTGTGTGACGTCAAAAAATTGTGAACGGGAGCGGGGTTATGGGGGTAGGCCTAAATTTGAAGATAGTGATAGGTCGCTAACGGACGATCGGATTGCCACAAAATTTCACATGTAGTATTCTTGATGGTCAAATAAAAAAATACACTATGTGACATTTTAAAAATTTGGGAGGGGGGGCTAAGCATAAAAATAATGCTGAATCATTGAAGGGTAATCGGATTGTCATGAATTTCACATGTAGTAGTAGTAACTATGTATTCGCTGTGGGGTTCACTGTTGCAAGACATTTACTAGCTGTGATGCCCAGCGATCCTAATATCGTACTAGCTGTGGGGTCCGCTGTTGCAAGGCACTTACTAACTGTAGTACTCAGCCCCAGCGTTCCGTAACTATGTACTGGCTGTGGGGTTCGCTGTTGCAAGGCACCTACAAGACATTTACTAGCTGTGATGCCCAGCGTTCCTAATTACGTACTAGCTGTGGGGTCTGCTGTTGCAAGGCGCTAGCAGTGTGGCCCAGCGTATTTAACTACGTAGGTACTAGCTGTGGGGTCCGCAGTTGCAAGGCACCTACTACCTGTAGGGCCCAGCGTTCCTAAAAACGTACTAGCTGTGGGGTTCGTCGTTGCAAAAGCATACTAGCTGTGATGCTCAGCGTTTCTAACTACGTACTAGCTGTGGGGTCCGCCGTTGCAAAACACATACCAGCTGTGATGCCCAGTGGGTCTAACTACGTACTAGCTGTGGGGTCCGCTGTTGCAAGACACTTACTAGCTGTGATGCCCAGCGTTCCTAACTTCGTACTAGCTGTGGGGTCCGCTCTTGCGAGGCACATACTAGCTGCGGTCAATAGCGTTCTTAAGTACGCACTGGCTAGGATGTCCAGCGATGCTAAGTATTCACTATCTGTGGTTTCCGCCGTTGAAAGACGCATACTAGCTGTGATGCCCAGGGGTCCTAAAAACTTACTAGCTGGGGTGTTTGACGTTGAAGGACTATAAGCCTTATTCCGTATGAATAATTGAAAAATATAACATCATGAATGTACTGTTAAAGGGTAAGCGGATTGGCATGAATTTCACATGTTGTAGTAGTAACTATGTATTCGCTGTGGGGTCCGCTGTTGCAAGGCATTTACTAGCTGCGGTCAATAGCGTTCTTAAGTACGCACTGGCTAGGATGTCCAGCGATGCTAAGTATTCACTATCTGTGGTTTCCGCAGTTGAAAGACGCATACTAGCTGTGATGCCCAGGGGTCCTAAAAACTTACTAGCTGGGGTGTTTGACGTTGAAGGACTATAAGCCTTATTCCGTATGAATAATTAAAAATTATAACATCATGAATGTACTGTTGAAGAATTTAAAAGACTTATAGGAGATAATAGTAGAAAAGTCAAAGTTCCCCGGGCAACGCCGGGTATTACTGCTAGTCTATATAAATAAAGCTGAAACGGGGTTTGTTTGTTTGTATGTTTGTTCCAGCATCACGCCCAAACCGCTGGACGGATTTTTATGAAACTTCCCATGTAGCATTCTTTTGAGCCCGATTGAATAATAGGCTATGTGGCGTCCCAAAATTTTGATCGGGAGGGGGGGTTGTAAGGGGGGCCTAAGTATATAAATAGTGCTAACTCATTAACTAATGGTCAAATTGTCATGAAATTTCACACGTAGTCTTTTTAAAAGCCAAACAGGAAAAAAAGGTGTGTGGCGTCACAAAGTTTTGAACGGGAGGGGGGGTTGTGGGGGGGCCTAAGTATATAAATAGTCTTAACACATTAACTAATGGTCGAAATGTCATGAAATTTCCCATGGAGTATTCCTGGAGGCCAAATAAAAAAATAGGCGGTGTGACGGCTCAAAATTTTTTACAGGAGGGGGGGTAGTGGGGGGGCCTAAGTATAAATATAGAGCTAACTCATTAACTAATGGGCGAATTGTCATGAAATTTCACATGTAGTATTTTTAAAAGCCAAATAGGAAAAAAAGTTGTGTGGCGTTCCAATGTTTTGAACGGGAGGGGGGGTTGTGGGAGGGCCTAAATATAAATATAGTGCTAACTCTTCAACGATTGGTCGGATTGTCACGAAATTTCACATGTAGTATTTTTAACAGCCAAATAGAAATATAAGATGTGTGGCGACCCAACGTTTAGAACGGGAGGGGGGGTTGTGGGGGGCCTAAGTATAAATATAGTGCTAGCTCATTAACGGTTGGTCGTATTGTCACGAAATTTCCCATGTAGTATTCCTGAAGGCCAAATAGAAAATAAGATGTGTGGTGTCCCAAAGTTTTGAACGGGAGGGGGGGTTGTGGGAGGGCCTAAGTATAAATATAGTGCTAGCTCATTAACGGTTGGTCGTATTGTCACGAAATTTCCCATGTAGTATTCCTGAAGGCCAAATAGAAAAATAAGGTGTGTGGCGTCCCAAAGTTTTGAACGGGAGGGGGGGTTGTGGGGGGCCTAAGTATAAATACAGAGCTAGCTCAATATCTGGTGGTCGCATTGTCACGAAGTTTCACATGTAGTAAAAAAAAAAGGTGTGTGGCGACACAAAGTTTTGAACGGGAGGGGGGGGTTGTGGGGGGGGAGGGGGCCTAAGTATAAATATAGTGCTGGCTCATTAACGGTTGGTCAGATTGTCACGAAATTTCACATATAGTATTCCTGAAGGCCAAATAGAAAAATAGGCGGTGTGACGGCTCAAAATTTTGTACGGGAGGGGGATTGTGGGGGGGGGGGCTAAGTATAAATATAGTGGTAGCTCATTAACGGTTGGTCGTATTGTCACGAAATTTCCCATTTAGTATTCCTGAAGGCCAAATAGAAAATAAGATGTGTGGTGTCCCAAAGTTTTGAACGGGAGGGGGGGTTGTGGGAGGGCCTAAGTATAAATATAGTGCTAGCTCATTAACGGTTGGTCGTATTGTCACGAAATTTCCCATGTAATATTCTTGAAGGCCAAATAGAAAAATAAGTTGTGTGGCGTCCCAAAGTTTTGAACGGGAGGGGGGGTTGTGGGGGGCCTAAGTATAAATATAGAGCTAGCTCAATAACGGGTGGTCGCATTGTCACGATGTTTCACATGTAGTAAAAAAAAAAGGTGTGTGGCGACCCAAAGTTTTGAACGGGAGGGGGGGTTGTGGGGGGGGAGGGGGCCTAAGTATAAATATAGTGCTGGCTCATTAACGGTTGGTCTGATTGTCACGAAATTTCACACGTAGTCTTTTTAAAAGCCAAGTAGGAAAAAAAGGTGTGTGGCGTCCCAAAGTTTTGTACGGGAGGGGGGGTTGTGGGGGGGCCTAGGTATAAATATAGAGCTAACTCTTTAACTAATGGGCGAATCGTCATGAAATTTCACGTAGTATTTCTAAAAGCCAAATAGGAAAAAAAGGTGTGTGGCGTCCCAAAGTTTTGAACGGGAGGGGGGGTTGTGGGGGGGCCTAAGTATAAATATAGAGCTAATTCTTTAACGGTTGGTCGGATTGTCACGAAATTTCACATGGAGTATTCCTGAAGGCCAAATAGAAAAATAAGGTGTGTGGCGTCCCAAAGTTTTGAACGGGAGGGGGGGTTGTGGGGGGGCCTAAGTATAAATATAGAGCTAACTCTTTAACGGTTGGTCGGATTGTCACGAAATTTCACATGGAGTATTCCTGAAGACCAAATAGAAAAATAGGCGGTGTGACGGCTCAAAATTTTTTACGGGAGGGGGGGGTAGTTGGGGGGCCTAAGTATAAATATAGAGCTAACTCATTAACTAATGGGCGAATCGTCATGAAATTTCACATGTAGTATTTTTAAAAGCCAAATAGGAAAAAAAGGTGTGTGGCGTCCCAAAGTTTTGAACGGGAGGGGGGGGGGGGTTGTGGGGGGCCTAAGTATAAATATAGAGCTAACTCTTTAACGGTTGGTTGGATTGTCACGAAATTTCACATGGAGTATTCCTGAAGCCCAAATAGAAAAATAAGGTGTGTGGCGTTCCAAAGTTTTGATCGGGAGGGGGGGTTGTAAGGGGGGCCTACGTATATGAATAGTGCTAACTCATTAACTAATGGTCGAATTGTCATGAAATTTCACATGTAGTATTCCTAAAGGTCAAATAGAAATATTAGGTGTGTGACGGCCCAAAATTTTGAACAGGAAGGAGGGTTGTGGGGGTGGGGGGCTAAATATACATATAGAGTTAGCTCATTAACGGTTGGTCGTATTGTCATGAATCGGATTGTCATGAATTTCACATGTAGTAGTAGTAACTATGTATTCGCTGTGGGGTTCACTGTTGCAAGACATTTACTAGCTGTGATGTCCAGCGTTCCTAATATCGTACTAGCTGTGGGGTCCGCTGTTGCAAGGTACTTACTAGCTGTAGTGCTCAGCCCCAGCGTTCCTATGTACTGGCTGTGGGGTTCGCTGTTGCAAGGCACCTATAAGACATTTACTAGCTGTAATGCCCAGCGTTTCTAATTACGTACTAGCTGTGGGGTCTGCTGTTGCAAGGCGCTAGCAGTGTGGCCCAGCGTATTTCACTCGTAGGTACTAGCTGTGGGGTCCGCCGTTGCAAAACTCATACTAGCTGTGATGCCCTGTGGTTCTAACTACATACTATCTGTGGGGTTCGCAGTTGCAAGGCACCTACTACCTGTAGGGCCCAGCGTTCCTAAAAACGTACTATCTGTTGGGTCCGCTGTTGCAAGGCACTTAATAGCTGTAGGGCCCAGCGTTCCTAAAAACGTACTATCTGTGTGGTCCGCTGTTGCAAGGCACTTACTAGCTGTGATGCCCAGCGTTCCTAACTTCGTACTAGCTGTGGGGTCCGCCGTTGAGAGGCGCATACTAGCTGTAGTGCCCAGGGGTTCTAAAAACTTACTAGCGTTACTACAGTTGAAGGACTATAAGCTTTATTCCGTATGAATAATTGAAAATTATAACATCATGAATGTACTGTCGAGGAACTGAATAGCATTATAGAAGATATTGGGAGAAAAGTCAAAGTTCCCCGGGCAACGCCGGGTATTACTGCTAGTCTATATTAATAAAGCTGAAACGGGGTTTGTTTGTTTGTTTGTATGTATGTTTGTTCCAGCATCACGCCCAAACCGCTGGACGGATTTTTATGAAACTGCCCATGTAGCATTCTTTTGAGCCTGATTGAATAATAGGCTATGTGGCGTCCCAAAATTTTGATCGGGAGGGGGGGTTGTAAGGGGGGCCTAAGTATATAAATAGTGCTAACTCATTAACTAATGGGCGAATTGTCATGAAATTTTACAGGTAGTCTTTTTAAAAGCCAAACAAGAAAAAAAGGTGTGTGGCGTCCCAAAGTTTTGATCGGGAGGGGGGGTTGTAAGGGGGGCCTAAGTATAAATATAGAGCTAACTCATTAACTAATGGGCGAATTGTCATGAAATTTCACACGTAGTCTTTTTAAAAGCCAAGTAGGAAAAAAAGGTGTGTGGCGTCCCAAAGTTTTGTACGGGAGGGGGGGTTGTGGGGGGGCCTAGGTATAAATATAGAGCTAACTCTTTAACTAATGGGCGAATCGTCATGAAATTTCACGTAGTATTTCTAAAAGCCAAATAGGAAAAAAAGGTGTGTGGCGTCCCAAAGTTTTGAACGGGAGGGGGGGTTGTGGGGGGGCCTAAGTATAAATATAGAGCTAATTCTTTAACGGTTGGTCGGATTGTCACGAAATTTCACATGGAGTATTCCTGAAGGCCAAATAGAAAAATAAGGTGTGTGGCGTCCCAAAGTTTTGAACGGGAGGGGGGGTTGTGGGGGGGCCTAAGTATAAATATAGAGCTAACTCTTTAACGGTTGGTCGGATTGTCACGAAATTTCACATGGAGTATTCCTGAAGACCAAATAGAAAAATAGGCGGTGTGACGGCTCAAAATTTTTTACGGGAGGGGGGGGTAGTTGGGGGGCCTAAGTATAAATATAGAGCTAACTCATTAACTAATGGGCGAATCGTCATGAAATTTCACATGTAGTATTTTTAAAAGCCAAATAGGAAAAAAAGGTGTGTGGCGTCCCAAAGTTTTGAACGGGAGGGGGGGGGGGGTTGTGGGGGGCCTAAGTATAAATATAGAGCTAACTCTTTAACGGTTGGTTGGATTGTCACGAAATTTCACATGGAGTATTCCTGAAGCCCAAATAGAAAAATAAGGTGTGTGGCGTTCCAAAGTTTTGATCGGGAGGGGGGGTTGTAAGGGGGGCCTACGTATATAAATAGTGCTAACTCATTAACTAATGGTCGAATTGTCATGAAATTTCACATGTAGTATTCCTAAAGGTCAAATAGAAATATTAGGTGTGTGACGGCCCAAAATTTTGAACAGGAAGGAGGGTTGTGGGGGTGGGGGGCTAAATATACATATAGAGTTAGCTCATTAACGGTTGGTCGTATTGTCATGAATCGGATTGTCATGAATTTCACATGTAGTAGTAGTAACTATGTATTCGCTGTGGGGTTCACTGTTGCAAGACATTTACTAGCTGTGATGTCCAGCGTTCCTAATATCGTACTAGCTGTGGGGTCCGCTGTTGCAAGGTACTTACTAGCTGTAGTGCTCAGCCCCAGCGTTCCTATGTACTGGCTGTGGGGTTCGCTGTTGCAAGGCACCTATAAGACATTTACTAGCTGTAATGCCCAGCGTTTCTAATTACGTACTAGCTGTGGGGTCTGCTGTTGCAAGGCGCTAGCAGTGTGGCCCAGCGTATTTCACTCGTAGGTACTAGCTGTGGGGTCCGCCGTTGCAAAACTCATACTAGCTGTGATGCCCTGTGGTTCTAACTACATACTATCTGTGGGGTTCGCAGTTGCAAGGCACCTACTACCTGTAGGGCCCAGCGTTCCTAAAAACGTACTAGCTGTGGGGTCCGTCGTTGCAAAAGCATACTAGCTGTGATGCCCAGGGTTCCTAATATCGTACTAGCTGTGGGGTCCGTTGTTGCAAGGCATTTACTAGCTGTAGTGCCCAGCGTTCCTAACTTCGTACTAGCTGTGGGGTCCGTTGTTGCAAGGCATTTACTAGCTGTAGTGCCCAGCGTTCCTAACTATGTACTAGCTGTGAAGTTCGCTGTTGCAAAGCACTTACTAACTGTAATGCCCAGAGTATTTAACTACATACTAGCTGTGGGGTCCGCTGTTGCAAGGCACTTAATAGCTGTGATGCCCAGCGTTCCTAACTTCGTACTAGCTGTGGGGTCCGCTGTTGCGAGGCACATACTAGCTGTGGTGACCAGCGTTCCTAACTACGTACTAGCTGTTGGGTCCGCCGTCGCAAGGCACATACTAGCTATGATGCCCAGCATTCCCTACTACGTACTAGCTGTGGTGCTCAGCGTTGCAAGCCACATACTAGCTGTGGTCACAAACGTTCTTAAGTACGCACTGACTAGGACGTCCAGCGATGCTAAGTATTCACTAGGTGTGGCTTCCGCCGTTGAAAGGCGCATACTAGCTGTGGTGCCCAGGGGTCCTAAAAACTTACTAGCGTTACAACAGCTGAAGGACTATAAGCCTTATTCCGTATGAATAATTGAAAATTATAACATCATGAATGTACTGTCGAGGAACTGAATAGCGTTATAGAAGATATTGGGAGAAAAATCAAAGTTCCCCGGGCAACGCCGGGTATAACTGCTATAGATTTAATATTTGTTAAAACTGATAGAGAACGACCGGATCATCTGAATCCTACACAAAAATCAAAATAAAAATGTTTTTCAAAAAATTCACGCTATTTAACGGTTTATAGGCTTAATAATTGTTCAAACTGATACGACAGAATCAGATATATCCGAAAAGTCCCATCCGACGGACGACGTGCTCAAGGCTATTTTCAACCTAAGTGAAATTTCACCTAACCAGGTTTATTTACATAACATACGTCTCATTATCGAGTACCTCACATTCGAAAAAGCCCTGGATCATCGCTTAAAGTCCCATCCGAAGGACGACGTGCTCATAGTTATTTTTCACTTCCCGATTAAAACATCTGACCTAAGTGCCTCAGCTAGATTTCTAAGTGGCGATCCTGAGCTCGGTAGACTCCATTCTTGAAATTTCTCGCTTTTTAACGGTTTATAGATTTAATATTTGTTAAAACTGATAGAGAACGACTGGATTATCTGAATCCTACACATAAATCAAAATAAAAATGTTTTTCAAAAAATTTGCGCTATTTAACGGTTTATAGGCTTAATAATTGTTAAAACTGATACGAAAGATTCAGATTTATCCGGAAAGTCCCATCCGAAGGACGACGTGCTCAAGGCTATTTTCAACCTAAGTGAAATTTCACCTACCCAGGTTTATTTACATAACATACGTCTCATTATCGAGTACCTCACATTCGAAAAAGCCCTGGATCATCGCTTAAAGTCCCATCCGAAGGACGACGTGCTCAAAGTGTTTTTTAACTTCCCGATTGAAACATCTGACCTAAGTGCCTCAACTAGATTTCTAAGTGGCGATCCTGAGCTCGGTAGACTCCATTCTTGAAATTTCTCGCTTTTTAACGGTTTATAGATTAAATATTTGTTAAAACTGATAGAGAACGACCGGATTATCTGAATCCTACACAAAAATCAAAATAAAAATGTTTTTCAAAAAATTTGCGCTATTTAACGGTTTATAGGCTTAATAATTGTTAAAACTGATACGACAGATTCAGATTTATCCGGAAAGTCCCATCCGAAGGACGACGTGCTCAAGGCTTTCAACCTAAGTGAAATTTCACCTACCCAGGTTTATTTACATAACATACGTCTCATTATCGAGTACCTCACATTCGAAAAAGCCCTGGATCATCGCTTAAAGTCCCATCCGAAGGACGACGTGCTCAAAGTGTTTTTTAACTTCCCGATTGAAACATCTGACCTAAGTGCCTCAACTAGATTTCTAAGTGGCGATCCTGAGCTCGGTAGACTCCATTCTTGAAATTTCTCGCTTTTTAACGGTTTATAGATTTATTATTTGTTAAAACTGATAGAGAACGACCGGATTATCTGAATCCTACACAAAAATCAAAATAAAAATGTTTTTCAAAAAATTTGCGCTATTTAACGGTTTATAGGCTTAATAATTGTTAAAACTGATACGACAGATTCAGATTTATCCGGAAAGTCCCATCCGAAGGACGACGTGCTCAAGGCTATTTTCAACCTAAGTGAAATTTCACCTACCCAGGTTCATTTACATAACATACGTCTCATAATCGAGTACCTCACATTCGAAAAAGTCCTGGAACATCGCTTAAAGTCCCATCCGAAGGACGACGTGCTCATAGTTATTTTTCACTTCCCGATTAAAACATCTGACCTAAGTGCCTCAGCTAGATTTCTAAGTGGCGATCCTGAGCTCGGTAGACTCCATTCTTCAAATTTCTCGCTTTTTAACGGTTTATAGATTAAATATTTGTTAAAACTGATAGAGAACGACCGGATTATCTGAATCCTACACAAAAATCAAAATAAAAATGTTTTTCAAAAAATTTGCGCTATTTAACGGTTTATAGGCTTAATAATTGTTAAAACTGATACGACAGATTCAGATTTATCCGGAAAGTCCCATCCGAAGGACGACGTGCTCAAGGCTTTCAACCTAAGTGAAATTTCACCTACCCAGGTTTATTTACATAACATACGTCTCATTATCGAGTACCTCACATTCGAAAAAGCCCTGGATCATCGCTTAAAGTCCCATCCGAAGGACGACGTGCTCAAAGTGTTTTTTAACTTCCCGATTGAAACATCTGACCTAAGTGCCTCAACTAGATTTCTAAGTGGCGATCCTGAGCTCGGTAGACTCCATTCTTGAAATTTCTCGCTTTTTAACGGTTTATAGATTTATTATTTGTTAAAACTGATAGAGAACGACCGGATTATCTGAATCCTACACAAAAATCAAAATAAAAATGTTTTTCAAAAAATTTGCGCTATTTAACGGTTTATAGGCTTAATAATTGTTAAAACTGATACGACAGATTCAGATTTATCCGGAAAGTCCCATCCGAAGGACGACGTGCTCAAGGCTATTTTCAACCTAAGTGAAATTTCACCTACCCAGGTTCATTTACATAACATACGTCTCATAATCGAGTACCTCACATTCGAAAAAGTCCTGGAACATCGCTTAAAGTCCCATCCGAAGGACGACGTGCTCATAGTTATTTTTCACTTCCCGATTAAAACATCTGACCTAAGTGCCTCAGCTAGATTTCTAAGTGGCGATCCTGAGCTCGGTAGACTCCATTCTTCAAATTTCTCGCTTTTTAACGGTTTATAGATTAAATATTTGTTAAAACTGATAGAGAACGACCGGATTATCTGAATCCTACACAAAAATCAAAATAAAAATGTTTTTCAAAAAATTTGCGCTATTTAACGGTTTATAGGCTTAATAATTGTTAAAACTGATACGACAGATTCAGATTTATCCGGAAAGTCCCATCCGAAGGACGACGTGCTCAAGGCTTTCAACCTAAGTGAAATTTCACCTACCCAGGTTTATTTACATAACATACGTCTCATTATCGAGTACCTCACATTCGAAAAAGCCCTGGATCATCGCTTAAAGTCCCATCCGAAGGACGACGTGCTCAAAGTGTTTTTTAACTTCCCGATTGAAACATCTGACCTAAGTGCCTCAACTAGATTTCTAAGTGGCGATCCTGAGCTCGGTAGACTCCATTCTTGAAATTTCTCGCTTTTTAACGGTTTATAGATTAAATATTTGTTAAAACTGATAGAGAACGACCGGATTATCTGAATCCTACACAAAAATCAAAATAAAAATGTTTTTCAAAAAATTTGCGCTATTTAACGGTTTATAGGCTTAATAATTGTTAAAACTGATACGACAGATTCAGATTTATCCGGAAAGTCCCATCCGAAGGACGACGTGCTCAAGGCTATTTTCAACCTAAGTGAAATTTCACCTACCCAGGTTCATTTACATAACATACGTCTCATAATCGAGTACCTCACATTCGAAAAAGTCCTGGAACATCGCTTAAAGTCCCATCCGAAGGACGACGTGCTCATAGTTATTTTTCACTTCCCGATTAAAACATCTGACCTAAGTGCCTCAGCTAGATTTCTAAGTGGCGATCCTGAGCTCGGTAGACTCCATTCTTCAAATTTCTCGCTTTTTAACGGTTTATAGATTAAATATTTGTTAAAACTGATAGAGAACGACCGGATTATCTGAATCCTACACAAAAATCAAAATAAAAATGTTTTTCAAAAAATTTGCGCTATTTAACGGTTTATAGGCTTAATAATTGTTAAAACTGATACGACAGATTCAGATTTATCCGGAAAGTCCCATCCGAAGGACGACGTGCTCAAGGCTATTTTCAACCTAAGTGAAATTTCACCTACCCAGGTTCATTTACATAACATACGTCTCATAATCGAGTACCTCACATTCGAAAAAGTCCTGGAACATCGCTTAAAGTCCCATCCGAAGGACGACGTGCTCATAGTTATTTTTCACTTCCCGATTAAAACATCTGACCTAAGTGCCTCAGCTAGATTTCTAAGTGGCGATCCTGAGCTCGGTAGACTCCATTCTTCAAATTTCTCGCTTTTTAACGGTTTATAGATTAAATATTTGTTAAAACTGATAGAGAACGACCGGATTATCTGAACCCCACACAAAAATGAAAATGAAAACGTTTTTCAAAAAATTCGCGCTATTTAACGGTTTATAGGCTTAATAATTGTTAAAACTGATACGACAGATTCAGATTTATCCGGAAAGTCCCATCCGAAGGACGACGTGCTCAAGGCTATTTTCAACCTAAGTGAAATTTCACCTACCCAGGTTCATTTACATAACATACGTCTCATAATCGAGTACCTCACATTCGAAAAAGTCCTGGAACATCGCTTAAAGTCCCATCCGAAGGACGACGTGCTCATAGTTATTTACAGGCCCATAGCTCTCTTATCCTGTCCAGCAAAAGTTTTTAATATAATTATGAAGAAAAGATTCGAATGGTTTGTGGAATATCACGATCTTCTCAGTCCACAGTGTCTGGGTTTCCGTAGCGGCCGATCCACAACTGATGCCCTTATGATACTCACATCTTCAATCGAGATAGCATTTTCTAAAAAACAAATACTTATGGCCCTATTCATAGACATAGACAAAGCATATGACAATGTAAATATTACCAAACTAATAAACGTCCTCGATAAATCAAAAATCCCACAGGAGATAACGGTATGGCTACATAAATATTTATTTAAGAAAACACTATATATAAAGACAGATGAAGGGGACGTAGAGATGGACTCATACAAAGGACTGTTACAGGGAGATGTTTGGTCACCAATCCTCTTTAACATGTATACTAGAGAGCTACACGACGAGCTAGATGAGGGCATCAGTCTACTGCAATACGCCGATGACATAGTGATCTTCACAACACAACCCACAGTAGACCAGGCCATCACCAAACTAGAGGCGGGACTCAGTACTCTCTCCAACAGACTGGACGACTTGAAACTCAGGATCAACATTGACAAATCGACACTCGTACCTTTCACAAAGAAGAGAAACATCAACCACAACAACATCAAATTACAATATAGTCATATCACCATACCCGTTGCTAAGGAACACAAATTCCTTGGTCTTTGGTTAGATACAAAACTTTCCTTCAAGAAACATATATCCCATACAATAGCAAAATCACAAAAACCAATAAATCTCCTGAAATGTATAGCAGGAGGTTTGAGTTGGGGGGCACATCCCACCAACATGATCCACCTATATAAGAGCTTAGTTCGACCACTGCTGGAGTAGGGCTGCGAGGTTTATGACTCCACCAGAACACCCCTCATTCAGAAACTTAGTGTAATACAAAACCAGGCCTTAAAAATTTCATTGAGGACATTTAAAACAACTCCTATCAATGCCGTTCT
Source organism: Aradus depressus (assembly GCA_963662175.1). Lineage (NCBI taxonomy): Eukaryota > Metazoa > Arthropoda > Insecta > Hemiptera > Aradidae > Aradus > Aradus depressus. The sequence goes on along the minus strand of OY759224.1, from coordinate 35,082,797 downwards.
GGTGGAAGCCGGAGAACTTCCACTTCCACTCAGACGTAAATTACAGTTAAAAAGAAAACTTACAAAAATACACGCCGACAAATCACACCCTTTCAACGATTTAATAAATAGACAAAAAATCCACTTGAACAAGTACATTCAAAATACACTAGCAGAACTCAGGCCAACATTACAGACACTACATCAGACCGACAAACCGTTCTCATTTATTGCGCCCATCCCACTATCAAACCTTATCATAAAATCCAATCCAGACATTAGGACAATCAAAACATCCAAAAACAACTTAGACCCCACAATCCTAAAAGCCAACACAATAGAAATGATTAACACTCTTTACGATAAATGTCACAAACTCTTCACAGATGCTTCAAAAACACCAGAGGGGACGGGGATAGGTATCTTCGATCCCCAAACAGACACTAACCTAACAGAAAAAATCTCACCACATCATAACATCTGTACCTCTGAACTGATTGCTATACAAAAGGCCATAGACTACTCTAAAAGTATTACATTTTCAGAAGAGATAGTTATATTGACCGACTCTAAAGCCGCCTGCCAACTACTACGCAACTTTCACCTCAAAACTCGCAGCAACTACATACTCTCCACAATAGCTACATCCATTTACCAGTCAGATAAGAACTATTACATTCAATGGATTCCTGGACACATCAATTTGACTGACAACGACAGAGCTGACTACCTAGCCAAGCGAGGAACGGCAAAGGACACAGTGACACTCAGAATCGACTTGACCTTAGAAGACACCCTTTCCATCCTACAACACCAGACACTCACGGAATGGCAAACCAACTATACTGACATATCCCAAACCAAAGGACAATTCCACTACAGAGTACAGAAGACAATAACGACAAAGCCATGGTTCCACCCACACAGTAAGACACTGACGACTAAACAAATCATATACTTGACACGACTGAGGACCGGACATGCCAGAACAAACAAATACTTACATCTAATCAAAATAAAACCATCCCCCAACTGTGAACACTGCAATGAGACTGAGGACGTAATCCACATTTTCACTAACTGCAAAAAATACGACAACCAGAGACAACATGAGACACTACTATCCAACGAA